>CM012443.1:11158574-11870177 GCA_003999625.1 Oryzias javanicus
ACAAAGACATGGTAATTACAGAGGAAATGATAAAACTAGGTGTTGAGTTTGAATCAAAATGACAGTCATCGTCGCCAAAAGAGCATAATAAATGAAATTTGGTGCAATGGTAAAAATAATGTAAATATGTTCATTGGATTTGTGACCAGTGTTGTCAGTGAGCAGTGCACTGATCAGTAATACCTTTCAACTAATCCACCCACACTATAATTACTAAGTAGCTTTACACAACCCCCATCTGGTGTCAACAACTCCACTTTTTAACTCAAACCGCCCTGCCTTCTTTTAATAGAAAGTAACTTCATGTGCTGGGACAAGGAGATTGGGATGACCTCAATCCCTGATGTGCTCTTCTGCCGTAGTCATCCATTTGTGAATGAAGATGACGACTTTTAAAAGGACAAGACATCATTAGGAGAATAAGTAGCCTTTCCAGCAGTCTTTTTTTTGCAACCCCTCCACCCCCCCAGAAGCAATTCTGATGCCTTTATGCAGAACTGAAAGTGCTGAAGAGTGGGAGGGGTGGCCGTTTAATGGTCCAATAATGTCTCAGCCAAAGCATAGCAGTACTCCTAGGATTTTACAAAAAAGAAACACGCTGAGACTGACCAGTGTGGTGATTTAAGAGGCAGTTATGGGGGAACAATTAAAAAAGAAGATGCTCTGTGAACTGTAGCCCTGCATGCGGTGAAGTGACGCAGCGGCTCGAATCGATGCTGTCCCCACACAAACGGATGAATTCTATCAAAATACCACATGTCAGCATGTGACACTGAAACCGCAGATGGTCAAATGACATTTATTTAAGTGGCAGATCTCTTAGATCGACGTGAGAAAGAAGAGAAAAGGTCAATAAAAACAAGTGAGGGACTGCAGTATCAAGGTGTAAAGGATGCCTGTGTCACCTGTCCTCATTTGTCTCTCCCCTTCCTTCCTTTCCAGCTCCTTCTCTAACCTTTCAGCTCAGTGTCGCTCTCAAAGTACTAAAAGTCTGACAAACAAAGGCGACTTTTCCGGCATCCCGGCATCCATCAACGTACGGCTGCAAAGGCCAGACAAATGCAAGGGATGCAAACCAAGAATCACTCAACCCATATTAAAAAATGTGCCTCCACTTACCTTTCCCAGAAAAAACGGCACTTGTGCACTTACAATCTGGATCAATAAGCTGAGTAAAATCTGTTTAATATGTGGTAAGGCTCCCTAAATGTCACATAACCTACTGTATGAAAAAAGGCAAGACCTTCCCAACAAGTTTAAATAAACCCTGCAGGATAAAGCCGGCTCTCCCGGGGGAACCAAAAGCTGACGGCTTTGAAACAGGAGGGAGGGTATTTTCAGCAGGGCTGCCCAGCATGACAGATCCTGTATGTCTCACAGCTGAGCTTGTTTTATTGAAAGGTTGTTTGAAAGGCCCTGAACCCGAGACATCCCTGGTCATGTTTGTTTGACTTAAAGAGACGCAGCTTTGCTGGGAACAGTGGTGCAAGTAGTGCACGGAAGAAAATTAGATGGGTAAGTGCGCGCGGTGACTTGAAAATATATGCCGGGAAGACCTTTAGAAATTAATAAAATGGCCTCAATACAGCTTCAATTACAACCTGCTACAAATGTGCCGAGCGCAAGCCAAGTTTAACTGCAGTGTGCAAATAAGTGCCAAAACCAGTGCTGTTATCAGGTAATGGAGTCAGAGGAAGCTAGAGGGCCGCTGTGAACTTGACACTCCCATTAAGCCCCCACTGGAAAGTGCAGTATTTGATCAGGAGATGGGAATAGAGCAAAAATGAACTGAAATCAGATCCCCCATGACTTATTTTCCTGTTGGCTCTCAGCTTTAGGTGTCACTCAGACTTAATAAAGCTTTCAGATTTTCATTTTATCACAGAAAATAGACTGGGCAAAAATAAAATCACTTGGTTTTGCCTTAATGGAGCAAAGTAATGGGGAGGTGAAACTGACACAACACATTTTGTCCAGAGTAATACCATCAAAATGAAAGCATATTCACTTCTGGAGTTTTCCAGGAATCAATTCAAACCGAATATTGACCTTTTCTCAGACTTTATTTCATAATGGTTCCAACAAATACTGCACTTTGGCAATAGCCTGTCACCTCGGGTGATACCAACACAGCTATTTCACCCTATAGAGTTACAGTATTCTGGAGCCCACACTGCAACTCCTCCACCAACCTATAACTCTCATTTTATTTCCGCACTTTATACATTAGAGGTACATTACAGCCATCCCAGCAGATAGGATGAGTCCACTTTTACACCCAGGTGTTACATTGCAAGGTTAGGTCATTTGGATGGCGGTGACCTTTGATGGTTCCATCTTCAATGAAAATTATCTTGTGATCTCTGCATTGACATGCACACAGATGTCCTTGTGCTGCACATTCACACTGCGGTGATAAGAGCAATTCACTAGGGAGACATTATGGAAATATTCATTTGGGAATTATGCATTATAATTAGAATGTGTGGTCACATGTCTCTGTCTTAAGACTGGCTGAGTTTAAGTGATTTCAGAAGACAAGTGTGCGATTTTACTCCACCTTTCCAGAGGTTTTCTTTAAGTAAGTTTTGCATCCTGCTCATGTTCAGTCTCCTTTTTTCTTTTTTAAACAGTCATTACATTAACCGAAAGGGGGAGGAAAAAAAATCAACACTTAGTCCCAAGTGTTCGGGTGTGTGCTTAATTATTCTGAGGAAGACAGTTGTTAAATTGTGTATGCCCATCAGCTAAGACTTTCTCTAGATTTATCATTCATGTAAATCATGAATAAAATATTTCCTTGTTGTGAGAAAATGTTACATCTGTTTGGAGCATCGTTTACTCCTAAGTGCAGGAATATGAGAGCACAAGTTTGACCTCATGAAGATCACTTTCAACTGGGTTGGTACTAGAAGGTCTGATGAGGAGTAGCTAAACAAAACAACAGTTATTTTGTTTAAAAATGTTTTGTTTTTTACAAAGGCATGTAAAGGGTATTATTAGTCTGGGTACTAACGACAAACTACTGAATCAATTTCATAATTTGATATAAATTCCAAATAAATGCAGATTTGTTTGTCAAATTTTGGATTTATTTCAAACAATCAAAACAATAAAAAATACAAAAGAAGACGAACAAAAGAGAAATATACATCTATACATAGATATATCAAACTTAAGATGATTAGTCATGACTTAATCAAAATTTGGGGGTTATGAAAAATTAATTTCACACAACTAGTTATTTAAATTGCACCAATGTGATACTCAGCTCAATAAAATAGTAAATCATGACTTTAATTATTTTTAAAAAATGAATATTTCCACCAAAATCATAGACTTAAAACTATTTAAGGAGAAACTGTTTATGATTTTGATTAAACAATAACAAGTTATTTATGCAAATATAATTAATATAAATTAAGTTTAGCCTCCAAAAGCAAAAGGGTTTATATAAATATACACTTCGTGTGTCCAAAGTTTTATAATCCTCTAACGTAACAGTAAAATCTGTTTGCTTAGCTGCTGGATGGGACGAGTTGGGAAAAGAAATAATAAAATCTAGCTCACAGAAGCATCAGGACCACACAAGTTTCCACATTTTTCCAAAGTTTAGGAGAATCTGCAGGTGTGGGAAACTGTCACGCAGATCAGAGAAGAAGCAAAGGTGTGGGCAGAGGTTGAGCCACATGCCGGCAGGGCTGTGGCGTCTCCGGTCGCCCCTGGCAACCATCACGTTACCATGCACCGGAACAGACAGGCCTGCTCGCACAACAGATGGAACTAATGATGCGAAACAAAGGGGATCATTTCTTCATGGTCCTCTAAGAAGGCACAGGGAGCGGCTTCCAGGTTTCACTGATGGGATCAGTTTGTCTGGAAAGCCCATAGGTATTAATATATAAATAAATATATTACAATTATGATTGAGTTTCTAGCAGAAAGTGCTCGATTTAAAATGAAAATAATAAAGGGAAATCAAATAAAAATCCAATTTTAAATATTTAAATAAACTATATTTTTTTTTAGGTGCAATGAGAATTGCAGGATTAACTAATTAATCAAAATGACTGATTCTCCAGCATCAATATTTTGAGACCTCAAAGTCTTTTAAAAAACTTTGTCCACTTTTTCATGCAAAAGTTGTATAACTGTTCTCAAGAAGGAGCTTTGTTGTGAACAGACGAAAACAAATCAAATTTGAGCGGAGGACATTTGCATACCCTGAGGGACAGGATTAGATTTAGAGGTCATCTCCTACAAGCCAGTCCTCAGCAGACGCCAGTGAAATGTCTCTGTGTCGAGCACCTTCCACGGAAGCTCTGTGAGTCCGGCCTGCTTTCCCAGACAGACAGACAGACAGACAGAGCGCTGGTCGGAAAATGAAGTATGCAAAGTGAGTGAAGTCAAACACCTTGGGATGGGATTTAACCAGGATGGAGCAGAGCAGAGCCCGACGCAGGCGTGTTCACGAACAGACAGGATCACTGGGAAAAGTTCAGAGCCAACACTGACACAACCGGCGGAGGAAGGCTTGTATTAGAGTCAGGTTAGTAAAGATAACACTATCAGTCTGATCCCTGCGGGCACCAAATGCCAGGCCTTGCTGGCAAATAAAGCTACAGTGTCTTGACTCTGTGGCACATTAGCTATGATTACAATGACCTTCATTATATCAGCTCCCCTTATTACAACATGTAGAAGAAGGCGTCTTTCCCCTGGGCGAATCACAGTGGGGAAAGAGTAACAGAAAGAGGTGAGATTCACTTCTAAGGATCGAAAAAAAATAAAAACAGGCCTCCACTTTACTGCACAATTACTTGCAAGTAATTGTAAAGTGTCTAGTCAGCACTTATAATTACTTGCTAGTGCTGACTGGACACTTTTATCAAGTTAAAAATTATTCACCAAATAAGACTCAGGTGAATTTCTTACATTGACAGAAGCATGTTTTATTCATCTTTTGCTACGGTCACATATACAACTGCCACCATAAGATGTAAAGACATTGGCAGACTCTTCAAGATTGGCTGCCACAGCTAAATGGTCGTGAATGCAGACGTGCAGTTTTTTTTTTTTATTCAAATTGTTGTAAATCAGGGTCAGAAAAAAATGTAGTTTGAGAAAGTTTGTTTCAGTGGCAAAGAAAATACAGCGGATAGGTCCACAAGCTTCCTGCTCCGTTCCACAACAGAGGGGAAGAGGGGGTGGGGTTACTCCATGCCAACAGTGCCGCCCACAACTCAGTAGTCAATTTTTATGAACTCTACAGAAACTTTGTCCTCCAAGTTTTTTATATTTTGGCTTAAATCGGCATAATCACAATGGCTACTTTTAGAACTTTTTAAAAATAGATCAAGAGATGATTGGAGTGAGACTCTAAAATCAGTGACCAAAAAGGTTTGCTTTATTTGTCAACTTTTATTTACAGAGGCCAGATTGAAGCCTAAAACTTTGCTTTTATGTAAAAACTTCACAAATAAATAATTCAACAAAAAACTCAAACTTTGGCACAAACTATAAGACTAAGGCTTTAACCAGAAATCTGAAAATCAAAAGTACAAAACTCCATTTATTACAGCAAATACAGTGAAGTTAAACTCCAAAACTCTGTTTAGAACAGACTTTCTAGTCCTCGTGCTGGATGCGTTCCAAACTCCTCAACAAGTACAAGTGTAGTTAACCTCAATTTGCTGGCTGGTCTGCCTCCCTCCAGGCTGCCTTGTTAGCTTGATCAAGCTCTTCATAGACATTACCAGGATCTCCCTTTCTATTTTTGGCTGCTTAACCCTTCACTGGGCTCCAGCTGTGCACCTCAACCTCCATCTCTGACGGCAGGTGACTCCCGAAAATAAAAAAAAAAAAAAACATGTTGGTCTAAAAAGAGCTGCTTCAATGAATTCAGTTCTCACTGCCAACTAAGTGTGAGACGAGCCAAAATAAAGAGGCTCTGAGGAGCGTTTCATCAGCAAGCCAAGCAATGAGGGAGCAATGTTTGCTTTTGTACCAAAAACAGAGGAGACATCAAATCTGCTTGTTTTGGATTAGAAATAAATAATTTTAAAATTCATAAATTCGAAACATGATCACTTGAGGTTTTGGGAATGCCAAACAGTGACAGACAGAAAGGATCGCTCATCAAAAACCTCTCAAAGAACAGCTCCTCCAAAGCGCTCAAAATTGGTGCAGCTAAGAGAGCACTTCACAGGGTTTAAGAGCTGCAGATCCCCAAATGACAACAGGTTAAAAAAAGGCAAATAAAATTGTAACTTAATTATAGATTTATAATGAGCCGCTGCACCTCTGCCAAAAAACAAGTCCCATACCAGGACAAACAGGCACCTGCTGAACGCTCCCTGCTCATGGGTTTTCATAGCTTAATTAATCTATGCCTTGGGGTATCATGACTCAAATGTGCTGCTTGCATACATGTTTGAGACAATTAAGATGCTCCAAGAAACAGAGGTGAAACTTCAACATGACAGAGACACCAGTGCCACACATTTCACGACACATTTGTGAGTTTGGTGAGAATAAACCCAATTATCCAATCATTTAGAGAAAACAAACAGAAAAATTCAAATATGTGAAATGCTCTTTTAGATTTTCCAGTCTACAGAAACTGTGAATAAAGATCAGTAAAACCTCTTTTTGAGACTCACCTCCTGGTTAAGCTGAAGCTGCATTATCGCCTCCAGCCGATGCTCCCTCCACTGCCATCTGATTTCTGTAGATAAACATAAAACAGCAGTTTACCGTTGCATGTATTTGCTTTCAAATGAGGGATGCAACGATGAATGTTGGTAAATATCTGTCAGAATTTGAAGGGATGAACCTTAAAAGCATGCTGACAAAGTCACTCAAGCCAAAGAAGATTCAGTGAACTCCCAGAGATGATACTAAATTTTACTTACTTCACAAGTAAAAAGCTTCTTTTTGTTGCTGTTAGATACTTTCCGGTTTTAAGTAAAAAAACTAATGAATAAAAAATAGCTAAAATGTGATAAAAGTGACAGATTCTGATCTCATTTAAGGAGTTGAGAAATATTAGTTGAGTACTCAGTTCAGCGCGTGTCAAAGTGAAGGCCCAGGGGCCGGATCCGGCCCTCTGGATAATTATATCTATCCCACCATTTTATTCATTTTATTTTGTTACTGTTATTAATGGCCCGATGTTATCTTGTGCTAATTTCTAACTTGTATAATTTTGATGATACATATTTTTATTTTATCCGAAAATATTGAAAGTTATTTAAGGTTCAAGTTGATTTATTCTGGAATAATATTCCTGCCTTTTTATCATTCATAATTATGTTAAAATGTTTTAAAAGTTTTAAAAATTGGTATTCTGCAAGCTTTTTGGAGTATTTTGCCATTCACTAAAATGTATTAGGGGTGGAGTGGTTTTTAGAGTTTTACTAATATTTCAGCCAAATGCTAGCTGTTTTGGCTGTTTTTCTTTCTTTTTTTTTTTTTTTTTTTTTTTTAAGGCTGTTTAGGCTTTTCAACTTCAACATCAACTATCAACTTCAGCGTTTTCAGATATCAGCTTCAGGATCTTCAGCTATTAGCACTAGCATTTTTAGCGGCCAAATTCAGCTTACAGAATTCACACTAGCATTATCGCAGGTAATGCTATATGTCTAGTTCATAATTGTGTAAAAAAAAAAAAAATTTAAATGTAGTTTTAGAGTGTTTAATAAATGCTTATCCTGTTTTGCCCGTGATCTAAGGTGTTTTTCAGGCCCTTGTGTGACAGAGTTTGACACTCCTGTGGTAGAGTGTCCACCCTGAGACTGGAAAGTTGTGAGTTCCAATCCGGAACGAGTCACACCAAAGACTAAAACTGGGACTCACTCCTTCTTGACACTTAACGAAAAGGGGTTGGATTAGGTGGTTAAAGCCCCAAATGGGTCCTGACCACGACTGTGTCTGTAGCTCACCCCTCCCCCAGGGGATGGGTCAAATGCAGAGAACAAATTTCATACACCTAGGAAACTGATGGGACTAACTTCAGACTATATAAATGGTCAATGCGTACATGTATGACACCAGTAGATTTAAATAATCATCAACATAATTTCCGCCTGTTACACCACTGTTGGCAGGTAGCCTCCACAAACTTCTCAAATGTTGCAGTTCTTGCTCCACATGCATCCAGGCCCTTCAGCTTTCTGCTGTCCCTGCTTAGGTCTCCCCCCTTGCTCTTTTTCCATCTCTTGGAGTCGATTCCACTATTTTCCCGGCCCACTTTTTGGTATCCATTCTGGCAAGATACCCCGCCCACCTACCTTTTCAGTTTTCTGCTTTGCTGATCACATCTTTCATGATCTTATCGTATTTTATTAAAATAAAAAGATATACCAGATGTTTGCTAAAAATGTATGAAAACCAAAGGAAAATGCTTTTACTGTACTTGGAAATTGCAAACATATACAACCAAAATTATGTCACTGGAATCAACGTTCTTTTTTTGGGTATATTTTCAGAAAAACGTAACTATAACAAAGGGGAAAAAGCTCAATTCGTGCAAAAACCTGTTTTACCCAATGCTGGAAAATCATTAACAGTCGAAGAAACAAATGTTGACAGGTGCCCCTTCATTTTAAAAGACAAATGAGGAAATTGAGAAAATTTGGCATCGATTTTGTAAAGAGTTCCATTTTTTTTGAAGATCAAAAAAAGAATGTGGCAAAAAAGCTAAAATTAAACATTTGATTTTGTGACTTTTTTTTTTTCCTTTAAGGGCTTCAGAAAAAGAGTCTCTCAGGAGGTTGATTAAATCAGCCAGACAAAGGCTGGACATCTGCTGGGTCTTTGACTCAAGCATTTTATTTATCTCTAAATAAAAAATCTACTATTTTCAAAGATATATAATTAGAACAAATCCTTTTGTGGGTTTTAAGCGCTTTGTTCCATCCATGGACCCTTTTGGAGTGTTTACTAAAAATTCACAATGAATGACAAAAAAAAAAAGCAAACAACATAATTAATTTGTGACAAAAACGAATTAGGCCAAAAGTATGAAATTCACTTGAACTCTAATTACCAGTTTGAATGAGTCTGATAACTAAAGAGAAAAGGTATTAAATGCAATAATTATTACTATTGCTAATTACATTTCCAATTATGTCACTAATGAGAACAGCTTAATTATCACTGGATAAATAAAGAGTTTTGTTTCGTGCCTTTTGTGATGTGGCCGAGATACGAAAGGGCAAGTCCTCTGCCCAAAAAAAAAAAAAAAAAGGAAAACACACAAGAAGAAGCTGGAAACTTCCACGGGTTTCTGCATACAGTAAAAGGGACACGTTGATGTTAATTATTTCAACAATTATTTGTCGGTATGGCTCTGCCCTTTGTACTCTGTTAAGTTTCATTTGTTATCAAGGAAAAGAGCAATCAAAGACCAGCGTTATCAAGGCCATGCTTAAACTGCATTAATCATTTAATTCCAGCTGCGTTTTTGTTCTTCTAAACCTTTTAGTATGAAACCTTTTTATGAATAATATTGACTTCTTAACATTAAATAACATATTTCTGGTTAAAACATAACCTCTAGAACTTTTATTTTGGTAATTTTTATTTTGAAATATCCATTAAATTAACACGTTTCAACACTACCAGAAGAAAGTCAAAGAGTTTTGAGCATATTGTCCTTAGACTAGACGATCGCACTAAAGAGATATGCAATACGGCAGATATTTTTGACATTTATTGAAGGCAAAGCTACAACTTGAGAGGAGCAGAAGTGTTGGAGAAGACCAATGTCTCAGTGCCAAGTAAAGGCACAGCGGATTAGTGTGATATCTTCCACATGGCTGCTTCATAAGCCAACCATCTGAGGTAAATCTGGGACCAGGTGAGGCAACACGCCTGTCGGAGACACCTCTGGAACTCAAAGGGATCTCCCTCGCAGTACCCACAGGGCAGCTAATTCTGACTACTGAACCGCTTTCTAACTTTCAGTAAAATTAAATAATACTTTTTTTGTTCTGTTGCAATACTAACTGTAGGGCGGGAACGAGTGTGCGAAAATATTCAAATATCGGTGATCTGTGTCTGAAAATTCAAGCACAAATATTTGCGACGTCCCAGATTGCTAATTTGCAACTTTTATAAATTTCATGCAGTGTAATAAAAATAAACTTCAGGCAGGGGCGGAGCTGAGGGGGGGGCTCAATTGATCGCCAAATTTTTTGAGTCAATTGTTGACAAAAATTAAGAAATCATCAATATGAACTTCTTTAAGCATTAGTAAAAGCAAGTCAACTGTTTTTATATTAATATCAATAATAAAACCGTTGGAAATACATATTTTGATCTTTTCATTTGTAATGGTAGTGCATAAGTAAATAAACTAAGTAAACAACATGTGCTACTGTCACTGGAAGTAAAAAGTAAAATAAATAAAATTCAAAGTAAAATAATGGTACCGTAATCAAAAGAATGAAAATGCTTTGGTGTTAAAATTATTTTTTTTAAGAACTTATGCCAGTAAATGGAACTTTAGTCTTCTGTTTTAAACTACAAAAAACACTAACTATTAGTTTTACTTTGAAAACGGGCAGATACACCAACACTTTATTTAAAAATGTGTTTACTTCTGGTGATAGTACTACTAAACATTCTGCTTTTTTTTTTTTTTTTTTTTTTTGCTCGTAAACCTGAAATTCAACATTATTCTGAATTTCAGAGCAAAAAATACATTGTTTCCTAATTGTATTTTTAAAACACTTTACTATATATTATAAAGATCGCGAATCACCAATCTTGGATGTCACATACTCAAATATTTGGCAGCTGATTGTGAGTACTTGAATACTCGGTACAGCCCTAGTAGGTTACAGTAAAAGAATAGAATAAGAAATATGACAAACATGAATTCAAGAACATTGCGAAAGTTATTTTCTACAAATGATGAAAAAAGTTTGTTTATGTCTGTTGGAAACACTGTTGTCAGTTTAAATGAAAAGACTGAGTGTTTTCTAGTTGTTATTCTTCTATTTTTTGAGGAGTTTCTGTCTCTGCATTTACTTTCTTCTTGTCATCTACCATAACTTTAGTGAGCTAAACTTTGAAAATGGAAAATCTGTGAAAAGCAATTTTAAAATTTATTTTTCAATAATTCAAATGAGCAGTGATGTTTGTGTTTTGTTTACTGCGGCAGTTAACAAGGAAGTTGACAGAAAAACTTCCGACTGTGACCTTGTTTAGTGACAAAATAATAATTTCTTTCTTTCGAAACCTTTGTATTTTTATCTCTTATCTTCTGATTCCCTGTTCTAAATAAAAGGTATAAATAATGGTGTTTGAATACATATTGTTTTAAATGTCATTCATCAACATATTTTTTTTATTAAACAGTAAGAATCACGAGTGGATTTTTGAATTGTTGATCTTGATTTGCCATCTACCCATCCACAGCGCTGAACTAATAGTAAACATTTTCAACAATTGCAGACTACATCTGCTGACGTGTTTCTACATTCACAAAAGGAAGAATTTAGCAACGATACAAAGTTTTTGTCCTCAATTGTTTAAGAGTTTGTCACCTGCACAGAAAAATCGTGACTAAAAAAAGGAATGTAAACATTTAAGTGGTTGTACATTCTGTTAAAAAAGTACTGTGTTTACACTTGTTTTTGCTTTAAAAAAAAAAAAAAAAGACAGTTTCAAGGTAAGAACTTGAACATCTGGTTCAGCTCTGTGTTTTTTATGTGTTCTTAAAGAAAGGAATAATTTGATGGGTGTGTGTGTGTGTGTGTGTGTGCGTGTGTGTGTAGGTGTTGAGGGGGGGAGGGATGTGCACGTGTCTGTCCCAGCCAAGGAATGCTGCCAATTTCAGCTTTTCCTTTACAACCGCAGAGAACAGAAACGGTACAAAAACAAACCAAAATAGACAAAAAAGAAAACATTCATCCCGCACTAAAGATAAAAGATTATTTTCTCTTTTATAGTTACTGGAACATTATGTAAAAACCGGTTTTAATGCATTATCACACGGCTCTTTTCAGTGCATTTTTTACATGTGGCATCATAATAGGAAAAAAAAAGTACACACCCATGGATCAGGTAGTTGGAGTAAGAGTTGATAAGTATTTCACAAGCAAACAGGGTTTCAGGTATTTTCCACTAACTTTAAAACTTTTCTCTGAAAACAAAATCACTGACGTAATTTGGGAAAATGTGTTCTAACATTTATAAAAGAAAAAAAAAAGATTATGGATTGAGGGTAATATGTTATTTTATGTAAATCTTTAGATTTTTTATCTCTTTAATATAAATATATATTTTTTTTTTAAATTGCTAAAAAAAAAAAACTAAAAAAAAAAAACAGAGTTGATTTACAAAGTAAAGCTCATATTATTAACCTAACGTAGAGCCAAACCATGAGTCAAAACCTTGTTCAGACAAGTAAATGAGGTGAAGTTCTGAGATTTTGATTTTAGTAATAAAACAGAAACCACAAAAGCTGTTAAATTCTTAACTCTTCAGTGACTGACAGACCCGAGAGACTTTTCTGCTCAATATTTATTTATTAGTGAATGTCTTTTTTAAAACATTTGCTTTTATTTTGAAATTATTGGATAGGCGTTTACATTTCATAGCATGTTTTATCGCTAAAAGTAATATATATAATATATATAATATAATATATAATATATATATATATATATATATATTCCCTTATAAAGAATATAAATAATAAATGTTGGTCCATCAAAAGTTCTGAGGACTGAAAACATGCTTTAGAGCCAAATAAAAAGGGGAAATTAACTTGAACGTTGAGAATTTCTGTGGTTATGTTACCATCAATTACCCTTGGGCATGAAAATGAAATAGATATTCAGTTAAAAAAAAACACACCTTTGTCACGCAATGTGACTAGAGCAAAAAGGTATTTAAGTTCAACATTGCGCTCCCAGTGAATGCAATCCCCCCCACCCCCCCTCCCCCCCCCCCCCCCCCCCCCCCCCCACCCCCCCCCCCCCCCCCCCCCCCCCCCCGCTCTTTAAAGTCTTAATGACAGACAGTTATGTTCAAAAACAGACTTTTCTGGGATCTGAAAACAGGATTAGAAAGACAGACATGAGTTATCCTGCACTACTCCCAACAAATCCTAATGTCACTGCATTGCACAATTTTGTCCTGAAATATAAATCTGAAAGGCTATAAGATTCTTTTTAAATATATGTATAATTTTCATTTTTATCCAAATAGGAAAACTAGTTTGTGTTGACATCAAGCGTCTTTAAAAATGTCTCTTTTTTTTTTCTTTTCACTCATTCAGCTTGAAAGGAAGAAAAGCAAAATGTAAAAAATGTCTGTTGACAAAAAAAGGTTTTGTACAGACAGAAATATGCTCCGTTCGACTCACCCAGCAGCATGTTTTAATGCAGGAACTTTACTGTAAATCTTTGCTTAGATTTTGAGCTGTTCAACAGCTGAAGTTTAGTTAGGAATGTTGCTGACGAGAGAGAAATGTTAAATGCTTGTCATCCTCCGTCAGCACTTAGATTTTACTCTTTTTTTTCCAGATTCTCCTATAAATCACAGTGATGTATGTAAAGTTAGGACAGTATCCTGACAGTAGTAGTACCTGTAGTAGTAGTAGAAGCAGAGGAAGTACGAATCATTTACTCTACTTTTGACAACAAATGTTTTTTCATCATTTTTGCATCCGTATATAAACTATAAAGACGAATAATTGTTGCTGGGAGGGAAAACTATTATCTTAAACAAACAGTTTCAAAGACAGTACAACTGCGTTCACTAATGTTCCAGTATAAATATTTTGATACAATCTGATGGGAAATTAACATGCAGGTGGAAAATCCCCTTATCTTTCTTTTTATTTTACTCGTCGCTATTGGTTTCAGCAAAACAAGTGAAAATAAATGTGCAAAAGCTTTTTTCCCGACAAGGATAAAAAGTTTGCCAACATACGGAGGCGGTTGATTGAAACACTAAATATAGATTTTGGGTGGAGTATCACTTTAACTGCAACAAAAGTACCTGTGTTGTTATGAAATGCTGGTTTGAGTTATTTTATAGAGCAACAGGCTTCACCTGTTTCATGCGCCAGAAGAGAGTACAATTAAGATCAAATTATCCTTAAAGCAACCGTGTGAAAAACGAGTTCAAAGGAGACAGAAGCGGGAATAATGCACTGAAAAACCTACAATTATGCCTTATATAGCGTTTTATAACTTAATTTCTAAAAAAGAATTTTTTTAATTTTTTTTTTAATAGATTCAGACTTTATTTTATTATTTATTATTTTTATTTTATATGATAAAATGGGACCAAAATGCAGCACATATAGAAAAAATGTCTAAATGTGCTTAAATTCTCACGTAATTTCAAGTGGGGATTTTTTTACATTTTCAGAGGTTACACCCGCTAACCTCTGAGTGTTCGTTGAAGAAGAAAATGATAAAAAAAATCAATTGGAAGTTAGTACTTTTGATAAAAAGTTGGACCAACTCGTACAGAGTAATCTGGATCTATTTCATGAAAGACAATGCCCTGGATTCCACCATTACAGTCCCTGAGGCAACGTTTGTTGGTAGGTGAGACCCATCAGAAGCATAAATACCTTGCGCCTGGTTCACACGGGACGTCGAAGTGCTGCAAAGCAGTGTGCAGGTGGAGTCCGCACAGTATCCACTTAACCTTCCTTTCACACCAGACACAAATTTTTCGCGATGGTTGACAAGTGATTCTGCAAAGCTGTTGTTATTTAGAGCTTTTTTAGGCCATCAGAACCCCCCCCATGTTGATCTGTATGCCTCTCAGTGTCTGATTGGTTCCTTGTGTCTGTTTTTTGTGTGTTTATTTTCATCTCTACAGTCTGTTTAGATACAAAACTATGATCGCATTTTTTAATCGCTGTATTTTATTGTGAAAAATTGGCTGGATTTTATTGTGATTTCCTGCCAGAATGAATGCGGAACACTCCCAGTTCACACAAAAATTAGACCAGTCACCAAAACGACTACTGCACGGTGCAAGCCAGCCGCAGAGGGCCGCGGTGTTTTGCAACTAGTGTGAACTATACAATAGGTTGCGGAAGCGGCCTATACTCTGTGCCCCTTCGCAGCATTTCCACGTCCAGTGTAAACCACATGTTATATAGTCATCTTTACAAAACCTAGCGTCTGCTCCGGCCAATATAGTCATTTATAGCATTATTTTCAGTGGAAAAGACTTGATTAGGTCCTTGAAGCTTCAACAACTGGTTTCAACCGGTTTGGAGCTCCATGTGGTTTAATGTAACAATGAATTCATCAATGTGTTGATAACAAGATATAAAAGTACAATTTTTAAGATATGCATTTCTATGTTTTAAATTAATTCTTGCACATTTTCTTGCAGTCATGAACCAATTCTCCAGTAAAACATTGAGCAGACGGTCTAACCCTCATGTGCTTAATGTACTGTAGTCGTGTTTGGGCCTTTAGAAGGCCAAGTGGTTGTGGAATAAAACACAAACACTTGCCAAGAAGTGTCATCGAGCGCTTAAAGTCAATCACCTGATGGAGCTTGAATTGGCGTGACTGCAGAGTTGTGGCAGTTCGTAGAGATTGCTCAAGTCTAGCATGTGTACCAAGAACGGACATGTTGATTATGTATGCTAGGAGTGGTACAGACTTTTATTGGAAAATTTACACCCGTGCAGTGATTTATATAAATCAGCAGTGCCCGCAAAGCAGTAAAACTCTAATTGTTTCTTCCATTTTGAAAGTCTAGCGTCCATTAAGGATGCAGTGAGTAATAAAAAGGACTTTTAATCAATCCTCTCTTGTTGATGAGCTGATGTGTGAATGGGTTATCCTACCTGACAGGGCTACCATATGCTGGTTTCTTTTTTTTCACAACAGTCAACAAAGATGGAGGGATCCTTTGTCATTGTTTTGCAGGTTAAAGCCTTTGGAACTTTGCTAATTTGTATAAAGAGAGGGTAATTTTGCATCAGACCTCCTGATATACTTACAAAATGAAAGCAAATGCCAAGGAGAACAAGTTATAACATAACGGCAACTTAAAAGCTTCTCTGCTGTGACCCTTTTCCCCTCAGACTGGACTGGCTGACCCCCTCTGACCAGCTGGCATGGCCACAGTAAATCCTAGAGACCGCTCAAGCTACAGGCCTTGGGTAATTAATAAAACCCCCATTACATGCCTTGTGCCCGTTGTTTGCTATTTCAACACCCCATTTGTGCCACGATTACAGTCATTATCAGTCACCGCCATTAATTCTCTACCCGGAGCCAGAACTGCATACTAATAAATTGGGCTCTAAATTTTTTTTTACCTTTCAAGGAGTTGGTGTTGGAACCAGGCCAGGAAGTGCCACTCCAGATTAGAAGTCATCTGGTGCCTCGAACGGCGCTCTTTGAAAACGAGGCTGCTGCATCTTTGGAGATAGTTCAAATTTCCTCTTTGATTATTTTCCTTTCCCCTCCAAAATGAATCTTTATTAAGCTTAAATCCTGAATAAAATGAAATTAGCAGACTGCAAAATATTGCTTTCTTTTCTGACTCTATTCCCCTGTGCACGCATGCAAATTATAATGCTTATTTATGTAAATGAGGTGTCGTCTTTAATTAGTTTTGCTTGAGGGCATTAAAATACATGTATTCTTCCCCAAAAAATGATTTGTTTTGTTGCTCTGTTCAGTTTAAGTTCAAAATGAATGATTACGCCGACTAAAAAGGTTTATTAATTCTCTTTTTTTTTCCACCCTCTTTTGGAGAATTATCTTCTCCACCCACTTTGTGGGAAGAGTAAATTCTGTGTGAAATCAAAAAGCCTCTTCAGGCGATGCTCAGAGCACTACTCTGACAAGCACTTGTAAAAAAAGTCCCAGGTTGAAACTACACAGAAGAAATGCACTCCCACTTATCCAACCTGAAAGCTACGCTCTTTAGAAATTTCTTAATACGTGTTTTGCTAGGTGACTTCTTGAAAAATTATACATAATTGAAAGTTATGGAATTTTCATTATGTACATATTGTATTGTGCGCATCAAACTACTAGAAGGAACAATGTGCAGCAATTATGCTTTGATTTGTTTTGCATTTTGTTCATACATTGCAGATATTTACATATAACCTCACCTATTTTTGCAGGACGGCTTATTCAGTTGTTTTGTATTTTTTTTTTAATTTTTTGGTTCTATTTGTCAACAAAGGATCGGCGACATAAACATGAATCCATAGCTGTGCTTCTTTTCTTTATGCATTCCCTGTTGATTTACTGTTTCTTGTTGAGTGCCTTTATGACACAGAAGAAGGTGGTGGGTCAACTTCAGTTAGAAGCAGCCACTGACTGTGTCAAACAGTATTTCAAACCTCTTCAGTTTAAAGTGACCAACTGCGGCTCCAGTTGTTCAATATCCTATCAGTATTCTGCATCCCTTCAACTGCTCAGATGAGCTGAAATGGCATGTTAAGATCCCCCTCCCCTGCCTGCAAGCATGATTTATGAAAAGGAAGCTAAAACCATTACAGCATTTTTATTATTATTGTTCTTTCAAGGCTAATGCAACAATAGATTTTTGCATGATTGATGTGTTATACTAAACATTAGAGGATTGCATTAACTTTGCATAGAACAGCTAAATGACATGAGATTACTTATTGTTACTTTTCATCCACATGATCATACTGTAAACATTGTGCACATAGTATTTCTTGGCATTTATTGATTATGGGATACAAAGAGTACAAACTGTACACAAAGGATAAACAATGTACATTGAGACGGCTTCGGCTGTCTTTCCAGCCGACTCTTCTTCCTTGTTGCCGAGAACTTTTTGAATGGCGGCGCTTCAGAGATTAAACCAAATGACTTTGATAGCCTCTCATCTGCCCCCTTGACTCTGCAAATTATTAAAAGTCTGGGCCCTTGTGGGAGGGAATGTGGCAGCAATATGCTGACGCTTCAATCATCTGGGAGGAAATTCCACATGTAATAAGAAGGAATTGCATACAGTAAAAAGTACAGCTTTGACTCATCTTTCAGGCTCTCTGGGATGGAGGAACCCTGACCACATCAAACCTCTCGCATTAGTCCTCACACGTTAAGCACATGCACGGAAATGGACGAAAGCCTGAACCCTGATATCACCACATCCAGTAGTTTTATGTTAAGCAGCAGAGGGCTTTGACCCTAAGACTTAACATCAGAAAATGTTTCAATTGTAGCAGTATTTTAACCTAATATAATTATGTTTCTATAAACTGCCCTGTACATTTAGTATTGCTGGTGCCCTTTTCCCTACTTTCACATAGACCTGTTTAAAGCCTCATTTAAAAATATTCCTCTTTTAATTATAATTATTGCTGTTTTTAGCCAAAATGATTTTTAAAAAACTGTAGCTTTAAAGGATAAAGTTCCTGCAAAAAGGCAGGAGGTCATTAGAAATTCACCTCTTAGTTGTGAGTGTGACTATTGGCATGGAGAAACCCCACCCCCATTCCCATTACCCCTAATGCTTTCCTGCAAGCTGACAACCCCTCACACCTCCAACCTACCGGTTACAATCTCTTCTAAACGGCACTTTTTTTTTGCTTCTGATTTACAACAATTTCACTAAATAAATCAGAAATGTTATTTTAGGCTAATTTTTGTTACCCTGTATCAGGGGTCTGCAACCGGAGGCTCCAGAGCCACATGCAGATCTTTTATTCCTCCATTGTGGCTCTCTAGCTTTGAAGAAAACTTTAAACTTAACTGATTAATTAACTAACTAATTAATTTATGTTTACATTTTTTGCATTTACATATAGGTCTTACTGATTAAAATGATATTTAAAGGTTTAATCTGCTCTCAGAGTGGTATATAATCAGAGTAACTTTATATTTTTGGATTTACATGTTTAGATTTGAGAATAATTTAGATTTACTCTAATTTTATGTTTAATTCACTAGTACAAGAAGAAAAAGGATGAAGAAAAACAAAAGTCAATAATAGAAAATCAAATTTTTCTTGCATTTAATTAATGTAAATCTGCTGCAGTTGGATAGTTTGATTAAACACAGGATGTGTTTTATTTTGAAAGGAACTTGAATGTGCTATTGCCAAAAGTGAAAGAAGTTAAATATGTTATTTATAGAAAAACTTGATTGCAGAGAACATTTCAAAGTTGGCTTAATGGCTACAAAAACATAAATAAAGTTAATTTTTCTAACTTTGAGGTGAAACTTTACGGCTCTCGCTGAGTTTTAGTCCAGAAGAACCTAACCCAAATGGCTCCTTTAGCATTAAATGTCGCAGACCCCTGCCCCATAACTTACAATAGTATCCCTGGCATTTATTCCAAAAATGTTGCAGCCAGCCAGACATTAAAAAGAGTCAGGCGGCAGTTGGAGACTGGCTTAAATTACTTAGAAGACAGAACGGTGATGGGTAATGGGTACATTTTGAAGTGAAATTCGGTCACAAAATGCAGATGACCACTTAAGGATTTATTGATACTATTCAAACATTGTATTATATTATAATTAGCACTCCTTTTCTCTTTGAAGCATCATTGATCTCCGTATCAAAAATCCTCTTCCCTTTCATGTGAATCGTTTTCATGGAGACATGCACACCTTTCCATCTTTGTTCAATAATCCACCCTAAAACCAGTTCTTCTAATTCATCCTCCCTTTCTTTGCTCCTCCGTCAGGCAGGTCCTTATTTTTCTCCAGTCGTCTTTGTAATATCACCCGTCTGCCTGCGTCAAGCCTGGCCCTGGGCTCCATGGTGCCTTAGGCAAAACATGATTTTTATTTCAAACTTTTGAGTTATTTTATTTATGATTTTAATTATTACATTTTTTAACATTTTAAATGAAATGAGAGGTGTGTCAAACTGTAAAAAAAAAAAAAAAAAAAAACTAGCCTCGGATATGTTCAAGCTCCACTCCAAAAATGAGGTGCAGATTCCTCACCGGAATGTTCTTCGGCGTACGCCGCCGCACAAAGCTGAAACGCTTATCACAGACATCTGGCATCTACAAAACCGTGTACAAGCCGGGAGGATCTCAGTGCAGCCTGACCACTTTTAGAGACCGGCGTTTAAGCATGACAAGGAGTCTTCACACCCTGCAGTTTAGCAGATATTAGCAACGGGCATCAATAAGAAATATACAAAGCCAGTCTCCAGATCTCAACCCCATAGAAAACCTTTGAAGGGAGTTGAAAGTCTGCGTTAGCCCCAAAACATCACAGCTCCACAGGAGATCTGCATTGAGGAATGGACCAAAATCCCAGCAGCAGTTTGTGAAAACGTTTACAGAAAACGTTTGACTGCTGCCAATAAAGGATATATAACAAAGTATTGAGATGAACTTTTGATATTGACCAAATACATATTTTCTACAAATAATTTCTTTAAAGAAAATACAAAAATACAATTTTCATTAAAGTGTGTCTTTAACACACCGTTCCTCTGACTTTAAATTAACAGTGGAGTTAAATCTTGACAACTAAAAATCAGCAAGCGCCTTTACTTAAATGTGAAGCACAATTTTAATGCATGCTACAACAAATATTTAACAACTTGTGTATAAGTGTGTGTATTGGGGAGATGTCCATGTGATGTAGGCAATGAGGCAATGATGGGCGTCCAGCCAATGGACTGTTCTGTCAATGTGCTGGAGTGTGCCACTCCAATGTGCACAATGCTATAATTACACTGAAAAGTAAACTGAAAGCTATGCTTCACAAAGACAAGAAGCCGTAATAAAATGGAGCTGCCGGTGATCAGTCGTGGTGAGCATTACAGGACATATTAATGGGGTGTTTCAAGGATATGGCATTTTTCCATTTGTCTTGTGGAAAAATCTTGGTTGAAACACCTGGCGCTCTAAGCACCTCCAGTCTGAACACTGAAGAGCAGCAAGCAGTCACTGCAGCCTTCTAGAAAGAAAGCTTTATTAGCAATGCAACAGATCAGTCATGTAGGGATCGTCTTAATGGATACACAAGTCATATTTTACTGCATTTTGTGTGGTGCTTACTTTAAATTTCAGTACAGTTCCCCAGTGTATACTTTGTTGTTTGAGTCTGTCACTTGTGGAACCCGTTTCTGAACAAAACCTGCTCACATTTTTCTTTTTTTTTGTTTGCTTTTTTGTAATCCATGTCTTCTGATGAATGACATTACATTTAAGACAAACATAAGAGCCTAACTGCATGTGGGTGTGTCTGCTATTCTAAAAAAAAAAAGAGTGCAGGACATTTTGTTCAATCACACAAAAATGCAGAGAACATAGTTTCGTTTGTTGGGTTGGTTTTAGTGCTAAATGAAAAACCAAAACATTATTATTTTTTTTTAAACGTCCATCTAGCGGCGTGCTGAAGAAATCAAAACTAATGATATATTTCTGTTCAGCAAAGCAAAACTTTTCCAACTTCACCAAACATCAACTCCTTGGTCAATTTTTCACACCACAAAAGCCATTTTGGTGTATTTTCTTATTTCTCCACAAAATAAAACAACTACTTTTACAGGGCTTTTTCACTTTAACTAAGCTCTATTTTCCAATAGTTCATGACAGGTGACATTATATAACTTACTCAGTGAAATGAGGCCAACTGCATTCCAGCTTATAATAAAAAATAATTTATTTCCAAAAAGCTAAAACGTCTTTAAGAGGACAAAACAGGACAGACGGGTTTTGTAATTATTTACAGTACATTCTGTTCTAATGCAGTCAATGCCAACAACAGTCAGTTGAAACTAGCAAAACCTAATAATTAGAGTCCCCCCATGACAATTTTTTAAAATAAAAAAAATGTTCTCAGTAACATTTTAACTATGATCGTGAAGTTTTAAACCAAAATCCCACAACACAAAACCATTTGTCATGTTAATGAAGTGAAGAGCTTCGTGGACCGAACTTTCACTGATTTACAATCCTGTCAAATGAGCCGCCGTTCATATTTCCATGGTGGAGATTTTCCAGGGTTTTCAGCTCCGCTTCCATAAATATTGTATGAAACTAAAAAAAAATCCAGTGACGGTTGATTTGACTACAGAAATATGAACAGCGGTTCATTTTACCGCAGTCAATGGGAAGATCCCATCTTCTCTTCTCCAGCACCTGAACTAGACACGCTAACCCGGCCAGATGAGGGGTTTAGTGCATGTGCAGCAGAGCTGTTGTGACGTATTAACAGTTCGTTAATTCAAACAGAGGCTTTCTGCAACAGTTTGATTGACAGCAATTTAAAAGGAGAACTACTTGCAAAAGCGAAATGATTTCGTACTATATATGTTTCCTCACATTAGAAAAATGCCAGACATACATTTTGCATTTGGAACAGTGAATTGCTTTTACTTTTGTTTTAGTAATTATCCAGAAAACAATAAAACCTGTTTGGCATACTTGTTAACAGGGAACATTTATATAAAAGTGTACACAAAACAGGTCGATTTAAATGAAAATAATGTAAAGGCTTTTTTTAAATTTGGAAAGGAGATTGTGGTGGGTACCAGTCCTGTTAGAAAGGGACTAAACTTTTTAGGCTATTTTGGAAAGTTAATGGAACCAGATCAGTTCACTATTTGACCACAGGGTGGCTTATCACATAAGAAAATCAACCTTAGTAGAGTATTGTGTCAAATAGCTTTAGAACAGAAATAAGCTTTGATACTGTGGTTTGAAAACATTTTACTCTTTAGGTAAGATTTAGGGTACAATCACTTTGGTTTGTTTGGATCTCACTTGTTCTGCACCAGTCTGTGTTTCTGCTTTATTAGTAAGTGTAAAAGCTCCCCAGAAATCTGGAGCAGACTAAGCAGGCAAACCCTGCCTCCCTAGCAAACTGGGATCTTGGTTTGGTTGCAAATGAACTCTTAAAATTTCAATCCGATCTTCTTTTGAACGTTTTTTTTTTTTTTTTAAACTTGTCCCGTCCAACAGCGGAGCAAGCAGATATGAGCTGAGAGCCTCTTGTGTCAGATAGATTTTAACGTCATAACAGAAGAAAAACAAAAGAAAGGTAAAAGAAGGGAGTTTAGAGAAAGTAGAAGATGGTAGCAGAGGGAGGTAACGTCATAAAATAACCAGGTGTAAATAGCTGGAATGGGCGGGGCCTACACACACTCAGTAGTTACAAACATACCTGTTAGGTAAGATAGTCAAAATATACACAATTAAACTGTAGTTCACACACACACGTCTGCATATAAACCCACACATGTAAAGTCTTTCATTCTGTCACACATACTATTAGTGTAAAGGTGAGCTGACACCTGTGTTCAGGTGAGTGTTTATGTGTTACTGAGGTGGATGATGATGGAATGTACAAAGATGGTGAGTGCGCGGCCATCCCCACACCAAGACCCCCCGCCGAGGCAGCAGTAGCTGCCAGGACCCCCCTACACCCGCCACCCTGGCCACAGAGGTAATCTGCCCACTGGCAGTCCCGCCAAGCACCCAAACCAGGGGACGTGGGATTGCCGAAGAGGCCCCCCACGCCAGAGAGCGGGAAGGCACGGGAGCACAGAGAGTGCAGGCATGCAAGAACCGAGGGAGAAGTTGCTACTTTTTTCTGACGGAGCTGCAGGGTGGACTCACTGGAGGTTACAGGAACCTGTATGTTAGTGCACAAGGGACGTGAACTCTGAGCAACCTTCTGGAGTCTATCTCTGTGCTCCACATCTTGAAACTAGACCACAAATAAAGACAAATGTCAGTGTTCTGCTCTTATACAAACTATATTTGTCCCCAGATGTCACAATTTTGAATTTCTTAAACTGGTAACCCCTTGATTCCCTTTTACTGGAAGCATCTGGGAAGAGCTATAATAACAAACAGTTTCACCAGCCCATGTGCAGTACACATGGCAGAAAAAATGCTTTTTCTTTTTACAAAATAGCCAAGAAGGAGAAAACTCTAGAATCTTTATTTCATTTTTCCTTTGCCCTATCACTTCTACCTTTATAATCACACTTATAACAGTGTTCAGCGAGAAAGATGTGAAAAGATTTAAAAATTATGCTCATATTTTCACATTTATGGATTAAAACTAGTTAGAAAAATAAAGAATCCATTAATTCAAGTCAAACAAATTATTAGTCATGAGCATGAAGTATTTAATTCAAGTTTACAAGTTTCTAAAAAATAAATCCAAAAATGGTTTTAAAAAACATATTTGATGTACATTTTATTTTCAAATATATTTGTTACATATTCAAAGAAAAAAAATCGACTTACTATAGTCATTTTTAATATCTCATTTTTTACATTACAGGTATTTAATTTTAATTTCAAAATGTACTAATTTTGATGTATATGTTACACTTGTGTGTTCCTGACATTATGATTTTTAATGTAGTTTTATTTTATCTATCTATCTATCTATCTATAGCGAGAACAAAAGGAATTAAAAAAAAAGAATAAATTAGAATTTGTCATTTTTTTCAGTTATATGTCTGAAGAAATGGCTTTAGAAGAAAATGTCATTTATTTATTTATTTTTTGTTTGTTTGTTTTAAGCTTGTTCCAAAAGATATTAAGTTTATTATTTCCTGACTAATAAAATGACTGCCAGATACCATCGATATGTAGAACTTAGTAATTTTTTCACACTATTCAAAAGTTCAATCTTTAAGGTCAACATTTGAATTAGTTTTTTTTAGATACATTGCACATTATGGATGTTTCCTGCTGAGATCTCATCATGTAGTTTTATATAATTTTAACATTTAAATTTAAAACACTAAGACCTGAACCAACATGAGCTTTTAACAAATTTATATCTAAAATGATGAATAATCTGGGTTATTTGTGCAGTAAACGCCTCACCATTTCATAGATTATTTTCTTTTAGACAGTCAGACATTTTTGTGTTTTGTTTGTTTTGTTTTTTTTTTCCTTAATCACGGTCTCGCAAAAGCCACAAGAATTTGAGAGAAAACCAAATGCCTGTCAGGGCGAGTACACAACAGCCAAAGGGGGAATCTGGCATGGCCTAAGCAAAGTCATAAAAATATTTTCGCTTTTATTTAATGTCGTCCATAATTCATTGCCAGGAAAAGCTAATCAATAGCACCTTAATGAAAACTTGAGCCATATTTTATTTTGCCGCAGAGAAGTCCCGGATCAGCATTTGTTGCCTTGTTATGTGCTGGTTTTCATCCTTGGGCTGTTTGACAGATGTGCATCACATTTGCAGATACCTTAAATGTTTGCTCTCTTCAACATTTGTTTCAGAAAAACAAAATGGAGGGAAGCTTCTGGCGATGACGACAAGTTCAACATACACGTTTTAAATACTATCTGTCACATGAAACCTAATCTTAATATCAAAACAGTTTTAGAGACGGTTCAGATGTTTACACAGTATGAAAGCAGAGTAAAAGGCAGAATTCTACTTCCTGAGACAATTTGGGCTGTTTTTGAATGTAACAGGTTTACACTTTTGCTTCAAAAATGTTATTTACTTTTATGAAAATTGTGCTTTCTTTAAGTAGTTAGTCAAAGTAAATCAAAGAAAACGCATTTCTTATGCAGGCTGCTGGTAAAGTGCATGTATTTATAGATCATCGTTCATGGATTATTGTCTGTTTGTTTGTCTAATGCATTCGGATCATTCCAGATTCTTTCTTCCTAAGACTCAGATTTGTTCCCACCTATTTTTTTTTCCTAAAAACATTCATATTTTCTTTGGATGCTCAATCATCTTTAGTGCATCGAAGCGCTTTCTTATTGCTGGTATTTGACCAAATCGTAATTCATCAGAGGCCGCATATTGTTATGGATATTCCATTAAGTGAGTCTGCACTTTCCAGTAAAACTTTTATTTATCTTTTAAAAGATGCCAACACAGAAAAGAACAGAATAGAATAATCAAGTATTTAGAAAAATGCTGTAAGTTTGTTCTTTTTTATCCTCCAAACACTGTGGTGATCATGATCTATGACATACTTTTGTTCTATCTTCACTCTCGGATGCTTTAGATTCTGACTTTCTTGCTTTTTTATCTAATATGAGTTATGCTTCTCAAATATGAGTTATGAGAAAGAGTTTCATAAGGATTTACTGACTGCTTGTGTGCAAAATATGGAAAATTGAATAATACAGAGGTAATTTTTCCAGTTACCAACAGAAGAAAAGAGAGTTTTTAGTGGAAAAGCCATACATCTAGGGCCAGATATACAGTAGGTAATTCCTCTCTAAATGTTGTCACTGCTCCCCAAAAATGTGACGCCCCACAAGAATCCACAATTAATTACAAAAATAAAAATTATTTAAAAAAAATTAAAATGAAGGACCAAAAGGAGGAAAGACGGACGGACAGAGAGATGGACAAATAGACACGAAAAATGGACCGGACCCGCAGGAGCTGGCAGAGTGAAATTGGCCTCACAAGCTTCTAGCTATTGGATGCAGAATCGGTTACCTGACATGAGCAAAATTCAAGCAAATCAATCAAACTCATGATGTGATAAATACTTGGACGGACTGACATATGATGGTTTTCTTTGCATTTAAAGCCTCACTTCCACTGAGCTGTTTGTTTTTACTACGCATGCGTGCTATGGACCGGCACAGTGTCTTTGTAGAGCGGAGACTAGAAAAGCAGCAACAATGGAGGTCATCCAGCAGTTCATCTTTTTTTGCTTTACTTTTTGTAAATCATGCATAAGAGTAATTTAATATTGTTTGAAAGAAGAGTGCAGGCAGCTAGGAAGAATACTGATGTAAAGAAGAAAATGGAATCGCCAGCTTTTTTTTTTTTTTTTTGTGAAAATTTAAAGAATACAATCCAAAAATAGTAGAATTCTAAACAAAAGTCAGTTTTTCTTCACTTCTGAAATTCTTAACTGTTAAGAACAAAAATATAAATAACGTACATTTTAAAAAACTGTAAATAAAGAATACCTAAATAAAAAATTAAAGAAAAATAATAATAAAAAATAGATAAAATTAAAAATTCTAGAGTTAAAATATTTAACTAGTCCTAAAGATGTACAGATGTTAATAGTGATTTGATAGTTAATACTTCATTTTAAGCGTTGCTGCAGTTTCAAATTTTGTAAGAAAAGTTCTGTTTTTACATTAGTAAATTCACTTTTGTGACTATAAAATTTAGCCATGAATACAAATATATTAATAAAAAAGAAAGCATCCCAATCTTTGTGTTCAAAACAAAATATTACGTTTTAATGAAAAAGTTGAAAATCAGCAAAAATAGATTCTGTAATAAATCTATGGATGTCTTCCCAGAATTTGTAAATTAATTAACAGGACCAAAATAAATGAGAATGGGAACCACTAGCTTAGTGCTATACTGGTGCTTTTTACTTTCTGCCAATCAACGGGTGGCTACAGAGTTTCTGCCCCAACCGTTTCATTCATCTATGAAACTACAATGGATGGGGGTCCTCTAGAGTTACCTTTTGGGGCTGTTTATTGGGTCCATTTAACAATGGAAATGCTCAAACTACTGGACCGGACCGGACATCTTAGAGGAAATGAGGCTTTAGGGTCTTGGAGGGAAATGACACCCCAAAATCTCAGCACACCCAGCCTTGTCCACATGATATTTATTCCTGTGGGGCTGGCTCAATGTAGGCCTGCATAAAATTGCCAATAACCGGCAGGGAATTTTGTTAAAATAGAGTTTTTATTTCAAAAAAGTCAAAATGTAATTGTTTGTCTTGAAGTGTACAGTAAAAAGCTCAAATCTGCTGTTTATAAATAAAGATTAACAAGTGAGTTTTTCTCCCACTTTTTAAGTTTCCCTCCTAAAATTTAAATTTTAAAAATCTTCTCTTAATGTGTAACATCCTGACAGAACAGAGATAATTGTTTTTAGGGTTCCTTGTCAACATATGCAAGCTTTAAATCCCGTCAACAATCCATGAGATCAAACTACAATTACAAAGGAAAAGGTCATTGTGCATGCTCTGAAAGTCATACTAATGAACTGGCTCTCATTAATTTAACACTTTTCATTTCCACTAATGGTGAGCTTCAGCTGACGGCGGAGACGACTCCAAAACTTTGAGGAAGATGGTTTAATATCCACTTTGAAAGCTAGGAGTAATTTGTCAAAAAATAATAATGTCTGAAAGGTCAGGCAATAAAAAAACAATATCTGCCCTCTTTCCACTGCTGTTTGTATTTGTCACTTTTGACTGGATGGGGCTGAGTTACAAGAAATGATAAGAACCTGAGAGCCCGCTGCATATGAAGAGCTGAGTGTCAAAACAGTCGATTATCGCCGTGAATGAGAGCGTTATCATTAAGATGAGCTTTCGCCAGACAAAAAGTTCTCTTGTGCGTGGAGGTTATGCAGCGCCGTCCAGCAGCTACACATCCTTTATTTGCATTGTCAGCTGGAGGTGAGAGGGTGGAGACTTGCCAAGTGGAAGGCTCTGGGCCAGAGCCGTGACAGCTGACAACTCCGGCAGGCCCCGTGTGCAACGCCGCACTTCTAACAGCCAAGATCCCAGATCAAGTAAATCCTAATCAGAGAGTTAATATGCCTCTAATGTGAAAATTCATATTTCTACTCTGTAGTGTTTCATGTTCAAAAGGGAGCACATGTCATTTGGCTTGCCTTCATATAACACTAAGGCTTCCATCAGTCACTGATTATTGCAATGAGGAATTAAAATCCCTCAACACACAGCAGCCAGCCTCACATTGCATTGGCTGTCAGAATTAACTAGTGAAAGTGACCTCAAACAATACATACTGAAGGAGGAGGAATCACATTCAATTAGGGGGAGAGGAATATGCATTCGTGGTTGATTAATAAAGATACAGAAGAGCGTGTTCCATTGTTTCAAACGCTCGCCTTACTTTTTCTATGCTGATCTTTGGGTCGAAACGTTTCAGCAGCTGACATTCACCGTCCGTTCAGACGCCGCCAAGCTCTCGAGTCCGAGGATGCGCTGAACTGTAAGTCTTCTCCACCTCTTCTTGGCACGCTGTGTTTATACCGATCCCTCAGGCCATTTGTTTTGCAGCACTTCCTTGCCCCACAGCACCATGCATAATGCAGGGATGAAAATGTTAACAGTGGCAAATAAAATCGGCAAGGTGCCCCCACAAATCAGGGCAGTTTAGGAGCACATTTAATCATCCGTGCATCGGGGACAGCGCAAAGCAATTAATTGTGGCATTTCAAAGAAGATCAGGGCCCAATTTTTTCGAGGGGCCTTTCAAGCTTCTTGCTCGCTCGCCCCAGCCACTGCAGACCAGTGGCCTGTCTGTGTGCGCCTCTCTTTGAAACGTCTCCACGTTTTGGCCCAATTATGTATATCAACACTTTGCGCTGAAGCAAATGAGAAGAGAGTTCTCGCTGCTTATTGCGCACAATTGCATCAACAAAGCCCACCCAGCGAAAGAAATAACAAAAAACAGCCATTGTTTGAAGCGGGTCTCCCATGTACATGAGGAGTAATTCCAACTCGCTCTTGCATTTCTCCAGCACGCTCCAAGACAAACAAGTCAGAGCACCATATGGTGATGTCAGGAAAATAAATAATTTAGAGAAATTCATGTGCGGTGCGCAGATGAGCAACCACAGAAATACCAACACAGGCTTTCTTATACTTAACCCCTCTAATAAGAGCTCTTAGCATTGGGGTGAGGGTGGTGGGGTGTGTATGATGGGGTGGGGGGCCGGGCACATAGAGATAACCACAATATTGAGCCTTAACTGGATTGAAAACTACTTTAGAATTTCAAAGACTGGACTGGCAACTGTCTCTGGACGTAAGGACGGCGTTTTATGCAGATACAATCTGCAGTGCCTTTCAGCACTTCCTGAACACGAGACAGCCTAATCTAATGAACTGAAGTGTGTGTGCGGGGACGGGGACAAAATTTGTTCAAGCTTTTATCCCAATGCCAGCATGCTCTCATCCGTCTGGATCCAAATATCCACTTGTTATTTTTATTCCCCCTGATTCCTCCCCCGAGGTACCGCTTCGCATGGCTCCAGTCATCATTGTTCAAGTCTTTAGAGTTTAGCAGAAAAAAAATAATAAACACACAAACACAGAAGCTGACGGCAAGGTTATAGCCACACAGACATGACGGCCACTTGTTTTCTGCCGGCCCCGGGGAAAACTCACAGAAGGCCCCAGAGAGGGAGAACAGAGACGTGCCATGTTGCTGACATGGCAGCCGTCACGTCATACTAACCAGCGGGAGTGATGAGCACAGACAGCCGCGAGCTTTCCACTACACTGCTGCAGCTTTATACCAAAACTGAGTGCATTACTTGACCCTTTTATTTTTTTACCAAAACATAAAGGTGTCTAATGAATCTTAATGAATAAATGTAAATAAGTTTTAACAAAGAAGTCACTTATTGCTCTTTTCAGACTTTTATTTTGAAAAAAATCTAATCAAACATTTTTGTTTAGTGCACCCTCAACACACAGTTAAAAATAACCCAAGTTGAGCTATTTTTAACCTAACTCCAAGGTAAATAAAGGGACTAACTTTTTCCTGGGTCATTTTAAATTCAGGCAATTGGGTTAAAATGAAACCACTATAATCCTTTTACTGTGGCAAAAGTATTCCAAATATCAACATGATCAACCCAAGAGTTGGATTAAAGAAATAACAAGAAATAATAATAATTTTAAGAGTTTATTTTAGTTTTACCTATTTCCTAAAAAAATAATAGTATGAGTTAAGCTCATAACTTTTGGTTTTATTGTTTTCTTGCTTGTTTAATGGCTTTGTCCTACTTAAATGTTTAATTTAAGGAGAAAAAACAGACAATTAAAAGTCCACTGAAAGCATCTGAAGTGTGTTGCTTCGTTATCTCTAATAAAACTGTAAACTGCACATCTAAAGACAAGTTAAGGAAAAAAAGGCCTTTAAAAAACATAGTTTTAGGTTGGCATCAATTAATCCTTTGGCTTTGGTCTTCAAGCAGGCTGACTGCTGAATGAATTAAATAAATGAAAGATTCTTCATCAATCCCAATAGGGGACTCTGGTGATGGAAGGGCAACACATACAAAGGCATGTTGACCAATGGTGGGCAGCAGCTAATTCTCCAGAAAGACACATGAGGGAGGGCACGATATAATGTCAAAAATTAAGCATCTTTGATCCGTGTTGCAGTAGAACAACGTAGATTGAAGTACAAGCAAAAACACTTCGACATTCAAGACACATTGACTCAAAAAGACGACAGGTCTGCATAAACTATCTCCCACACAAAATTGCATTTCTGAGTATTTCTTTATTCATATCATTGTGAATCAGAAGCAGATGAAAAATGTTGGAAAAAGAGCTTATTTGGGTAGGCGGGTCTCAAGCTCCATACTGTGCTTAAACAGAAAACTCACAGCACCTGTCCTGCCCACAACTTATGCCTCATTTCTACTGAGTGGTACGGACCAGACCAGTCCCCTCCTGACCGGTTTGGAACGTTTCGGGCAATTCAAGTGAGCGTTTCCATTGAGCGTTGGACCATCAAAGCGCATGCTGGGTGTAGATCAATGACGTAGCTGTGCGTCAAAACGATGTGACTAGAGCAAAAGAGAAGCTGAATCAGCTGACTGAGAAACGGAGGGAAAATTAAAAAGATAACCGCGGAGAATAATGATAATCCAGAGCAGGTGTTTATTATGGATGAAGTCGGCCTCTACTCTAACAGAGGACAAAACTTTCGGTTTAGATCTTGAATCGAAAAAAATGCTGATTGGAAAACCTGTTGTAAAACCTCTCTGCCAATCAATGGGTTGCATCATGTGACAATAGAAGCTCCGCCTTCACGGGTCCTTTTCTATGGACCTACAACCAACGGGGGACCAGAAATGGTACCAGTCGGTCATGCTTAACCGCTCAGTGGAAACGAGGCATTAGAGGATCATTTCTAATGAACTCCTGCCACTCTGCAGAAAATAAGTCCCAGGAAATGACAGATTTAGGCTAAAAACGGTGATTGGGAACGGTTTTAAAATAGATCAAAAGATGATCAGAGAGGAATTTTCCAGAGAGGGAGTTTGAAGCCATCTTGACATGTTTATATGGGCTACCTTGAAAAAGAGGTTTTAAATCTCAATGTGATCCAACCTGGTTAAATAAAGGTTTAAAAAAAAAAACTGCCCTTTCAGACTTTTTTTTAAATTGGGTTGAAGAGCAAAAAACACCATCCGATTTCTACTGGATGATTTTAAGTAAATGTGTACATATCAATGATTTTAAAAGTGACCCAATGAGCACAATGGGGTTATTTTTTTTATAAACAAATTGATACCAACAACTCTATATGTGTAAATGTGAAGGACTTCTGATGAAGGAATCTGCATATTACTGTGTTAAGTTATGACAAACCCTAACTGACCTTTATTTGACACTTTATTCCCAACCATAATCAAGAGACGGAATAAGCCAAACCACAACTCTGCTTATTTTTAGACCATTATTCCACTTTACTTTAGAGTTTTACAAGTGAAATCCACAAATCTGAGAAAATTCAATAAAGATAATAAAGTTTGTTGCATCAAAAAAAAGGAAAACTTATTCAAAACGATAATTGTGGGAAAGAAAAAAGAAATCACAGTTTAAATAGGCCGTTTGCTAAATGTGATTGAGTCGGTGGATTTCCTTATAAATAAGCCGTTAAACGCTGTTGCTATACATCACTGTCTCTCTGTGACTACAGGTGCAACACTATCTGCTATCATTTTCATGACTTGTGAAACTAGAGGCTTTTAGCATAATATTTCTCTTTTTAATGTGCACATCAGAACAAAGCAAGCCAACAGAATAGACAGAAAAAAAAAGAGAGATGGCCTGAACTGTTTCACATCTCACGATAAATCACTGCCACTTTTATAGCCTTTAATAAGTTGATGCAAAGCCATTTTTCTTCTTCCCCATCATTCAAACATTTTAAGGCGTATTTACAAGGAACTTGTTAAATTTCTTAATAATATTTAGTGGCAATTTTGGAGAACTCTGTCGCGGTGAAATTTACAGCCTTTAAGTGTTTAAAAGGCAACGACATGATTAACAAAGTGTCAGAATTCACTAATTTACATGGACAGGCAGTAACTCCGGATACCTTTGCATTAAAAAAGAAGTTTTTAACAAAACGAGTCATAAAAGAAGCATTCAGAGTGAGTGATGGCAAAGACTCTTCCACAAAGTCAGACCACAGAGACAGCCCCCCTCACGCTACAGATGCTTCAGAGATCAAGTCAGCCAATAAAAGGACATATATCCAGCTGCTTTGACTTATTTATCCTGTGCGGATGAGCTCAAGATGGAACATCTCCTATAGGCGAGCTTAATTAATTGTGATAAAAGGGCTAATTCAGAGGCTGCGCGAGAAAAGTGAGCCAAACAATAATATTCCCCACAAATCATCTCAGCCTGTCAAATATTTCCTTCCATAACTTTCTATTTCAAAGTCATTCGAACGTGAGGCTTTTGTTAAGGAACCTCATGAAACGAAACTACCTCCCACTCATCTCCGCCACTGGGTCTGCACCCCGGACTGAACTAACTTGCAGCTGCTTCACATTAAAAACTCTCTTGTCCTTTGTTGGACTTGAGCAGAAGGACGTTGGAGGCTGCATCCGACGGCTAACTCCACGATAAGCTGCGCTGACCTGGGCCTGCCCCGGCTGTCCCAGTCAGAAAGGGCCCCCTTTGACACTGATTGCAAGGCTATGAGTAGTCTCTCCCCTGTGCCCTCTCAGTGCAACTCTAATTAATAGCCAATTCATCTTCTCTGATCTGAGCCAGCACATGGAGTAATATATCGTTAGTTTGGCAAGCAAGCTATTAAAGTGTAATAACCAAGTACCAGCACTCGATTTGGAAGAGTAGCACATACTTAACCATGAAGTGGAAACAATTAATTTATTGGAGGATCTCCTGTAACCAATCATTTACTAGCACTCACACTGTGATGCAAAAGTCATCTCCTGTTGTGCGTGGCACAAGTCCATGACACATTTTGGGCTCAGTGCCTCTCACAAAGCCTCCTGTACTGTGGCCAGTTAACATAAGCCTTATTAGAGCACCGGTGTTCCTCTTTAAACACCTATAAAACTCTTAAAACAGCACGTGAGTAATAGTAAACCACAGATTCCCTAATCACAAGAAGGTGCTTCTTTAAAGGGAAATTCATTTTATTTAACAATTCCTGAAATTTAAATGACTTCATGACCCGCTCTGATGCCATTTGGTGCTTTTTACCTGTTCTTGTTATCTCTTTTTCATGATGAAAAATGTAAATGAAATTGAGTTTAAAATTGCTGTTCTGAGTATTTATTTAATAAAATCATTGTGATTCTGCTACATCAGTCAAACATGTAGTTGTAGAGTTAGATAAGTTAATTCTTCTTTAACAGTCTTGGTACATCGCCTGTCCATGCTGGGAGAGGATCCCTCCATCATGCAGACGTTTCTGTTCCTTACTTAGAAAGAGGGTCAGAGGGCAGAAAACCCCAGTTTAATTTAGTTTAGCAACCAGCTATTTTTATATTTTATTAGTGATTTTAAGCTTTTGGACGATTACCGGTGTGAAGCCCGTTGAGACAACTGTGTTGTGTAATTGGGCTAGACCAGGGTCTGCAACCTTTGAGGCATTCATGTCAATTTCCCACCGACCATAACTCAGGAGGAGCCACAAAGTCTTAAAAAATAAGACACTCTTTTGTATTTGTGTTATTTTTTTATTGTAGGATATACAAAGATGGATGATAGTGTGGGTTGAGGGTAAAGGGTGGGATGGATTTCTATTTTAATTTTTTTTGGTCTTTTTTTTGTTTTTATTGTCGAACTTTGCAAAATAACAAATTAAGTCTGATTTGGATAAATTTGATTTGATTTGATCTGTTTTTACTTTGATTTGATTTGACTGGATTTGATTTGAAAGGGGTGGACTTATTCCGCGCCAACAGTCCCGCCCACAACTCAGAGACGAATTTCTAATCAATTCCTGCTTCTCTGCAGAAACTATGTACTAGAAAATGACAGATTTTTTTTAAATGGCATAATAATAGTTTAAGAACACTGGCAACACTTTGTAGTGGGACTTTAAGCAGAGAAAATATTCAAATTAATTTGATTTTCTTAAAATGAAAAAAAACAACATACAGAATCATTTCAGGCAATTAAGATGGGCAGCTAACAGAAAAGGTCACCTACTGTTTGTACTTCCTCCGTAATGCACCTTTAGAACAATAAATCCTTCTTTCAAACCTCGATAATAGCAGGAAATAAATGAAAATGCACAATGCTCACTGGGCTTCTGACCTTCCTCTGAAGCAAAACATTTAAAACCCATTATTCTTTTTGCCAGAACTAATGAAGTTTTTTTTTGTCTCTTCAGCTTAACACACTAATTGACACTTTTTTTTGTGGATAGCCCAGATGGAAAAATAAGTACCTCCTTAAAGACCCAACTCCCCTGTTCATTCTCCTTTCTTTAAGTCCCTTATTAATTAAACTTTCACCAAGTCGGGCATTTTTATTAAAAAGACAGTCTGCTGTACCGTTGAACTGAACTAGCCTATTGTTTCTAAAGCTATTTTTTTATATATAAAAAAAGACTTTTAATACCATCAGCATGAATGAGGCCAAAGAATCCACACAGAACAGTAATTAAAGAAGATTCTCATCCCTAAAGTTGCTTGGCTTAAACCAGAACTTTTTGCTATGACTTAATAGTTTTTCTTAGACTTTTCCTTTTGGATTTTTTTTTTTTTTTTTTTTTTACTCCTTCCCAAAATCAGAGAAATTAAGAGGATAAATGTGTTTTTTTGCCTATCTGTTATCATCCATTCTAATGCTTTGTGAGGAAATATTTGAATCGCTTTTATGATTGGTCCACTTTGTCAATTTTATTCTATTTATTGTCATTTTCTTTACAACTTTTGACTAACTTCGGAAAACAGAATTTATTATTTTATGGAGGGAAATTTGAAAAAGCCAATGTTTGATAATACGTAAAATAAAAATGCCTTTTAAGTGCTTTAATTTTAATGTAATGGTTTCCTTTTTCTCATGAAAAATACAAAAAAAACCTATTTGAGTTTTAAAAACTAATGTAAAACATGTTAAAAGTCTTGAAAATATCATTGCTTTAGAAACTTGATCCAAGTTCCTTCTTTTATGGCCAGAAGCAAATGTGTTTTTCAAAAATAATAGAAAACTTCATTGGATTCAAAGCAGAAACTTTGACTAAGTCTACTTTGGTTTCTGTGCATCTGCAAAAAAAAATGTTTTTATTTATGTGAAACAGTAAAATGACAAATTCCAAACCACACACAAGATAATGTTTCTTCTCAGAGGTTTTTTTTTTTTAACATGTTCTTAATATGTTCTTGTGGCATTTCTGATTTTTTTGTTTGCTTGTTTTTTAAATCTGATCAGAATCAGGAGAAGAAGGCCACAAGCTCCCTGCTTTGTTCCATTCACATCCACTCGTAGACAAACTGATCCATGTGCGTCTTTACGTCTGTGTTTCTCCAATCATGTTGCACTGGTAATGATTGGTTTGGGGGCGTGGTTCCGTCCGCAACTCAGAGGTTGTTGTTCACCTTTCAGCTTTCACTGCTTCACATATTTAGTTTGGCAGAGATTTTCAAACTGGATGCCTTTCCTGACACAACCTTGTGTTTTATCCAGGCTGGGGACCGGCACAGGGAGAGTCCACACTGGATGAAGCTCTTTGTAGATTCTGCTATTTGACCCCTGATTTCCTGTGAGTCAGTCCTACAGTTAACCAACTGAGCTATCCAGTTGCTTCCCATCCACAACTCACAGGCAAAATTCTGATGAACTCCTACTGCTGCTCTGCAGAAACTATGTCCTAGAAAACGAGACAGTTTTATTTTTTATTTTGGCTAAATACTGCATAATCATAATTAAACGACCACTTGGATTGCCTTTAAAATCTATCAAAAGATGGTGGAGTGGGGCTTCACTTGTGCAGTCGATACTGACTTTTAAAGATGTGTTTTTTTTAACAATCCTCTGATAAACTACAGTTACAAAAATTCTGGCTTGGGAGCAGAAAGATATTGTTTCACTTCTTTCTGGGGCAAACGCAAAACACAGCTAAACAAGGTTTGAGAAGCCACTCGTTTGATCCGACTCCATGATTTCATGAGAATCCCACTTTTAAATGATTCTGAGAGATAAACAATTCGAGCTTGTTTTCCAAATATTTTGTGTCACTTTTCTGTTTTCCCCTAATGAGATGTCACTAATATGTACTGGAATGCTGTTTGAACACACACAGTTGGATTGGCCACGGAAAACTTAATGATGTATACCAAATGTGGGGGGACAGCTTCTAAGCGCATATTTTTGTAGACAAACATAGATGTTGACAAAGCTTTCCACCCAGTTTGCCGTTCCTGTCGAGCTGAAAATCTTGAACTAAGAGGAAAATCTCTCTCAGGTATCCTTTCATAAGTCACATTTTATCAGCATTGCAACAAAACGGCTCAGATGCGTCATAAAAGGTTGGAAGAGTGATATAATAGTTGAGAATTCCTGCTTGCGTGTTTTTAGGAGAAAAACAAATCAGTTTTACTGGACATTGCTTCATCTACTCAGAAAAACAAATTCAACTTGAATGTAATCTGTTTACATAAATGCATCCACCTATTGTCCTTTCCACATTGCCGTATTGTTCCTCTTTGCACATAGCAACAAATTTGAGGTTAATTTGTGCTGCAGCTCCTTCCTTTGAGCAGATCCCAGTCATCTTTAAACAGCTCCATTTAAAATGCAATTTGATTATCTGCCAAATTGCTACCAAGTCTTTCCTTCTGCAGCTTTGACAGTAGGGAAAGGATGGGGGGGGGGGGGGGGGGGGGTGTAAAAATTTTAATTAGCATTAGTGCATAAAAGAGAGGTCTTTGTTGTAATGCATTTATGCATTTGAACACAGAATCCCAGAATGACCATCAATTTCAAAGAGTCATCACCCAAACGATTTCAAACTAATAGATCCAATGGGAGAGTAGCAGTTCTGGCATGGACCGGCGCAAGAATCCCAGACGTCTTCAGTGGAACTTAAAAAAAAAAAAAAAACCAAAGGACATGCATGTTTAAATAATCCAAAACTTTTCTTTAATCATAGTTTAGAAAATTGGCTAGGACCTTCAGCAGGAGGCAGCTGCTCGGCCCCAGAGCCATTTAATGAGATTTGCTGAGGGTTTCCCTTAAAATATTTATGCTGTCCCATGGCACGGCAATATTGTCTTAGATTAGGGAGATAAGAGCCAAGGAGGTGTGTTGAAGTTCTCCTAATCAATTTACTAATTGCTGAAGCAGCAATAGGAGAGCAGAGAGGAGTCCCTTCTGGAGAGCTGGGTTCTAATAAATGCTGAAAAATGTATTTACTCTATGAAGCCGGGAGGAATTCTGAAGCGGGATTACAACGCACCACTGACCAGGATTGGCCAATGCTGTGGTTAAAGTTGCAGCTAAAGAGGCAAGAAGAGGTCTCCAAACATAAAACCATTTTTTTAAGATCGCCACCTTTCCATCTGTCCTGGAAGGAGACAGTGGAAAGCCTTAAAGACTTGGCATGAAAAAGCCTGACTACTTTAAGAACAAATGTTAATGAAACCTTCGGCTTGGTGTACGGTGGCCCTCAAGTCCAAATCATTCGACGCAAAAGCATATTTAAAAATCATTATGACAATTAAAAAGGCAAAACAAATAATTTAAAAAAAAAACAACATTACATTTTAGAAATCAAAACAAGATAATAAAAAATGGACAAAAATAAGTTCAGATTTCAAAATAAAATGTTCAAAAAACTAAACAAGAAAGTGAAAAAGATAAGTACTATAGGTCATTGCTGATTGGATAATATCAAGAATCCTTTTTTTTTTTAAAGACACCAGGTTATTTAAAGTTTCTGAAAATAGTCTCTGAACTGGAATTCGTTTTACAAAAGCCTTCAAACGTCTAATTCAAATACAGCTGCCACCACATGGTTTATCAAAAAAAAGCGGGTGGCGGCATGAAATCTTGAAGATTCTGCCGATGCCTCCCCATCGTTTAGGGTTCAAAGCTTTTCATTTGCCATGTATACATCATGTCTGAATGTAAGTTGAGACATGAGCTGAGGCAAATAAAAAACCTTAAACTTTGAACGATGGGGAAGCATTGGCAGAATCTTCAAGATTTCATGCCGCCACTTGCTTTTCTTGAAAAATCGTAGGCACCATCATGAATGTGTAGACAGTAGCAGTCGGGTAGGAATGACGTCATTACGATATCGAGTGGTGGCAGCACTGATTGGACAATGAGTAAACAATGAGTCAACGAACGGCAGCCGTCCATATCAAGGGCCACCGGTAGCCCAGGGGTTTATAAAAAGCGAGCCATTCTGTACCAAAGTGATTCACAATTCAGATTTTGAACGCATTATAATCTTGTCAATTCACAAATTTACAGATTTTTTGACAACACGCCTCCCGAGAAAGCCCAATGTTCTGTCTTTTTTGTATTTCTCTCAGCATTAACTGCAATTTGTCGATACTCAGGTCTCTGAGTCGCTGTGGTCTTATCAATGTCATAATGAGTTTTGTGCAGCATCGATGTCGTCTCCCCATCTGGACCCATGGTGATCGGACAGACGTCTGGCCCACCTTTTCAAAAAACGTTTTATAAAATAACAGAAAAGAAATCGGTAAAGGTAGATACTATGGGGCATTACTGATTGGATGATGTCGTTTGTCCATCATTTCAACTGAAAGTTGTTTAGTATGATTAAATACTGGATTTACTTTGTACTAGTCGTAAAACTTTTTATGGTATGTGGACATTTGAAAAACTCAAATATCAAAAATGAAACGTCACCATCAATTAGCAATAGCCCATAATTCCTTTTTCTGGTTTCTTATTGCATCTCAGTTTGATTTCTTTTTGATTTTATTATATTACATTTTTTGGAAATGTTTTTTTACTTCAGGAATTTTGTTATAATTTCCAAAATGTAATGTTGTCTATTTTATTAACTGTATTGCCTTTTTAATTGTTGTTGCAATCTTTAATATGGTTTTGCGTTGAACGATTTGTACCTCAGGGCCACCGTACTTATCCATAATAAAACAAGTTAAAGTGCTAGCTTACAGCTCATCCCAATGACCCTAAAACCAAAATAAAAAGGATGCTCAATAGTGTGTTTACACTAAGAGAGATGAAACCCCGATACTTATTAGCATAAAGGCTGGATTTCCTATGGGAAGCAGAGGGCAGGAGGCCCAGACATTACACCAGACGCTTGGATAGGGTGACTGAAGTCACCTTTAGGCCTTCTGCCACAGGCTGACCCCCCCTCACAACCTCTGGGACTGAGGGCAACCCTGGATCTGTCATCCAACACAGCCCACATCTTCCAGAGGGTTGGGGGCAAAAGCTGCTCCACCTTTTCAACGTCACACTTTCTATAAGACTCTTCCTCTGCGTGCTGTGAAGCTCACAACATGCTCCTCTGATCAAGGCGGGTCAAAGGACAGTATGGAGGAAATTTTCTAAGGGAAATATCATGAGGTAATCACATGGAATTATTGCAAAAGTATGGGCTGGAAAATAAAGGGACTTCATTTTAACATTAGGGCTGCCACAAAAACAATTCTTTTTTTTTCTTTCTAAAAGCAAAACAATATTATGAAGGAGAAGAAAAAAAAAAATCACAGAAGCATTTGTTTTCACACTCGCTTTCCATGTCACTTGTTCCCCAATCAACTTGTTTCCTAAACTCCCACAGTGTCTTCAGTGTGACTGAGCAGGATCTGAGCTCCGTTCCTCGGAGAATTAGGGCAAAACAAAAACACAAAAAAACCTGTTGCTTTGACATTTTGTTCCCTCTCACCTCGACGCACGCCAGTCACAATGGACCGGTGCGTGTGTGATCGGTGTTCCCATCACCATGGTGATGCTCTCTGTCTTCCAAGGCTCCCTGGGGGGGGCTGGATGGTTGACGATAGGGAGAAAAAGGGCAGGAAGGGAGCACGTTGCTAAGTGTGCTTCAGTTAAAATGCAGTCAAATGAGGAAAAAGAGTGAGGAAGACTTGTGTTTGTAACCTTGTTCAATATGGATCATAACATATGCTTGACAACTTCACTAAGAGGTAAAGTGAAAAAATGACACTCAAACAAACAAGCTTGATTTGTTGAAGAAAAACCCTCCAAACGGATGCAAGAGCAAAAAACTGAGAAGATGGAAGTTTATGTTCAAAGGAAGACATGACAATACAACAAAAAGAAACAAACGGGTCACACAAGTTTGAGCAAACAGCTTCTGTGTCATCAGCTTTCCCAAATACATCACATAAACATGTGATGCTCGTTCACGAACGCACCATAAGAGCGCTCTTGAACTGGCTTTTAGCATGCAGTGTTCAGACAGGTCTGTCGCAACCCGATATAGCGCATGTACTAGCATGGACGAGGCTCGGTGCAAAATGTTGGAATCTTGCTCCAGGCTTTCTCCTTCACAGCTCTATGCCAATATATAAAAGACTTGGTGCTTTACAATTCTGACTGGGCACAAACCGCAATTATGCATTACTTTTTCGTAATTAATTTTCAAACAGTCGACACTTCCATGAATGAAAAATGACCCATACATCACTACCAAATCAGAGGCTGTCCTTGGTTAAAGTTCAACTGGTTTAACTTTCAAGATGTGTTTGGTGTTAAAAACTTGTGTAGTGGCACAACAGTGGACTGAACCTTATGAAACTAAAATGTGAATGGATTTGCTATTAATTCTTGTTTACTTGTTTGTTGATACACAATTTTAACTAACACTTAATTATCTTGTAAGAAATCCAAGGAATCTGGAAAGATTGTCCTGCTCTGTTCAGTACCAGGTATCTATTTCTGAGTCACACTGGTTGAATTTTTGTCTAAAGATGTCCTGGATCGGTTTTAGGTCAGAGAATCGGATCGAATCGGATGTTGCAAAATAATCCAAAATCAAAAGTGAGTCAAATCACCACATATTGAATCATAGTTAAAATGAATCGTTACACTCCTACTTCTATGTCATTGGTTCCTAATGTTTAAGTTAGAGTTTTAGAGACAAGTGAGAGGAGACTGTTCAGTGTCAGCACAACCTTTATTATTTATGCTTAAGTGTCATATGGGGGTAGTAGTTGTCAAATGCATCCATCCTTCCATTTTTATAACCCACTCTCTCTCTCTCAGGGTCATAGGGCCACTGGAGTCAACCCAGCTAAGGCGGGGTATACCCTGAACAGGTCACCTGGCAGTTGCAGGCCCACACACTCAAACACAGGTGGCAGTTTAGTCACCACTTAACATATGACGCATGTTTTAGACTGTGGGAAGTGCCTGGAGAAAACCCACGTGTCCTCAGGGAGACACGCTAACTCCACATTTGAACCCAGACCATACTAACCACTACATCGAGTCCACTGTCTAATGCATCAAAGAAATTTGCTATTTGTTAATCCAAACTAATAGTATAGATGCATAATTATTTAGTTAATTGGATTTTAATCATTTAAATTCTTATTTTAAATTCAAAAACAGGCTTTTAATACAACCCTGCATTCTTTTTTCTAGAGTAAAAGCCTAAAAATTCATTCCAACGTGCTTTTGTCAGTGACTGAGATTGATACGGAAGGCTTTCCCTCATCTGATCTGATTAATGACAAAGAAAAATGAATATAGCTATCGCTGTTTAATGTATGGGGTGACAACGCACTGGCCTGCAAACTTACTACAGCACAGACATAAATACTGGATTGAATTTCCATTTAAGCAACATGGCTGAACAACCATTACAAGTGACTGGCAATTTGTTAAATTAGTTAATTGGTCACCACTTCATCCTATTCATCTTAAGGCTTGCTTCTGGACCACACCCAAGGAGTTTAGCGCGCGGCAGTCAACAGTTACACAGGGTAGAAATGGAAAACCTGAACTCTTCCATGCTGGATTTCAATTTTAAATCAAAACTTTTGAGTTTTTCTCCAAATGAATGAATCCAGACTTGTTTTTAGATCTGATTCAAATTAGGTTTACTTGTAAATGCCAGGTGGCTCAGGCGCAGTAAAGCCACAGGCTGGGGTAAAGGGCCCATAACCTCAGCGAACTGTCTGAACGTCCTCACTTTCTCCTTGAACATCTATCCTTAATTGTGCTCCTTGTCCCAAAGTGGCCAGCTGGGAACTGTGAGCGCGTGCCGCCGTCCCCACTAACCTTGGCCAGCGTTAGGATTACCGTGCATTTACACTCAATGCTCCCTCATTCCTTAAGACTTATTAAGAATGATAATGAGCTCGTAGTGGGGCAGCTCGTCCCTTTCTCAAATCTCGGAGAGCTCCTCTTCCTGTCTGTTTCTCACTTGTCTTATTCTCCTCTCCCCCCCACTCCATCCTCTGCAGTCTTTCTCCTTCCAAGTCCAAACCTCTGTCTCTCTCTTTCTCCATCGTATTGAAAGGACCTAGGACAAATTACTAAAAAGGCCATTTTCATCTATGAACTGCTGGATTTAATCGATACTTATTTCATGCCTTCAAAATCAACCCTATATTACTGTTGTCTGCATGATTTGTTTATTTTGCTTTGGAGTGTTCCTACAGTAAAAGGGTGGAGGGGGTGGGGGGGTTGCTCGGGATGCAATTCACCTTGAACCTCCATTATATTGGATTTCTCTACTGGCTGATCAAGCATGCAAAAAGGACATTTCCTCAGCACTAAAATAAAAAACAATAATGATGATTAAAAAAACATGTGTGCCATTTGTGCTGTGGTCTAACAGTATGTGTTGAAAGCAGTATATTTTTACAAGGGAAACACTATGGTCGTGGCAGTGTGAATTTGTATACAAAATCATTACACTGGAAGCAATTGATAAAGCTTGTGTGCTGCGGAGACAAAACTAATGGCTCCTGAAGTCGTCAACCGCTGCCCTGGATAACTGATGCTCGGTTGACATCAAAAACCCGAGGACCACAGCCAAGGTCAGACAGATCACAAACACAATTCTACAGGCCCCCTTGACAATGCAAAAGAGCAGTTATGAGACATGAGGCATTTTACTGACTGATAGGGCTGCAAGCAATAAAAATCTTGGCGGTACACGGATATTTTCAACCTGTTAAGCTACGAACACATTGGCTGTGTGACGCGTTTAGCATGCTCAAGAACGCGAATTTAGCCCATGGTGTTCACACTGCACAAGCAGGGAGGGGCTTCCTCTTTTTCTTTTCTATTGTTTACTAGTGCTTGTCCACCACCTACAGCTGTGTAAAATGTCAGAGGTGCACATTTAGTCATTTTTTCTTTCACAGCTCTAGTGAAAAACTAAATGTGATAATTCCGCGACAAACCGCAAATATTCATTTCTCCTCCAAGATTTAATTTGTAAACAGTGCGCACTTTCATGAATTATAAGGGAAGTCATTCATACGCCAAACCTTATTGGTCAAAGTTTGACCTGGTTTAGCTTTGAGTGCCTATTCAGTGGATGCAAATTTTGTTCGTAAAAATGATCATAAAATCTTGTAGCGCTGGGCGATATGACAATGAATATCATGTGAGCGATAGAAAAGTGTCTATTGTGCCATTTCTCTTTTTTTATTTTTATTCCTGAACTTTAGTCCAAAAATGTGTTTTCCTACAAAAAAAAAAAATAGAAACTGTTGTGCCCTTTAAAAAATGCTTTTAATTTGTAACTAATCAGTTACATGTTACATGAAAAAATAAAGTCAGGGAAAAGTCGGTCATGACATTTTTGTCCATTTTTTTTCAGGGAATAAGAGGAAATATAATTTACTGTGGTACATCATGGTATATATTATTATTGTGACATAAAATAATCTATATCACAATACACAATTTTTCCATCACTAAAATCTTGTGTCGCTACAAATGAACGAAAGACTTTTTAACGCAGAACCCAAAACACGCATACACCCTTGTTAATGGACTTTTCATCGAAAATGGTCACTCAGACCAAGAGGACCTGGCTGCAAACATCAACATCCAGAACTGAAAGCCCCCCACCCACATACCGCTAGAAAAAAAATTTATTTTAACTACAAACCCTTAAAATTAAACTTTTCCAATTTTTAGCTTTAGTATAAATTTTTTCTACAATTCTAAGCACTCTTGGGTTAGGATTTTGTTAAATTGTATAATTTACGCTTCGGGACGATGATGTCACGCACCATCTGATCTGTGGCCAGGTCCCTCTTGCTTGAACAAGGGTGGTGTGAACATAGCTTCAGGTGAGCAAAGCGATACAGGCAACATTTCAGGGCCAATTAGGAGAAAGAAAAGCTGAAATCAAGAGGAGCCCTTCAAACTATTTTAAATAAAACTAGATTTATAGTATTATCAGCGATAATGCAAGTGTGAATGGTGTAAGCTGGATGTAGTTGGTTATGATGTCAGAACTGATAGCTGAAAATGCTGATAGTTAAAAAGGCTAAACCTGAAAGCTTACTAAAATATTAGCTAAATGTCAGTTTAGCCAAAAAAACTGGAAAAAATTTCTAATGCTCGCATAATGCTAACATATTAGCTAAACTCCAAATTTGCCGGAAGATCTTGGAAAATGCCTAAATTTGCCATAACATTTTGCCAAACATTTTTGGTCAGATTTTAGCAAAACTTCTAATTAGCCTTAAAAAAAACCTGAAAAATGTCTAAATTTGCCACCAAAAAACATATTATGTAAAATAATAGCTAAATGCTAAGTTACCCAAAAAAATCTAGTTGTTACTGAACATTTTAAAGTTTGAATGGTGTCTCTAGCTGAAAATATACGGAAGTTCATAAGTTTCAAAGTGCACAAATTTTTTAAAGATTTAGAGCAATTTATTAGTCTTTTTCTGTGAGGCATATTTTACTCAATATTTTAAAAAATTATTAAGGTTATAAATACCAAAACTACAAGCAGTAATTTCCTGAATGAGCTGGATGTTTTTATACAAAGATTGCTGAAATTGCTTAAAGTTTGATGGAGATTTTCGTGTCAAAAATGTATGGAAAGGAGCAGGAGAATCACTATAGTATAAATGTTTACTAAGCATTCACATAATTATTAAAAAGGGAAGTAAACTGCAGAGAATTTCTGCAAAAAACGGTAACATTGAAAATAAAAGATCATTTTCATCAATGCTAATCAAATTCAGCTAGTGATGAACTTCTGGATAACCAAAACTCTTTGCACTCCTCCTTCACAGCTTTACCTGTGAGTACATGACCAACACCCCAGCAAAGCTCTGAGGTGAACTGTTGTTCCCGCAGTGTCACCTGCTGTTGGCTATTATGTTTGTTGACCCCTTAAAATCAAAAGAACCACTAGAGCAAACTTACCTCTTGCCTGGTTAATGGTTGCTATTCAAAACACACAAAATGCAAGCTGATTTCATGCCTAAACATGTGTTTTTTAAAGCTTTCCTGTTCAAGTGCCAAGTGTGTGCTTGCTTTGCATGCATGAATAAATCTGCAACAGTTAGGCTGAACAGCTGCTGCATCATGAGGATATAATGAAAAAAATACATCAGAAACTGCACATGACGCACCTTTTTAACATGATGAAATTTGCTCATCTTTAGCAGCAGATTTGCAAGACAAACGCGCAAAGGGGACATCAAAACTGAAGGGCTTAGAAACTTTCATGTTTACCTTGTGTTGTAGGAGCAGTGGCATTTTTTATGTTAGAAGATGGCTTTCCTTGAATGATCTGTTTAACCAAAGACAGCAGGGAGAGAAAAAAAGGGGATAATTAATTACTTTTGTGAGCTATTGCACAGGAGAGACAATAAACCTGCCTGGTCGCCATGGATATGACATATTTGCTCTGAAAACAACACAATAATTAGCAAAGGAGAAAGATCCGGCGAGAATATGAGAAATCCAGGCTTAAAGTGCCAGTGATCTATTCCTGTCCTCATCTTCATTCCTGACAATAATTGCAAACGAACTAGAAAGCAAAGCTGACATTTATATATGTGAAAGGGACCCTTTGCAAAAATAAAAAAAAACATGTTGCATTTTATCTCCCATATTTGTCGTGTTGCGCAGAGATCACAACAAAACCCAGCATGCACAGAACATGCTGTGTTTAAACAATCTGTCCTTCAGGAGACGGAAGTCAGAAAACCTGCCTTGCAGTCAAAACTGTCTAATATTTATCAAAGTGCAGACAGTTTCTGTGCGTATCTGTGGTGACAGACAGATGCCAAATATTGGCAACATTTTACCCAATGAGATCTCATTCATAAATGTAAGTTTTGAATCAGAAAGAAGCAGATTTAACTTGCATTTCTTAAAATTCACCCAAAAAAGTGTATTTTTAACTCGTCAAAGACCACCTACAATAACAGAACTTCCGCTTGAAATATTACAGCATACAGTGGAGTTCCTTCATGAACAGTAGATGAAACAGTGCGAAAGTTAAGAGTTTCACTAAGTTGATCTGTTCTAAAAGTGCAACTTTCAGTGCTTTATTTTCACTCGTGCGTCATGGACCGTCTGTCAGACGCGTCAGCTCGCGGGAGCAGCCTTTAAACACAGGTGCAGGCTGATGAAGCCTCCCAAAGTTATCTCCAAAGTGGACGGTTTAAAGCGGTCTCATGCGTGCTAAAAGTCAGCGAACGTGAAACAGCCTCGCCAGCCTTGACCGGGCACAAATGCGCCAAACGAGGGCGCAAAGTTTAGCTTTTACGCGTCGGTTACGCGTCCGCTCTGCTTCCAAATTCGGTCTGCGTTTGTTTCATTCTCGAGTTTGTGAAAACGTGGTCCTGTCGCCGGCTTTTTTACAAAGGTGCTCAGACTGAATGAGCCGCTCCAGACCTGCTGCTGCTGCTGCTGTCAGCGCTGCTGCTGCGTCTAGACTCACACCGTGTTTACCGACAACTCCTCGCGCAAACTCTCCACCTTTTCTAACAACCTTTCTAACATCTAAAGTTCATGTTCTGGGGTTTCAGTCACTCTTAAGTGTGTTTAAAAACGAAATGAAGCATAGTTGGGAGGAAAGGGAAAACTCTTACCTGAGCTACTTTGTCGTCATTGGATTTTTCCAGCCAAAGTCAGGGGTGCGTTTACGGTGGGCGGCTGGAGAGCTTTCATAATTTAACTTCCTATCATTTTTTTCTACAGTTTTTTCGGGTTTTATTGTGGCATTTTCTAATTTCTTACGGGGGAGAGTCGCCTGCAAAATGCGCCCTGGAGACCGGCCCAAGTGGGAAGAGGAGCCTTTAATTGAATTTCTTTGTCTGGAGAGGTGGTGTGGAAAACCTGAACCGGAGTTTGGCAAAGTTTTTCATCAATGTTTACAATCTAATTGTATATTTTTCAAAAGAAATAAAATGTAATGCCCCTGGAATTAGTCAGTATATTGTAAAAATTTGAAGAAAAAAAATAATAAAAATAGTAATTCAGCCAATGGGTTAAAAAAAATGGCCTTACCAAGAATCCACATCTTAAGTAAAAAAAAAAAATGTAGTCCCTAAAACATGTAATCTCAGACCAACATCATGTTACTATTGAAAAACTTACTTGATTAGATTTTTTTTGCAAGACAGAAAACACTTTTTTTTTTTAAAACGAGTCTTTTTACTTTAAGATTCAGTTTTTGCAGAGTATTTTGGAAACTCCTCTTTATTTTGACAGCCAATCTAGCTAAATCTGCAATTCCCCCAGACACGATTTGTGCATCAGATTTACTACTCAATACCTGCGCTAACGCCTTGACGCCCCGGCTGCGGAGCAACCACCAAATTTCAAAACTGTGTGATCATGTGACTTAATGGTTTCCATAACTGTACCTACAACCTATGATATCGACCACAGTATTCTGATCATCATGATGAAGCTTAAAGTGATTCAACTTAACAAATTTTGAAAATGGGTAATTAGACGGTAAAGAGTCAAGTGAGAGTTGTGTTAAGATTGGTTAATTCATGTGACAATGAAATAAAGAAAAAAAATCACACCTAACAATTAAGAAACTTAATTTCTTATCAAATAAAAACACTCAAAAATATCCCCTCACAGAAGATATGAATAGAAAATAAAGTAATAAACAGAAAAAAATAAAGTATTTGAAACAGGTATTTGGGGATTTATTTTCGATGCAGAATAGGTCTTAAACCAGTACACAGTGGGCTGGCTTCTAATTCGGGAACAGAAGGTGGGGGTCTGATTCTAAGATAGTCTTTCCAGTCTTTAGTTGCCAACTTCTTAGAAGCTGACAGAACCTCTGACCCTTTGGATACGAGCAAAAGCCAAACATGCAAAACAATCCAGTTCAGTCTGGCAGTTGTTGGAACACATCAAGGGAGGTCTTTGTCAAATCTGCCCTAATAGTAAGATACAAGCTGTCTGCAGGGGAGAAATGAGTAAACCTGTACAGGGCATGGATGAGGCCCACATGAAAACGTTGGTCGTAGACTGGTTGGTGAGTCCGTAGAGCAAAAATATTTATGGAAATTGTTTCTACGGGTATGCTGCAGGTGACAAATCGTAGCAAACAATTAAACAACACACAACTAGGTGAAGTAGGTGGGACACGGACATGCCATCCGGATTTTACATTTAATCCCCCTGAATTCTGCACACGTTCATGCTGTTCACGTGATAAGTGCACACTCTTTGCGTGACGCTTGACTAAATTAGACAATCGGAGTGTAGCTACTTACGAATCACCTGCACTTCCCGTGCATGCTGCATTTGTGGGGCCAGTGCACGTACCTTACGAATGACTAGAGTGTGGCATAAGAGAACCGTCCGACATCATCCTCTGTACGTCATAAGTGTGTGCAGTTTACATTATTCTTACGATACACTCACCACACGCACACCAATTGCTGCCATTTTCATTAACTCTGAAATTTTGCAAATTGGAATTTCGATAATAAATTCTCCTGATGGAAACACCACAATTTTGAAAAAAAAAATAGCATTTTTCGAAAAAAAAGTTTTTGTGCTTAGAAGTGGTGGTATTTGGGGCGTATCGAAACAGACGTTTTTCGCAAAACTGTAATAGAGACACTTTTTTCAAAATAAATGCAGTGTATGCAGTGGCTGTCCCGAGCGTGGAACAGCGGGCGCCAGGAGAGATCCAACACCTTCACAGCTCATAAGTTGCGATTATAGGGAATTGTACAGCTTCGCCATCCAAACATCACCAAGATTTCATCATCGCTCTTACAGCTCGGAGCCTGAATTAGACACGGAAGTCTCCTTTGAGGACAAGCCCAAGTGCCGAGACAGAAACTTAAATGGATCTCGCCGTGTTTTCAAACAGAAAAAAGGGTCCAGCTGCTTATTTGTTAGAATGGTTATTTTTTTTTAAAACCGCTGATCAGATTTCTCACGTGCACTTGTTGTAAATGGGCTCGCTGTGCAGCATGCGCGCGCCAGACAGTGATGTGATGTCACCGAATTGCTCCTTCTTAGTGAATCAAATAAAAAAAATACTTGTTCTTATTCATCGCCGTGTTTTTAGTGACTTATCGCGTGAGTTGGTTTGTGCTTTATCGCAAAATTATAATTTAATGGAAATAGTCTAATGCGAAACTGTGTCATTTTGAAATTCCTAGAAGTTCGATAAAGTTTTGCGCAAATGTGTAATGGAAACAGAGCTAATTGTATGTTCCATTTTCATGACGTCCCTTGAAGTAGTCCGTATGACCCTCGAGGGAACTGCAAGGCACACCTGCGCTCCCCAGAAGATGAGGCCACTCCTGTCTCCAAAACCCAATGCAATTATACGGGATAATCCCCATACAGATGCATGTGACTACCGCTAGGTTCACACTGGACGCAGAAGTGCCATAGAGCAGAGTGCACGCGGCATCTGCCCTCTCTTTCAATTCTCACCCGGCGCGCATTTTTACAGCAGCGGTTGGCAGGTACCTCTGCTAAAGATTTTTTTTTTTTTTTTTGCCATCATGGGTAAGTTAATGACCTAAAAATATTACCCCCTGTTTCTGCTAAGAAGAAGAAAGTAGTTAGTAGGCCTGAACTTCTTTAATTTAACTGTTGTTGAGACACTCAGAGAGAACTGTGTGTGTTGTGATTGTATGTTTATTTCCATCTCTAGTCTGCTCAGATACAAAAACATGATCGCATTTTGTCACTCTGTTTTATTGTGAAAAATTGGTTAAATTTTGAAAATAAATCATATTTTCTCATGTATCTTGATGTAACTTCCTGCCAGAATTGATGCAGATCGCTCGCGGCTCGTGGACAAAAAAGACCAGACGCTCAACCGATCTGCTGGACAGCTCAGAGCCTTCCGCGGTCCTCCGCTTCGCAACGCTTCCGCGTCCAGTGTGAACCAGGCATAAGGCTTAACCTCTTAAGACCTAGCATCCTCATGCGTGGACAACACACTGTGTGTGTTATATTACCACAATCGTTCATTCTGCTTAACCGGGGCCCTGTGACCACAAAATAAAAGACATATCAAACAGTCGTAAGAGCAGTTCTAGTCTGGACTAGTTCCAGTCACCCATGAATCAAGAGGTCACACCTCTTTTCGTGCGTGATTTCAATGTCAAATGTATAACCATAGAAGATGCACAGAAGACTGACTGTGACATTCAGAAATAATCTCACTCCTGAATACTTCAAAAATCACAACAATTTACCTTTTTCCAAGTAGGCCACATGTACAATTTTGATTCAGCTCAGAATGAAACATTGCTGTATATAAATAATTGTATAATGACAATTATAAAAGAACATATGTATAATATATGCATATTTGTATGTAAAGTAATGAGTCAAAGTGCATTCCAGAATTTAGTTTCAACCCTTTTATTCATGAATTAGCACTTGTTTCAAATTGTTTTTCAAAGAGTAAAAAATAATTTGTTTTTAGGAAAAATTTTATGTGTTTTAAATGGTCCTATCTTTTAACGTTCTAAAAGTAAGTTTCTTGTCATTTTTAGTCTCCATCACGTTTCTAAAATCTCCATCAGCTGAAACTGGAACAAACAGAAAAGCATCCATGTGTGAACACATTCACATAAATACAGTCAAAGAAAAACTTTAACTTTAAACCTCTCTCAAAGGAAAATCCAGTGAAGCACAGAGAAATTGTGATCACACAAAAACACAAATGAACCCTGACAGAAACAAGAACGTGCAACACTTTTTTTTATTTCTACCACAAATATTTCTTTACTAATTTTTTCTGATCTCACTTTTATCTTCTTTGTGTTCATCTACTTATTCCTGCTGTAATTTGATGTGAACAACCTGGACAGGTTGTAAGCATGACAAGGTTAAAATATAAAAGAAAAAAACCTGCAGGTAAAGCAGATTTGTCTGTTAAACTAGTCTCACTGAAAGGAAATATGGTCTTGGTTTACAAAAAAACAAAAACAAAAGCGATGCTTAAATGTTAATATTTAAACAAAGGATTACATGGATTTGTGATTAATTGGAAAGCGGCCATAACTTCTGTTTGGTTCGGGCCAAAATAAATAAAAACACAGCCGGTAAAAAACAAGTCTACTTTTAACACACCTGATTATGCCAGATTGAAGATGTAAATCCCACTTCAATCATCTTTTGATCTATTTTAAAGGTGTTCCCAGAGGTATTTTATTATGATTATGATGCTTTTTGACATTTTTTTTTTTTTTTTTTAATTTGTTTCTTCAGAGCGGCTGTAGTTCATTGAAAATTTGCCTCTGATTCGTGGCCGAGACTGTTGGCTAGGAGCGAGCCATCATCCCTTTGTCTACATTCTTACAGCCCCTCACAACTCCAACCTAATATTACAGGTGAAACAAAAATGTCAAGCAAAACCGGAGCTACCTAGCCACACAGTTTTGAGTCAGATATAATTTCAGAGGAGGAAACCAAAGACATTCATGGATCTATTTGTCTGCAAGTAGGTGCATCGGAATGAAGAGGAGCAGTTTGGCCTGACGACTGCAACACCTATGTCGCTGCTACAGTCTTTGTCCAATGGTATTTTTTTCTGCTCCCGATTCACACTGTTTTGAAAACATAAAAACTCAGAAATTCATTTTTAAGCCCAATTTCCTTTACATATGTCCTCTATCATAAGAAGAATGCCACAAGAATGTTAAAAACCCACCAAAAACAATATTTTCATTGGAGTGAATCACTAAGGTAAAAAAATATAATTAAAATGTATAACTATTTTTCTTTATAATATATGTATTATTATTTATGCATATGAACATCTTTCCTAATAAGTGATTTACAATCAAAGGAAAACTTATCCAATCAAATGTTTTTCTGATATGGTATTGTGGTTAATGTCAAAAATAAGAATAATCCATATGTTTTTTTCTCACCTTTTATAAACTTCAATTATTTACAGTAGAAAACCCTGAGCATGAGGCTGATTGAAGCTTTCCCAGGAGTATACCCAGTAGGATTAATGGGGGCCTGATCGTGTATTTTAAACTTGAACTTTCCTTATCTAAATTCTGCAGTCTCGTGAACTATTGACAAAAAGATTATTGCCAATTAGCAGTTTTGTGATGTGTCCTCTTGTACATAATAAAGAATAAAGCGAATCGATGGCAAAGTCAACTAACGAGGTAGACTCAGCCCTAATCTCTACCTTTAAGGTTTAGGATTCAAGCCCCCGGTCTGCATACATCCCTGGGACAGATTGTACAAGAGTCCCTAAAACAAGCCCATCATGGTCAGTGCAGAGGTCCGAGCATCCCATCCATCAGTGGCTTCCTCCTGATGTTGCAATACTGTGATACAGAATAATAAAGAAGTAAGAAAGACCAGAAAATCAATAGATTATTCTGCAGATCACTTGATTCAGTAATGATCCAGTCCATTTATTGCCAGTCGTTTATTCATAAGGTGGCTCTCTTGGGTGTAGCCACCCCACCTCTGCCCTGCTGACTCCTTTGCCATTGATACTACTAATTATAAAACATTAAAAGTTAATCACATGGGAGTCCAAGGTTAAAAAAGACATGCAAGCAACTTCATGAAAAGGGCATCAAATTATTCATTAAAAGTTAATCACATGGGAGAAGTTAAAAAAGGGCAACTTCATGGTTTTGGGTTAAAAGCGAAGAGAAAAAGAGAGAGGATTTATGACTTCACATTTATGTTTCAGATCACAGTTTGTTTCTTGAATCAATGACCTGTGGGGATCAAAGAATCTCTGCTTCTCTTGTAATTAAAGATCTTCTGTCTCATACGGACTGAATAAATACCGTACTCAAGACAAGTTTCTTAAAACATCATAAGAAGTTCAAATTTAACATTTTATTTTTGTAATCGTTATTCCGAAAAAAGTTTTTTTTATGGACACAATTGTAGAGCTATAGTGTTGTTTTTTTTCTTTACAACAAAAATTGACTTGAAAACTGGAGGAAAATAATCAAAGTTTTTAAAATTATATACAGAAAATATGTTTTTTTTTAAAGACGCATCTTGATTTACCGTAAGTAAACTTTGCTCTGTGTTTCAACGGTTTATTGAGGTCTTTCAAAATCACCAGTGGCATTATGGGGGTGTCAATAAATCAGATTTTTCATTTTCCAAAAGTCAGTCAAGTACTTTTATGTACAACAATTCCACCTCCAAGCAACCTCCAAGCACAACCCCACCCATGACAGGTACTAAACTCAGACTGATGTCACAAGGTTCACACTGGTTAACACTGGTTCTTGCCAAAGAATTCCGGGAAATTTCTAGGGCACTGAATTTTAGAATTTTGGGGGGGGAGTGGGTTATATTCGTGTCTACTCAAAAGCATTAATTCATACCAAAGGTTAAGAGTTGGATTTGGATCGGTGCATCTCTGGATCTTTCTCTGTGTTTAGCTGCTGTTGCTTTAGCATTTTTTTGTGCTGGAAGAACATCAAATTTCTCGTTTTTTATAATCAACTTCTTATCATCTATTCTTTACAGTTCTTGAATGCACAATGTTTTAAATTAGTTTTTAGAAAATTATATTTTTAAAGTGTTGCCAAAGTCGGCTTTGACAGATGTTGCCTGTTTCCTGTGTTTCTCCACATGGATGTCCAACTTAATTTGAGCACTATGTAGCATCGAGGACACTTGTTCATGAGACACTCCTGTGATGTCCCAGGTCGGAATTGTCAGATTTATTATGCTGCAAAACAGGCTCCACAGGAATAAGTCAAAACTTCCTAAAATTAAAAAATAAATATATAAGATAGGATAAAAAAAATTCTGCCAGTGGGGTAAGAAAAAATCATCTTACAAAAAAATTCTTATATTAAGAAAAAAAAAAAGTAAAGAACTAAAAGATGATTTTGCAATAGAAAAACTTTCTTGATCAGATTGTTTCTCTTGCGAAACAGAAAATAAAAAAAAAAAGAGAAAGAAGAGAAAGAAGCTGAGTCATGTCCGATGTAACACTGCTGGTGTACGTGCTGCTGCTTTGGTGGGAATTGGGGGTAACTGCCTGGTCCCAGTGGCCCTCACAAGAATCTACTTTCCTTGATAGACCATTCTCAAGTTTGACAAATTGTTGCATTATTGTTACATTTAAAAAAAAATACTAATCTAAACCTCTGGTCCCCAACAATCTTGCATAAGAAAGAAGCTTGCTTGATCGGAAAAAACTATTCAAACCTTCGCCGATAGAGGCAAAAAAAACTCTGTCCAGTCTTTTGAAAAGCCATAGAAAAAGATCAAATGTTGCAATGCAATGCGTGAAACAGTTCTTCATGTGGAAAAAATGTATTTTAATTCATTTCTCATAAAGCACCCAAGTTTACATGTTTAGACGGCAATTAGTTTATAAACAGTTTTCGTACAATATTCATATTTATTAAGTTTTTTTAACACATGGCATAACAGGGCTAAACTGATATGGAGTTAGAGTGGGAAATAGTATTTGGTGTTCATCACTATTGGACCCATCAAACCCAGCCCATGAAAAATGTCAGGTAGTTCGCCTGATATTTATTAGGAAATTATTTTTTGAATTAACAAAGAAAGAATTATGCAAAAATGCCTTTCTTTTGCTGACTCCCATTACCACCCTGCAGTAATTAAGTAAGAAACATCAAAATTACACTGATCTATTTACATTTTAAGAGATTCCATTTTAAAATGTGGGATCTCCATTCATTTTACAGGAAATTCTGAACAGAGCATGAAGAAACGTATCTCCTGTTTGGCATGTAATAACAGTCGGATGTGACAGAGTTATTTCGGTGGTTTAGAAAATATTCCCCCCATACCAATCCATTTAGATAAAGCCCTGTAGTTATCTGTCTAAATATACCCTGACTAGATCTAAGTGATATGAAATTGATATCAAAGATTTGATCTAATCGTTTGTTATGTCTTTCCTAAACTGTCCGGCTGCTCCTTTAAGAGCTTACTGCCATACATTGGTTGCTGTAATTTGCAACCAATACACCCCAGAGTCACTCAGGTGTGCAATAACATAAAACTAATTAGCAGAGTGTAACAGCATTTTTCAGTATTTCATTAAAATCCAATCAAATTCTCCTTGTTGTTGGTTGATTTCTAAGATAGCTGCTTATGAAAAAAGTTTATGAAAACTAAATTCCTCACAATCTGGAGGAATCAATTACATAGAAAGAAAAAAAACAACTGCAGCTTAGTGACAGTTTGATGTATTTACCGTTTCATAAAAATAAAAATAGATTTTTTTGTAAGAACTGTTACCTTGGGCTGCTAAGATGGTGTTAAACTTTAGTGAGGTAGCTCTGCAAATAGACTTTAAATAACTATAACATTATTTAAATTATATATTTAAAATCCCCTTCCAATCATCTTTTGATCTATTTTCAAAGTTTTCCCAGTGGTCTTGTATCTGGATTATGCCGTTTGTTTAAAAATCTTTTAAAAACCATTGTCAGAAATTCACCTCTGAGTTGTGGACAGAGTAAGCCTGACCTCATTTCCCATGATCCCTTTGATAACACAAGTTTACATCCCCAATTTAACATTGGCGGTGCAACAAAAATGGGTTGGCTAAGGACAAGATGGCCCCTAGACATCATTAACCAGAAGCAGAAATTCAAAATTTTCAGAGTTGTAGGAGTTCATTGGAAATTTTCCTGAGTTGTGGCGTTGTGACTGTTGACGTGGAGTAAGCCCTCCCCCACCTCCCATAATCGATCTGTTTACATGCTCTCCGACTAACTTACAGCCCTTCACAACCCCAAACCTAGTATTATCTGTGCAACAAAAGTGGCGAGCAGTATTGGAGCTATCCAGCTGTACAGTTTTTGAGCCAGACGCCATCTCAAACGAGAAAACAAAGCCATGCATGGATCTAGTCATCTACAAGTGGATGCATCAGATTTTAGATTTTATGTCTTCAAGCATTTTCCAACATAATTTTTTTTTGTCTGCACCTGATTCACAATAATTTGAGTAAAGAGATAATCAGAAAGCAATTTTAAGATTAAGAGAAATGCCACAAAAACATGTTAAAAACACAGTTTTCACCATCTTTAGAGTTATTTATGCTACTGCTCAAAACTATAGAAAATTGTGTTTTTACCTGTTAAAAAAAAGAGATTACGCAACAAATTTCCACCCCAAACCAACAATCTTGTGAGTGAGGAAGACACATGAGCTCCCTAAACTGTCCACTTGTGGGAGGCTGATCAAGGTCGACTTATTTTCAGTCACATTGCATGAGGGAGCCGATGAACTGGCATTTGCCTTAATTAAATGAAGACGTGTACAAATGTCCTTTAGCAGGTGGCTGTCTTATTGAAGTTAAGAGTGGTGGCAGCTGCCTATGTATGGTAAACAGAAAGCATTTTTTGAAAAGTGATGGTGGCTGGTGTGAGGGGGAGGGGGAGTATTGGACAGCTGTCGCCATACCCACCTCACTGTGCTGACTTAGAGCTAACGCTCGATCAAGCCTTTGTATATATTTTTCCAGTACATTTCAACACTGTGTACACCTACTGTTTGAGGCCGCGCAGAGCCACATTTGGTGTGACAGATGCGCGCAGCACATGAGCAGCCGAGGACAGCAGCAGGAATGCCTCAGCCGCTGAATTCCTCCCTTTGTCAAAGTGTAGAGATCAGTTTGGTGAAAGCAAGACGGCATGAAACTTTATTCGTATCCTCAACAAAAAACTGTGACGCCCAGATGTTTGCTTCAATTTCTCAACTTTGTTTGTCTTTTCATCGAGGAGCAATATGATTTTTCCATCGAAGATATTTACACGTTTAAGCAGCAAACAATAAGAGGTAGGTGGCTACTTCCCGCGCCACTTCCAACAGGAAATTAAGGTGTGGGCCCTCCATTAAAAACAGCAGTATCACAACAATCTCCACTTTTCTCGAGACAAACTGTGCGTTCTCAAAGAAGAGATCTATTTAGGTCTGTGTGCAGAGCTCATTGTGCAGAGTGATATCTCATTGAAATAATTACAGAAGCGGCATTCACACGCCCAACCTAAAAACAAACGCCTCCTTCAATGCTGCCGGACACCTTGTAGTGATGATAAGATGAGCAGGTAAAATCTAATTTTGATCAATTCCTAATGAGCAACATATTAAATGGAAATGTGTGGAGTCAGCAAGGTCTTCCACAGCTGCGTTTTTAATAAAATTTGAGGAGCATTACAACAACACTGCAGTCAATGTCGCGATGAGCGTCTCCCTCCATCTGTAACTCCAGCGGAGGAGACAAATAAGGGAAGAAAACATGGTCATCTGTTTCAAAAGAGCTGAAATCTGATCTCTGGGGGAGAACGCTGTCGGAGGTACTGTATAGCACATATCATCTCCCTGTGATCATTCATGCTTTCTAATTACAGAAGGTGAGGAGGGCCATAATTTTATCGTATTTGTTTTGCATCACTGCAAAAACAGAGAATGAGGGCTTGCCAAGCTGCACCAATTTACTCCATTTCGACCTTGATTAAAAGAAAATTAATTGCAGCATCTCTCATTATGTCGCAGGCAGTATTTGATGGCGCGAATGGAAAAACTCAAAAATAAAATCCAAAGGCTCAGAGGGAGTGTGAGCTCCGTGTGGATGTTCACGGAGGCGACGCACCTCTCCAACAATTAAAATAAACAAGCTCTTTCTATAAAGCCATGTCAGGAAATTGTCGAAGGCGTTACCTTGGACTCTTGACAGTGCATGATGCTTGGAAATTGCTTTTTGAAATGCAGATGTTTTATTCATGCAATCTTTTTTTTTTTTTTTTTGGACAAACGTTTTCATTTAATTTAATAAAATCTAAGAAATAGAACATAAAAAAAACCAAATGCAAACTTTTTTTTAAACTCTATGGGTCTCAGTGGATTGACCTCAGATGTTTGGGTGTTGAATTACACGAGAATTTCTTCCAGAGATGGCTTTCAGTAGCTGTAAAAATACTAAAACTATATTTGAAATGAAATTTGCCTTCATGTGTCTGCACCTGTTTCCCTGAGAGAGTAAACAGAGCAGACGCGTGATAGGGAAGGTCTGCCCTCAACACACACCTAAACTAAAATATTTATTAGCTTTTGACACTCTTTACAGTCACAGCCCGGGACAAAGGGTCCCTGTTCCTCACACTTGTTTGGCCTCACTAATTCTTGTCTCCTACCGCACGGTGCAGCTTCAGCTGCTTCTCTGTGACCGCAGTGACTGAGACATTAAGCGCCACTTGCTCCAGTACCCACTGGTACTGACCTCAGGCTTCTTCCCGGAATGGGGCACAATCAGCCGGACCGCAATGAGTGTTTTTGGTGTTGTTTTTCAGTGTGCAAATGTGAGTTTTTCATGCTCAGCTGCGTTCTTGTAAGCGGGCGCACTCCCGCCGTGGGGGGCAGGGATCACTATGGGCCATGCCTCGTCAAGCCATCATGAAGGCAATGGGATCATTTGAATAATTGATTGAAATAATGTAAAGTAATCTGGCCGGCTTTCATTCAGGGCTCACCTGCTCCCAACTCAGAGATGACTGTCAGTTGACAGGGACAGGAGGGACATTTAAGGGCATGGCAGTAACATGGAGGAGGACATTTTACCCACCATTACCCATCGTCTCTAATTTCTCCACCGATCTTGGCGGTGATGTTGTGGTGAATAAAATGCTGTGTTAAACCCCCCTTGAGGCATGCAATCAGTAATCAGTAATATGAGCAACACATAAGGAAACACACACATATATGTATGTATATATTTATACATTTTTCTCCATGCACAACAACTGTAGCGTGCAGCTTGACTGAGAAATGCAAACCAATGAAAGGAAACAGATAACCTAAAGGGGTTTAAAAAGCACACAGAACGCTCTGTCATGCGTCACCACAACTTCATTTAGACTGAATATGAACAATATGCAAATTGTCAGTCTGACATGAGAATCCTCTTTTTCAGATTGAAGGTCACTCTCAGCTAAACACATTTAAATTATTGAAAAATTATAGCCCAAATGCTAACATTACGTGAAGTTAAACAGAAGTATCCAAATGCCTGACAACACACCTATCGTCCCCATTAGGGCTGTGTATATTGATTATAGTTTCCAGAAACGATTCGATTCGATTCACAAGAGCCTGAATTGATTCTATTTGATTTATTCCATTCTTCAATTCAATGCAATTTTGAGTTTACACATTTATACACATTTGTTTAGAAATACATTAATAATCTACTATATGATTTGAGAATATTTATATTAATCTGATACAGTTCACATACTGTAAAATGTATTAGTGAAATAATGAGATTGAGATTGTGTCTGTATACAGTTTTGCATGGATTCTCAAAAGGAGAAGTTCTAACAAAAATGTTCAGATCAATAACATTGTAAACATTGCTCTGCTTCTCCTGGAGGGCAAAGTTTGGCCACCAGGTGGCGATCGTGCTATAGCATTACGCCTTATTCCAGAAGAAGAAGAAAATATGAGTAAAAAAACTATGTTTTAGGCCATAAATGGTTACTTTAAAAAAGTTTTCCTTAAAATAATTTAGAAAACACATGCCTGGGAGTTTATAAAGATGTAGACAGCAACATGTTGAGGTCCACCGAGCATTAGCATTAGCCATCCTATGGAAAATTCCATTCAATATTAGCATCAAGCTAGCAGACTTTCGTATTATGTGCTAAATCGATTTATATTGATTATTGATCTATTAATCTTAAATCTTAAAAGATTATATTAACCCAGCCCTAATCCCCCTGGGTACCATATTTTTTGGAGTATAAGTGCTGTTTTTTGGTTAGTTTGGCCAGGGGTGCGACTTATACTCTGAAGTGGCCATAGTGTGATTTTTTTTTAACATAAATTGAGTCATATGTAAGTTATTTTCCCACTGACAGCTGGTTGGCCTCTATGGTACATTCATACCGAATGTTATTTGCGCTACCGAAGCGGCCAGTTTCAATGTTAAATCAAGGGCACAGACACGAATCGAAGCGATCTGGAGTCTCATGGCATGGTGATCTGGCAACTGCGAGACTTGGGCGGTGCGGCTTTGGCAGGTCGCCACGTCGCATCTGCCAATCAGGAACTCTGATTTGGGCATGTGACGTTTTCAGTGACTCCATCAGTGGGTAAAATACTAATCCAATGCAAGCGTTTTTATCCTGACCTTCCATGTAATTTCTTAACCCGCCGCTGCCGTGGGGTTATCAGAGCTCCTCTGGCTACCGTTGGGTGAAGGTGGGATACACTCTGGACAGATTGCCTGCCTTTTCATACCTGCAGCCAACGTGAAGTGCAGAGGCAGCTGGCTCTAGCCTCCTGAGCTTTGTGATATTTTTCTTATTTTCATCAAGACAATAAAAAAAAGTTTTATTTTTGTTTTCCCCTCTCTGATTAACGCAAGACATTGAGCCAACTCAGTGATCAAACTCAGTCACAGAGACACAGAACCTCCGCACAAGCACTGTGGTCAGGTGACCCGGAGGTCGCAGATGCGTCTGTCATAGCAAACACAGCCCCTGGAGTGAAGGTGAACTAGCTCCTGGGATCTCATAATGACCTCATGAACGCAGACATGTAGACGTATAACCAAGGTTTTTGTAGAACTCCTCACAATAAATAAACTTGTTTTCTCAACATCATCCATGTCTTTCAAACATTCTAAGTGAGATATCCACAGACACCACTCTATGTCGTGATCATGCTAAGAACATTAGCCGGTAGCTCCTTCCACATGCGGCCACGCCGTCAAAACCCAGGCCAGCGGTGAGCAGTGAATTTGCAGCGTGGCAAAAGAGGGGAGGGCCACACAAATATATTTTAATTGCAAATCTGATTGCTGTCCTCTTGAACTTCATATTTTCTCATTTGACATTATTATTCTTGCTTATATTTTTTCCTTCCTTAAACTAATGCGGAACAGCAAGTCATCAAAATTGGTTACAGAAAGACTGAAGTACTGCTGAAAACGCAGTCATTCACGTGCTTGCTGTAAAAAAGAAAAGAAGGATTTTGAGTGATCTCACAAACCCAGACATAGAAATGTGCTAACTAATGCTTTTGCGGAGCTCTTCGAAACAAATAAACCTGTTCTCTCAATGGGGCAACTTACCATCAGGCAATGGTAGGCAATTGCCTGATGGCCCCCAACACTCTGAGGCCCTGAGCTGAACACTTAATAAAAGCATCTAAAACAAGTTTCACACTCATTATTATTTAACTCTGTCATAAAAAAACACACAAAAAAAATCACTGAAATGGCCTTAACAAGTATCTGAGCACTCGGATTCTCGCGATCTTTTCCAGAAAATGTGAATCCGAAAATTTGTGACATTCAAATCGCTGATTCATGGTCTTTATAAATATAGAGGAGTGTCATAAAGTATTTATTGGTCTGGAATACAGAATAATGTTGGATTTTAAAGCCAAATGTGCTACGCGACTTTCACCAGAAGTAAACCAATCTTATAAAGAAAATGTCAGTTAAAACTAGCAAATGCTTCTCTATCCATTCAAAAAATTGAGACAGAAGTTCTGCTCACTGACTTAAAGTTCAAACGAAAAACAAAAACATAGCTTTAACATTGGAGCTTTAGCTCCAGTGTTTGTATTGTTTTGATTACTCTTCAACAGTTGATGCAATTGACGTAATTCTAGCACAATTATGAGCAAGTATGTGTTTTTCTACTCAAACATAAAACTATTGTGCAATTGAAAAATTTTTATTCATAAAAATTTTTTTTTTTTACAAATTTAGTTTAAATACACTGGATTTTTGGAACAAATGTGAAGGCTACTGTATATCAGCCACGTCTGTTTTAGATTGATTTATTTTGATGCACTTAAATGTTTGTCAATTCTGACTATTCAGTTATCTGATAGTTACAATAGTCTAAGAAAAGATATAAAAATAAGCTATGACATTTTTTCAGAGAATAGCTAAAAATATACTTTGTCATATATCGTGATATATATTGTTACCGTGATTTAAAATATTTTATTTTGTGATATACAGTTTTTTTCCATATCGCCCAGCACTATCAGACAGTTTGAGATTTAATTTTTAAATCTAATGTATTGTTTTCTTGTCAAGTTTAATCTGGAACACTATCTAAAGCAGGTGAAAACAGAGTTCCCATAAAGCCTCAGTGTCACAAAGTCCTTCATGAGAGCATTACCAAACCCTGGCCCTCCTCCTCTTCCTCCTCCTCCATTTGTTTTTACACGACAAAGATGAGCCGCGTTCTTTTCTGTGTCATTCCAAGTGCTGCTGGGTACAGTATATCACCTGATCAAGTGTTTATCCTTGAAAGCTTCATTGAATACCTCAAACTCCCCAGGCAGGAGCGCGCAGCTCGACATGCACGTCCTCTCCTCAGCTGCCATTGTGAGCCGCAACTGCTCTCATTTATAGGCATTGTCATCATTCAGACACAAACACGAAAGAAAGGGGGAACTTTTGTTTCTTTTGTTTCTTTTTTTTACCCGTTGGAGGGATGTTTTCTGCGTGATTAGCCTATCGCTCAAAGAGAGCGGCGGCGAGTCACTGAAAGTGTGCAGTTTTAGGACACAGAGGTCACACCTGTTGTGGAACTTGATAGAAGGCTTATTTATAAACTTTCTGAGCCCTAAATTCCTCCTTCAGAGAAAACGCTGACCGTGAAAGACAGAAAGGAGGGGGCAGGTTCTCTAAAAAGCTTGTTTAAGGAGACACCAGCAACTGTATGTGTCCACATTGCAAACTTGTGGGATTTAAAACCTTGTTTTTTGACATTCAAGATAATTTTAACACTTTTTTCAGTCGTTTAAAAAAAATTTTGGTCTACATTTTTATGAAAATCAGAAAAGTTTAGTTTTTTTATTTCATCAAATGCTAGAAATTTATTAAAATTAGTCTAAATCATTTTGCTCCTTCCCCTTGTCAATAGAAAACACAAGATTTTTGACAGAAAAAAAATCAAATTGAACTGTAATTTTTGGCTGGGTTTATTAATTTAGAGAGAAAACAATATATTTATGTCTGAAGAATAAATGCTGGTTTTAGGTTTCATGAAGATTTATCAGGAGGGATCATATTCTCATTTTGTTAACATTTTGTCCTAAAATAAGTAATTTCCACTTATTACACCAGTTTTTAATCAAATAAAACTACATCGGTTACATAAAAACCTAAAAAATGCAAACTTTTTGCTTAGAACAAGCAAAATTATTTTTATTTGGACTGTGTAACATTCAATGTTAAGTAATTTTATTGGACAGATTTTTTAGCTTTTTGTAAAAAGTTTTTTGATATCTTATAAGATTTATTGTTAAGTAAAAGTTCCTGCTGCATAGATAGATAATTTTAGTATTTTCCACTGATTTTCTTCTAAATATTACTGGTTTTTTATCAAGTTTTAGGCAACCTCTTTTTGCACTAAAGACACAAAAAGCCACTAAGGTAATCAGTTATCTTCACCCCAACTTTAGCGCTTTTATTACAAAATTTGCCATGCTTAGTCTTTTTAAGCAAGAAAAAAGCAGTGTCTTCTGGCAGTATTCTCAACGGCAGCTGTCATGAAGACGCTGTTTAATTAAATCATGTCAGAATGTATTCTGAGTGACCTTCACCGAGCCTCTGTGGTTAATTTAAAAACTAAACACCACCCAAGGACAGCCTCTGTGAAACGCTGTACTTTGCGGTGTAAAAAAAAAAAAAAAAAGTGGCAAAAGTCAAAATCAGAATGCCTTGATACATCACCTAAATTTAGGTGCCGAGATCTAACCCAGAAGATATTTGGATGGGCTCATGTGGCACATGAAAATGTCTGAAACTCCTGAGTGGATTTTGAGTGTAAGAGGGAACACATCATAGCTGTAGGGAAGAGCTGTGAAGTGACTGATGGTATGACAGGTGCTCCTTGACAAGTGTCTGAAAAGCCCCCTTTTACAACAGAACACTAAGTACGCTTCTTCTTTTTCTAATAGAAAAAAGTGTCTGCGTCCAAAAAGTAATCGAAAGGGTTTGCTACTTTTCTCAACTTTTCCGATAAAACAAGAAAAAAAAAAGTTTAGAATCACAGAAGACAATATTTTAGATCCTAACACGAGGAATTTAGCTCCTGGTTCTTCAGTAGGAAGACGCTAATAGAAGTGTCATCAAATTCTGCTGAGCCCCTCTTTCCGTCACTCTTTCTGTGCCATGTAATGTAATGTAATGTTCCCTTAACATTTAGCAGGGTACAAGTCATTCTGCACTGGTCAGGAAGCTGTAAGGACCAGATTGCGCACCAGTAAGCAGATACTCCACACTTTATTATAGACATCTGGGTATAATATTAGTCACCTCTGCCAATACCAGCAAACCTAACTTGCAAACCATGTGACAAGGCACAACTCTAGACAAATCGATGGCATAAAACAGATTGCTTTGCAGAGATTCGCTTTTGCTGACAGGCCACGGGATAGTTTGTGCTTTTAAAAAATAGCGACATCTTTTAAGGTGACCCCTAGAGTGCCTCTTATAAAATTATAAGAGACAGAAATCCATTTGCAACTGTGCTATAACACCGAGATTACATTGTTACTTTAGAGCCTCGGTGCAAATTAATTTGAGCTTCGTTTCATGTAATATATAAATGGATGGTGGTGCGAAAATTAAATCTCAGTATTGTGCATTTCTGTATATTGTTTTATGTCTTGCAGAGGGTGTTTTGGATCGCTGTGCTTGTCTTTCAATTGGCCAGAAGGGCAAAGTTCCAGCAGATTTAACCCTTTCTTGGCCAAAGTGTATTGAAAAATTATGCCACAAACAGAAATAACTTCTACTATTCTTTAGGAAAGTAAATATTTGAGAGTTTCTCATAGTGCAGGTGTCCAGCTGAATGTGTGTTTTAATAGACACACTCACCTGCCAGTGGGGTCCAGTGAATGTCTCCAGATGATTTAGGATCTATGTACTCAGACGGGATTGCAGGACTGTAAAAGAAAAGTTGTATTATTGGATTACTTAGTTTGTCCTTAGACTTTTATTCACAGCTGTAAATCACCTTGTAAGTGCTGGTTGTCAAAACGGATATAGGTAGAGCATTTTTAAAAGTACTGCAAGTGATGACAGTGTTTGCTGCAATTTAATCAGAGATTTCAAAAAATGTGACTTGTGTAGGCATGAGATTTACGAGAGAAACTTTATTTATCCAGACGTCTCAGGGCTTGTTTTTTGCCGTATCAGTGGGGAAAAAAATGAAGATGATTTGAGCAAAGTAAGGCACCACTTGTCAAACATGAACACAACTCTGGTGTCAGTTCACAGACGTGTTTTGTCGCGGCTTTTTATTCTTTGAGTCGGCAAAATGTCATGTTTATCAGACAAAACTTCTATTGCTACACTGAGGTCTTTCCCCTTTCAGGAGCAAAGAAGCACTTACATGTATGCTTGGAGTCTCTCTGACAGGGCCCGGCACCCTTGGACCCAACGTCAGCCACACATATGGAAAGAGTTCACAGCATGTCAATGGGGCTGCCCTGTCAGGTAAGAAAATCTGAACATCTCATGCTCTATCTAGGGACCTTGGAGCCATGTGTCGACACGCATCGCACTGTTAGCTACATCGCCTGGTCATATTGAGGACAGGAAAGAAGTGGCGGAACAGAAGTGCTCCAGATGTTCTTCATCAGTGGGCCACAGGGGAAGTCTGTTACCACAACACCTGGCTCATTCTGCTCTGAGCTCAGAAGCGTGGTGACGCTCCGCCACAGTCTGGCTATCTGACTGAAAAGAGGCTGCTTCAGGATACCAGAATCATTTCATGGAAACACAACAATATTCACAATCAAAAATAGTTGAAATAATTGTTTTATCATTTTAAGTTGTATGTTCCATCAATGTAGTTGACTCTGGTATACTCCAATTAAAATCCTATTTTTCTGTGTTTTAACATGTTCTTGTGGCATCTTGATGAATATGAAGAAAATTAGGCTCAAATTATTATTTTTTTTATTAAAATCCTTATTAATCATGATCAAAATGGCTGTTTTCAAAAGCTTGTAGCTATGACGTAAAGCTTACGACAAGCCACAAGCTTCTTATTGATGAATCAACACGCAGAAAAATAGATCCATGTACATCTTTGTTTTCCTTTTGTGAGGAAACTGTACAGCTGGATAGATCTAATGTTGCTCACCGCTTTTGTTGCACCGATTATGTTAGCTTGGGGGTATGGGGGACTGGAAGCTAGTAGGAGAGCATGTAAACCACTTGTGTCAAAGTCACGGCCCAGGGGCCAGATCCGGCCCTCCGGGTGATTACATCTGGCCCTCCAGATCATTTTAATTGCGTGATATTAATGGCCCAATGTTATCTTGCGCTTATGTCTAACTTGTCTAATTTTGACAAAATATATTTTTATGGAGAGTAAAATATTGAAAGTTATTTAACATTTAGGCTGATATATTCAGGAAATAATGTTTTTGCCTATTTTTCTTCAAAGTAATGTTAAAGAGTTCTGTTTTTAAAGTTTTAAAAATTTAGTTTTAGTGTGTTCAATAAATGTTTATCTTGCTCAGCCTGCAAACTAAGGTGTGTTTTGAATTTTGACCCCCTGTGCAATTTAGCTTCACACCCCTGATGTAAAACAAATGGATGATGGAAAGTGGAGGTGGGCTTACTCAAATTCAACTCAGAGGTGAATTTCTGATGAACTCCTGCCACTATAAAGAAACCATGTCCTAGAAAATGATAAGTTTTTAGGATTTGTCTAAAAATGACAATTCTAATTAAAATATCACTTTGAAAACAGATCAAAAGAAGACTGGAGCGGGATTTTAAAAGATTAACATGAGAGACGGTTTAGTGACAGACAACTCCTTAAGGTGTGAAATGCTCTCAGATATGTTTTCCATAAACAAAGCTTCTACTTGAGAGTAATCTTTCCTGTAATGTGCAAACTCTGCACTGCATCTGTCACCTTGCCAGTGACACATTTGGAGCTTTCGCATCATAAAAAGCAGCATTTGTTTTCATTCTGGCAGACGAGAGCGAGGACAGTGAAGAGGGCAGCAGCCCAGGTGAAAAACGACAGATGCCACGCTCAATAATACCAATGTTAAAATCTCCTTGACCTGAAGGTCGTCAAACAGCAACCCCAATCCGTTTCATATTTTCCTTGCCAGATCAATGTTGGCATAAATTTGGGGCTCATTGACAAGAATAATTTAAAACAGATCTATAAATGATAGAATGTTATTCCCTAAAGTCGAGGATGCGTGACGTTTTTCTAAACGGACAGGATGAATTCAATAAAAAAGAAAAATGCACGTTTAAATGTGGCAAAAAAAAAAGAAATAAAAAAAAGTATCATAGGATGTGAAATATGTACATGTAAGCACTCTGCCCCGTTTGTTTGCTCGTGCTTTTATTCAGTGAGTTCAAGAACATATTGAGAAATCAATGTTTTCTGAATTTCTTAAGCTTTCTGCTCTGATCAGCAAAGATGGGAAGGGCAAATTGTTTTACTTGTCTGAATAGATAATTATATCAATGCTGGATCTATCACCACTCCTTTCTTCATCCAAATGAATCTGACTTTCAGCTCCTCCAAGGATTAAAAAAAGCACATTTATTAAGGAAATAATATGTATTTATTTGCACTAAATTTTGCAAAAAAGAGGAGACGGGTGTCTTTTTTTTTACTATTTTATTTCCATGTATCTATTATTTTTCAAAAAATATATATTGATTTAAGTTATTAAGCTTGTCTGACCGAGCTTGTGCAGACACCTTTCTCCTGTTTAGAGGACAAGATTATTGGACTCCTCACTAATACTGTTTTGCAAAGCATAAAAGCCTCTTGCTGATAAATATTAATTTGAACCTTCATGATGTATTTGAAAATTCCAGCTAAAATGTCACCACATGGAACATAAATGTAATATTTCAAGGCCTGAGAGCAATACTCATATTGATTGCATTTATTTGACTCTGGGGAGGAGAAATAATTCTTCAGCGTGGAGACACATCTGGTAGCCAAAGATGCGAAGCAGGGAATGAGAAAATGCTAAATAACAATAAAAAATAATAGGACTTGTATTTAAATGCATTACCCAGGAATTGTTTGGATACCAGCTCTTGATTATAGCCCAGAAAAGGCAGACACATCCGGGTCATTTACTGCTACCTCTGAAAGGTTTAATTTTCTATAAAGTGTTTAATACAAGAGCAGATCGTTTGCATCCAGCTATTTCCTCTCCCTCTTTTTTTTTTTTTTTTTTTTTTTTTTTTTTGGAGCAGCAGGTCTTCACTGCAAAATGACAAGAGCGTGCTCCTATTTTCCCCCCTCAACTGAATAGCAATTTTGCATTGAAGTTCATCAACTTGAAGGCGTTGTCGCATGAGGTTTCTGACCTTTGTTATCAGGCGTATTGACTCGCAGGGAATGAGGCGTCCGACTGTCTTTGTGCAAATGAATTGAAATCTGAGAAAGAGCACTTTGACCCTGAAAGCACCCGTCGCCATCTGCACACAGGCTTTTTTATTCATCGGATCAACACCCATTCTTAAAAAAAGACAATTTATTTGGAAATTGTTTGAATTTTGACTTAAAATATATTAAAGATTATTTTTTTGGTCAAAAACCAGACATGACAATTAAGAATTCCGAATCAAGGAACAAAGAAGTGGGAATGTCCCACCCCAGGTGTTTCTTTTTTATCATATTTACAGCGCACGCGGTAATCTCCGCGTGCGCTCCAACCGTCATGTCAAAAGCGTGGTTCAGGTTTCAACTAAACACATTCATCAAAAACAACAAAAATTCAATAATTCTCAACAATAATTGTGTCGCACCTCTTCGAAGAAGCTCCCAAAAAACTTTTTTTTTCCCTCACGTGGAGAACACTGGATCGCTCGCGGAGTTACAGCACGGCTATAGCGCCTCCCACTGGCGCGTGACGGTATCAAATCTTCCCTCTCATGCAGGCCCGTCGGCCTCATTAAAACTGGAAGTTTGAGGTTGTTTTAGGGCTGGGGTCTGCAACCTTTGAAGCTAAAAGAGCCATTAAGGTCGATTTCTTATTGACTACGTCCTATCAGGAGTGTTCTTTCGCCCTTTAAAAAAATAAAACACCCATCTGTGTTTTTGTAATTATTACTATTGTAAAAAATACAAACAAGCTATTTTTTTATTCTTTTAATACAGAAATAAAATAGAGAAAAAAAACTTTTTTCTCCCTCGAAATATGAAATAACTTTTGACAGAGGTTCACTTCCTTTTAAAATAAGACATCCTCTCTCACAAAGGATAATCTGAAGCAAATAGTAATAGCAGTGTTTAAAAAATAAAGTGTACATTTTATGTTACTATTTTATGTTACTATACCAAAATTATATCAGAGCTAGTTAAGTGACACTTTTTTCAATTGCCGGTGCATTGTGGGTACTGTAGTCAAGAGCCTCTCTTCTTCGATGTATGTGAATGAGATGGGTTTCCTTTTTTTAACTTTAAAGATACTTTCAATTTTTTTTTTTTTTATCTTTAAAGCCACAATAGAGGGATAAAAGAGCCACATGAAGCTCCAGAGCCGCAGGTTGCAGTACAGGAGAGGCGTATTGCTTGCATAAGAAATAACAGCAAATAAAAACTGCGCTTTAACCACCACACATTCAGGAAAACGTCCCACAAGAGGCATTTTTTGACTTCTTTTTGTAAGGAGTGCACAGGTGAAAACCAAATTGCATGTTGCAGAAACACTTCAGCCAGCTCAGCAAACAGGAATGCAGACATTTTTAATGTTATAAATTAGAGTTGTGCTTTTCCCGGTATGACAAGCCAAAACGTGTGCTGTGAAAAGGAGCTGTTTGCCTGAGCACAATTATGTTAAAGGACAAACTCTGTAAATATTTGATGATGTGGCCTTTTTATTCCGTTTCATGTTGAAAAATGAAACGCCTGAAACAAAACCTGCCAGTGGATTCTGTGACTGTTTAATCATTCACTAATGCCAGATTTTCTGTCAGCTTTGAGTTAGTGGAAAGGTGAGAGTTTTGTATGGAGGAAAACATTTTGGTGCATAAATATATTGTATGATGCAGATTAACAATTGATCATCTGTGCTGTATATCATGCAGTGAATGACAAATTTCCTTCTGGCCCTTTTTGTGGTCCCTGCATAAGTCCCACCTCTGCTGAATGGTTTTAGCAGACTCTCGTTGCTTAAAAGTGGGCCAGTCAGGATACCCAGCTGTTGCTGTTTTTGGTTTAAATGTGGAAAAAAAAGCAGGGTTTTGGAAAATGAGAGTAGCAGGCACTTTTGTCGTTATTGCCTCACTTTTTCATTCTAACTTTTTGGTGTGGTCCCAAAGCTAAACTATCCAGAGTTCTTCAGTTAATCTTCCAAGAAGTTTCCTCCAAATTCACAACAATAAACAGCCAACCAAGGATATCCTAAATAATGGATTTACACAAAAACTCAAGACAACACCTGCAAAAAAGAAAATAGTGTGTATTGCCATCTGTGGCAGGCACCTGGGAAGATGGGCTTTGTGTGCAGCAGAGTAAGGAGGGAAATCACAGTTCTTGCACAGACAATATGAACATTTAAATAAGAAATGGAATCTGAGCCTGACTGTTTACCTTTTTTTCTCTATTCCCACTTCAGCTCATGAAAGCAGCATGAAAAGGAAGATAAACACTTTAAAAAAAAAGCAAAAAGTTTGAATTTGGAGCACTGAGAGTCTTCCAAATGTAATTTCCTTTTTGCTCGACTTGATCAGTCACAAAGAGGACCTGTCTCTCCCCCTTGACTGCTCCTACTCGTGGCATATAGCAGAAGTACGTAACCCACTGTTGAGGCTAGACAGGTCAGACAGGCATCAAAAGTGGCATCAGTAAAGTGGCTCCACCGTGGCAGGTGATTTAATGGTTGTCACAGCAGCGGTAGAAGTGCGCAGAAACAGGATTCCAGTCAAAGCTAATATTTGTGATGAATAAGTGTCACGCCAGAGGTAAATGTAACACTAATAGACACAGGGAGATCTACTGTTATCTGCTTTTGCTAATGAGCACATTCTTCCAGAAAGGTGGTGTCACTTCTGCCTGTTGGCTCCATACAGTAAGGAGAGGAATGAGGGGGCTTCTATTGGATTGGGTGTAATGAGAGATGTGCAGCCAAACTGATGGAGGAAGCTCAGTATTTAAGCTCAGGTTTTTTTCAGAGAGGCCTAAAAATGCAAAAAAAGAGGAAAAAAATCAATATAAAGATCTTAAAAAGAGAATTTTTGATTTTTCACAGTCCCATTTAAAAAAAACAATCTAAATACTTTTATTTTGTTATTAAAGCGAGACTGAAGAAAATAGTGCCATTTCTGTGGTCATGAAGCAAAGTCGTCTTATCGGTTATTGTGTTTTATTAGCTTGTAAAATCATGTGATGGGTTTTTTTTTATCTAGTTAGAGATATTTTTGGGTCACAACCTTTGGACAGAATATCTGTAGCCTCCAACAAATAATAGCAAACAGGTCTGAGGATTGTAAAAACCTGGTTCAATTATTTATAGGAAATATTTTATTTTTCCTTCTGCCAAACAGTAACTTGGAGCACAAAGTTTTTCAAAGTGAATAAAGTTTTTAATTTAGGTATACAATTAATTGATAAATCTAATACTTGTTTTATTTCTGTTGTTTATGTTGATTTTTATATCACAAATGGATTTTTTAATTTTTTCCCCTTTAGGTTCGACTCTTCTTGTTGTTTTAGTTTTATGAAGTGTCCGGCGTGTCCTCTGATGATGATGGCGCCGCAGCCTTCCAGTGATCCTGAACAGGAGGAAGCAGGCATAGACAGGGAAAAATAAAAAATAAAAAATAGATGGATGGATGGCAGCTGTCAATGATGACACTGGTGGCAGTGCAGTGAACTGCAGTGTGACCTCAATCTGATCTCGCAAGCGTTTCCTAACTCATCCAAGAGTTTAGTCACATGTCATCACTTTCAAACAGAACTGATGCATTTTGATGTTATTTATTTTCAGTAATTATTGTTATTATTATGACGCTGTGCTTTTGTGACCCTGGAATGTGATGTGAACACATGATGTGCAGCGTTAAGGAAATGTGATTACATTATGTGTCCTTGTGAGCAAAGAGCAATTAAGGAAACGTGCGTGATTGCAGCTTTCACCCTCAATCAAAAAGGCTGGATAAAATAAACTGATTTTGTTGAAATCATGTTCATCAAGGCCCCGTGACCCCAAAAGGGATGCAGGAAAAGAGTCAATAAATGAATACAAGGTGGACAGGCAACATTTATATTTGAGACAAACAAACATCTTAATATCTAAAGTCTATTTCTTCATTATTTAACAACCATCAGGTCCTCCACTGCTCTGTCCAGATTAGTTATGGAGTGTTTAGTGTTCAGACTAAACAGGTAACTGTCTATTACAGAGCCGCATACTGAACAAAGACAACCACACGCTCATTCTTAAGAGGGCATTTAGAGGCTCCAATTAACAATTGTTTTTTGGACTGTGGGAGGAATACACTCAGAGAAAACTCATGCATGGCCAAGAAGAACAAGAGGGCCTCAGCCAGGATTCAGACTTTCTCACTCAGCTACCCTTTTCTGTACTTTCTTCTTCATTTCCTTTTACTCCTCTTTCTCTTCTTTTTTCATTTCTTTATTTCCATTTTTAATACTCACTTTCCAGCCTTGACACGCATCTGCTGCTTTGGTTCAAACTGCCCTGGGTTGTGTTTGTCTGTTGTGTGGGGGCTTTTGATGCTGCAGGAGTATTTGGTTTCCGGCTTAGATCTGTCAGCAGTAAACAGTTGCAGCTATGGTCCTCTTTCAGGTGAAGGTCACAGGAAGTTAGTCTACAAGCAATTCAGCCAAATTAGAAGCAGTCAGAAAACTTTGTCAACGTTCTTCTGTTCACTCCACTCATCTTTTTAGCTATTTTAAAAGTTGTTCTCAGTGGTCTATTGATTGTGATTATGTCGTTTTTAGCCAAAATAAAAGAAAATAATAATAATACTTTTTCCAGGACAGGGGTTGTCAACCTCTTACAGTAAAAGAGCCATTTGTGCTCGTTTTCTAGGGGTAAAAACCTAGAAGGAGCTGCATAGTTTGACTTTAGCCTTTAAGAAATTTGGATTTTCATTTATTACTTTCTTTTTGTAAAATAATAAATTTCAATTGTGTTTATAATATGGAACAAACAAAAGCAAAAATATAAAAGAAAACTAAAAATCCCTCAAAATGAGATTTTTATTTTATTTCATTTTATTAGATTTGACTGCAGCTCAAATAACTTAAGATGATCTGTGCCGAACAGGATAATCTCAGTGCAGCTCTGGACAGCTATTAACTAATGTTGTGCAGCATAAGATAATATGTGCTTTTAACTCACAATAGATCAAACTTTTTACCAAAGTTTTGTATATAAAATCTGCGCATTCTGGAGGTAGCGTTAAACAAACCAAACATCTTCAGGTCAACAGGGATGTAAAAACCTACAACGTTTATCATCTAAGTGCACCTCAGCCATCAATTAATAAAGGAAAGTGATCTAAATTCATTAAATGCTAAACAAGTAATCCTTACTTTAAAACAGTACTTTTATTGTGTTTTTCTTCAGCAGGAAAGCCACCATGGAGAGATAAAAGAGCCACATGTGGCTCTGGAGCCGCAGGTTGCAGACCCCTGGTCTAGGACATAGTTCCTGCAGAGTGGCAGTTTATTACAAATTCACCTCTGTAGTGACGGCAGGACCAGTTGCACTGAGCAACCTCACCCCACCTTCTCTCAGCCTTTGCAGAGAACTGATTGACAACGATTTGAATAAAGAAATATTCAAAAATGCAATTTTTGGCCTTATTCTATTTATCTATGTCCTCCATCATCAGAAAAATGCCTCAAGAACATGTAAAAAACACCAAAATCACCATTTTCATCATTTTTTACCATTTCAAACTGTTGTGCTTCTGTTGGACATTCTTGTGCCCAATATTGTTTTTGTGTTGAATCATTATTAGTCAGTAAACCTGTAAACTTTCATTCTGACATCAAATAATGATGTTTTATAGCACAAAGAGCATCAAAACAGAGATTACACACCAAAGTGACAGAAATTTAAACCTTTGCTTGCTTCATAAACTTTCTCACCTGCTAAACACTTATGTGTTGACACACAATATGTGTTAACTGAGTGTTCTGTGATGTTATTTTGCAGCAGGAATAGGTTTTGTCCCAAAATGGCTCAGCGGTTGTGTCTCTACATCTGATCACATCTTCAATATCAACAAAGACAACAATTTGGCTACATGAGGATATTTATTGATACAGATATTGTAAAAAAAAAAAAAACTTAATAAAATTGAAATGTCCTTTCATTTGTGTTATTAATTAAAAAAACACCCATAAAAATCTGATTTAATTTACAGAAAAAAAATGTTGTTGCTACAAAAATGATCTGTAGACTTAAGAAATCATGAAAGATGATATACTGGATGTTGGCTTGTTGTTGTAAATTTCCACCCTTTTTCCAGCAGCGATAGTGCATTCTTGAAGTTACATTGTGAATAAAAGTCATTTTTCTTAAACTCATGCCAGTTGGGTTTGAAAAAATGAACCAATAACCACAAAAAAAGCACTACCCACTAATCTCACAATTACTTCTTGGTCTTTTCAACAGAGACTTCCTGTGGAACAAGATGTGGCAGCAGCACATGATACTCCTCAATCCACTGAGTCTTTACAGTTTAACATGGTCTGTTGCAATTACAGGAGCCAAAAAAGGAAAAAAAAAGTCCTAATTTGACTGGCTTAATTTGCCTTGTTTGGGGTCTCACTCAATCCCTTGCTTCCAAGTAACACACATTGCACTTTTCCTTCGCACTCCTCCCCGACAAATTCAGCCTGAGCCCTCAATTGCTTGTTTAACTTGACACATAATTACTGTGGAAATATTTGTGTATTTTGTACGAGTGCCACAAACTGCATTGCAGCCGAGTGCCAAGTCCTCGCAGCTCCCACTGCAGCTATCACAGCCAGAATCCCTGATTAAAACAAGATGCTTTCATTTAGGCCAGCTTTGGAAAAAATCACTCCCAGAGATGGGCTGGTGCCTGCCAAGCCCTGCTGCAGTCATGGTTGCCATGTGTGGCGAGGCTGACATGCTCATTTCACTAAACGAGACTCTTTTTTTTTTTTTTTTTTTAAAACTCAAATATGCTACTGAATCAAATCTCCGTCATCAAAGCGGGGCTGCAAGAGGCCACAGTGGAACTCTGGTCAACATGAATCACACCCCTGTGAACACAGAGCAATGTTATTATTGCAAATGCCCATTAAATTTGAGGTCATCTCTGTAATTTTTCACACAGAACCCTTTAATTTTATACTTTTTTTTATTGGCTTTTCATATTTCAATTTGGACAAATGTGCAGAAATAAGTAGTTTTGAACAGACACAAACAGTAAAATTTAGTGTAACCCCTAATTTAAGGGAAGCTCTTTTTTATATATAATAATAATTATGTTTAGAAGAAGTTTTCTTGTTTGTCAAGCCCTGCAAAGTTACTATCAAGTAGGGATATTCAGGAAACTACATTTAAATGCAACACATACATGTGTTTGCCATCAAATTGGCTTTTAAATAAGCCCTTAAATGCAATTTAGGTGGATATTTTATTTATAAGCAGCAGCTTTTACATTATAACTTAATAAAAAAATATAAAATGTTTTGTGTGTGGAAAAAATATTGGTTATCAGAACCAGAATATGGTGGAAAAGAGACCAGTTCAGGTGTGTTTTCGCAGTTCACGATGATATGTGTGATCCTTGATAACATGTAAATAAGCTACAGTGTAAGACGTTTGACGGTCGAAGGTGAAATCCCATCCGACAGGCAGTGGAGTCAGTCATCAGTGAGGCAGTGACAGAACGTCTGAGGAATCTGGATGAAGCTGAGTTGTCAGTTTTGACTCATCGAGTGGCCCAAATCATCATAAAATCTCAAAAGTTGTACAACTTTTAACAGTTATTTCTCCCAAATTCTTAATTTCTGTTTTTAACCCAACATCAAGTCTAATATCTTCAACATGTCCCATTATCAAAAATAAGTAAAAACGCAGCACTCCAGTCAATGCTGGGGACTGCCTTCATGTAAATTGGGACCTCATTGACAATATCCAAAGCAAATTATCTTCATTTGATTTCCAAAGCCACACAACTGATTTATCAAGCTGTGAATGATAATGAAGTTGTCTGGTTAATGAAGGACTGAAGATGCAGGCTTCCACAATCATGATCGTCTTCTATATAACCCTTATGAATATTTAAGGTTCTTAATTCTCCATACAGGATAATTGTGCACCAAAGCTCGGTATCCCGGTAGACTTCACAAATAAAGTATGTAACAATAAAGGCAGACTGATTTTATTTCATTAACCATTGAGATTAATTAACTGGTGATGATATAGGAGGTTGCAGGATCGACGGGGAACTGTGAAAAAAGGAATGTGTGGTAGATGAGCGCGTTTCTGTGAAATTTTACGAGTGAGAACGTCGTCATGTGTTCACAGAAACAAACTTTTTAGTTTTTTTTTTGTGACTTTTAAAAACCCTTTGCGCTTAAGTAAAATATAGTTTCTTGCTTCTCTCAGGAGGACTGTTTAGACTGAAGGCGCAGGTTTGCAGGAAGCAAAGAAAGACTTCCCTATTGTGATCCGGCCAGGTGCCTGTTCCCAGAACGGCTTTGAGAGTAAACTGGAGTGGATTTGAGTGTCACGCTGGAAATCCTCAGTCAAATAAAACAAAGTGGAGCTGCATCGATGCTCTGTCTTGTTTTATATGATGGCATGAAATAAATGAACTTTAAATGGAACCTTGGCAGGGACTCAAGCTATTGATCGATTGAAGCAGGAGCTGAAGTTTAAGGGCACAGCTTTCCCGGGGCTGAGGCTGTAACTGGAGTAATGAAATTGATTAGGCCAATGGGGGGGTGACAAGCCAGTAGAGTCAAGCCCTTGATGTAAGGAAACAAGAGTGCCATCTAATTGGGGTGTAATATGGGTCTTTAGAGGACATTAAGCACACAAGTGGCGGAAGTAAAGCCACTCTACTGGATGGAGCCAAGATGGTGTTGCACAGTGTTATTATTTGGTAATTATTCACTTAGATGATTTGATTATAGGAGTTAAAACTTAGAGTCCAGCCAAGGGTCATCTTATAGCCAAACTGTAGTCACAGTCTTCACAGGAACCTCCACTGGTTTGAGTGTTTGTGAAAGACCAACGATGATGAGGCGATGAGCTCTGGAACCTGCTTTTCTCCCTCAGATGTGTTTTATTTATTCCCATTTTTCCTGGAACTGTGACCTCCACCCAGTATTTGCAATCTTTTGCAATCAACCAACAAAGGTGTTGAGCAAATTACACAAGCTTCATGTTGAAACTTGAAATGAAAATCAGTGCACCATTGCTCCAAACAGTTAATTTGCACATCCTTCAAATAAAAAATTAAATTTGTAAACAAATGTATGGTTTTTAAACACCTTAAAAAGGATCTGAATTGTGTTTTTTCAGTTAAGTTTTACATTGAAATCAAAATATAGCAAAAAATTATAAATATAAAATAGATACCTTTTTACAGTTGAAAAGATTGGTTTGAAATGATAATTTTAAAAAAAATGTGTGCAAAAATTGACAGAAATGTAAAATGTGCTTTATTTTAAGCAAGAGGAAAAAAGTACATTCCTCGAGGTGTTACAAACTTTGATCTTAGTGAAGTTTTCAGTTTATGAAAAAACAACATTTGTACCTTTTGGACAAAATTTTAGTTAAATTAGTTTATATAGTGCTTTAAAATGACCTCGGTCAAAAAAGGTGCTATACATTGTTCAAAGAGAAATTAAAAACAACATCTAAAATATTAAAATGTACAGATTAAAGGTATATATAAGAGAAAAAATAAAAGAGAAGCTAAACAATCAAATAATAAGACTCACCAGTAGAGCATCATGAATATGAATTCCTTCTGGTAGTAGGTTGGCACCAATGTTTGGCAGCGGACCCACCACCTGTGTGTGTGAATGGGTCTGTAACTGTAAAGCGCTTTGGACCTTCAAGGAAGGTAGAGAAGTGTTATACAAGTACCTGCCATTTGCACGCACACTATGAGATGGACCTACTACTGCTGTTCAAGTGACCCGATAAGCTCCTTGAGCCCCCAATCACTCCTTTCATGCAGCCTAGCTGTTAGAAATGAGGAAATTAGGTAATCAGATTGTATTTTGTATGGGCATCTTTTGCACACCATGCACATTTGCACAAGGTCATTAAGGGGCCACTGCACGAACTTTACTAAAACCATGAGTGTGTCGTAATCATACGTTCCATTTTCCCATTGATTAAGTCTCAAGGGAACTGCAAGACTCACCTGTTCTTCCCTTAAGGTGCAACCACTTCTCCTTATAACCCTCCACAAGCCCAGACAACCCAAAACCCGCAGCACCCAAATGGGTAACTCCCTCATACAGGTGCGTGTGACTAAGGCTCATTATAGAACACAAAACACCTCTTGCAAACACTACAATAAATGTCATTTAATCCATTTTTTGAACATTTTGTAGTCCCAGGGTCGGTGGAGCTCATCCCAGCTGCTGTTGGGCATAAATGGAGGTACACTCTGGAGAGGTTGACAGTCCATCTCAGGGCCCTAACACTAAATGCTGCAAGTTAAAACCACAGTGATGTTTTCTGCTTGGTCAATTTTATGAGACACCAAAAAAAGGCTGCAAGAACTAGGCAGTCAAAGAAATAATTGTTTATTTAATTCAGTCAATTTCATTTCTCAAAAAAATAATGTATGCACAAACAGTTTGGATTTTGTTACTGTTAAAAAATAAACACCTCTTAGCACCTCTTCCAATTTGACGATTCAGAGAACTTTTCAGCTTCTCAATTGGAGGGGATCCAAGTGAATTAACTCTAGTGAAGAGTTTATAACAACAGTTTTGTCTAGAGACCCTTGTGGGACAGATAGAAAAAACTTCTATAGTATAAAATCATTCAGAAAATATATAGTTCATAAGTTGAAAGCTCTCATTCTACATTGAAATCAATCTGGGCTAGTTGGCAACACACATTCACGCATAAAGACCCAGACCCATTTTCTAAAAAATAAAATCACATGGTATACACCACAAACCAAGTATACCACATAATGCATTTCTGATATTTTTCTGTGACGCTGACGACACCATGGGTTCTGTTTTAAAGTCACCACTTCCAATGAAAAGTTTATGCAAATGCAAGAATATGAGCCATTTGGGCTTTTGCATTCTAAACTCTCACCTTCACGCCATTTCAGCCTCTATGTACAACGCATGTAGTCATTGAACGAACGTTGAAAGCTAAACCAGTTGAACTCTTACCAAACAGGGACTTGGTCTTGGTAGTGACGTTTTGACGAAGAGGCAGAGGCATGTGGATCCATGTGCAAACAAGGTTTTAATGGAAGAACCGGCTGAGACAAGCGCTGGGCAATAAACAAACAGAGGTCAGGATACAGGAGCAAGCAGCTCCAGAAGCAAGAAGGTCGACAGCGCAGTGGACGGACTCGATGAAGAGGAGCTGGCCTGTACGGATGGGACTGGTGGAAATCTGTGAGGAGAAAGGGGTTGACGATGCTGTCGGAGGCAACCCATGAACGTTCCTCTGGGTCATACCCCTCCCAATCCACGAGATTCTGCAGTTGACCACCGAGCTTGACGTGCATTCAACCGCTTGGCTGTCTGAATGTACTGAAGGTTTTCATTATCCGTCAGGACTAGGAAAGGCTGGGAGGTTCTCTGGACCCATGGGAGCAGAAGGTATGGACCGAGACGTAGTAGATGTAGCGTTAGCTGCTGGATTTGCCATGAGCTGTTCCAAGATGGCGTCCGTGGCTACAGTAAGACGATGTAGCTGATGACCATGCTCCAATTGCGTGGCAGCAAGGCCCGCGGGATTTGTAGAAGTTGAGCGCACACCTGTTGCTGGAATCAAGTCTGGCGAAGTATTCTGTGACGAAGAGGCAGAGGCATGTGGATCCATATGCAAACAAGGTTTTAATGGAGGAACAGGCTGAGACAAGGTGTAGTCAATAAACAGGCAGAGGCCAGGAAAACGAGGCAATACGGGGAGTCGAGGAATCAGGACACAGAGAGAAGCATAGGAATAACACGCTCAGAATGTATGCAGGGCAATACAAGACTTCACAGTGAGCCAAGATGAGAAGCCAGACTAAATACTGAGGCAGTGTTGAGCAGATGGGAAACAGCTGATGATGATCAGAGTCAAGGTGAAGGCAGATGGTATGGTTAAAACTCAGGTGAGCGCTCCCCCCGGTGGTTGGAGAGGTAAGTAGCAGGTGGAACCATGACAGACGTATGGATGGAGTCCTTTTTGATTAATGGAAGTTCCAACTGGTTTAACATTGATCACAGAGGAGAGATAATATTTGCAGTTTATGCCAAGATGAAATTATATCTTTCATTATTATAGAGCTGTGAAAGAAAGAAAAAAATTGCAAGATTTGCACCGCTTAGACATTTTGCACCAAGCCTCTTCCGACTGCAGGTACATGCACTAGTAACAGGTATAGACAGTGCAATGTGAATACTTTTTGATAAAAGTGCATTCAAGAACCTGCATTTAATGTGTTTTTCAATGAATGACTAATGCCTAGTGTGAACATTGCATCAGAGAACTGGACTAGCTACTGTATGAAGGCTAGTGTTCATCATAGCATTTGTACAAAGACAAATCAAGACTTTGAGTCTTCTATAATAACTTCCTACAGTCTTTGAAGATCTACTATATATCTTCCAATGGTGGCCCATCTCTAACTGATTCCAATAAACACCTGGTCTAACAGGTGGTTGGACTGTAAGATGCTGGTCTTTAATAGTGGCCAGGCTTCTTTAAGATCCAACCAAGGATGGCCAAGGAACTCAAATTCAAAATTTTTGGTGCAGTGGCATACGTTTAAGAACATTCTGGTGAGGAATCTGCAGAAAATGCTGTGGTGGATCCTAAACATATCCAAGAATGACACAGGCAGACGGGTGGTATGGAAAAGACGTTGCAGAAAAAGGATCAACAAGCAGATTATTTCCTTGTAGAGGTGCAAAGAAAGCAAGCGAACATGGATTACTGAGCAAAGATGGAAAGAGTGTGTCTTAGGAAATAATTTGCATAAAAGAGAAGAGGATTTTTGATTTAATGATCCTTTGAAGAGAAGATAAACGTTCACAGCCATTGCTAAACCCAACATAATACATACAATATACATTTCTTGACCAAATTTCACCAAAAAATGAACCCATTACTGTCATTGGTGGAATAAACACAGGTTTCCAATAGACACCTGTCTCTAATAAACAAATTTAGAATAAATCTCAGGGCTTCTATTAGAAGATATACAGCAGTAAAATGTTTAGTTTAAAATGCATTTGTTTAATATTTTAATTAGTTAAGTTTATTGCTTTTTTCAATGGTGGGGGTGTGGCATTTGAGTGTAAATCATACTAGAATGCAAACATCTGCATTTAGAAGCTAAACACAATCTATGCAACTAGATACAAAAACTGTCACAAACACAAAAAAAGCTTCAGTCGTCACTTGTCTGCCACTTCTTCAAAGCTGACAGAGAGCTCGGCCGGGATCACATTGAGAGCAGTGTCCCCTGCCAGCAGAGGCCCTGTCCAGTACAGTGGCATTTATCTCCTGGCCTCAGCTAACTCACTCAACAGGATGGCCAGAAGTTACGGTGCATTACAAGCACTTAGCGCAGTGATATCAAGGTTCACCTCCGATTTCCAATCTCAGGCCAGAATAGTGGGCTGGGAGGCCGTCATTAAAAAGCCATTACATGCCCATATTTCATGTACCAGTCTCTCCTGTGTTTCAAGGTGTTAAAAGCTCAATGTATATTTCCTCTAAATTTAAGCAGCAGGACAACGGAGCAGCACATAGCATCTGACTAGCAGCCATTGCCCTTGGCCCAGCCAGCCTTCATTAGCTTTTAGACACTTATCAGTCATAACTGGGTTTGTCCTCTCCGCAACGTTTCCTCCTTCACTTCACCAGGGCTGGAAAATAATGGCTGAAATCCATTTATCTGCCATTTCTAACAAGTGCGTGACATTAACAAATTATCTACTTTTCACTAAGTATGGCCAAGGTATCCTCTAAAGGATTCCTGTAGTTAGCCGGCCAAGGTCAGACCTTTTTAGAATCTGCCCCTTTTTTCAACCACAGCTTTTTTTTCCCTTTCCTTCCCATCTTTAAATATTCATTCTGCTTTTGCATGCTGGGCTGAGATTTTATGAGCACCATCAGCCATATTTTTCCAAACACACATCTTTATTTGTTTTTGATTATTTATGTTCCACTCTGACTTTATAACTCACATCCCTAGGAAAACATTGATCCAAGAGGCAAATGAATCTAATTAGGACCTCTTTCTTCGCTGCTGAATATTGACTTGTTTTGAAAGGTGCCTCTCCATCCCAAGCAAATGTCTCTGGAACGCTCATTCCTGATAAAACTTCCAAATGCTGATGAGATGTTTAGGTCCATAAATGCAGTCCTGCTCAGATCTGCAGTGGCGCCTTCAATAATGCACCACAATAATTGCTGGATAAGTGCTTTAATATCCAGTTCTTTGAAACTCCTGCCATTTCTTTCACTTGTTGAGAGCTTTCGTTTCTTTTTCTTTTGAAATCTGGTCCTTTTATCCAGACACTTTCTTTTTTTCTTTTTTTTAAATCCTGCCTGAAGCTGAAAAAACGTGGCACAATCTGTGCAGTGCACTCTTCAGCGCTCCTGTCAGCCTGGTCAACAAGGACACCATGAGAAGATGATAAGTGACTAACCGTTAGTCACAGAATCATCTCAGCTGGCTGAGAAAGAATTCTTTGTTCCTGACACAAGACACCAATGTGCTGCCCTCTCGTTCAGTGCAAGAAGAAATGGGGACACAGAAAACCCCGAACCCTCGTGCGAATGGGGCCTGGCGAAGCGTGCATCGACTTGCATTTGTCTCGAGCTGCCATCCCAAGGCACCAGCGCTTGTTCAGAGCATTACGCCGTCTGCTTTTGATGTAAAGCCTCCGCATTTTGCCATTTCGCACAAACCCAATTCTAAAATATTCTGTCGCATTCCATGTAGTTGATTTCTATTTAAAATGGTCATGATTATTTTATTTTGTAACATTAATGGAAGTACATTTGGGCTGGAGGAGGGTGGCGGCGCTGCATTTGCAATTCATATTCCCCTGCATGATTACATTAAGAGTATGTTCTGTCATATTTGATTAATGTATGGTGTTTTCTATAAAACAGGACTAAAATATGAAAACAGACAGAAATTATTCTATTACAAAGACTGATCAATTTTTAATAATCCACTCAAGAAATAAAAATGATGTTGTGCCGAGAAGGGAGCAGATCGAGACTCTGCAACATTTTGTAACAAGGCTTTCTTTCACGTCCCAGACATAAGTCGAGGCCTGCAGAGCAAACGGGATGCAGGCGGATCGCTAACAACTGCTTCTCTAACAAGTGCGTGTCGTACCGCACCGATTTGGCACGTTTATGGGTAAAAACTACAGTTTCAAACTCATTATTTTTCCAGAACAATCTTCGCTTTTACTGAAGATATCTCTATAATTTTACAGAGGCAGTCATAACATTTAATGCGCCGTCCTAAATTTCAAGGAGAGTCAACTAATGATAACATAAATAACAGGAAAAAATACACACTTAGATGTTATGAAAAGCAGTTTAACTGGCGAGAAAGTACATCACCCGACATAGCGTTTAATGTGCTCATTGCTGCCTGAATTGAAAGAGCATTTCAGGACATATCTCATTCAAGGAGTCACTCAGGGCTGCATTTTTTTTTATTGCAGATGAATAATACTAGGTTTGGAGAAGTATTTAATAAATTTGAGGTTTTTAGTCGGTATTAACTGCCATCTTTGAGAGAAAGTGTGCAGGCGCTTGAAAACGGCCGTCCAATCCCACTGTCGGCCATTTAGCCTGACCATGGGTGACTGTGAATTAAAAAGAGGGGTCTTTATGTGCAACCCTGCAGCACAAAAGGCTACAACCATAACTTATTGAGACAGGGGGGCCATTAGCTGCCACAGCCGGGCCACCTTTACATAATATGGAGTCTGTGGACTAATCGCTAAACTGAAGAGTCAAACTGTCTGTACTGCACAGTATATCACACCAATTCCACATAGAGGGATAATACGGGAGAATACAGAAGGTTTAATAAAATCAGACAGAAAAAAGTAACAAGTCTTTTCCCCTTTGTGGGGCGATTAAAGTGTGCTGACCGACGGTTTGGGAGTGAACGGAAGCCCGCTTCTTCACAGCAGATCGTATCCATATGGTCGTACAAATGCAGGAAGGGATCAAAATGTCTCTGGTAAGCCAATTATTAATGCTGAGACTGGGATTTTTTTTCTTCTTGAGGGAAGAACAGATAAAGAGTAACAGCGGAGCCACATGGACTGCCGTTCGGAGTGTGGAAACCCATGTGAGCCGCACATTGTCACCATGTTAATTTGCAGTATCATTAAATATTTAATGGTAAATCCTTTTTTGTTTTTGATTCCAATCTGCTTCAAAACAAACCCCTCTACATTTTCTTTATGCACTGTCCTTGCTGGTGCTCTAAAGCAATTAAACTCATCATAAAGTTGCTGGATGTTCAAAAAATCAGGTAAGCGATACCGCGTATCCTGCTTAGAAAGGATTTGCAAACCAATTGGCATGACTGCTCTTCATATTACCTTAATGTCTCCCAAAAGACCCAAAGCCAAGAATGAATTATTGATAGCCATCATATGGATCGCACGCTGTGGCTCCACATGCCTATTAAAGGCTTTTGTTCATTCATTTACGCCAACTTGGACTGCTGCCTCCACTATCGCATCACTTTTCTTCTTTTACTTTTATCCATTAAGTGTTAACAAAAAAATGACTTTGCGCCAGTATCTCTAGTAAACTGTGAAAACAGAGCGGCGTGGCAGGAATCAGGTTGCACGCTCCACCGGGTTTCCTCCCTCACTGCCTGTCCAACTTGACCTTTGACACTTCTGGTCAACCTGCAAACCTATTAGGCTTTCTCTTGTCACTTTGTGCAAATTGGAAACGTGGAGGCCACCGTTTCTGCCGAAACAATAGCTGGAATGCAAACCGCTAGGTTTAAAAAACAGAAATCTAATTGTGCCGATTCCCTTGGGAACTAATATAGGACTATCTTATAAAAGGCCCACGGCATCCCTGCAGTGATTTATTGCTGAATTCCAGTCATTTTCAATACATTATAGTTTCCAAATTGTGTTTAAATTGAGTGTAGAGGAGAAAAGGCCATTAGGAGATGCAGAAAAGAAGATAATATTTAAATATTCATGTAGCCGGTACCTTATTATTGAATCTGTACACTAACAAAATCAATATTAAGTGCAGCTTGACATAAATTTATTAATGAATTTCAGCTTTCTAAGTACTTGCGTTTTTTCACTCAAAAAAGGATGAGTAGAACGCTGTAATGATATCAAAACAGAGTGTCAGGATGCATTAGTCTGGGAGTTTATGAACGCGCACATAAAAACTCAGGAGCGCCCCCGTAGAAGTGCTTACTTGGCAGAAATGTCGCTTTTTACAAACATCAGTCATTTTACGGCCCTGTGTAGCAGAGCGCTCCTCGGCTGTGGGTGATAGTTAGAGAAAGATGCAGTCATCTTGTTTGTCCTAAATGAGATCTTTGCAGTAAGCCTCCTTGTATTAAGGCCTCCGAGTGGGACTGTGTAGCATTTAATTAAAATGGATGTCTCTTGTTGTGCCTAACCTGTCCCCCTAACTCTTCCTTGTTTTCAGGCCATGTCTTTGTTTAGACAACGGCCCAACGTGACACTTCTGACATGAGGACGCCGGGGTTCGGAGGATTTTCTTGTTGCACCATTCTCCACACAGCAGCACAAAATGACATAGGATTAGCTGTCCCTCGCTGAGAGCCTCAAGGAGATTTTTAAATGTACTGCCGGCGATAAAAACACCGGTTTCTTTTTAGATTTTATAGTGTGGGTGACAGCGGAGGAATTGCGACAATTTTCCTGCAATACTGCATGTTTTATGCACACCATGATGTGAAAATAAAATGGATTTTCATGCGTTTTTCCAAACCGTTTCCAATTCTTTTGTCTTTTTATAGAAACGTGAGCAAAGTTAAAAGGCTCTTTATTGGGGGAGCCGCGACTCTGGACACAAGATGATGCCATAAAAGCAGGAAAGCATTGAAAAGCAAAACATCAATCTAAACTAAGAGGAGGAAGCCATAAATCAGTGAATCATAGCCTTCAGCCCCGCCTTTAAAATCATTTAAACAGATTCAAAAACCCTGATTCTGCTCGAGTCTGTCTGTAAGCACTCTTATAAAACCTTTATATGCCTCCCACAGAGCATAAAACCACAAAACCTTATTGAGACAGAAAAATGGCCGCTCCGTACGTCGGAAGGGAAAGCTTTAAACCGCTCTGGAATCATGATCACAGAGCGGATATGAGTGACTAAAGATCTAGGAAGTCATCCATCCAAAACGTTTCTCTAATATGTTTTACAAACCTTTTCAGGTCTGTTTAAATGTAAAGGTCCACTCATTTGAGTTAAGAGATTTTATCAGTTTCAGCATGCATCTACATTATCACAGATTTCTCATTTCCCTATTTAGAAGCATCACAGCAGCTCTGTCTTAGCTCAGTGTCAGTGGCTGAAGCGGATGAAGGTACACAAGTTACTGCCTGCAAAAAAGGTTCAGGAACATCAAAATAACTGTCTTTTAACTACAAATATTTGATCATTTAAAACATATTTTCTGGTTAAAAAGAGGCAGGAAGGCCGTGTTCATTCTTTACTTCAATCGTTTGTAAACACAAAACTATATTGTGTTATGCAGCAGTTCAGACATCTCAGTTTAAATTCCCTAATTACAAACTGTTTAGTTTTTGACCACTTTTTTTATGTTTATGTGGTTTAAAATTAAAATCAAGTCGGTAAACTTTAACGTTTAGGTTCTATGAATAAAAATTAGGGATTTTCTTTCTCCTTTTTTTTTTTTTTTTCTCGAGTAAAGTGGGTTCCCTAAAACATGCCCCCTGTGACCTAAATACACTCAAATACTCTGATAAAAGGGAAACATTGAATCAGTTAGCAAAAGTTCTGTAATTCAAAATTATTAGTTTCCATCAGATTAAAATATTGAGTTGATGGTTTATTTAACTCAAAAATGTAATTTAATAAAAACTAATGTTTTCAAATGTATCAATTTACAGAACTATGCTAATTTATCCAATCTTTCAATGTTTACAGTGTAAGTGAATACCAGAGATAAAGAAGTGTTTTGAGGTCTAAAAATGTGTTTTATGCTGTTTTGAAATGATTATTGTTAATTTTTTTACGCTATTCTGAAAATTTAATTTCCTTTTTTTTTCAGCATATTAAACACCGGACATGCCCATTATGGTTGAAGTCAGCACATGTACAATAAAAAGCATCCTTTTTTAATTCTTATTGTTGTGTTTATTGTGAAAAGTCTTGCTCAATTTTTCACATTTTTTTACACCAATAAACGTTTCCTCTTGTATTCCTTCAGTTCCTTAGTTTTTCTACGACACTCACCAAGTAGCACAATTTTTTTTTGACAAAAATTAATTTTAAAATGTATCTATGATTCATCTTTATTAAACTATCACTTTTATTTAGAAATGTTCAATATTTTATTAGAATTAACCTATTCCAATGAAAAGGAAAACAAAAAACTAAACATCTACACAACAAATGTCTCGTATATAAAACAAAATAGCTTTAAATCAATGACCAACTTTTTTTCACAAATGTGTTTTTTCATATTTTATAAAAGTGGTCGACGATGGCAAACATGATCATTATTGTGGTAACAGCAATAAATACCGAAAATCTTCATCTGAACATGAGGAGCAGTTCTTAAATTAAAATATCTAAGAAATTTCCCTTAAACCAGTTAAAACACTGTTGGAGCTTGATGAGGCATCTAAATGATGAACCAGTTGACTTTTTAATTTGTTACAATTTGCAAATGGGATGTTTTTCAGTAAACAACCACAAAAAAATCTAAAATGAACCTTTTCCAGAATGCACTTTTAAAAGATACTTTCTCCAAAACACAGAGAAAATAAAGAGTTTCCTGCTTCAGATCCACAGAAATGTTGATGAAATTTCAGAACCGTTTTGCCCATAACTTGCTGCCTATAAAAACATGCTTTATTTGGTGGCAGGAAAGCTTGATAATTACATTATACACGGTTGAAGGGCTTTAGAAATTCATGAAAATGTGATGATGGCGCTGCAGCTCACACCGAAGGTATATAATTATTGTAAATGAATGTGAGAAACCTCATTCAACCGCAAGGGAAAAAAGTTTCCTTGTGGAGCAAAAATGTGTTAAAGATTGTAAATAGAAGCTCGGTGTGCTACATGTGACACTTTGATTAGGAATAGTTATCAATGTACAAAAATCACAGATTTTTGGATAGAAGGGTAATAAATGCACAGCTTTCCTAAAAATGTGTAAATTGCCAAAAAGTGATGTTCTAATTTAGCAGCTTATTAGTACATTTATGGAGGAAACTCTCATTTCACAGCCAAAGTCAGTCACCATTTTTTTTTTTCCTAAAGACTCGCTCCAATAAAAACTGTGTTTTTGATGTGTTCTCGTGGCGTTTTTTTCATGATGGAGGACATATATAAAAAATGTATAGTTTTTGCATTTCTGAGTATTTATTTATTCAAATCACTGTAGCCCAGGAGAAGAAGAAAAATGTATTTGGAAAAAAAGGAAAAAAAAAACTCACTGAACAGACTACAAGTTCCCTGTTCTAAACTCTCAGAAAGAGAGAGGAAGGGGGGCGGGGTTGCTCCAGAGGTAGAACCACTAGCGCTCTGCAGGCACATAGAAAATGAAACAGATTTGGGCTAAAAACAGCATCATCATAGTTAAAAGACCACTGGGAAACGCCTTTAAAATGACATCAAAAGATGATCGAATTGTGACTTTAAGAAGAGTTTTGAAGCTTTTCCCTGCAGAGCAGCTGAGTCATTTTGAGTGAATGCAGCTCTCTGTTGCCACACTGTATTTGTTCCTCTGTGAGCCTGGATCCTAATGCACCTCCAGTCTGTTTCAGCCTCTCAGTTCACTTTCATCCCTGTTTCACCAAAGAAATGGAATCGTAAAAACCATTCATGCTAAATGAAAAAGGGCACCATAAAGCTGCATTACACTGCAGTACACTCCTCTGCACCTTCCATCCTTATCAATATCACCCTTCGTCTCCTCGCATATCTTTCTTCTTCCCGGTCCCCCTGAAACAAAGAATAAAAGCCTGAGAAAGAGGTCCAATCCGTCATTCCAGTAATATAAGATAAAAGTCTTTAAAAGCTAAAGAAGAGATTGTTTTTTTTTCCTTCTCCTTCAAGCCAACGGCCTTTAAGACAGCTTCTCAAGATTAGCAGCAAAAAGAACTATATATTATTTGCAGAAGAGCTTAGTGGGCATACTCCGAGCTTATCTGTACATAACTCAATTTATATTAGAATTTCCATACATGCATTTTCCTGTTACTGTTGATATGCAAAAATGGTACTTACTAACAAACACTGCATAATGCACAAGAGGCAGAGCATCAATAACTGTATTTTAAGGTTGAAGAGAAAATGCAAAAAGGCAGAATAAAAAGATGGGCAGCATAAAACGCGTAACACATTAAACAGGAAAATGTCAAAAATATAAAGATGGCTCTTTGCTCAAGAGACAGCAAGTCGTTTATCTGCAAAGAGGAGGAGGGAATAAAAGGCTTCCATGGCCAGCTCTGTGTATTTCATTCACTAACAAAGTCAGGTTATGTGTTTACAGGCAACTCTCCTCTCACTTCCAGCCGCCCAGACTCCATCAGAGGACAGGCAAAACCTATCATTTATCCTTTACGTTTCACTCCAGATTTATATAGAAAAAATATGTATGTATGCATGCAAAATGTGAATTTTTCCAGAGAAAATCTGTAAGAAAAAAGCAGATCTGACATGCAATCATTTGGTAAAATACCCTTAAGTCGACTCCAATGAAAATCATCTTTTTGTGAGTTTTCATCATGTTCTTGTAGCATTTTTCTCAAAACAGAGGATCTATATAAAATAATTTACAACTAAAACTGAATTTCTGAGTATTTCTCAACTCAAATCTCATTGGATTAAAAAACCGGATGCTAGAAAATATTCAGATCAATATTGGAGATACTGAAATGTGGAAAGTATGGTGTACTGCGGTTCTTTCCCCCATTTTCATTCCCTCTATTCTTTACCACCTATGTCGTTCTCCATGCCTCTGTTTGGTACAGTGCAATTCGTGTGTTGTCTCTCTTTTCCACTCCCCTCCAGGGAAGCAGGAGAGATCTCAGATTCCAGGTGGCTCGTCTGTGCTCCTGTTCCTGGCCGTGGACCACGCCTCTGGCTCATCTCGTGTCTCGGAGTGGGAGAGATCTCAGATTCCAGGTGCTCGTTCTGGGCAGCGGACCTCGCCTTCGACTCATACTTCAATGACGATTGAATTGACTTCCTTTCGTTGGAACCGGAGGTAAGGCATTTTCCGTGGGTGGTGTCACGGGTGTTTGGTCCATCTCTATATTTATCAGTGGGATAGCTCCAATATCGCTTTCTGTTTTGTTGAAACTGCAATATTTGAAATATGTGATAATTTGTTATATGGTATGTAACTGTGGTATTGAAGTTGTGAGGGGCAGTAGGCTAGTGGGAGAGCATGTAAGCCAGAGGTGTCAAACATCCGGCCCATCAAATGGTTTAATCTGGCCCAGGCATGCTCTAATAATAATAGTAATAATAATAATGGATTAGGCTACTAGGTTGTTTGAGGTATTTATTTCTAACTGAGAAAAACAAAATGAAAACAAAGCTACAGATCAGACGGGTTGAATGTGACCCCTGACCTACCTATGTGCAATAACAATTTGATATTGGTACTGTCTTAACTTATCCTCCATGTACAATATTTGTAAATAATATTCTTTATTCTTATTTTTATTCAACAGAGTTTTTAGACTTTTATTTATCGTATCTTAATTCACTTGTCTGGAGAGCCACTGTTTTTTCGTTGTAACGCAAATCCTTGTGAAACAATGACATTAAAGATCATTCTGATTCTGATTCTGATTCTGATTCTGAACCAAAATCAGTTTGACACCCCTGGTGTAAGCAGATGGATTATGGGAAGAGGATGAGCCAACAGTCCCGGACACTACTCAGAAGAATATTTTTTAATGTACAACTGCCGCTTTACAAAAACCATGTCCTAAAATGTTTTGATTTTGGCTAAAAATTGCCTAATCATAATTAAAAGACCACTGGGAACGCTTTTAAAATAGATAAAAAATAATCGGAGTGGAACTTTAAAGCACAGAATCTATCCATGTATACCTCCTTTGAGCTCACTAATGTACCACATAACACATGTTCCCCTCTGCCGGGGTAGGAGACAATGTTGTGTAGCTTTTTTGTGGTGACGTGAACTGTTGCTTCTGTTGCATTTTCTCCTACTGGTTTGACATTCAACATCTCTCAATTATGTATGAACGGCAAGCAATATCCTTTACCATCAGGCCCAGATGTAACATATTTCATTTTCAAGGGCTGCGGAGCACAATCAGACCCTCTGTGTAATTACGACTTATTAAAAATGATTCCAAATTATCAGTGGATCTGTGGGCTGGTGTCTGGGTCCAAACGCAGAACTCTTTCACTGCATTAGACAACTTCCCGTGGGTGATTGGTCTGTCACTAAAGATCCCCGCGTTTGATTTATACATTTACACGCACAGGAAATACCTATGGGGTCTTATGTTTTTGCGGAGATAATTAGCGATTCAGAATTAAAACATAATAATTTTGGAAATGCACCCTCATTGTCTTCCTGCAAAGCTCTTTTGTGGCTCCCTGTGTACAGCCTTATAAAGAGAAAACACAGCTCGAGTCAAAAAAGACACCTCAAACAGCATGTTTACCCTTCACACAACATGGAGGAATTAATAATAAATGAGCGCCCCATCCATTATTTCATCCTCCAAATGGCAAAATCTGTATAAAGCTCTGAGTATCCGTCTGGGTGAAAATAAATAAACCAAATCTGCACTTCAGCGTTTCCTGCTCCTTTTTCTGTGCAGGATACGTGTCTGCGGAGAGCACAGACTGCTCCTGAAAACATGATGAGCTTTCTAAACATATATAAATAAACCAAAGTCTTTGCAATTAGCCTTCACATCTTTTCTGTTAATTCAGATGATTTTGTCACTTTTCTGGGGCAATGCATTTAATATTTAGACAAGTCTCCTTTTTTCCTCCCAGAGCCGCTCTCCCAGCTGAATCCTCCCAACGTGAGGGATCGTAATTTGTGAACACGCCGGTGTCAGAAGTGATTTTGCTGTAAAGTCACTAATTATATGCAACATCAATGCAATGTGGTGAAACCGTTAAAAAATTTAGCATCACAAGACAAATGGAGAAATGCGTGCGGAAACAAGGAAAAGAAGCACTAACATTCAGAGTTTTTCCATGAATAATACATGCCTCTTTTTTTTCTTTCTTTTTTCTTCCTCGCTTTCAAAAAGGACTTGTCTAGATTGGCTCTGGTGTCACACTCATCTTTGTCCCCAAAAAGAGAAAGAAAAAAAAATGTGTTTATGAATTTTCACAATCCTGATTGCATCCTCTCATTAAAAGAATAGTTGACTATATGAGGCATTGTTCTATGAACTGATTTCATTAGCAGCTCGTGTGTACAGAACTGGAAAAACAATAGGAGGAAAAAAAAAGACAAAGTGCGCTCAGTTTCAACTAATTTATACATGACAAAGTCAAAACTTTGAGGACAGCTTGAACCCAATCCCTCCTGATAAGTGAAGCAAATTCATGATTGGGCTTCATGAGAAGAATAAAAGATTATGTACATTTTTCAGTTATTTCCATGTCTCTCTTATTGCAATATTGTTTACCTAAGTACTTATCCTATTTGTCTGAAAAAAATATTTTTTTACAAAATCAGGGCAAGTATTCTTACAATCTTCAAAACCATAAAAAAAACAAAAAAATCAACTTCCCTCTTATGGTACCAGACGAGGGCAGACATTTCACCTTCCTCCAAACCATAAGTCACAAGTTACATTTTCTTTCTGTTATCGTGGCAACAAATTATTAAGTGACTTTGACTTTTAAAAAAATAGCCTAAAAAAAGTATAAAGATGGGATTTAATTTTGTTGATTTTATTTTTCGACAGAGGTGTGTTACCATCTTAAATAAACCCTGATAAGTTTCTGTAACACACCATCACATGATTTTACTTTTTGTATTTATTTTGCTTGTAATTTTTATGTCATTTTTATGTGTATAAATAAATAAATCAAATTCAAACAGAAACTTTTTGTCATTTTTTCCGATTTGGAGCCTCTTCTTTTGTCTCCTAATTGTGTAAGCATAACAGAGCCCTCTGTTGAGAGCCCCCACCGAACATACAGAAGTGGTAAACTGTTGATGCATCAAGTTGACAGCAACTAACCTGCCTTCTGAACTCCGTTAGCAAAAACTGACACAGCGGGTCAGCGCCGGAGAGACAAACAACTTTTTAAAGGCATTTTTCCGAGCTCCCTTTACACAGTAATTATATTCCAAATCATTATGTGTTGTAAAGTCTATTGACCCCTGGTAAACTTAGATTTACCAAGCTGGAACAGTTAATGAAACAGTCTTTTAATTAGCACTTCTCTTAAGGGTGGAACTTCTGAAGAGGTCCCCGCTTTGTTTCGGCTTTGTGGTTGACTGAAGTGTGCAGATCCACTGTTCTCAGATAAAACAGCAATACTTTAATTAAGACTTGCTGTTTGGCTGTTTACATACCAACTCGGCGGCACCATTACCTCCGTAGCGGGGTGTTGGTGGTGGGGGGGACGTCACCTGCACTGCAGAATATTCACAACTCTGCAAATCAATAACACAATATCGTAATTTCTTCTTTTGTTATTTTACTTCTTTTTTTTTTTTTCTAAAGGCCCGGGTCGTTTTTCAAGCTTGACTGATTGAAAGTGGCCTGAGTACTCAAGGTAACAACTGGACGGGATGGAGGGGGTGTGTGTGAGTGTGGGGGGGTGCTTGTATAATGCAGTCTTTGGCAGACTCTCTCTTTGTATTAGATACATTAGGGTGGAAATGTGCACTAACTTAAAAATGCTCATGTGAAAATACATGGAATGTATTAAATTAATGGTCTCTTTTGCCTCGGGGCAGTAATGAAAAGAGACCCCCAATGAGTTCATTTTTCACGGCTTTGGTTATGCGTTCAACACTCTAATTGAATTTCAATGTAAGTTTTACAAAGTCTTTATTACGGTGACTCTTGATGTAAATTACGTGTGATCTATTGTGGGACTTTCACCCATTAAGTTGTTTAATTGTGACGTGCACTTTATGCGCTCCTCATGCTTTTATTCCCCTTCATCTACATTGTCACTTTTTTTTTTTGCCTTTTTATGTGGATTGATGAATAGGACTGCTTGGATTGATCTTAGTCTGAAAAACGCAGATTATTTGACTTATTTTAGGGAAGAATCACATTTAAATGAAAGAGTTTGAAGCATCCAACAAAAATGGAAAGCGTTTGGTTCTGTCTGATCGAGCTGTAATCTGATGTTTTCTCTGTCTCCATCTAGTGTTTCTAAAAGATCCGCCTGCTTTGCCTCATCTGGAATACAAATAGAGAACCTGCCTTCTAGCTTAAGAGTAAGTATTGTTTGGAGAAAAAAAAAAGAGACGGAAATCTTAATCAAAAAACTGTACACAAATCTACATGAGAATGTGCATGAAACATCTGAAGAACTGGGGTTGAAATGACCTGATCATTAGAGGGAGGAAGAGGCTTGACCTGATATTTCCTCTGTTGTTTGGTCAGGAAAGGGACGTTATTGTATAAGGGCCGTAAAGATAAATAACCCCGCCGTTTCCATGGAAAAGGCACAAACAGTGGTGGCCAGAGACAAAAGAGAGCAAGACAATAAATCCAAGTGTGTCAATTTTGTTTAGTTTTCAGGGTGTTTTTGAGGGAAATATGATTTCAAAACAAGAGACCGCATCCATTTTTCCACAGAGAAAAGGAAATTGTGTCATTTTTTTCTTTGCAGCTTTTTCTGAACAGGCCACAGTTTCATCTTGTGCATTATTTTCCAGACCACTGCATCCTGAGTGGTAATAGGAATATGTGACATGGGTTTTTTTGCCTCTGGATCAGGAAACTCCTTGTACAGCTGTATACATGTTTTTATAGCCTTCGGAGGAAAGGGTATTGTCTTAAAAGAAGAAGGCTTTGTCCAGCCTTCAAATTTAAGTGGAAAACCATGCTTGGAACAGTCTTTTTTTTTTTAGAAGCTTAACAATGATGAATGAACGCACACGTCTCCTTCTTTCTTCAGGTCAAATGGAGTTCATCTCTATAGAAGTTTCCATTTTTATTAATCGATGCAAGATAGAAACTCTTGTTTGGAGATTACTTCACCACGGTGTTAAAAACCGAGTTTGCTGAAAATTTTCAACATGTTCTTGTAGCATTTTCCTGATGACATATGATGAAAAAATGTGTTTAAATATCCTTTATTTCTCCGACAGTGGGGAAATTCCAATGTATCTTTACAGATACTAGAATAGGAATAGAGTAGTATGTACAAGCAAAAAGAGATTAAATGTGTCACATATTTACAAAAACTTATAGAGCAAGAAAATAATTAAAAGAAAATAGAAAGAATTTGCACTAGTGGTTACAATACTGTAATAAAAAATAAATACAATTTTTTTTTTAACTGACATGGTGCACAGAAAAGTCAGCAAATTTCCAATAAGATCACTGGGGGCAGCTTTGGTTGTATAGTCTCACAGCAGCAGGTAGGAGTGTTTTTTATTCAAACCATTGTGAATCAGAAGTAGACGCAACAATTCTGCTAGAAAAAGCCTGTTGAAGCTACCACAAGCTCCCTTCTTTGCTCCATTCTGATGCATCCACTTGCAGACAAATAGATCCATGTATTTCTTCATTTATTCTTGTCTGAGCTAGTAACTGTGTTGCTGAAAAGCTCCAAATTCACTCACCGTTTTTTTTGTACTGGTAATGTTACCATAGCGAAAGAGTGTATAAATAAATGCTGATGATGGGACGGATAGGGGGAGGCTTACTCTGCCCTTAACTAAGAGGCAAATTTCTCTCATTATAGAAAACTACATTTATTTTGCCAAAAAAAACCCCCGCCATAATCATAATTAAAATTACACTTTTAAAAAAGATGATCAAATCCCCCCAGAGTTATCCTCTGCATCCTTCCCTCCAACTCTCCTCCTTATTCTCATCATCGCGGGAGACGTGTGTCGTCAGAAGCTGATGAAGAGAGGCCTTATCGCTCCAATACGAGAGCAAACACAGGAGTCTTTACAGCACGTCTTCTCAGGAAGCAGCGCACGCCGAGATTACTGCCCTTTAAGAAGCACTAAGACACCAGCAATCCTGAGTGGTGTTTTATCTTGACAGTTTGCACCGCTTTGTTTGCCTTTTCTGTGAAGCCAGGGGATAAAAGAGCAGCCTCTGTGAGCTGTATCTGATTAGGATCTAATTGTTAACATTCACTGTGTCGGTTTTATTATCAGCCCAGTGTTGCCGAACATGCAGCAGGTAGAGGCCTTTTCAGTGTTATGAAGGACTCTCCCCTAACTGCTCATGTGTTTTACTCAAGTACTAGTTAGCACTAAGGTAGCAGGAGAGGAGCCCCAAGCTCGACATCATCAACAACAACAACAACAACAAACAAGAATTGATGGCGAGTGTTTATTATCTGGTTTAATTGCTCCTCATCTGGAGGATCTGACAGTTGCGGTTAATGAGAGAGGGAGAGGAGGCGCACGCTGTTGGCAGGCAGTTTCATAATAGAAGACGTGCGAGGGTGTTTGTGTGTGTGTGTGCATCCGTGGCCAAAAGGAGTATAGATCACGCTCCAACTCGACAGGCGCAACACATAAGATGAGGGAAGCATCAAACTGAATCAGGCCCTGAAATCAGAAATGCTCACACTCCAATAAACACACCTGTTTGCGCGCACAGACGTAGATAATCACACAGCTCTCTTGGTTGGAGCTGGAGTGTGTGTTGTGATCAAAGATCTGACATTCAGCAAAGACAGGATATCACTAAAATCGAAGCTCTTCCTTCAGTTTTTCATCCGGCCTGCGGTCCATCTGGCTCGCGGCCAATCAGAGACCTCCCTGACATGGAGCAGGGTCACGCACACACGGTGCAAAATCAAAAGTATTGGATCAACAGGAAGGCCTGGAGGAGCAGAGATGCTCAAAAGAAAGACACGCTTACATTTGAACTTGTTGTGAGGATGGGGGACATCTTTATTCTAATTGTTGTGAATCAGGAGTAGATGCAGAAATGTAGTTGGAAACAGTTACTACGGCAAGCCACAAGATCCCAGCTGACAAAAACATCCATGCACATCCTTATATTCCTTATCCAAGCTGGCCCAAAACTGTATGTCTTGACAGCTCCAAAATACGCAAGAGAGCACGTAAGCAAAGCGATGATAGGAAATGAGGGCAGGCTCACTCCCCACACCTCAGAAGTGAATTTCTAATGAACTCCTGCCACCCTGCAGAAATTATGTCCTTGAAAACAACACAAGTTTATGGATTTTGGCTAAAAAAGATCACTGGGAACGCTTTTAAAATAGATCAAAAGATGGCTGGAGTGAGGTTTTAAAAACACATGAAACTAAACCCAAATTATCACAATATAAACACGCAAAACCGACACCAATGGAAGCTCCTTATCCCATTCACAAATTTCTCCTTGGCATTTCTTTTACGGGGCATGCCCACCCCCTTTTACTACTCCAACTCAGTGGGCCCACATGGGAACAATTAGGAGTGCGCACAAGTTTGGTGAAGACTCGTAGCAACAAGCCGCATCTGTTTTTATTTACCTTTTTTTGCTCTGGTGCAGGGTAATGTCAAGAGCACATCTGCTACTGTGCAACGTAGCCGTGGTTACATGCGTGGTTGACCCATGATTCTGTAATTACCAGCCGCGCAAGATGAAGAGGCCCAGCAAACCACTCCAAGCCGCACATTCCCGTCCTCCCGCCTTCCTCCCCGCGTCTCTCTTGTGGCATGAAGCCCCGTCTGCCTGAAGGCTGGAAGCCGGGGATGCTGAAGGGCTGTTTGATGAGCCAAAGTTGTTCACAATGGTGAATTTGAATTCATTTTGGTGCTGTTAAAGTGCAATTTTGTCCCAAGAAATGTGGTTATTATAGGATTAAATGGGATTTGGATTTCCTAATCCAATCGCTCCATTGTGATCACAGGTGACTCTTTAAATTTGATGAGCAATAACTGTAAAATATTACATTTTTGTAATGTTCACACATTTTTAACTTAAAAAGTTCCTCTAAAAGATTCAAAAAGTGACATCCTTTTATGGGGCTGAAAAAACCTGAAAAAAAAAACTGCTATCAATAATAATGAGCAATTATGAGTAATAACAATGAAGACCGAATATGGTTGACTTCACAGAAGCCTGTGGGGGCTGGGTGCCACCATGCTCAGAACCTCCCAGATGTGCAAACCATATGTTCTGTCTCAAATTAAAACAAAGAAGAAACAGTGGAACATGAAAGGGATTTCTAACTTTGTAAAGACAGTTCGCCGTACAGATACGGAGGAGAACCAGCGAAAGAGGCCACATGAAAAGGAGGATGCCGCTGCGCTCTCTCTTTTTTTTTTTTGCACCGCTTATTCCATTTCCTGCTCATAAGTTCAATGAACAGATGGGAACCAAAGACGGAGGGAAGTTGAGATTTTCTGCCCCACAGCCTGGTGTATATGATGCATGTAAGTGCGTAACACCGGGCTGTAATCGGTTCTGGAAGCTCTGGAGCAGAGCAGGTCACAGTAGGACAAGAGAAAAGAGGCTGTTTCAAAAGTGACAGAAATTCACATTCTAGGTTATAATTTATGCTTCTGTTTGAAATCTTAAACAGTCATTCAATATCCAGTGATAACTATAGAATTTTTGACTTTTAGATTGTAAAACAAACAAAAAAAGAAGAAGAATTTGGAGAAAAAGAAAGTCTGCAGAAACCAGTTAAACTGGTTAGTTTGGAAGAGCTCATTTGAGGGCAAGTTATTAACCACTGGTTTAAAAACATATTCAATAGCGCCCTCTACTGATAAATCACTGTAAAGACGTGACAAGGAGTTCATAAACTGCAACATTCAACACTGTAATAGGCATTTTGGTTCATTTCACCCTAAACACAACCCAATAGGAGCTGCAAAGTCTGACTAAAGAAAAATTATACACTGATTTGCATATTTATGTTTTTGTTTCAATTATAATAAATATGAATGAACTGTTGTTTTTCTGCATAAACTTTAAGAAGAAATAACATTTTTTATCAAAATATGATATAGTTTATAACTTTTGACAAAGGTCTATGTGACTTCCTTTCAAAATAAAAGACATCCTGTGGCACACAGGATCAACTCAATGCAGCAAATTTAGTAGGTGGAGTAAGTCAGCATTTATTATTTTCTTTTTTTTTTTTTTACATTTTTTTACAGTTTTTTTTTTTAGCAATTTTGGTGCATATCAGACAGAAATTTGTCAATCTAGAGAATGAAATGAAATCAATTGAATTCATATTTTTCCAAACACTCAAAATCTTTTAATATGTTCAAAAATAGAAAATCAGCCCAATAATTATGTCTTGGACTTACGGACTTCCAATTGATTTTACGTGGTACACAACACTTGAAAATCTGTCAAAATGTTTTAATTTGACTTGTGAAACTTACTATTCTTTAACTGTTTCTGAATGAATTCAGTAAAGTTCGAGTTAGTTTTTTTTCTCTTTCATTTGCTTTACATTTACTTTTTAAATTTAAAAAAGCTTATTCTTCTTTAGCCAGAGAGGCATAATGGAGGAGTAAAGGAGCCACAAGTGGCTTTGGAGATGCAGCTTGCAGACCCCTGACATAAAGAGCAGTAAAAACCGTTTTATTTCACACCTAAATCAAAATATGTATACATAGAAAGAAAATAAAACATGTTAAAAGATTCAAAGGTTAACAGAAGAGTGAATTTGTAATATTCACAAGTTTCTGTGAAAAGCAATATCAGGTTCATCAACTGTCGGGATTTCCCGCTTCAGTCTATTGGGCAATGCAGGAAAAAACAAGTTTATTTAATCCCTGCCTATTCTTGGATATTACTGCCCTTGAGCAACACCTGGAAGATACCCAAGAGCTGTTTTGTTTGTATAATCAAACTTCGCTGACAGTAGTGCCGGCTTGCATAACTACACACAGACAAATAGTGTGTCACACAAACAGAAATGAAAATGTTCTGCAGGCTTTCAATCAAAAGTTCTAGCTGCTGTCATGAGAAGTCTGAAAACGGAGGATTTAAAAACAGGAGATTTCAAATTAAGTTGAAGAGCTTGAATAAGATGCAAAGATGTTTTAGCTGGATTTGGGTTGTCATTCCAAAAACCCTGAAGTATTGCCTGATTTTTGAGTGATCCTTCTCACAAACTGTGCTTAATGCTCTGAAACTTTTTGATGTATTTGACTCCAGGAGATCAGGATGTGTTTCAGAATTGATGACTGAAATGAAGCTTGTTTTAGTTTATAGTTTAATATATATGTATATAGTTTGATATATGGCCACTGACTGTCCAGGCTGCTGTTTTTGTCTATATGTGCGGTGAAGATGTTGTGAAAAATCCAGCAGTCCATACTGGAAACAGACCAGTCTCACTTTTATTAAAACTTTCATTTCAGAATGCAAAAACATCTGAAACTTAGTGACAACTGAAAATTCAACAAAAATTAAAAATTTCCTGCCATTTAGAAAAACATATATAAAAACAATAGGTGTTGCAAAGAATTAAAACCAAAAATTCTGGCACTTTTCTTGAATTTTTTAATATTATTTTTGTCTTTTTCTGTCTTGTGTTACACTAAAACAATAGGTTTATTTGTCAAATGTCACCAAGCAAACAAATAAAACAATGTGAGAACAGTAACCGGCCTGGAATACGCTTGAAGTCACAGAAACATCTCTGCAGTTTTACTGTATTCCTTAACAGTGCACAGTGTTGTTTTAAAGTTGATCACATGACATAGTGGAAGAGATGAGGCACCTCTCCAGGTAGAATCCTCTGATGAAGAGATCCAACCTCACAGGGCTTGAAGATGCACAGTCTTGAATCAGAAGGAGTCTATTGTCAGGTTAACTTGTTGCTCCAGAAGTAAAATTTAAATCTATCTATCACTGTAGGAGAATTGAACTTCACTGACCATTTGGAGGTCGACCTGTTATTACCTGGAAACTCTGGGTTTAAATGACAAAAGAAATGCAATCAAACATGAGGAAGTAAATATGAAAATTTAAAAGTTAACTTTCTCATAACTGAGGGGGGGAACAGTAAGAAAATATTGATTCAGTTACAACCCAGTTCTAACTAACAATGAGGACTAAACTGAAAAGCTGTGCCAAGTTGGTACAGTATAAAAACTCAGATTTCTGTGTTTTGTAGCTCATGGAAGAACAAAGAATGTGCGATCTGAACTGTGAACACCTCACAGTGAATCAGTCAAACTGCTGAAAGTGAAGCAAGTGAAAGTTTTGCTGAACTCAACAGTGAAAGAAACTAATGATGTAAAATATTTTGTTGTGAAAATAAGACAACGTTGAAACAATCTTTCTTAAATTATGACTAGAAAAGCATTGTAAGTTTGTTTGGTTAAAAGAAACTTGTACATGGGATGCAGTTGCAGTGGTTGTTCTGATTATTATACAAAATATATTTTAGAATTATACATGTGATTGATCCATTAATATTCAGATAAAGTTTTTTTTCTAAGCCACAACAAAAAAAAGGAAAATATTGTTTCTTGTACTGTTTTAAGATATTTACTGATACGTATTGCAATGTGCTGTGTGAATCACAATACATATCGTATCGCCAGACTCTTGCCAATACACACCCCAATCAACAGCATCCTGGAAAAGCTTTTAGTGATGAACCTTAATTATGACTCTTACTGATGAGGAAAATGAGCGAAAGAAAGAAAATCTAAGCAGTCAGAAAATCCTATCCATGAGTTTCAGTTAAACTTGGTCAAATGTATTTTCTCTTTTTGTTTCACTTTTAAATGCATGTTTCTGAGTTGCAAAATGTTTCCATTTAAGTATTATGCTAAATTTTAGATTTTTTCTTTAGTTCCATATCATGTTGTTTTAAACTACAAAAACTTATGTCAACAGTTCATATACAGCCCACTTACAGTTTAGTTTCAGGAAGCACATTTTTTTTAAAATGCTTTTACATTTTTCTACTCATGTTTGCAGGGATTCTATGCAGACATAACTTTAAAGCCATTTTCTGGACATTTCCATGGCAACGATAAAGGTGCACGTTACTTTTGGTGTTACTTCTGCACAAACTGATTATTATTCAACTATATTGTCTTGTGGTAGAAACATTATCCAGAAAGACATCCATGTAAACATTTCTGCAAAGAGATGAGCTAAAAAAATATCCTATATTACCAGGGGTAATACTTCAGGGTTTGATTTGACCAGGATTTATCATTTAAGGCTCTCATAAGCTTGTAAAACTGCATTTTTTCACCTACGCAATATAGCTAGGATCAGAAATATGTTATCTAAAAGTGATCCTGAGAAACTCATCCATGCATTTGTTACATCTAGGTTGGATTACTGTAACTCTACTAATAGCGTGCCTGAAAAGTTCTTTAAAAAGTTTTCAACTTGTTCAGAATGCAGCAGCAGATTGTTAGCAGGAACTAGCAGAAGAGAACACATCACTCCTGTGTTAGCTTCACTTCACTGGCTCCCAGTTGAATCCAGGATCAAGTTCAAAATCCTCCTGTTAACCTATAAAAAGGCCCCATCCTATATTAAAGAGCTCTTAGTTCCTTACAAACCAATCAGAACTCTTCACTCACAAAATGCAGGACTGCTTGTAGTTCCTAGAACTTCTAAAAGTACAGTTGGGGGTAGAACCTTCAGCCATCAAGCCCCTGTTCTATGGAATAAGCTCCCAGCTCATGTCAGAGAGGCCAGCACAGTTTCGACATTCAAAGCTAGCCTTAAAACATTCCTCTTTGGACAGGCGTTCTGCCAGGTTAGCTAGTAATCAGAGAATATTCCCTCTGCTGTGGCTCTTGTGAGGCTAGATTAATACTGATATGTTTAAATGTAATTTCTAGATTTTCTATCATTGTTATTCTCCACATCAGCTCTGGGGTTCTATTCTCTGTTCTCATTTACTTCTCCTCTTTCTTATTGATTATATTTAGTTCTCCATGCTTTGTTTGGTGCAGTTCGATTCACATGTTGTTCCTAGAGATTACAGATCCCAGGTGGATTGCCCGTGCTCCTACCCTGGCCGTGGACCACGCCCCCGACACCATCCTGCATCTGAGAGTGATTCCTGGTGGATCGTCTGTCCTCCTGCTCCTGGCCGTGGACTGCACTTCTGCTTCGTCTGACTGAGAACTTCATCACTACTCATCTCTCACCTCTATCTGAATGAACTCTATTTAAATACGTAGTTGTAGAAGCTAATGTTTCTTTACCAGTTCTGGTATCGCCTGTCCGTACTGGGACAGGATCTCTCCCTCATGTGGGCATCCCTAAGGTTTCTTCTATTTTCCTGACTCAGGTTTTTTAGGAGTTTTTCATTTGGATGGATGAGCCAATACTTTTGGTGATATAGTGTATAAACTCATAGGTTCTTCATAGACAAGAAGGATTTTGTGAACTGTAAATGGAAAAATGTAAGATTTATCATCATCTGTCAGAAACGTGGAAGATATCCACAGCAATGAATCGTGTTTAAAAAGGTATGTGGAAAAAGTGTGGAAAAACTGCTGAATTAACAAAAAATGTTTCTTTACAATTTTCTTCAGTGATTTATGGCAAAAAACTTTATGAAAAAATCCCCCTTAGAAAAAGAAAAGTTTAGCATAATGTAAAGTAAAGTGAAAATACAGTTGGTCAAATTGTAAAACAATAAAATAAGCACATTTGTCAAAATATTAATGTAAATATGTTGAGTAATGTACTATTTAAAATTAAATACAAAGTTAGAGATTACTTTCAAAACTGTTACTTTTTCAGATCTAAAAATATTAATGTAGAATTCAGCAAATACTTCTACTTTGTTTTACTTTTTTTGTTTGTTTGGTTGTTTTAAGTTTGTTTTTTTTGCTTTTTTGTCTTTTTTTTTTTTTTTTTTTTTTTACAAAATTTGAATCTTAAATACTTTGTTGTACTCTTAAATTATTTGTTTAATCACTAGTAAATGATTGTAGCATTTTTACTTCATGTGACAGCTGTCATTGAGCTCTAACTTGATGGTGTTCTTTTAGACATGCCACTTCTATTATTTGAGCGCATAATAACCCCTCTGACCACTTTTTAGCCCAGAACTCAATATTTCCTTTTCTGTGTGATTCAGACATACAAATTTACTGAATTTCGGTTGTAACACCTTATAAGATCACTAGATGGCAATCTAGCAAAGTGTTGGGTTTCGCCCCAGATGAGTTTTAGAATCTCTTCTCCCCTTATTTGTCTTCTTCAATCCCATCGGTGTTAATCTAGATCAGACTGAAAAAGATAATCACGTTGAAAATTTTTCTTTTTCTTCCAAGGAACTTGGAAGACACCTGAAGACACACAGATGTAAATATCAAGAATGGTGTGTAAAAATCAAGCTTAGGTAAAGCAGAAAAAAGAAGTGAGATCTTGCTAAACTTAGGCCTCCTGCGGGTCTTGTGCTGCAGAAACCATGGAGCACATCATGAACCAACAGCAGGACAAACAGCTGGATCCATGGATCCCTCTTGACCAATTCAGGACATGAAAGCCACATCTATCACTTCCACAGCAGATTATGACAGTTAAATGCAAATGTTATGGATCAGTAACTTCTCTATCAAACCACTTTTACAAGCTTATTGTTGAACAAAACAGCAACAAAGTGCATTTTTATACAATAATTTTAATAAATTCACAATTTATGAAGATTAAATTAATTGTTTTTGGAGACTGCCACTAAAATAAAGATTTTTCTTTGTTTAAAAGACTGAAAATAAATAATCATATCTTCCTTGAAGACTGTAGCCAAACCATCTTTTTCTTGCTGTTAAAGATTTTGATCTCCTGGTCATTTCAACAATGAGTGGAAGGACCAGTTCTTCAGTTCACAATAATTTCATTTTGTAGAGGATACAACATCCATGTAATCCACTGAGATTAAAGTTCGAAATTTATTTGGAAAAGTGGAGTGAAAAAAACTAGCACAAGGAAGTATTTCCATTGTGAAGAGGATCCGGCAGATCTTGAGGGATGAAAAATTAATCTAAACAATTTCACTGAATAGAAATAAATATGTTAAATTAATAGATTTCCTTTGTTATTAACAGCATCAAAAGGTAGATTTTTAATAAAACGAAACGTGTACAATCAAGACAAAATAATTCAATAAAGTTATTTTTCAAATTCTTCCAGATAATAAGAAAAGATTAATGCAATGAAGTGTAGTAGAATTAGTACCTAAGTTAACTACGTTTTTTTTTTAACTATTTAAAATCCATCTTCAATACGTTCACAGGTGGTGCCCAACAAGATTTCAATCAAATTATCATTGATCGTTTGATATAAAAGCATAAAAAACATCAAAACCAGATGAAACTACAAAATACTTTGGATTCATTCAACTCTACCAAAAGCAATTAAATATTTGGCCTCAAGAACACAAACAATTTGACAAACTTTACTGAATATGAGAGGTAACCATGTGTGAAAGAAACGACTCACCAAATAAAACAGATTAATTGCGCAAACGGTGGGATGAGTTTGATGAGCAGTATTTGTTTGGCCAAACACTGAGACAGCAGCCGTGAGGGAGCAGCATGGAGCAAGAAGAGGTGGAGCAGTGGGCCAGGACCTAAAAAACATTGCAGCAGACAGGTGGCTGTCAGGAGTGAAGTGTTTCAATCAATTTTACTTATTTAAAAAATGAGAAAGTGTCTTGATTAGACTTTCTCCTCACCCTATCGGAGAATGGCTGTAGAAGGTTTTTACTTGAATTTACTTACATTTTTACTTAAAGTCTGAACCTTTTTCTAATAAAGTTGATGCAGTTTCGTTATACAGCCGCTGGATGGCGCTGGCACTGCCTCTAAAGAAGGCCAATAATTGAGAGTTCCATAAAAGTCGTGTCATGAGAGTAGCAAGAGGATAAAATATTGTTTTTAGATAAGTCCTTCAAAAATCTGGTCAACAAGCACATGTTAGTTAAAAACCTCAAATTCGTCGTTTATGACGACATGAGTTGTGATATATTTCACATGGTTCTCTCTTTTTTTTAAATCAGCATAACTGCGTTCACTTTATGCGATTATTTTTCTTTAAAAACTAAATTTAAAATGGGAAACCAGATTAAAAATATGTTTTTTATTTTAACAGCTTTCTCAAAGTCAGATAACTGATAATATAAAATAAATAAAACCAGATCATTAGGTTTACATGAATTCATCTAAATGTAATACATATTCAGATAAATAGACCGTCATTGAACTAGTAAACAGGCCTAAGGGAAGGCCTGTTGTTTTGGGGAGGAGGGCTCTTTACAGATGAATTTCACAGGGTGAGTGTCTAATTTGCAACTTAAACAAATACAACACAATGGCGTAAAATATGCTCAAAATAACAACCATGGCGATTTTATATTGAATTCAATCAATGTACCAACGTACTTACTTGCGAAAGGCAAAATAATAAAATAATGTTTTCTTTTAGAAATTGTGACATCCCTTTAGAAAAATGACAATGCTGTCTCCCAACTAAATGATGTCATCTTTACAAGGTGAGCGCTCCGTAGCCATTTTGTTAGCTTGCTTGAGTTTAGCTCTGTGCAGCTGTTATTACTTCGTGCATAATTATCGTGTAAAAGTAAAACTTTTTCATGATTTTTTGGGGACAACTTTTTCGACTGTGGACTCATAAACAAAACGAAGACTCGTGTGTTCAGTGACAGTCTATGCGGAGCGACCATTCATTTGTCAAGTTGTCTTGAGCTTGTTAGCTCATTAGCTAGCAGGCTAACTTGTTTACGCGTGGCTAGTCTTCAAGAAAACATTTGCCTTTCATGACCACGCGTTTTTCAAAGCTAAAGTGGAGTGCTTCACGTAGTTTACTCCAGCTTTCATTGAGATTGTAATAACATTTTATCGGACTACTTCAGGGGGAGACCAGAACAAGGAGTGACACTAAGCGAGGAACTCGCGTGGTTCACTTATAGCTGGAACCACGTTTAGCAGCTCTGGACACCATGTCAGAGTTGTATATTCGGGTGGCCGAGGATGAAAATGAAGAGCCCATGGAGATCCCCTCGGAGGACGATGGTACTGTTTTGCTGTCCTCGGTGGCTGCTCAGTTCCCAGGGGCTTGCGGGCTGCGGTACAGAAATCCAGAGTCCCAATGTATGAGAGGAGTCCGGCTCGTGGAAGGAGTTCTGCACGCTCCCGAAAACGAATGGGGAAACCTAGTCTATGTCGTCAATTATCCCAAAGGTTAGTTAGAAGTCTCCCGTCACTCTGGAGTGTACAAGAAGTCTAATAACCTTCATATGTTGATGTCAAATGTTAGCTAGTGTCATGTCAACAAAGGAAATAACTTCAAAACAAACTTTATCCTGTTCGTTCTGCTCATAAACACACATTACTCTTATCTTGTGTCAGTGTAGGGTCTTCTTCCATTGTTCCCCAAATTTGCAATGGAACTTATATTTAATTCTTTTTTTAAAAAGAAAAAAAAAAATTTTTATACCCTTAATTGTAAATGTTTCTTGTCATTTTTTAGCCTGAGAGCTACATGTCTTCTTGCCTTATAGGAGTTTAGTACTTTGACATTTTGTTTAAAGATGTTTTTATATTCTTTACAGATAACAAAAGAAAGATGGAGGAAATAGATGCCGCCTCCGCTGTAAAAATTAAAAGAGGCTTTCAGAAAACATCTGATCTCATCGTCCTTGGGTTGCCATGGAAAACAACAGAGCAAGACCTGAAGGATTATTTCAGTACTTTTGGGGAGGTCATCATGGTGCAGGTATTGAGGTTTAATCTTTATTTATCTATTTAATTCGTATAGTTACGTTTTAAATGGTTAATTTATGCAACTAATATTACTACCTAGGTGAAGAGGGACGCAAAAACTGGCAACTCTAAAGGTTTTGGGTTTGTTCGGTTCGCTGACTAGAGACAACAACAAGTCATCATCACACTCAGACACATGATTGGACGATGGACAGTGCGCTGAAACTCACAATCAAAGGTACAATATGTTACCCAACACACAACGATATCATCTTGTTCAGAATCTTTTCAAATTAATTTACAGATAAATACACATCTATAGATTTACACTTTATAGAACAATTTTATACTACTGGTATTTAGTAAGCATTGTCCTGCTGTTTTTAATGAAAGCTGAAAAACAATTTTACGTTACAAATGTAAGAGACTGTCAGAAATGAGTTTTCTATATATTCCCTTAACTAACAACAATTCACATTTGTCCTCTGTAGAGGACAAATTTGAATATCTCCCAACCCCAGCATACTATTGTATTAACTCCCTTTGGTATGTACTGGCTATATGTGAGGCTTATCAATGACACCAAACACGAAGGGGTGGGGCTCTGGGTAATTGTAGTCTGGGGGATTTAAGTAAATATTTGACTGGATAACATTTTTGTTCTCCGGTAGCCAAAATTATGTTGATAGTCCAGTAATTATTGGTGTTTCTACATTTACATTAGTGTATTTTGAAGTAAAGATGAATAAATTGACCAGCTGTGGTTGATAATTGAGAAAATCTTACATTGTTATGCTTTTTTTTTAAATGTATTTCTACATTGGCTTTTTGCAAGCATTAGTTAACAAAAACAAAATTTAAATTGCTGCTTCTTTCATGGCAGACTTGATCACAGTAATTTATGGGCTTGTTAAATTAGAAAAATAAGGCAGCAAGTTTGCAATTCATAAATAGAAGTTCATTTAGTTATTTGACCTTTAAAATCTAAAAAGCAGACATATTTATCTTATTAACTTAGAAACTACAGATTAACATGTGCCTTAAACCATAAAGAGTAAGACATATTTCCACTTTTTGTTAGTTTCTTTTAATAAATAATTTAGTGCCTCTGTTTCCTCTTAGGTTTGTCCCGATGAGCCCATGCGCAGCCGCAAGATTTTTGTCGGCCGCTGCACAGAAGACATGACGCCTGATGAATTAAGACAATACTTTATGCAGTATGGGGAGGTCACAGACGTCTTCATTCCCAAACCTTTCAGAGCGTTCGCTTTTGTCACGTTCGCTGATGATCAGGTAGGAGCACCAAACCCTTTTTCAGTTGTTTTTTTTTTTTTATAAGTACAAAGCATGTATGGTTGTAAATAAACAAATACTTTTCAAACAGCTTTATATTCCTAAAAAATCCATATATGTAGTATTGTATCCCTGGTGTCTGTTTCAGGTTGCCCAGGCTTTGTGTGGAGAAGACTTGATCATCAAAGGTGTCAGCGTTCACATCTCCAACGCTGAGCCCAAGCACAATAATAGTAGGCAAATGATGGATCGAGGGCGGTTTGGGGTTGGCGGGTTTGGTCAGGGCTACGGCAACAATCGAGGGGGGCTGAGCAGCGGCAGTGGAGGAGTTAACTTTGGAGCTCTGGGTCTTAACCCAGCAATGGTGGCAGCTGCTCAGGCAGCTCTTCAAAGCAGTTGGGGAATGATGGGCATGCTAGCTAACCAGCAGGGTCTGACGACAACGTCAGGGACAGCCACTACAACCCGAGATCAGACTTACAGCTCTGCCAGCACGAGTTACAGCAGCCCCAGCTCAGCTAGCCTGGGCTGGCCTGCAGGCAATAACAACGCCTCCAGCAGTGGCTTCAGCTCTGGGTTTGGCACATCAATGGAGTCAAAGTCCTCTAGCTGGGGAATGTAGAAGGCCTCACGTTGACCTTTTATGTTGCTGTTAGCCTAATATGGTAAGTATACCTTCAGGGGAGAACAATATCTTATTTAAAATACAGAAATCATACACTGCCTTTTATTTTATTAAACGGAAAATGTATACTTAAGACTGTCTGGCTAATCACGCATTGAATGAGCGAGTTGCTTAGTTTAAATGAACCTCCCCAAAGTTGTTTTGTTGGTGATGTTATTTTTACACCAAGATGATTGCGCATGGACCATAGCGATTTACAAGCATGCATGAGTACCTCAACCCCCCATTAGAGCCTGTTGTGAACTGGCCTTGATATAAACATGTGTGTTTGAGCATTTGATTCTTTTATCCTTTGATCATTTTTTTTGGAAAACTCTTCATGGAAGTCTCTTCTGCAGTTCACCAACTTTTTCGCAATTTCCCGGGAGGCATCGCGTCTTTGGCGACGCAGATGTTCGGCAGGTCTCAGTATCAGTCCCCCTCCTCCCATGTGTAAATGCTTTGTCATCCAAGAACACAACGTCACCCTGCATACACTGTGTTAGACGGTGGGTGTGTTTTTTTGTTGTTGTTTTTTTTTCCTTTTGGTTAAAGAGATGTTGTCAGACTTCTGTAGCTCAGTGAGTGGGATTGGTGATGGACTGAGTGAGCGTGAGGAAACGGGAGAAGAGGCTGAACGAAAGCACGTGTGAGAAGAGCGCTTTGTGCACTTTTTGTTTTTGAAAGCAACAAATGCCTGCAAGAGTTGAAGATCCTGTGGCTTGATGCGAGTGTGAGAGGAAGAATCAAGTGCGAGTGTGTTCCCAGTGACCGTCACAAGGACATTTCTTGCATTGAAGACCCTAAGCTCTCCATTTTCTACTATCATTTTCATAATTCTCTTTAAAGTCACAGTGAAATGTCAAGTACTCTAAATATTTGTATCCTTTTGTAGAGCTCCTCCTGCTGTTTGCTGTGAATGTGTCTGGTTGTGTGCTTTTTCTCCTTGTTACCACCCTCTCAGTGTGAAGACGTGACTTTGTGTTATTGATGTTTGCGAGGCAGAAACACCGCTGGTGAGCTGAGAGGCCATGTGATGAATGTTTGACCAGTTCCCATTGAAAGTTTGTGTTTGAAGTGGTTATGAATGCTTTTTCTATGTTTTGTGAATTAAAGGGAAGTCTGAAATAAAAATTGAGTTTGACTAGGTGATGATGCTCTTGATAATGACTTCTTTTTGACTTTTTATTGAACTGCAAACACTTTAATTTACATGTATAGGAGCCTCGGACATGGAAAGACCAGGTTTTCTTCTGAATCGAGGTGGGAGTCAGTTGCATGGAAGATGAAAGCCTATCCTGAAAAGGATCTTCATCATCTCAGTAGCAAGAATCCTTGGATCACCAAATTTAGTTTGGCTCAAACTGGATCATAATCACCTGAACTTCTGTTTTTGTTTGTTTTTTTTCTCCCTCAACAATCTGGACTAAAAATCTTTTTTGTTCATTAGTTAAAACTACAACAAAAAACATGTTCTCTTTTTTACCTTCACTGATATTTTCTGAACATGGCAGCCGTTTGGTTGTTACTGTGGTTAAAATTTTTACCAGAAGTGATGCTACAACAGTATTAATCTGTTTTTAAAAGTACGTGTTGAATTGTGAAATAAAGTTTTTGAGGTTTTTATATATCTGTGGTCTCTCACTGCAAGAAAAATATTTCTATTTGAGCTCTAACTTTTCTAAAGTTCAGCTTAAATCCTGTGACTTTCTGCTTCATTATATGAAGATGGTTTTATTTTGGGTTTGAATTCTTGTTTATTTACATTAAATTAGATCATCAGTATTTTATGTCATTCCTTTGAGCAAATGTTTAAACGGGTGATTTAGATGATATGAGGCCAAATCTTGTTTTAAAAAAGCTCAAGTTAGTTCTCTGGTGTTGGATGTTTGAAAATCAAAACGTGTCTTCCCCTTCTATCTAAAACTGATTTAGTAAAAGAAAGATGGAATGTAAGGAATTAGCCTTAAATTAAAAATATACACATCCTATGGTTGGAAACATTTTGGTAATCATTAAACACTACCTTATAGCCTTTTCTAAGCCTCTAAATCTGCCTGTTGGGTTTTTAGAGGAAATTCCTGCAAGTTTATTCCAAAGTTGGACCATTTAAGTTAATCCTAAAACCCTGTAGCTGATCATTAACTCTTAAATGTCTCCTCGAGTATTTTTATTCCAAAACTACTTGACGGCTCACAGAGAAAACTCCACAAACATTTACATAAAAAATAATAGTTTGGGAAGTATGGAATCATTACTGAGGTTAAAAGTTTATACAAACAAAATTACTGGGGAGAAATGGCTTTTCTGTGTTCAAAATTGAGCTTTTTATGCAGATAATTAATGTCTAGGAATCACAACACTTACCTCAAACTTGGAGAAGAATCTTTTTGACAGTTGAGAATTCCTGTAAACCAGGTTATGCAGTGAAACAATAATCCCAAGAGCTGGTAAAAAAAATCCAGATTCTCTGAAAAAGTAAATAATTAGTTTTATAAATGTCTGATTCAAAGTTCTGGTTGAATGTTAAAGCAGGAACTGATGATAGCTGTAAAAAAATGGACTGTACAAGTATTAAGCTCTTCAATAGCCTTAAAAAATATGTAAATTATAAAACCTGCTTCTCACATGTATTTTGGCTTTTTCCTTCAAAAATATTGTCAAGCAAATAGAAGTTTTACTATGAAAAAGAATTGGATCTCACAAATTAAAAAAAAAAACTGTAAAAATGTAAAAATATTTCAAATTAAATTTAATTTGGGTTAGGCCAGAGGTCTGCAACCTTCACCACCAAAAGGGCCATTCAGGTCACTTTCTCACTGACAGCAGTAGCAGCCTCACAGTCTAATAGTCTAGTAAAATAAAACACTTATTTGAGTTTATGCTATTGTTGCTATTATAATAAATATAACATGACTGTTTTTTGCACAAAAAGCATAGGGAAAAAAACTTTTTTTTTTTTCAAATGGGAAATAGTTAAACTTTTGACCGAGGTTGACACAACTTCCTTTCAAATAAAAGACACCTTGTGTCACATAGGATCATCTCAATGCAGCAAGTGTAGTAGGTAGTGTGATGCCAGCACTGATTACAAAAACACAGTTTATCATTTGCCAGAGCCAGTTAAATGATCTTTTGCATGTTCTTCAAACAAGGCACACTTGAAATCCTTTCATTTAGTCAAAAATAGAAAGTCCACCTTATTATCTGGAGTGCCTTAAATCTGGTTGTGTTTACTGACCTCCAATTGATTTTCGGTGATACACAGTGCACAAAATTCTGTAAAATATTGTCATTTGACTTGTGATACATACTGCCTTTCATCTTTTTGTAAAATTTGTTGAATAAAGCTTGAGTTTGTTTTGGTTTTTACTGTACTACTCACTTTTTCCTAACTGTTCCTTTTTTAAACAAAAAAAAAACTAAATTTTTCTTCACCTGGAGAGCCACATGTGGCTCCAGAGCTGCAGGTTTCAGACTCCTGGGTTAAACCGACAGCAGCGTGGCTCTGAGTTCATCAGTATTCCTTTCAAGTTTATGCTTCTTTCTACATATAAAAACCTTTCTTTGGTGTCTTCAGGTCACAGATCCTCCTCTGTCTTCCTGTGCGTTAGTGTAGGGTCTCACACTGACGCATCCTAATAACCGTTTTATTTTCTACGTTCCCCTGAGATCAGAGTTTGAACACAGAGCTAATTACAGTGACCTTTGAAGTGCCCCTTAAGAAAAGGCTCACATTTTTGTTTATAGGACCGTCACTAAAACACTACAGTATTTTTCCACGGTCTCTGTTCCTCTGGCCAGCAGCAGGTGCTGGAACAGCTGCGACCTGTTTGATCCGTATGACATCTCAATGTGGAGAGAGTTTCACACTTCCATCAGAAACTGACTGAAAACCTCACTGACGGTCACATTTATGTTAAATAAAGCGATGTTCATGCCTCTAGTTGAGACTGTTTGCAATTTTTGGAATAGTTTTTGTTTGAATGCATTACTTTATGCTGTAATGTTTCACTAGTAAAAATATAAAATTTTACAATAAAGGTTGTGTGAACGTGAGTTCAAAGAAATCAGGTTATTCCCAACAGGGAAGCTTTAGTTTTTTTGTGAAGGGTTTGTAATGGACAAACAGGTGAGGTGAAGAAACACCTGTTAAGATTTAAAAAAATTAAAATAGATCTTCCTTTGTGCTGTTACTTTGGCTCCATCTGTTGGACAATCTATGGAAACACATCTTTGTCTCTGATTAGAATGTAAATTAAAGTAATTTTTGCATCTGATCTTCTACTAATTTAGGTTCAGTAATTGGATGGTATCTTCTTGGGGTAAAGAGCTCTTCTTTGCAATATAAAGTGTCAAACTAATGATGTGAGCTAGGAACGCCACAAAACCATACCGTATGCTCCACTCTCTTCACCTTTTTTCCACACTCTATTACTCTGGACTGTTGACCCTAAATACCTAAAATCCTCCACCTTCTATATCTCTTCTCCCTGTAATCTCATTCTTCCACTTGGGTCCCTGTCATTCACACACGTACTCCATCTTTATTCCTCTCTATTCCAGGACAAAACATCACATGCTCTCTGCTTTCCCTACAAATCACAATATCATCTGCAAACATCAAAGTCCATGATGATTCCTGTCTAACCTCATCAGTCAGTCTATCCATCACCATTACAAACAGGAAGGGGCTCAGAGCTGATCCCTGATGTAATCCTACCTCCACTTTAAACTCCTCTGCCCCCCTACAGCACACCTCACCACTGTCTTACAGCCCTCATACATGTTGCACTGTTCTAACATACTTCTCTGTCACTCCAGACTTCCTCATACAATACCATAGTTCCTCTCTGGCTTTCTCCAGATCTACGACACACTGACCTTCTCTGTACTTCTCTATCAACATCCTCAAAACCAAATCTTACATTAGTAGTGCTTGTTCTTGGTATAAAACCATACTGCTGCTCACAAATGTTCTCTTCTGCTCTTAGTTTAGCTTCAACCACTCTTCCCTGTATGACTTGTCTGCTTTATTCCTATGTAGTTGCCACAACTCTGCATGTTTCCTTTATCCTAAAACATCCTCAGGCATCTTCTCACCACCTAAGATCCTGTTAAACAACCTAGTCAAAAACTCCACTGCCATCTTTTCTCGACACTTCCATATCTCCACAGGTATAGCATCAGGACCAAGAGCCTTTCCACTCTTTGTTCTCTTCAAAGACTCTCTGCTTCACAGAAATAATCACCTCTTCTATTCTATCTTCCCTCATTTTTAATCACCCTAACCTGCTGCATGTCCTTCCCATCTCAGTCTCTCGGCCTTCCTAATTTGTATAAGTCAATTTCTCCCTCTTCACTACCCAACCTAACATACAGGTCAGGGCATGTTGAAAATACTAAACACGTGTGTAGTGCTAAATTCAGTATATTTAATTTTGTTTTATCACACCAGCCTTAGAATAAACCATATGACAGGTTTTTCTTCATTAACTGCTTATTAGCAAATCAAAAAAAATATTTCCCCCCCCTGAATTTTTGTTGTTTTATAAATCATAAATCAAAGCAAAGCAAATATGTGACCCAAAAATCAAAGTTTAATCCAAATTGTGGGGAAACAGACATCCAGATTTTTACACTTGACTTCTTTAGCAGCACTGTTTTCTTTAACATGTTCATGACCACAGACAATCGTACCCTCATGTCTCTTTGAAAGCTCCCACAGAGTAAGGACAAGCTAAATTTAAAGGGATTTAAATCTTTATTTAGTCTACTGCAGCACAACATTTCACCTTAATCCAGTGTTGATTCAGTCAAGCCTGTCCTCAACACAACAGGTGAACTTCAGCCTCACATCCAAGCTAAATCCACACTTTGTTGCTTCCTCTCTTATGAGTGCAGCTACATGAAAACACAGGACAGATGAACACTTGGAGAAACTACAAGTCTCTGAGAGGAGTGGGGAGCTGCTGCGTTAAGGTCTTTGCTGGGCCAGATGGTTCCAAAGGTGGACCGCCGTCCTCTTTCTAAGGCATGTCACTTGGTCCTTGATCTTCTATTGTGTTTTTGAATTGAGTGTCTTCAAGCGTTGTAGGAGGACGAGGACACTTCAAAGAGGAGAGATTTCCAAAGTTGGTGTGGATGAAATGACCAGGTTTGGACAGCAGCTCATACGTGTGAGCTCCAAAGTAGTCCCTCTGCGCCTGAAAGACAAACACATCGAATTTCAGCTCTGAATATTGAAAAGATAATAAGCTCTAGAAAAACCAAACCACATATAGTTGCCATTTATTCTTGAGTTCTGCAGATAACGGCGTTCTCTTACTTGGAGCAGGTTGGCGGGCAGCATGTCGTGTCTGTAGCCGTCATAGAAGGACAGGGCAGTGGTGAAGCAGGGCATGGGAATGCCGTGCTGGACTCCGATGCCGACCGTCCTACGCCACGACTCCTAAAGCCAGACCAATAAATATCTCAACTTTTTTCACTCAGAAATTAGAAATATGCAAAGTGGGACAGAATTTTCAAAGTATCTACGCCTTTGAGAAATGTTTTTGTCTTCTCTCCAGCAAAATGTGCAAATTTGTCAGAATTTAGCCTGAGAACTTTGTACAGCCTCATGCCATCTAAGCTTAAAGTCTGTGTGGGTTTTATTCGTTGCCTTCTTAAAAATGAAGAAACAAGCTGCTTGTGTCTTTGTCAATGTTGCAGTTGCAGGTTTGGCCACTTCCTTCTTCCTCGTACCTGACAGTCTTGCACTGCATTACTGAAGAAATTATCCAGCAGCAAGTTCTGAAGGTCTCCGTCTCTGTCGAAAGCTTCTTTGATTTTTCCGAGGAAGACGCTGGCGAAGAGAGAAGAAACGTGAGCAAAACGAGAAAGTGATGCATTGTGTTTCAGCTTATTTTGTATAGATTTACATTCTTTCATGCAGATAAGCTGGAGAAGTGGTTGGCTTCACATCACTGGGTGTTTTGTTTGACATCGTTTTACACAACATTTTTCCACAGATTGCACTAACCAGACCAGTGTCACAATCTGTTTCCTCATACCTTTCTCAATCTGACTTCACTGAAAAGTCCTTTTTTTTTGGCAAACAATGCAACAAACTAATACATAAAAAAGAAAGAATCTTCAATTTCTCCACATTTGCTGTTATTTTTCTTCTAGAACATTTATTCTGCAAATAATACTCGCAGGAATCCCCAGTCAACTTCTGCTTTTATTACCCAACTGGATTTTCAACATCAGTGTTGAAGGTTTTTGCACAAGTCAGGCATGAAGCAAACACATCTGTGGACAATGCCGTACCTCCGGATGATGCAGCCCCCCCTCCACATCAGAGCGATGGCGCCGTAGTTCAGCGACCAGTCGAACTCTTTGGCCGCCTGCCGCAGCAGCATGAAGCCCTGAGCGTAAGAGATGATCTTGGAGGCATAAAGAGCCTGAAGAAACAAAACGAGAAAAGTTGTATGAAGTATTGATAAATACTTACAGTTTCACTAAACAGGGAAAAATATTTGGATGTCTGGAAACTTTCTTCAGATCCAAAACAAACCTTCTATTCATAACAGATCTCTAGAGATGTTGGAAGAGGTTCCAGTGGGAGTCTAAAGTCAATCAAATACTAAGGTGAAAAATGTTTTGTCTTCATAACAGCCCAAAAAAAAAGAAGTTTGATTTTTATTCAGCAAGGAACAACAAAGAAAAAAATCCCCTCTAATATAAAATTGGTATTTATTTAGAATCACAGCTTTTTAACACACACCCCTTAAAAAAAAAACAAAAAAAAAAAACTATTTCTTATTATAGCTGAATTTAATTAACATTTGATGGACAATGTTATTTTTTTAAATCACTAAAAATTAGACAATCAGCAAAAATGAATTCTGTAATGACTTCTGAATCAAGTCACATTTTGATTACTAACTTTTACATTTAGACTAGTGTTTTTCAGCTTCTGATAAAAGTGAAAAAAATATTTTTTTTTCTTGTAACTTCGTGAGATTTTTTCACAATACTAGAAAACATTTTTTTTTTACAAAGACAGAGATAAACTTTTAGGAAATTTCGTAGTCAGCTCCTGGATGCATATCTGGATTCAGTAATATAACTTTATCGTGTCAGTTGATCCAAGTTTTTAAATCTATGGTTAAGCACCAAGACTTCATATTGAAAAAAAAAATTTCACCCACTCCATTAAAATTGGGTTTTTAACATGCTACGGTGCCATTTTTCTGATTATGGAGGACAGATAAAGAAAATTAGGCTGAGTATTTAACGGTTCCGCCCACAACTCAGAGCAGAACTTCTAATGAACTTCTGCTGCTCCGAGAAAACCATTTCCTTATTTTGGCTCAAAGACAGGATGATCAAAATTAAAAGACCACAGTGAAAACATTTTAAATAGATCAAAAATGATCAGAGTTGGTCTTTAAAAATTTTCCTTAAAACTGTGTCAAACAAAGCTTATGTTCACTTGATGATGCTCTACCTTTCTGATGTCCTCCAGGAAGGAAGCTTTGTTGCCGCTGAATTTGACCCCCTGGGGTCCTGAGAGGCTGCGGCTGGCCTCCACTCTCTCCTCCTTTAGAGAAGACAAGCATCTGGCGAAGACAGCCTCTCCTAATGCATGACAGAGGAAGGAAGGGAAGAAAAAGACGAGGAGAAACGGATGAAAGGAAGCGTGTTTTCAGGAAATATCCCAATAAAAAAAAAGAAATCTGCAACAGAAGCATCACACCACAGCAACACTATTATCAAAAGGTCAATGTCCATGGGTCAGCATGACTCAGCACTGCTGATTGTGTTTTCAGACAGATGAGTCACTTCTAGGCTACAATGCACACAAACTTGCTAGTTGCCACACTTTTATGGAAAAGGAGTTTCCTTTGTTTCATGAGTAAGGAAAACCTGTCTGGTCAGCATGACTTGCAAAAAATCCACTGATAGAGGATTTCAGCAAATCTGCTTGTGCACGCTCTCCACATGGGGTGCAGCCGTTCTGAAACAAAGCGACCTTTCATGAGCAAGTTGCTCAACAGGAGAGAATCTGCAGCTTCGACAGGGACCAAACAGTTTAACTTTCATAAATGTTTTCCCTCACTGGTTGAGCGGATGCCTAGACCATTCACTCTCCCCTTCTCCTCTGCTACCTGAATGACAAATTAAAAAAAAAATATTTATTTCAAAATGGTGCCTTTTCTGTGGGTGTATCTCCAGAGCAACCATTTTATTTTTTTGGTCACCTAGGGGTGATAAACTAGTCTGTATGTAATTTTTAGAAGAATTTGCAAAAGTAAGATTTTAGATATCCTTAGCAATGGAGGATTTTTATTAACCACACCCACTTTCCTAATACGTTCATATGGTATGTCATTGTTTTGTTCAACTTGAGCCAACGAATTATGTATTACAATTTCACTAAATTCCGGTAAATAAAAAAAAAAAAAGCGTGACAGGGAACACCAATTTTGTGCGCTCGCCATTCTAACTGTTCACTTCTAAAACCAACATTTTTTCTCCAAATTAGCCTCCCAGTGATGCTCAAGGAGTTAGGAGGCAATAGATCAAAATCCCAAGGTAAAAAATGTGTTTTTTTTCTTTAATTCAAGGTGGCAGTCTCTTCCTGAGGTCAAGGGTCAGCAAAACTTGTGTGGTGGTTGTAGACTTAACCTGGGGCCCTGTGTGGTTATCATCATGACAACGTGGGGATATCTTTTGGAGAACTTTGAGATGAATGTTTTGATTTTGTTACTTAATTTCAAAAAAATGTTTAAGCCCCATAAGAAATTTTGACCCCATTCATTTTTTTATGTTTTTTCCTGCTGTGAAGTTTTTTGTTTATTTTGGTGGTGGGGCAGGGGTGTCAAAAATTACGTTTCATTGGGTACTATTGTATGCACATTTTTTTCTCAAATGAGCAGTAAGAAATAAGAATTGTGAAAAAAATATGGTTCAGAACTACGAGAAGCCATAATTATATAAGAAGAACATTCCCAATAAACCTTATGTATAGCTCTGGTGGGTCCACCTTACATGAGCTATACAATAATGTTGCTTCTTGTTTGTCACACACTGAGACCAAAACACTGAAACCAAATCCTCCTTATGTCACTTGAGATGAGCAGACCATCAGAAAAGCCTTCAATCTTCTTAGAGGCTGCACTGAACTGATCACACCTCTCAGACCGAGCTTACCAGCCGCTCTGTTAGCTAACGACAAATCCAATCCCTGACTAACTGTGAAGTCCAAATGGGCGTGACTTATTATCTTTTAAGAATCAGGACAATAAATGCAGCTGTCACTGAAGGAAAGGGAAAAAAAAAAAAGTTACTTCCTCATCTACAGCCGCATTCCTTCCTCTTACCGATCAAAGTGACGGGCGTGCCGTATTCTAAGGCAGAAATGGCCGTCCACTTCCCTGTTCCTTTCTGTCCGGCACTGTCTCTGATCTTGGGCAGCAGGTGTGTGCCATCACTGTCCCGGTATTTCAGGATGTTAGCAGTGATCTCAATGAGGAAGGAGTCCAGCTCTGTCTTGTTCCAGCTCTCGAAAACCTGTTAATAAGTGAGGAGGAAATTTTAGTCAGTCGTTCTGCACCATCTTGACTTTTTTTTTTTTTTTTTTTTTTTAGCTCACCTGTCCCATCTCATCGTGGTCCATTCCCAGAACATCCTTCATCAGGTGGTAGGCCTCACAGATCAGCTGCATGTCTCCATACTCAATGCCATTATGGACCATTTTCACAAAATGCCCCGCACCCTCATCTCCAACCTGTCCCCCCAGAAACAAACAGTTCTCATAAGTGTCTGGACATCAAAACTGCCAGTGCATCAAAATCAGCAAAGGTCTAACACTGACCCAGTCACAGCAAGGCTCTCCTGTCCCAACCTTAGCAGAAATACTCTGGAAGATGTCCTTAATGTGAGGCCTTAAAGAATATAAAAGTAGATCATCAGACATACAGCTAATAAAAACCTGTGTGTGAAATAAAAACCAGGTTTTTAATTCACACGACTTACCAGGCCTCTTTATGCCCTCCTGGCATGAGTGAGGGTCCGTAACGTGCGCCCTCCTCACCACCACTCACCCCGCTGCCGACAAACAACAAGCCTTTCTCCTTCAGACTCTTACACCGCCGCTGGGTGACAAAAACAAAGCAAAACGGTTGATATAACCTCAGAAAACAATAATTAAACACCAAACAATGGCTCTCAAAGTCTTACAGTTGTGTCTCTGTATTCAGAGTTGCCACCGTCGATGATGATGTCTCCAGCATCCAGAAGAGGAACCTGAGAAATAAGAGAAACATATATGAAATCTGCACATCAACACGTTCCTGAAACTGTTGGGTCCAAACCCACTGACCAACTTGTCTATGAAGTCGTCCACCGCTTGTCCAGCCTTGACCAGCAGGATGATCCTCCTGGGCTTCTTCAGCTTGGACACCATGTCTTCCAGGGACTCGGCCCCGACCACCTTAGAGCCTTTAGCCTCATTGTTCAGGAAGTCGTGCACTTTGGACACAGTACGATTGTAGGCGCAAACCTATGACAGAAAGTGGACAAAAACAAACCATATGAAGCTTTATCACAAAAGAAGATGGAAAACGTAGAAAGTTCTGGTCTTACCACAAACCCGTGGTCATTCATGTTCATGATGAGGTTCTGGCCCATGACAGCCAGGCCAATCAGAGCAATGTCTGCCCTGTGAAACAGACAGTGAGCATATATACTGTCAGGGACTTGGACTATAATATCATTCTAAATATTAGGCACACACCCGTTCATATTTTAAAATGTATTCCCATTTAACTTTACAATAAAATGAACTCAATTTCCCAGGATTCATTGCGACTACATCAATATTCCTTTTCTTCGAGGGGTTTATTGTCAAAATAATAAATGAACGAATTACTTGTTTCAAACAAAGTTTAGTATTGCAGTGACAACACAACAAAGTGATCATAAATAAAACTTCAAAGGACAACAAACTGACAAGCGACCGTTAAAAGTCAACACCGCCACGTCTAGCAAAAGAAAACACAAAAATGAAAAATAAACTTACTCAGCCATCGCGTTGGGTAAAGAAACGATTAATAAAAAGAGTAAAACTGACAGTCCAGCTCACACGGGTAGCACTCCTCTTCAGATTTGCTCCTCTTCCTGGTTCTTCTTCATCTAACGTCATTAAAACGCTATGACACGCCCATCTCACATTGTCTACCAATCATAAAGCGCGTTGATTACCAAATCGACGTCGTTTGTAGCTTTTGATTGGTCAAAAACCCTGGGCAGAGAAATGGATCCGTCTTAGTGGTTGATTCCGACGGTCAGTCACATTAGCTAATCCCACAGTGTACTCTCTGCCCTCACCCGGTTAAAATATCTAACAAATATTGCTCTTTGTAACACATATTGCGAAAAAAAGATAGTTTGAATGAACTAATGCGTTCATACAAAAGCAAGATCATAATTAATATTATTTTTTAAGTACAATTTATTTAAAATTTCAGCCGCCTCATGGGGAACTTGCAAACACATTCACAATGGCCACCAATGAAGTTTGTCCAATCCTGCATTTTTTTCAGTAAAATTCCCACCAGATATTTTCCTCTCGGGGTTCACGTCAGGTGATCACTGCAGTAACTCCCAGGATTTGCTCCCAAAGTAGTCCTTGATGGAATGTGAGAAATGCCAGGGATCAATGTCTTTTTAAAGGACTTGAAGTCCAGTTACATCAAAGCTTTATATATTTAAATAACACATTTAATCAAATAGAAACACCCTAGAAAAAATAGACCAATTTCCCTTTTGTTTATTGCAAAGTCAGTTAGAAAAAAAAAAGAGTTTAAAACCAACTGTAGATTTTTCCTGTATCTTTAGGTATAAGTCCTAATAGTCGTGCATCTCGGTGTGTGAAATTTGTTCTCAACATTTGACCCATCTTCTGGGGGAGCGGTGAGCTGCAGACACAGAGGACACAGGCTCAGGTAACATTTGGTATATTCCAAACTCTTAATGGCGAGTGTCAAGCAGGGAGGCTCTGGGTCCAAATTGTAACATTGGGGATGACACAGCCAAGAAACTGAGATCACAACCTTCCAGTCTCAGGGTGGACACTACCACAAGGGCACTAAGCTGCTTTTTATACTTATAAAATATATCCATCTTATAACAAGTAAGCATTTAGTTGACAGACTACTGTGCAGTGATTGTGTGAAAATAAAGGTTTGGATTGAATATATATCATGTTGAATGATATTCATGGATGCACGCTTGACAATACACAAAAACTTTAAACCTACAGGCTTGTTTCCATATCATTAAAGTGTTTCATCTGCTGAATTTGCTCCATGTTTTCAAACATTAAAACTGCAAAAATAAATCTATTGGAAAATAGGAGAAAAAGCCTAAATGAGGTTGTGGGATTGAAGCCAATTAACCACTTTATAAATTCATACATTAAAGCTGATCAATGTTTACTTTGATATTTATCACATAAATCCTCTGGTGACCCATGTTACTTCTCATTAGTATGAGAAATGAGGAGAACAAGAAGGGCCAATTATTCAGGTTAAAGTATATTTGGCAAACAACAACAACACATAAACACTGTAAAATGACGATTTTTAAAAAATGGTGAACAGTACAGTTAATAGTTTATCGAATACGTCTAATACGTCTATCTAATAGTCTAGCAAATACATTTTATTTTCTGTAAAAGCTGTTTGGATAATTCCTAATTGAATTTATAATAAAAATGAGGATTTTAAGTCCAGAAAGATCTGGCAAAGCTGCTTTTTGTGTTCAATCCCACATTAAACGCTGCTATTAAAATACGACTGCCAGATCTTTATATCTTTAAAGATAAAAGATCATTACATTTGAAATTTGTTTCAGCCAATTTAAAAATAAGCGTTTGGTTTGGACGTGTCCTCTGAAGCAGCAGCAGCATCTAATGGACAGCAGGAAGCTGTCAAAACATGCAGGCATCACTAAAGCACACCACAAAAGAGAGGACAAACAGGCATCACAGGTTTTTTGCTAATGCACAGTTTGCACTTTTATTGTTGCCTCATTCACTAAACGGTTCAATGGTGCAAGATTACCATACACAGAATTAGGATACCTGCATGACACATCTATGCTTTACAGCGAATGGATTATAATTATTACAAATACAGTAAACATATTTACATTTTAGTTCAAGCTCCATACAACACAGATATTTACAAAGTAAGTATGAAAATGAAACCAGTCGGAAATAATATACAGTGTTAATGTTTCGTTTATAATTCCGATGTACGAAGTAAAAAATAAAAAAATCAATAACTGATTCGAAGCTAGAGGGGAAGATGGAAATGATAGTTTTAATTTAAAGGCATCCACGGAAAACAAAGTGAGATGAAAAGCTGTGTCCCAATAAACACAAGTGTTTAACATGTTACTCGCTACTTCATGTTAGAATCCCTGACACTTGGAAAAAATTAAATTAAAAAAATTACAAAAACGTTTCAAATTTAGCTGGCCAGCGTGAATATATTCTTCAAAACCTCAAAAAAAAATCACTCAAACCAACTATAGTAACTCACCTCCACCTGAAAAGGTGCAGCTGTTAACATTAGATCGCCTCCCCTCCCTGCTTTTGAATGATGGGGGGGAAAAAAAAAAACACACACACTCCGCCGTACATTCAGCCCTCTTCCAGCTCAGAGCAGAGGAGGCTGCCACACCGTCATTTGGTTCATTTCGAGCAGAACAACTAAACCGCAAAGACTTCTTTGATCAGTTAGTTGAACCTTTTTATTAATATGTGCAAAAAGCTGCAAACTAATATATACAATGCAAACATAAATACACAATTCAAAACAATAGATCTCTGCAAATTAGCCACTGAGGGGAAAATGTTTGCTCTGACTTTTGCCCTGATAAATATTAGTTGCTGCTGAGGTATGTTGGACGAGTGCAAAAAATGTCTTTTTCAGATAACAAAACAACAACATAGCTCTTATTTTTCTGGTCTCTGACCAGCATGTTTGCTGACATGTGGACAGAGACACTGCATCAATCCACCAGTAGTGATTACACGTATCTAATAAATGTAGAAACCTCAACTTTCACACCAAATGCACAGGGCTTACTGCTGGTTGGTAGGCCAGAGTTTGTTGATGCCCGTTGATACATTAGAGTGAACGCAAAGATGCGGTAATTTAGCTAAACCAAAGCAGCATGAGGGCAATGTGCAGAGCAAAGACTTTCATATATAATAAACCTTCCGTTACCTCGTCCCTTTAATATCTCTGTCTGAGAAAGCTTTTATCAGATGCAGCTATCATCCAGTGTAGCCTTGATATGTGCTCTCTTGTTCCTGATGCTCTGACATCATCCCGTGCCCTCGTCTTGCTATAGATATGAGTTAATGTGCAAATAAAGTGAAAACACACTCGATGCTGGTTACAAATTAAGAAATACACAAATGCCCTCTGTTATATTTCATAAACAACTCTGTGGAACGATTAAAAGCATAGGCGTAAAGTACAAACAAAAAAAATAATAATAATGTTGAGGTTATAATAATTTAAAAAAAAGATGAGTTGAGGATGTTTCAATTCAGTAACACATAAAAAGTGGTAACATTTGGTGCTGCTGAACTGTAAGCACTTCACTTTACAGATTCTCCCTGACTGTTCTCGTTCCTGCAGGTTGTGTACGAGCAGCTTCACCTCCTCACTACTCCCCCAAAGGCTACGACCTCGTTCGTTCCCTCACGTCCCATCCCGGTACATCTACAGGATCACATGCATGTGATGGCTAAAGACATTTCTGTGGGTCTCTTTACTTATCCGGCTATCTTCATGTTACTCCTCAAAAAAGCCTGTTTTTCTTTACTTTTTTTGTTTTTTCGATGAAATAGCAAACTGACAAATATCTACTCCTGCGGACACAAATGCACTGGCACTATCAGGGGTTGTGGAGGGCGAGTGTGTATATACAGACACTTACAACTGCAATCCTAACAAATTGAGAGCATCCCATGCTGTCCTGGTATGTCGATGAGCTCTATGGGGTTTTACCCTAATCGTTGGTGATTGGAGATTTGTTTTGGGAGGAGGGCAAACTCTTTAAGATTAAAAAACTCAACAAAGGATCTGTTAGCAGCAAATATCTCTTAAGGAAGAGCGTAACCTAATACATCACTTAGATAGATTTGTAAAGTTTCCCTTCATGATTTTGTCTGTAGGTTAAAAGATTTGTCATGGTTTTTTTTTTTTTTTTTTTGAGCAAACCTTCTCCTGAGGAATGTTGCAGTTACCATGCAAGCACGTCGTCTAAGACAAAAGAAAAGTTAAAGAACAGAATTTGGGAAACAACACTGACGGACATTTTTTGTTTCTTTTTCTCTCTTTACAGATGATTGGCAAACTTAAACGTAAGTTCCTGTAGAGCCGTGCACACACATTTAGACTACTACAACATGCTACTAGTAAGGGAGATTGGGAATGACTAGAAAAAGGAATGAAATCAGACCCAAACGTCAGAAAATATGAACACAAAAAGCTGAGGGAGGGCAGGGAGGAAAGCTAAAGCTGGATGGAGGGAGGGAAGGCAGAATTCTCTGGAACTGAAACTTTTAGTCGCATGAAGGGAGACTTAAGCCACAATTCTACTTACAAGGGAAAACCATCAAGATTCACAATGGTTAGTAAGTGTTAACACTTGTATGTTCAAAGGCTGTTCTGAAAGAGCAGGAGCCCGGTGCTGGTGTGCCGCTCTGCTTAGTTCTTGATCAGGCCGCTGCGCCTCCTCGCCAGCTTCGATCTGTGGGGTGAAAGTTACGTTTTTTGTGAGCGGTAACGTGTGCGGCGAGGCAGAAAGTCTGACCGTGTGTACCTTATCGTCCCCGCCAGCAGAGGATTGAAGGCGTACAGCCAGTCGTTCATGTCTTTCTCGTTGTTGGCCTGGAGGAGGATTCCTCGATGTTTTGTGCACACGGCAAATGTGTTGGGAGTCTGGGAAAGAAATCGATAAACATCCTTACTGATGTTTGTTGCATTAAAGTAGTTTTACACCTGAAACACTGATCTGAATAAACACTTCAATTTTAGACCACATATGATCAACTCTATGATTAACAAAAGTCTTCTAAACACATTAATTATTAACCATCAGCTAAACAATCAAACTGAATTGAGGGTTTTTCCAATTTGGAGTTAAAATATTGTTTTAAACAAACAAGAAGTGAGCCTATGAACATGAAATACATAGAACATACATGTGTAAACCTGCATGGAGTAAATAAATGGCTGCCTTGATTAGAAAATGTTAAATAGCCATTCAGATCATCTTTTGATCCATTGCAAAATTGTTCCTAGTGGTCTTTTAATTATGATTATACTGTTTTTAGGCAAAATTAAAAAGCTTGTGCTGTTTTCTAAGACATAGTTTCTGCAGAGCAGCTTTAGCACATTCAAAATTCACCTCTGAGTTGTGGGCAGGACTCATAACTTAGATCTGTTTATGTGCTTTCCTGCAGGCTTACGGTCCCAAACAACCCCAACCTAACATTATAGGCGCAACAAAAATGTTGAGCAATATTGGAGCCAGATTCCAGGTCGGACAAGGAAAACAAAGACGTACGTGGATCTATATGTCTACAAGTGGATGAATCAGAAGGGCGAAGAGCAGGGAGCCGCCCCCAATACTTTGGACATCTCAAATATGCTCTTTTTCAAACAAAACTTTTCATCTGCTCCTGATTCACTGCATTTTGATTAGATAAATACTAAGAAATTCAATTTTGAGCTTCATTTTCTTTTGAAATATCCTCCATCATGAGAAAATGTCACAAAAATATGTTAAAAACACTATTGTGATTCCCAGGCTAGATGCTAAAACAATTTCAAACATTCTACCTTGAGCATGGCCTGCTGGTCTTCGCTGTATTCCACCTGTGCTGTTGACAGGTTAAGGACGCCCCTCTCCACCGGGTCCTTGTCACTGTTGTAGATGAAGACATAGGGCCGGCGGACGACCACAAAGTGCTTCACCCACGAGTTGGACCGCGGCTCCATGAAGCTCAGGAAACCTTTCTTGGACACAACAGACCTGGAATAAAGTTGGACAGCGCTTCTTTAAGGATGACTTTTTATGGTTTAGGAGGAGTTCAATCACTTGTTTGTGTACAGAAAAATAAATAAATGTTTTGTCCCATTTGAGCATCATTATAATTTTCCTGCCTGAATTTATTTCAAATTTTATCAAAAATATTCTTCATTGTTTTTTCCATTCAAGGTGAAGCTAAATTATTTGGAGTTCTGGATTAACTGGGGTTACCGAGATGTGTTATGAAGCGTTTAAACTTTTATTTGGTGGCTGTAAACTGAACAAATAAAAAGTAATATTAAAGAAACCTACCCTGGCCTCATTTCTTCAATATCAGGCACCAGGTTAAGGAACTCGTTTTTTCCAGCTCGTGCAAGGTAGGATGTTTCCAGAGTGGCAACCAACGGGAAGTTCTCGTAGTCTGAACAGGAAGGACTCGAGGCCCGGGAGCTGTTCTCTGGAGTTCTTCAAGACAAGAAATAATGGACATTTCCAGTAAAGTCAATATCATGCAACTGTTGGGTTAAAAAATGAACATGTTTTATCTGTTTTTGAGGAAAAAAGTTTTACTTCTGGTCCAAGGAGCCACAGCGGGAGTCAGCCAGAGAGGGGCAGGTGGAGGACGGGGTGAGGGTGGCGCTGCTCAGGCTGGTCACTGAGGGGTCTCGTCCGATGGGTGAGATGTCCGACAGCTGTCAAGAGGCAGAAGATATAGGTTTAAAAAAGTGTAAAACTCAGAATCTCTAAAACTTTTTTGCATCTGCTGCTTCAAAACAAATGGCTGATGAACAACAGCACAACAGACTCCAATGGACAACTGTTAATGTTTGTTTATAGTTTTTAAATAAAGTTTTCGTATAATGTTTTACCCTTAAAAATAACACTATGCTAGCCTTATTTAGAAGTCAAATTTTAATTAACTAAATGTTATGTTCTAATACTCAAACACAGATTCAGAAGAAGTTATCGCTTCTACTTAGAACATCATAAATTGTCATCATCAAAATGAACATCTCCACACTGAGGATTGTTTTTACCTTGCAGTCGCTGATGCTGTTCACCACCTGATTGTACTCATTGTTGAAGGTGTGTGTGAGCAGGCGCAGACACTGCAGGGTCAGAGAGCAGAACGGGTAACATGAGCAGAAGCAGCAAAGACATTAAAATCTTCGCTGTATGGGTCTCCTGGAGATTTTCTTCTCACCTTTGTGGCCAGCTCCTTCTCCCGGTCCACCAGGCTCTCGATGTCTGCGGAGTCGTAGCCGCTGCTTTCGCTGGGGGTGATGGCGCTCTCGAAGGTCGTGCTGGAGATCTGCGAGGAGATGGACGTGGAGGTGGACAAAGTCCCTGAGCTCATGCTGGGAGACAGAGACTCGCTTAGAGACTTGGTGGGAGGGGTGGTTCCCGCTGGAGGTGCCTCTCCGAGTTTTTCTCGAAGCAGGAGAAGGTGACGAGTCTTCTCCACCTTAAAAAAAAAAAACACAAGTGAAGTTTTAACATCTTTAGACTGGAAAATAGGAAACATTTTGTTTATTGTTTCTTTGAAAATGTGAATGTCCAAAATGATTCTCTTAAAGCTCACCTCATGCAGCTGCTCCATTTTCTCCAGCTCCCATTGGTGCTCCAAGATGAGGCTGTCTCCTCTGGGCCTCCAGCCGGCCAGGTTCTCCTCGCCACGGACGTAAGCCACAGATGTGTCCAAAACCTTCCTTCTCCTACGCTGCATCCCTGATCAGAACCACAACCTCGTTAATTAATCCAGAACACATATCCAAACTTTGGGTGGTGTTTGTGTAGACTTTGACATGTGGACTATAAATAAAAAACCTGAACAATTCACAGAAGTTTTGTCTCCGTTTTGCCATTTTTACTCACCTGGACTACCAGTGTCTGAAATCTTGCACAAGCTGAGCTCATAGATCCCAGTGACTCGGTTGCTATAACGAAGCAAAGGTGTTTTTTTTATTTTTATTGGCAGCTCTGCTTTTTATTTGTTTGCTCAAAGCAGCAGGAGGGCATCAGTTCAAGGCCTCACCAGTCAGGAGTTTTAGAGTATCCACTCCCAAACAGGTTCCTGAGAGAACGAGGGGGTGAGATCTTAGCGTCCCGCGAGTAGAACACCATGCAGATGTCTTTGGTGATGATGGCAGGCTGGATGCAGTGGTCCAGCTGTGGAGATAGAGCACATTGGTAAGCAAACATCCAGAGAGGAAGATTCTGCACACAGATGGAGTAAGGACAGACCTCCAGATATGCAGACAAGGTCATGAAGATCTTCTCTCCGTAAGGAGTCACTCGGTTCAGCAGGAGGGAGTTGTGCAGGGAGCTGTCCCACACAGCCTCAAAACGATAGAAGGTTCTAGGGTGGAAAACCAAGGAAAGGAGCAGATGGTTTTAATTTTATCTTTAAAGTGATGAAATCTGGCTGGACAAACACGGAATTTAGGGGATGTACAAGGAATTGGAGCTGGGAATGTTAAGGAAAATCTAAAAAAGTAAAAAGGTTTTTCTTTGCTACAAAAAACATTTTTTTTTAGCTGAGAGACTCGATTCTGATTTTTACGTCTCTGTTGTGTTGACACAAATAAATAGATTAAATTAATTAATGGATCAGAATGTTTACATCACCTCCGTCATGTCGGCATCTGTCACTCTGCAACACAATGTAAGCTTGACGCAGGATTTCTATTTCCAGTTGGTCAATGTGTCAATTTTGCATCATAGTCAGAAAAATGGGAAACATGTCTGGGTTTTAAAATAAAAACTTATTTTATATTTAAGGTGACATGCCCATGTTAACACCAGCATTCATTTTGGTCACTAACAGTAGAATTTTAATTTAGAAGTACAGAAGGACTCAGTGAGGAAGGAAAAAACAGAGTCTGACTGCCAAAGTTTTGGATGAACTACTCGACACACTCGGGTGGTACGACAAACCACTCTTCTGGAAGCCGGTGGGGGTGAACCGGAGGCATAACCGACGGAGACGATGTAAACTAACTGATGATCATAAGAAGGACTCCCCACGCAACGCAAGGGAGACGCACCGCTGACAGATCAGTGGGAATCTGGTGTAAGCAGTGTCTGAAGCTGTCCTTGCTGTTATCAGAAGTGAGGAAACTCACTGAGGTCAGACTTCCACACAAACAGGAGAGTGTAAGATAACAAAACTCATTTGCAGATGAATTGCCTGACACCATCAATGTTGTTTGTGAGGCTGTTATCAGTGGAATAACCCAGGGGGCGCTGTTGTCCACAAACAGAGCCAGGGTTAAGCTGAAGGTGACAGTTTAGGTAATAACAGTGGAAAACAACTGAGAGCAAAAACATTCTCTACAAGCTTTCTGATGCTACAGAAAACAGACAAACCTTTAAGGTTAATCAAATTGGAGTCAAAAAATCACAAACTGAAACAATAAATGGGGAAAAAAGGTTGCATTTGCTTTAAAAAGTGTCTTTACTGAGCCATTAACATTTTGGTATGATGAGACGTAAAATGTCAATGGAAGCAGAGACAATTCTTAAGCATTATGCAAGGAAATAAAACCAAACAGTGGAAAAAGTATCTCTAAAAATCTATTAGAAACATAAAGATCCTGGGGGGGGAAGGAGTCTCATGTTTTCTGATCATTGGTACCTATCAATATCCTTATCAATTGAAAGCCTGAGCACAAGCATGAGTCCAGCCGCAGCAGGGGGTGGAGAATGCACAGAAGAAACATAAAGAGAGAAGCACAGAGAGTCAGGACACGGACAATGAAGCAAATCAACAGCTGAGAATATGGAAATGGTCATGCAGTGATCAGCCAATATATTACAGCATGATAAAAAAAGAATTGGTTTGTGTCACTTAAAAGGCTTTGGGAATATAGTCCAACAAACTTTTCGCAGAAGAAACTGGCAGAGTCCACCTTGAAGGCGTTTTTACCTGTTGGTATTGTGGGAGGATTTGATGTTCTTGGCAGAAATGATGTTGAGCGACAGAACAGCATCAGCTGCACTGTCGTCCACCTCAGCCTTGCTCCGAATGCGACCTGAAAGGAAAAAAGGATAGAATCGCCAGTCAAGACAAAAATGTAAAACTACCAATCATTTATTTATTGATAGAACTAGACAGAAATGAGTGGAAGTCTCCTGCTTTGCCAGGTAATATCAATATTAAGCATTTTAAAGCTGATTCAGTGTCAGCTGAATATCTTTTAAGAAAAAAAAAGTTTTTTGTTTTTTTTTTTAAATAAAGCAAATAACAATATAACACTTTATTTTTGATGGGATGAAATGTTTATGAAAAATTGTTCCTCTGAGTAATAATTAACTATCAGCTTAGTTGGAAAGCTATTGATATAATTCAGAAAACCAAAAGCACAATGAGAAAAATGCTCGAGTATTCTATATTCAACATTAATTCTATAATATGTCCAGTATTGTAGTGAAATTTGAGGAAATACATATAAAAAAAAGATCAAATACTAAAACTTCAAAAAAGAGCAATTAGGAGTAATAAATAAAGTTGGTTTTGGTAAATCTACAACTGCACTGTTAAAAAAAAGGACACAAATTCTAAATGTGTTGATAATGTGCATAAAAGAGTTTTATACATTTCATGTTGGGCATTTAAAAACAGTTTTTCATAAAGAATGTAGTCATTTTTTTAGATGAAGGGAGGAACAATAAAATGTAAAAGATATTTTTATGTTTGAATCATGCAGAGCAAGAATAAATGTTTTGAAACAAAACTTTGAAGTTATTTGGATAAAGATCTTAAATTAGTTTATACTGTAAAAAATAGGTTACTGTTAAAATGTAAAAAATAGGTCAATACTGATGACATTTACTTATATATTGTTTGTATCTGTGTATATCTATATATATATATATATATATATATATATATATATGTGTGGGTGTGCGTGTGTGTGTGTGTGTGCATCGATAAAAATGTTTTTTGTTAAGTATTTAGGTTTTATGAATATTTGCCAACTTAATGTTAATTTAACCAAGATGCTTCAGCCCAGTCCTCTTAAGTTAATGCTGATCATTGTTTTAAAGTAGTAACATTTTATGTTTGAAGAAACAAATAAACTTCTCAATTCATTTCTTCTTCTATTTCAGAAAGGCTATAATATAAATATTACTGGAAACTAAAGTTTCTCTTGAAAGCAAATGTGGAAACGTTTATTTTAAAAAGATGCAGAGTTACACCATCAGCTCAGAAAACCAGTCACATGATAATGTCCTTCCTGTTTCACAATGCAAGGGCTTTTGTTTCTTTTTCTGGTTTGCCGCTGAGACAATACTGCCGGAGGCGAATCCACTCACCCACGACCAACTGCGAACGTCCTTCCAGTGGAGCTCGCTGCCCTTCTCGTGGATGAGAGTGACCGTGATTCTCCGCTGGATCCCCTGCAGCACCAAACAGTACATTAGCATCACCACAGAAACAGCTGCAGTGTCTTCTAACGCTTTACAACTTCTCTGCTCCAACACAGTTTAGGGAATAACGGCGGTGGTGGTCCATTACCTGGTGCAGCAGAAACGTGCCGTGACATGGGAGTCCTCCAGTGTGATCCACTATAGCTGGGATGTACCTGCGGATAAATACATTTGAATCAACTCACAAAGTTTCTGGGTTGATAAATTCCTGATTGTGACTTCTACTGTGTAAATCCTGTCTGAGTTTGACCTCTTTCGTTGAGTGAGTGAAAAAGGGGGAAAGGTGGAAACTTACTCTCCAGTAGGCTCCAGCTCACTGATCTCAAACCAGACGAGCAGGTCGTACTTGCTGACACAGTGACCCAGGTTGGACTTGGTGATGGTGTTAAGCTTAGTCGCTGGAACTAGCGGAACAGAGGAGAAAATCAACTTGTCAATTTAAAATGTAACCATATTGCAGAGAAACAAATGAAAATAAGAAATGGGTATTGATGACGGTTTGAGCACTAAAGGGAGAAAGAATGAGGTGTGAGTCAGCTTAAAACTATGAATCTATGACTCTGTATTAATGAAACCAGAGGGATAAAGTAAAAATGTCCCTTTTTTTATGTTAAAACAGAATTATCCTGCTGAAACCAGATATGTTCTGATTTGCGTATAAGCTTGTGTTATCCTCAGTAGAATCTAATGAATAAGTAGCAACTAAATGCATACATATAGGCTTGTGAAATAAGATCTGGTCCTCAAATGTCATGTAAATGATCCTCCTGAAATCTTCTGTTGGCTTTAGATTCTGCAAAGGTAGCTCATCCACCTGAAGGTGTCAGCTCTGGCCTGCTTCTGAGCAAGAAGGGGAAGGGGGTGGGGGGTGGGACCGAGCTGACGGGAGCAAAACAGGTCTGCAGCGAGGTGCACTGCAGAGATCTGCTGCGCGACTGCCTGCAGTAACAGAGCACCACGAGAGCAAAGAAAGCGCTAGGCTATCCACTACAGCACAGGTACGTCTAATGCCTGCTCGCTCGGCTGCAGGAGGCTCCTCTCTGTACCAACCATGGTGCCTGGGCACAGTTAGCACAAAGTCGTTGAGCGCGGTGAGGAACGGGAAGTGGGACGGACGGTCAGCCTCGTCCTCCAGACTGGCAACGGCAGAAGAGGCGAGAGCGTTGGCGTGCTCAGACAGCGTGTCCAGCACTTTACCGTTCATGTAACCACTCACAAGGTATCGGATCAACTCAATCTTACGAGTGTGGTCTAGGTTAGCATTGCAATGCAAACAGAAAAGAAAAATGAGAGACAAGGTGTAAGAAAAAGAATGGAAAGTGGTGGATATAAGAACAGGCAGAAATAATAATACAACTAAAAAAAGGGGGGCAGAGCATACAACTGTGTTGTGCACCAACCTGGTTTAGACAAAGGCATGGGAATGGGATAGTATTTCCTCGACGGCGTTGGAGGACTGTTGAAACAAAAGAACGAAGGTTACTGCAAACAGCAGTAATCCAAATAGGAATTGTAAACAATTATCTTAAAACATTCCTGAACTCTAAAGTAACTGCATCTTAACAAACCTGATCAGATCCTGGCCGTGAATATGCAGTGGGTGCTGCTGGTAGTGGCCAAACACCTCAAACACGATGGGTTTGTTCTTGATGTACTCAATGAAAGACTCTGTGACCTCCACTGAAATCTGCTCCATCAACGGCAAAAGGAGTTGTCAGTCTTCGGTAAATATAGACTGGAGTCTTTACAGTTGTGTGTGAGTGTGTGTGTGTCTACACTTACATTCTGGACATGGTAAAAGCCCAGGGGAGATCCTTTCCCTGCATTCTTCAAAGGCTCTGTAGAAAAAGCCTCATCGTGGCGATGAAGGAAACTGAGGAGAAATTGTGAAACCGTGTTGGTGCAAATTCTTCACTTTTTTAGTAAATAAAAAATTAGCCCAAAATCCCTTAATTCTAATTTAATTTAGTAAGAAAATTGCACAAAACGGCTAATGTAAATGTCTTTTGCTATAGCAAGAAATATATTAGGAAAATGAGAATAGGAGCAGGTTGCACAGTGTAGTGGTCGGCACTCAGGCCCTGGTTTGAACCCCAGCTAGGGCCTTTTTGTGCTTGCATGTTTTCCCAGTACAGATGTGGGTTTTTCCGTGGTCCAAAAACATGCTTCGTACGTCGATTGGTTATTCTAAATTGTCCTTTGGTGTGAATGTGAATGCGAGTTTGAGTGATCCTGACTTTCCCAACAATCCTGTGACCCCTAAGAGATGACGCGGTTTAGAAGGTGATTAGATGTACAAAAAGAGTCTGTTTTTTTATTTTTTAAGATCCACGCTAATGAAAATCTAGTTTTTGTACTTTTAACATTTTTTTTTTGTAGTATTTTTAACTCATGATGGGGGGACATATATAAAATAATTTAAGATTAAAACTGTGTTTTGTGTATTTCTTTTTTCAAATCCTGGTGGGTCAAGAGCAGATGAAAACCCGTGGTCTGAAAAAGCTCAGGTTTGTGACACAGAAAGTGCCAGAGTCTCCCTTCTCTGCTCCAATTCTGTTGCATCCACTTGCAGACAAATAGATCTGTTAATATCTTCTTTTTCCCTGTCTGAGCTGCCATCTGGCTCAAAACTGCACATCTAGATAGCTCAAATATTGCATGCCGTTTTTTTGTTGTTTGTTTTTCTTTGCTTCCCTAAAATTAACTTGAGCACGTGAAGGGCGATAAACTAGCAGGAGAAAGTGAAAAAAAAAGGGCTGTTGGAAGCTAACTTTGTGCAGACAGTTCAGTCCACAACCCAGAGTGGAATTTTTAATAAACTCCTGCTGCTCTGCAGAAAATATGTTTTTTAAAAAAACAACACAGTTTTTTTTTTAAATTTTGTCTAAAAACTGCATAATCATAGTTGAAAGACACTGGGAACAATTTTACAATAGTTGGAGACAGTAGAAGCAGTTCTTTGTTTGATTTACAAAAAATATTTTAGTGCAACTTGAAAAACACCAAAAAAAAAAACAAAAACAATATTTAATACAATTTTGTCAAAAACGCACAATACTCAGTAATGCTATGAAAAAAAATCCCACAGAATTCTTAACACACTTCATTACGGCCTTATTTAGTATATCATAAATACTTCTTACTGCAAAAACAGTAGTGTGTCACATAATATCACAGCTGCTATGACCTGACCAGCTGATCTAGACCTGGAAGTGTAGGGTGTAGAACCTCAAACTACCATTTTGACTGACTGTGGTGGACGTGTGTGAGGATTGTGAACTCACTTGAACTGGCAGAAGATGTCTGCATACTCGGGCGGGATCCCACTGGCCTGGAGAACAGTAACACGGAAGGTAAAGGTGCTGCCCACCTCCAGTTGGCCTGCCAGAGCTTCACTGGGGCAAAGCTTGGTATCTGTAACATTTCCCAATTTAAGATCTGGAGGAAAGTGACAGGAGAAAGTAAGTGTGAGGTGTGACAATCTAAGTAAACTACAGTGATTGTAAGTGGCACAGCCCATTCACAGCTGTTGCTTCACATTTTGAAACCTGTGATTTGTGGATTTTTTTTTTTTTTTTTCACCTATTCTTTAATAGAACAAAACCGGGTCACAAGACCTTATTTCCATCACAAAGTATCTCAAGTTCCAACAGGAACATCTGCCAAGTGCATTTCCCAAAGGGGTTGAAATTGGAAGTGGAAGGTTCCAGCAGTCGTACCCATCTCGTTTATTCTGTTGAGCTCCTCCGAGGGTGTGATGACCTCTGAACTCTGACCCTGACCCTCCACAATGCGCAGCTCTTCCTGGGACATTCCGGAGCGGGTCATAACCGTGGAGGGAAAATCATTCTGATTGGATGGGAAAAAGAAGTAATTAGAATACAGCTGGTAGAGAATAATTGAATATAAAGACCTGTGTGGAAACGCTTCTGTACAATAAAGCAACAAGCAAAATCAACTGTAAATATTTGTAAAACTAAATAAAATCAGAAACATGACACAAAAAACTTTTTATTTTATTATTAGATTCAGGGCTTACCTTTTTGAAGTACTCATCATCAAAAGAAATCTTGGCGGTTCCTGACTGCCTTACTCCTGACCCGTAGTCTGGAGCTTCCTCATCAGCTACAAAGAGACAAACCATTCTGTTGTCAGACTGTTTTTGTCAGAACCTTGAAGAAGCTGTCAACGCAACTCAAAAGTAATAAAAAAAAAAAAAGATCAAAGGGAATCTGCTCTCTCTTGAAGATCCCTAATACATTTGGTCATGTTGTTTTTCTAAGGAAGAGCCCAGCAACCTACTTTTTTAGTCTGAGTTAAGGAAAACACGTAAAAATGAACACCACTAAAATACAAGCAAAAGGAAATACAAAAAATTGCTTGTTTTTCTTTTCTTAGCTTAAAAGATTAAATTTTCTTCTCACCAGAGATGGCCTGGACTCCAACACGCAGGAAACCTCGCACATCGCCTTTCTCTGTCACTACGGCAACACGGTGAATGAGCGGTACAGGGTACAGCAGGTTGCTCAGGTACACAAAAGCTCTGAGGGGAAAAAAAAGAAGAAAAGATGAGAGCCTGAATGTGGTGCAGTGAAACACAGAACCAGCAACTGGTCCCATGTAAATTACAATAGATTGTAAAAGTGCTGGGTTCTTTGCTCTGTTTGACAGAGCCGGTATAAAGATGCGTTTGTACCTGTAGTTTAGACATCTAGCAAATTCACATTTTCATGGTTTAGTACAACTCCACAGGGATAAAATAAAATAAAGTGACAAGCAAAATAAAAAGCAACACAAGATGCATTATCAGAGATGCTTTAGGACATAAAAATGAGTACATCTTAAATGATAGATCCAGCAGTAAATCTGAAGACTTACTTGCTGCATTATCATGTAGTGAAAAAGGCTGTAATTCACATCCTTACTAACCATTTGTGTGATGTTAACCTATTTTCATTGGTCACTTTAAAGAGCCACTCCAATGAAACTGTTTTTTTTGATGTTTTTAGTAAGTTCTTTTTTCTCAAGATGGAGGACAGAATCTTTCATTCAAACTGTTATGAATGAGGAGCAGACGAAGAGGTGCCGTTTGAAAACGCATGTGGATGTGACGTAGATGCTACAACGGCAAGCAAAAAGCTCTGCTCCATTCTTATGCATCCACTTGCAGACGACTAGATCCATGTAGCTCTTTTTTTTCCCCTCACCTGTGCTGACATCGGGCTCATAACTGTACGGCTGGATAGCGTCAATATTGCTTACAATTGTTGTTGCATCAGTAATGTTAGGTTTGGGTTGTGAGGGGCTGTAAACAAAGTGATGATAGGAACTCTTGAGGCAAATTTCTAATGAACTGCTGCTGCATTGCAGAAACTACGTTATAGAAAACACACAAGGTTTTTGATTTTGACTAAACGCGACAATTATAATTAAAAGATTGCTGGAAACGCTTTAACAATAGATCAAAAGATGATCGGAGTGGGACTTTAAAAGCAACTCTTTCTTTATTATAGTCTCCATCCCTATGCTGACTGAAAGCCAAAACAGAAGACAAATTTCCATCCGCAAACTTTCTGAAGTCACTACGATGCAAGTAGAATAAGTTACAGTTCCTGGAATCTGTCCAGATGAAGGCCTGTGTCTAACTCACAGACTGAAACTGAGTTTGTTAATAATCTATTCTTAAAGCAGTGCAAAGTCTCCATCATTTGGATCTATGCTTGATTTCTGACACTGCGGTGGGATCTGCTTAAATCTAGTTTAGACACATTCAAGCGGGGAGGATTAACAGCTGTCACATGCATGTGGTGGAGGGAAAAAACAAAAAAACATTTTAATAATAGTGTTAAAACAGGTAAAAGACAAAACAAAAAGGTTTTGATAATAATAATAAATAAAAAAAAAACACTAAATGACATGTACAGTTAGCTCCAGCACAGAGAATACATTTTTTCACACAAAAATGGTAGTTAGTGTGGTCAGCACTGAAGTGAAGGTGGAGGACGACATCAAAACAATAAAAAATAAAAACACACCGGTTGTTTCAGAGGTCAGGAAGTTAGTTTAAATTAGAGGTAGCTCATAAATAGTTGAAATTTTTAATTACACAAGTGTGACTAATAAAAAAATGAAATGCAATCCTTTAAGATTTATCCCTGACAGCTCTGAATGTCTCACCCCACTGTTAAACAGAGGAGGACTTTGTCATTCAGAGACACAGAGTAGCTAATATTCTCCACTCACATTTCAGAGTGGGATTTGTCAGATGTTTAAAAAATAGCTTCACATGAGTTTGACACAAAGCTGTCAGATGCAGCATTAGCTTGTGCTTGTGCCTAACAAGCCCAATTATAGTGTTCCTGTCCCAGTTTGGGAGTGTGGAGGACGAGGACACGGATGTGCCCGTCACCAACCTTCCCACCAGGATGAACCAGGGGGAGCGGTCGTAAAAGGGGTCCTGGCCGTCGCTGAAGATGTCCGAGCCTTCCTCTGTGCCGGCGTCCGAGCTGGTGTCGTCCACGAACGCCTCGTCGTCCATGAAGTCGGACATCTCGCTCTGGCGCTCGTCTGCTAGCTCGGTGATCTCGGAGTCGGTGGTGGAGAAGGTGGGGGAGGGTGTGCGGTCCGGCAGGTGCTCGTTCACACAGCCGTGGAAGATGGGGGAGCTGAGAGCGGGGGTTGGCGGATTGAACAAAGCGGCAAGATCCAAGGAAAGGTAACAGCGGGGTAACAAAGCAGTTAAATCACAACAAGTCAGTAAGAAATGGATGTGGTATTTCATCATGGAACTATTTTCTCGCAATTTGTTCCTCCAACATCAACTTCCTTTATGATACGTTAACAAAAGAGGGATAGCAATAATAAAAAAGCAAAGATTGTATCTTTTAGCCAGACTTATAAGCAATCATTTACTTCCAACAAATTAAACCAAAGCTATTTTAAAAACTGCTGTAAATGCGGTGGAAGGATTATTTCACAGAGCAGGAATTAGACTAATACCAGGTGTCACAACAGTTTAAAGAAATATGAGCATTTTAAACCAAAACGAAATGCCACTTGAACGGATTAACATGCAAATCTTCTCATGCATGCTGGGAAATAGAAAAGAGGATAAAATACTGCACATTCTCGTCATTCCTTAAACCCTTCAGGTTCCTCATAAGCTTTTAAGTGAATACACGAAAAATAACATGAGAGTGACACTAATGACTCATACGAAATGAAACAACTTAAAATGGAATGAAAACAAAAATACAGGATTTTTGACATGTCATGAAAATGAAACAAAACAAAATAAATTCACACAAATGATTGAACTGAATGAAATGAAACACAAAAAAAACATATAGAAACATAAATATTAATAAATTATAAAGCAACGTTCACACTGGGCCTGAAAACATGCGTACACGTGACCACTTAAAAAAAATTATATGTAAATGCACATAAATGCACCTTTCAAGATTTAGAGTTCAAGTCTTGAATAGCTAGTCTCAAGTTTTTAAGTTCAGTAGGTATAAAACGCACTCCAATTGAGTGGGCAACAAAACCGGTTCAACTTTGACCAATCAGAGGCTTGGATTCTGTAATGATGCATGCATGACGTTCCCTTTAACTCACAGAACCGTTTGAAAAGTGATCATGTAGGATAAATTTGTAACTGTGATTTGTGCCTGGATGAAATTATGAGACACCATGTTGATATATATATATATATTTATATATTCGAATAGATGCTAACATTTCGCACTAAGCCTCTTTCAATTATGACTACATGCCCGGGTATGTGATCTCAATGTGATTCAATGTGATCTTATTTGTTTAAAAAAAGGTTTCTTTACCCACATGCAAAAAGAAAAAAAAAAAAAAAAAGAAACCCTTTCAGACACAGACAGCATTCAGTCTGCACGTTCAGTTTAAGTGGACAACAAAAGTGTTTTTACAAACCTGCCCACGAGCTTGAACCAGTGGAAGCGATCGTAGAAGGGGTCATTTCCTGTCAGAGTGCCCTCCCCATCCTCCTGATGAGTGGAAGCCATTTCTCCAGCTCGATCATACATCTCTCTCATCTGCTCCAACCTCTGCCTGCAAATGACGGCACAGAGCACTCAGTGTTAATGGAAGGAGGAGAAAATACAGCTCACCTAATAGCTGAAGGAAAGTGATGCGTCTGAACAGAGATCTTGCTTTGTGCTGTGTGATCTATATATTTTCTTTGTACAGATGCAACAAAAACTAGAAGATAGATTGCTTTAAAACTAAATATGAGAGAGATTAGTTTTCCCTTGTAAAGCATAAAGAGAAGCTTTTTAATTTTCTAACTATAGAAGGTTAGCCTATAGATTTGGTGTGGGCATTACTTTAGTTTTTCAAGGGACCAGTAGTGCGTAGCTCCGTTCTTGAGGTCCTGAACCTCAACAGCCACCACAGTGCGAGGGAACGGCCTGGCTTCACGCTCTTTTTCTGGCTCTGGAGGCAGCAGCTCAGGCGGCAACGGAGAGTAAAGCGTGTCCGTCAGTAAAACGAACTGGAACTGTACCTAAGGAAAAAAAAAAGGAAAGTTTAACTGTTTGATATAAAAGGGAAAAAAAATTCTAAAAAAAAATAGTCCTTCCACCATCATCAGACTGAGAAAAAAATCAAACAAATTCAAATGACAGACAAACCACAGAGATGACATTTCTCTGAAAGTAATGTTAGACAGTCGAGTCTATTCTCTGAACACCATGTGCAGAAGACAACTAAAGTCCACATTTTAGTATGAACTGCAGCAAAGCAGCTTTTGATTTGTACCCAATTCAATTTGTCTTTCTGAAAACAAATCAATAACTCACTGCAGAGAGATTTGAAATCCTGGCTTGTGCACAGTTAAGATTGTTTTGTTTCAGAAAAGTGGGATTTTAGTTGTCTAAATTTCTGTTTACAGTAGTCTCCTTGCTATGTCGCGATTTGTGGTTTTGCTGAATTTTTTTCATTGCAGTTCTGCGTCTCTTTTATTTGTTAAACAACACACTTTGTTCAGCATCCCAGTTGGCTTTTGACCCTGTCAATCAATCTCCTCCATACCGTATCTCCTGCACAGAGATACATTCGGCTTGCCACAGTAACACATCTTCGATTGCAAGTAGATTTTTTGTCTCCATTTTAGATTTCATACTGGATTCTATTTTTCTGCGAAGGTTAGGTAGTGTCTAAACAAGACAGAAAAAAATAAAAGTGTTTATGTTAGGAAAGTGTGGAAGTGTGTGAAGGGGGGGGTCATTTTTACCTCTTAAAAAATATGTAGTCCTACTTTCTAGATTTTCCCTATCGGTTAACCTTAGAACTGGACTATAATAATAGTTATAATAATAATTATAATACAATAAATGAGAGAACACTAAAATAAACTGCTAACAGAAAGTTTTTTTTTTTTTTGAGAAAATCTTCCATTTTAGTTGATAAATTAACATTTTACACCACAGTAACTAAAACAGGGTATACGATTAGATTTAATTCTTAAAAGAAAGTTTTTGCAGTATTTGACTAGTGATCTTTGGATGTTGTTTTCCAACGTTCCTTGTGATGATTCCTTCCCTGAAGCCATCATCATGAGATGAATGTGACATTCTACGTCACAGCATAACACACATGACCCAGCTGAAACATTACTGTGATGGGAGATTCTCCATGCAGCAAAGTGATTATCCAAAAAGGAGAATGAGGCGTTTACCATCCTCAATGGTGTCTTGTTATTGGTGTTTGGGGAATAACCCAAGCTCAACTCAATCTACAGATCTACCCTTTGGCCTTTTGGATAATCAAGTCCTTTGTATTCAAGAGAACATCTGACACTGTGGAACTGTAGGAAGTGAGACAAGATAAACTCCAGATTAATGAGTTATATTATGAAAACTCTTGCTTCAGACAACAAAAAAATACATTTCTATTAGTTTGCTTCTTTTCAAACCACAGTTGTCCTTGCACAACTCAGTGGTCAGCGGTGAATGGAGCACAGACCTCCAGCTGCAAATATGACACTGGTTTTGAGAGACCTGTCACTGAAATCTTTTAAATTTAGCATTCAGTTTAATAATTGACAAGTTTGGAGAAATTAGAAAATATGTGAAAGAAACAAACTGTTTTAAAATTCACACAAAACATATTATTCATTATTATTTATTATAATTAGTATTGTTTATTTTTGTCAATATTAGGAATTTAGAAAGGCTATTTTGGAAGTAAGGATGCATTTTTTTTAATGATCTCTCTTTTTTGCTTTGTTTTGAATTTTTGGTTTGTATGATTCGGGTAAAAAAAAAACAAACCTGTTTTTGAAAATAAAAAGTAAAAAAACACAAAAACATTTAAAAACACGATACCATGTAATCCATAAATGCTACTTAATATTTTGTAAGCTTCAAAGTACAGTACAAACAGTAATAGAGTAAAGGTGGTAAGGTGTGTGCTCTCTGGTATTAAATTATTACTTAATTATTTTACTCAGTTTTTGATAGGGATGCAACAATCAACTGAATCAATCAATTTATATTCTTGTGATCCAATCAGATCAATATATCTGAATTAATCAAGTTGACCTAAACCATAATAAAATAATTTCAAAATAAAATAAAAATATTGATTTTGGAAAAAAACATTTGGATTGAAGTATGGTAGGTCTATTTTACTGGTACCACGATGGTAGACAACACACAAGTGATGACAGCAAAAATGATCAACCATCATTACAGTCCAATGTGTTCAAACACTTTGAATTTTACAAAGATATGTGATCACACAGTGTGGTAAAAACTGTTAAAAGCATTCTGTTTGTATTATTTTGATGTAGAAAAACAACAGTGGGCTGAACTTCAGGGAAATAAAATGTGAATGGATTTGACATTAATTCCTGTTTACTTTACATATTTAATTTACACTTCATTGCCTACAAGGAATACAAGGAATCTGGAAAACTTCACCTGCACTGTTCATTACCCACATATTTATCTCTGAGGTTGAATTTTTGGCTAAAGATGTCCTGAATCAATTTTAGGTCAGTGAATCGAATCATTCAAAATTACTAGAGTACGAATCGTATCATCAACCACAGATTATGATATGAATCAAATCGTTGCACCCCCATCTTCTGATTTGATCATCTACTGATAAACCTTCCAGTGACGACAGACTATTCCAGCCCGATCGTCCTATTGCTTACTTTCTTCTTCAGCTCCACACTAATGGCGTTGGCCTCCTTCAGATAAACAGCGTTCCCCCACAGTTGGTCACGCAGGGAGGTGAACTGATGATACCGCCACTTCCTGAAGGCCCACTGAGCCAGCTCAAACTCATGCTGAGTCCATGGCACTGTGGAGAGGCAGCAGGGGGACATGAGGCACACGTTCAACTCCACACAACACAAGCAAACTGATAATAAAGGCAGATTTGTGGTCATCACCAATCAGCAGTTTACCAAATAATAGGTATTGTGATACACTGCAAAAACTGAATCTTAGCAAAGTAAAATGAACCGTGTTTCAATAAAAATTCTTATATTCTCTCTAATCAAATTTTTCAATGGCAAAAAAAAAACGTATTTGACAAAACATGTTTTAGTGACTAGAATGTTTTTCTTGAAATATTAATTCTCAGAAATTATACCCTACTGGCAGTTTTCATTTAATTGTATTTAAAGAAAATCTGTCAATAGAGTAAGAACTTTTGACTTATTGTTTTTGCAGTGTATGCATTATCATTTTTGCGAGGTCTCTAAATATTTAATAGATTATTAAGCACACAGAGCTTCTGAAACAGGCAAACATTTTACAATTGTAAGGTTGTATAAATAATTACACAAAGATGTCAACTCATATAAATAAGCATGTGATGATATTTTAGAGGATTACAAGTTAGCCTGATTAAGGTGGAATGAGTTCTTTTTTTTTAAATAGGGAGACACGGTGACATTTTTTTAAATGAGTAGTCAGTTATTTTAGAGATAATTAAACTAAAATGTGAAAACTTTCAATTTTTATGGAAACTGTTACAGATGGTGAAAGATTGATAAATTGTAAGAATGATAATGCAATATTTATGCAATATTTCAACTCAACAATGGCTAATTAGTACTTCTCAAAAAGTGATTTTACTTTCAAAGGTTAAAAAATAAAGGACGAAATATGTAAACCCTTTACGCACATCCCAGTAGTTTAGACTCTGGATACAAAACATGAAAGGACAAACACAGTTTATTGGAATAGATTTGTTTTTTTGTTCATAAAATAAAACTTATGAAATAAATCTGAAAGGATCTTTCCATAATACACACCTTCCTCCTCCTCTTCCTCCTCCAACTCTTCCTCATCGGGCGTCTCTGCCACCAGAGAGCGAGTCTCTACCTGTTTCTGAAGTTCCTGCAGTTTGCTCTCGTAAACCTGGACACCAACAAACAGGAGAATGTGGAGACCGGTCCATCAGCCACAACAACCGAAAGCACAGAGGGGGAGGAGGAGCATCATCTTCCTCCAGCTTTTATCTGTTATTCAGCCAGGATGACACGCTCTCCATTCTGAAATATCTACTGCTGACAAACCAATGATGAACTGATCCTTAAATGTCATTTATGGAATGCTTTCTTGTTAAAAGCAAGTAAAAAAAACACTCAATTCTAAAGTTATTTTTAAAAATATGATATATTGTATGTTACATACTGTACATGAAAGTCTGAAAAATTTTATTTGAGCACAAGAGTTTCTGAAAATTAAAAAAAATATAATAAAAACTGCCTTTAAATCAAATTTAAACTGTCCCTGATCAACATCAATATTCCTTTAAAAACTGAAGTCATCACAAACCAAAAATTACAACGGCATAGCAACCATAACAATGACATTTTTAGAAAAAATATCCTGAAACGTAGAAGCATCTTCTCATAGAAATAGCTGCAGAGGAAGAGGAAGGCTGCTGGTAGAAGCTGAGTCAACTGTAATCCAATGAGGGGCGCCATCATCATCATCACCATCATCATCAGAGAGAGAGACAGGCTATGGTCCCGATGACCTCATCCTGTTTGTTCAGTCTTTCGGGAAGACAATGCAGCCGTTCATCCGGGCCTGATGAAATCCCAGCAGCCCATCACCCAAAGTTCCCATTGTGCTTCACTTGCAGCAGTGAAAACGACAAGGAAAGGCATTCTAGATTCAGATCACGAATGCAAAATATTTAAATAAAAAGAATAGTGATTAAATGTAATGCACGATTAGCTACAGCCTACAAATGTAACCACTTCCTCCTTTACGTCAGCTTATGACTAGCACTTTAATAGTGAGTAGCAAAATAAATCAATATTTTGAAATAATCCGGGAATAACTGCGAATAATTACATTATTTTTCTTACTAATAGAGACTCAAATGAGAATACTATTTTAAATACCTTAAACACTTTCTTCTCATTTTATACGGATCAAACAGTACAAATAAAGCACTCTTTTGTATTGCATATCTGCACATGAAGCAGGTCATTTTATTACAGTATTGTTTTTTTAAGTAAACCTCCAGCAATACATAAATGCAGCATTTTTGTTTGAGCTAAAACTTGAAGAAAAAGAAAGGCATTTTCCCAAAATAATAGAATTGCAACACAATTTTGTACAGTCACCATGAGGCACTTGATTATTTTTAAAAAGCAGTCTTTAACACTCAGATCCTAAACTGTTTAAGGAAGAATGATGTTGCATGGTTGTATTGAAAGAACCAGAGAAAAGTCTAACAAATCAATTAATGCTTCAAAATGGGTCACAGCATGCAAAGATAGTCAAAGTTGCACAAAGATTTATATTGTTGGTAATAGAATTGAAATATCATCCTGATCGTTGTTATAGGTTTTCGACAGCTATATGTATTTGCTTTGATAGAACGCACATGAAGGTCATCAGATAGAAAACTTGAAAATTTAGCAATGAAAATAGGCAGCAACTAATGCATCAGCTAAAGCTACATCCATATGGACAATTTGTTTCAATAACAACACAGATCCGTTTAGTTTGTGCTAGTCTGAGGTGTTTACAAAAATAAAACAGTACTAAAAACCTCAACTTGATATGGATATTTCTCCTGAATAGCAATGAAGCAAACATTTCAAGTCTTTGTCTGCCTTCCAACATTTTTAAGGCCAGACTTTGGAAACCATGACAACACTGGGTGGACTTCCAGCTAAAACATGGTGAACTCTGTATTTACTCAATGAACCACGAAGCTAAAACTTTTAAGACTGGATTCAATCAAAATGACCAACCATGTGTATGGTTGTGTGTGTGTGGAGGGGAGAGTATTTTAAAATGTATTTACTATAAAACTCTCAAGATAATTCTCAAACAATTAATTGTAGTGGTTCAGATCCTGAATCCTAAAAAAATGAGTCTTCAGTGGATTTAAAAACTAAAGCGGAATCAAGTATTGAGTATATTAGTGTCTTTCCCTGGTAAATTTTACAGCTTAGACATGACTTAAGTGCAAAATACTGTAGTACATGTGGTTAACAGTTACATAATTCAAAAAAATCTAAACATTTAAAAGGACAAGACAAACCAAATAACTAAAAGACATGTGTTAAGATTTTGAAATGAAAGAAAAATTGCATGTTAATAAACAAAAGTTAATTTTGGTGAGTGAGTTGTGACATTTTGCTCACTGAACTCATTTGAAACCTGAGCAAATACTGAATAAAGTTTAAAATAAATGCTGAACTGCAAATAATGAAGAGTTAGTGCATTTGAAGGCACCTTTCTGAATACCACTTACTTATATTTCAGTCTGTTTAAAAGACATACAGTTAACTGGTGCATCAAGTTATTAAAATAAAGGTTTGACATGTTTGATTGCTCATCAAAGCAGGTAACTTTGGACAGAAGGCATTCGCACAATGCGATACGACACAGGATGCATAACTCGCAGGAGGGTTATTTCCTCATTCTTACATTCAGTTCGATAGTATTCAGAGGGAAATAAAGTCTGTTTTCTGCTCCTCAGTCAGAAACAGCAGGATATCCTGCAGAAATCATGTGGTCAGTCTAACACTATCGTGGCAGAAAACAGAATCTAAAATATCAGCACAATTGGCCAGTTTTGGCAGATCAAAGCTCTACTAATAAATTGTCACACAAGATGATAAATGAACAATCATCACATCTGTAAAAATGCTCTTCTCATAAATCTTTCCAACAAGCATCTTGGAGCAATTTGAACAATAACACAAAATGCAGGGAAAAAAAAAAGGAAAACATGGCAAATGTGATGACGATGATGAAAGAATGTCTTTTTTTTTTAAACACAAAAAATACTTGAGTGAGCAATGGTGTGAAAGTCCGTCAGTTTTGTTGTTGTGATCTGTAATGCATTTGCCTACTTAAGCATAAAAAAATAAAGAAAAAGTAGTTCATAAGTCCACGTGTCAGACTGCAGTCTCTCTGCTGGCTTTCAGATTAGGGGCAGATAACTGCCTGCGCATTCGTGGAGGGATGTGAAAGTTGACTGGTGGTGGGTTAGCTTGGTCAGAGTGATAGTACTGCTGATAGCCATTGAAGCTGCCATCTGTGTAGGCCATGCCATTATAGTGACAGGGTGGTTGTTGGTAGGGGGGTGGGGGATGGGCTGGCTGGTTGTGATGGTAGCGAGGCTGGTAGAAAACCTGCGAGTGCCTCCTGTTGCCGTCAGGCTGAGGAAGTGACTCCATGGAGCCTGTGGAGCGCTGTCTGTGGTTGAATGAGTTGCTGCGACCTCGCTCGTGCTGGTGCTGATTGTTTCTATAGTGATACCGGTGACCCTGGTCTTGCTCAAAGTCTCTGGCCTTGTGCTGGACTAAGGGGCTGGGCAGAGGAGGGGTCATGTGGACAACTGGAGCAGCCATCTTGTCTTCCGGCTGCCCTCCTTCTTCAGGCTGGCTTTCCCCCTCTTCTTCCTGAACAGTTTCTTTGGGCACCTTTAGCTCAATGACCTGCTCATCTGTTATAATGATGTGCGTTCCTGGACTCCATGAGTTGCGGTGTTTGGGGTTACTTTTGAAGGGGAATCGTAGCTTACGGTCTTCTGGAGGTATAAAGCGATGTGGTCCGGTTTGCCGGCGGAGCTGCTTGGAGATCTCTTGTTGCTGAAGGTTTTTGAGGCGTACTTGTTCCTGACGCATCCAACGCATCTGACCTCTCCTTAGTGTGGAGTCGTCTCCTGTCATCTGGCCCGATTGGGAATCTATATCCTCTCCGACGGGCTTTTCAGGCACAGGAGGTTTTCCTTCACACGGACTTGGAGTGCTGGTCACAAAAGCTTCTATGGCAGGAGGCTTTTCTTGACCTTCCGGAGTGATGAGCGGAAGGACCTTCTCCATTTTCACCATCTTGTTCCTGAGAGCCCGGATCTCCTCATCCTTCATGTTGTTCTGTTTCTTCACCTCCTGCAGGATGTCTTCAAGTTTATCGATGTGTACTTTTAATTCATCCATGACAACCCCACCAGGTCGGGAGCCGTTGGTCAGAACATCCTCAATGCGTTCATCCCCGACTCCAACAGTGTCCCAAACATCCCGGGCCACTGCCCTCCACGAGTCCCTCTCGTTGGGGTCTTTCTTGCTGTAGCTAGCACAAAGCTCCTTCATCTTCACGATAGCTAGGGCTTCGATTTCCTGCCGCGTGTGGCGGAAGTCATTGAGTGCTACTTCGTAGCATATTTCTTTGACTGCTTGGATCTTCAAGTCGGAGATGGTCACCCACTTGGAGTCCTTGGTGATGCGGCGGCGCTGAGGAATCTGATACATTTTTACTGGTTCTCTTCTTTTCCCACTGCTGGGTAATCCACACTTTTTTACTATGGTTTGCAGCTTGCTCGGAGGTAGCTTTTCCCTCAGGGAAGTGATCAGTCTCCAGCTCTCTTCACAAGACCTCTTATCTGAGTCATCCCCACTATCAGAGTCTCCATCCTTGAGGAAACAACAAAAGGACACAAACCAGATGGTTCGCCAAAAAAAAAAAAAAAGAGAAGAAATTACAATGGGAAATCAGGGAGAGGATGAAAGGATGAAAATAATTTTTAAAAAATGAATTAATAAAATGTAAAATATGCAACATTGGAAGTTCGATTAAAAGATTTTAAATTACTTTCACTCATGTTTAGATTTTGCATACATCATTAGTGTTAAGGATGTATGGCATCATGCAGTCAAGTTTCCACAAAATGAAAGACAGCAAATTAAGAAAAAAGGACAAAAAGTGGCTTCATTGACATTCTTTTGATATTTTATCTTAACCTTTTAATCAAAATGGCAGATGAAATGACGATATTGTTCCTAATGTTGCATATTAATATTAAAGCAAAATGTAAAGCATGTCTGACATGATTAGAAATGAACTACCCAAAGATGACAGTTTCTGAATGGAGCAATTATTTGTCGCTTGCCAGTATTCCTCTTCATAATTGAAAATTTTGCCAGCTGGATCCCAAACATGCTACAGTGACATGCATGTAGGACGGTTTTGGAGCTTTTCCCCCCATTTCTTCTCCCAAAGTTGTGAGGGGTTTAACATTAGTGGGTGAGTTAGAAGACAGGTTTCTTGCAGTTGGTCAGAAAGCCAGTAGAGAGAGAAAAGGCAGAAGTGAGTGTAAATGTTAATCCACTACAAAAAAGGTGTTAGTTGGAGGAAAAAAAAAAATGCAGTTTCTCATTTTTTTTGTAGGAGGCATACATTACAGATCACAATCAGTGTGTATAGATGTTGAACTGTTGTGTATCGTATTATAGGCTAAAATGGGTTTTGCCTAAGGGGAAACTCTAGCTTGTGGTTCAGCACATGAAAACAGCAGAACACGAGACAGTTATGTATTTCATCCATTCAACTGTGAGCAGTGGGAATTGTTGTGGAGCCATGCCCTCAGTGTGCAGCAGAAATGCCAAGTAGGGCTAGCAAAGAAAGAAGTCAATGAGAAACCACATTGTAACTATCCATCAAAAAACTACAGCAGGAGGGTTTTTTTTTTTTGTTATCACAATGCATTGGACAAGTTGGCAACTGCATTGAAGAAATGAAATTCAAGACAAAAAAAGAGAGCAGGAAAACTAGAGAGAAAATCTAATTCAAGCAAATTAACGGACACTTCAGAGTTTACCAGCTCAACACCGCAACTTAGTCCAAAACCAGTTAAAACATGCTATTAACATGAACCATGCAAAAAGCAGCAGATTTTTTCTGGGATTCTGCGGACTGATGCTAAATCGGGATTAAGATGAAATTTGTTTGAACTTTGCTATTTTGCAAGGTTCAGGTCCAGAAATACAAGAAAAGAGACAAGAAGGGATATGCAGAGAAAAGCTTTACTCCAACTCTCACTCAGTCAAACTGTCTCAGAAAATAACACATCTGTTAAACATAAGAAGTTATTTGTCTCAAACCAGAAAAACTTCCATGCGAGAAATTCAGACATGCGCTACGAAGAAAAGTGTGATTGCCTCACACACACACAAACAAACAAATCTAAAGCTCAGAGTGAGAATTAGTGCTAGATTTAAATGGACCAAATACAAATAGTCTTTACAAAATGGCTTTTTAACTATGCTCAAATCACAAGCTAGCTTTGTCACCTTACAACCTGATTCAAGTTATCATATTCAAAGATCTATTGTTAGACCAACACTGCACTAACTTTTCTCAACACCTAAAAAAATGACAAAATCTCGCATAAACTTAAAGTAGATCCCATTAGATTCTAGTTTTGTTAAACTCACCAGTCGCTGTTGTTCCAGAAGCTGGTCCGCTTCTTCCTTCTCCTTTTTGTACAGTATTTCCATCTCAGTGAGCCTGCAAACGTGAGTATTGTTATTTAACCATCATCACATACCTTATTATAACAACTGTTAGATTCCCGAGACATTGACGTTCATTCGCTAGAAAACGTTCAATTCAAAAGTTAATTTCAGGACCTTTTCTCCATTTCCTGCTTCATGTCGATGCCCTGCTTCTCCAGCAGCTCTCTCTGAGCAAACGTCCAATCCACAGGCTCCACGGGGGTCTCAGCAGACGGAGTCTTCTCCCTTTCAGCTCTGGCCTGCTCCGGATGGTTAAACCGGAACACATGGTTCTTTCCCATTATGATACGGTTGCCTGAACATAGGTGGAACACAAGTGTTTCAGGATAAAAAGCATTAAAGCATGGGCGTGTACAAAAAAAAAAAAAACAAACTGTGAAAGCTTAATTACTAAAAAACTGAACATATTTCTGTGAAACAGCTGTTGGAGTACAACTTTTGAGACCAGGAGAGCACAGTAAAAGTTTTAAAGATCTAAAAAAAATAGTATAGATGCATACCTGAACGGAGCTGAATTGCATCCTCAACCCGCTTGCCATTGACGTAAGTTTCGGATCCCTCACAGGGCACCAGCATGACAATAACTTTGGCAAATAAAAAGAAAAAAAAAAACAATAAAAAAAATTACTTTTTGTCCATGTAGAAAAAAAATGTCCTAAATTTTGTGTCTTAACAAGCATGGCTTTGTACAATCATTGCCAACTAAAATCAAAACTCAACTGATTCCAATTATTTCAATAAGAAAAATAGAACCAGAAATAACGCCTCACCATCCCCGTTTGCATTCCTTTCACTGCGAAAGATGCAATGCTCTTCCTTAATGTGAGCTCCACTCAAAACAATGTCTTGTCTCCTCTCAGCATCAGCTTGGCCCACTCTGCAACATCACAGAGGCCATTTTGAAACACTGAATACTTCCTTGTCACTAAATTGTTGCACACTTAGTCAAGAAAGTCATAAACAAGAGTAAAATGAAACCACTGAAATTAAAGCTTATAGAAACTTTACTTCTTTGTATAGAAAAGTAAAGATGGAACTGAAACTTTTGGACACATTTTAAGGAGGTTTATCATTACCTCGTTATCCCGTCTTTGATGTAATAAAGCAGACACTCTGACATGAGTGGATCCTCATTCAGGTTCACCAAGTGTGGAGTCTACAAAACATGAAAGGTAGAACATCTATGAAGCATTTTTCCTTAATTTTTTCAAATGTAGAAATCCTATATGGACACTCAATGTAACTCATCTAGTTTTACAAATACAACTATTTTGTTGCTAATAGAACATTTGACACAAATATGAAAAATCTGAAAATGTAAAAATCTAACATCAGTTGAAAACTACAAACTATCGTTGAGGCTATTTATTCAACCAACCGACCTTTTTGGGGGAAAACACCCCATTAAAGTCTGTATAGAGATCACAATGCTTCTCAGTGAAATGCTAACCCACGGAAAAGAGAGTGAAAGAAGAAGGAAAAACAAAGTCAATGAAGAAAACAGGAAAAAGAAGAAAAAATGAAATGACATGCATTTATAGCCAATAATGTAGTTATGAATTAAAAGTTCAACCACATTAATAAGGAAGTACACATTTTCTGATGTTTTTCAGCAAACAACTTAAAAAACCAAAAAAAACAGCAAAAACATCCTAACAGTTTACATAAACCCAAATAACTCGGCAGTGAATAGCCCCATGAAGAAACAATAATTCATCTGATCAAACATTTTTAAGATTTGGTCTTTTCATTGTGTAGGTTTGCTGCTTTTTTCCAGAAACGTTTACAGTTTCGACTCCGTGCACCATGCTATGTGCTGTTGTTCCACTTTGGCTGTGTACACATAACTACAGGACATGTTAAAAGGCAGTTGATGCTTTTACCAAGATAAATACTAATGTGTGAAACCTAGACCTTCCACACAATACTATAGACCAGGGGTCACCAACACGGCGCCCGCGGGCGCCCGGTCGCCCGCGAGCACCTCATGAGTCGCCCGCGGGTCTCTTCTAAAAATAGCACAACTCGTGAGCTGCTCAAAATTTTAATTTTATTGTGATGTATTTTTTTGAACTCACACTTGCCTTCACAAAGAATTAAAACATCTTAACATATATGTTTATTATTGCTGAAGCCAAAAACGGCCTATCCCACTTTTAATTTAATCGTTTTCTCGTTAAAACGAGATAATCAATAAAGAATGGGGCGCCCCCTTCTCCTTTTCCCGCATGGAGACACTGAGACTTTACCTGTGTTGAGATTCTTTATTTTGTGGTTAACAAAAACAATAGAAGAAAACTCTCCACTAAAGTTGTTTTTGGTCAGTTCTTTTACTTATTAGTGGAGCTGCGCTCTTCAAATGCCCGAGTGAACCAGCCCCCTCCGTTTATTTCCCCCAAACCCCGGCTGCTTTCACATTAATGCTGACATTTCGCGAATTGGGTTTTTGATTATTAATTTTCTTTAATGGAAACACAGTTTATAAAAAATAAAATAAAAAAAAATAAATGCATTTTTCGAAGAAAAAAAAGTATTTGCGCTTAGAGGAGCTGGTTTTGGTGGCGTATTGAAATTGATGGACATTTTTCGAAAAACGGTAATGGAAATGGACTTTTTTCTGATTAAATGCGCTTCTGGAGTGTCTGTCCGAGTACAGCACAGCGGGCGCCACAAGAGATCCACAGCGTCACTGCTAATCGTGCATCTCCTCTGTAAAATCAATAACTAGGATCAGACTTCTGACACCTGCACCTGGGACGGAGCGAGTCAGCGCTGCAAGCGCGCACCACACTCCTGTGACGTCACCCAAATGCTCCCTTTGTTAGTGAATCAAATAAAAAAAGCACACACGTCGCCGTGTTTTTAATGACTTATCGCTTGAGTTGGTTTGTGTTTTGTCGCATTTTTATAAAACCGTGTCATTGCGACACCGTGTTTTTTCGAAATTCCTAGAATTTGGTTAAAGTCTCATTAACGGAGACAGAATCCAGGACTGCTGATGGTGCGTTCACGGAGCCTCGGATATCGGCAGCAAAACGAAGCAGTTTATCAGAGAAAACATGGAACACCGGCACTGATCCGTATATAATCGACTGATGAAACAGTGTCGACGTTTTCTCTGAAGAACGGATTTGTTTTGCTGCGGATTGTATAAAAATTACAGTTTGTAGCGGACTGAGTTGAGCGGCTGTTTGGGTTGGTTTATTTCCAAAGCCCAGTGAACGCTCCATGTGCAGATTCTTGCCTGCAGTCAATCAATCTGTGCGGAGGTTTAAGGAGAATAAATGGACGGGTGCATGAGACTAAATGAAAGCGTTTGAGGAGCGTAGATCCACTAATAAAAAAAAAAACAGTCAAAGAACAACTTTTATGAAGTGTTCTTATGCTGTTTTTGTTGTTAACTACTTAAAAAAAACAGTTTTCTCGCTTTCTCCTTTAAAAAGATTTAATATCTTGTTTCTCTCAAGAAAAAGATTTTAAAAAAAGATGTAGGGCAGGGCGTTTTGGCTTCCTCACATTATACATGAACTGTAGATAAGCTTAGGTGACCTGGAACCTCGTGGATATACAGAGAAAAAAGTGCTGCACTTTCCTCCACGCAGTCGGTGCTGAAAGACAATGATTCTACATCCCAGGCATTTGACAGAGTGGCAGAAAAATACTGTGATGTCATCAACAGACTTGAGCAAGAGTTTGAGTATAGGTTTTGTGACATTGATCAGCTCCAACCCTTTCATGAATGTGGACACGACATGCTTTTCTGAGCAACTAAGTTCAACGTTTGACTTGGATGCTGGACAGGTGGAGATTGAAATCATAACACTGCAAAATGACCTCCACCTCAAAGCCCACCGGGGTGCAGCAAACTTTTGGTGCCTTGTTGACTCAGAGAAGTACAGAGGAGTATGCACAGCAGCTATGAAGACTGCCAGCCTGTTTGGTTCAACCTATCTCTGTGAATCAGCATTTTCTGACATGAACTTCATCAAGTGCAAACACAGAACACGCCTCACTGATGCACATCTGAAAGACTCGCTCACAGTTGCAGTATCAAGCTACACACCAGATTACACTAAACTGGTGAACAGCATGCAATGTCAGTCTTCCCACTAACAAAGAAACAGATACAGACGTATGTGGTAACATGGCAGTGCCATGGCAAAGTTAAATTATAGTATTGAAATTTGTTCAATTCAAAAGTGTGTTCATAACACGTAGCAGTTGTAATTTTGTTAAAAACATTACATTTGGTCATTACCTCAAAATGTGACAAGATTTGTTGAGATTAATCAAGTTTTGAATATTCATATTTGTTTCCTGGCTTGTTGTTGTTATTGATAATTACGATGAGAAATCAGTGTCTTCACATAGAGGAGTATCATTATTCATTATTAATAATGTATAACTAAAGGCAAACTAAGCAAATTTATTATTTAAATTCGGTAGCCCTTCGTATGACTCAGTACCCATGAAGTAGCCCTCGGTTTCAAAAAGGTTGGTGACCCCTGCTATAGACTATTTTCAAATTGTTGAAACTACATACAAGCATTTGGGTTCATATCTCAAATTACGTCAACACCGAGGATCTAGAAAGGCTTACACAAAATCATGGATATAATCTGGACTACTGAAAAACACACAGCTAATCTGTCGGTCACTGGGTTTATTTCTAAGGCAGGAAATCTGCTTTCACTATTCTCCTAGTTTAACAAACCTTCTTAGCAGAAAAACAATCAATTTGCTCGTCAAATGCACCATCATGGCTAAGCTGAGTATGTGAAGAAGAGACACAGAATAGGAAAATAGACAGTAATAACATGAGAAAGGAGAAGTGACAACACTGATGGAAAACATGAAAAATTGGATAAAAAGGTGATTGACATATCTCTCTGTGGCAAAAAGCAATGTTCTATCTGAATAGCGTTTGAATTTGACCAGTCGTCTCTTTTTTTGATCGTCCTTACCTTCTTAGGAGAGAAAACTCCCAAAGTGCCTCCATCTTCACGGATTGCAACACCCATCTCTGCAAGCAAAGCCTCCCTGTGAAAAAGACAAAGGGCAAATCACACTTTAATTAAAATAATCTTTACATGGAATAATATACTCTTTTTTTTTTTTTTACAAAAATAACTGTATTAATAATCCAAAAAAGGATTATATCCTTATCAGTGTTTTTGTAATTTGTATTAAACCTGAAAGAAATCTGCTGATAATAATCAATTAAAATAAGGATAATCAGTAAGAAGAGAATTGAATTAAGCTAAACTTGTTTCCCAAGCAGGAAAAATAAGACACACAAAAGAAAACATGCATATTAAGCTACAATCGTAGTCATTGTTCTAAAATAGCATTTAAAAATATAAACTTTTAAAATGCTAAATAATAATTTAATTGATTTTGTACCAACATTTTCAAACAAAATATTAAATAGGATAAAATTATTTTTCCCATTGTTTCATGATGACCTCTTTTAGCAGAAGAGCTGTCAATCAGCGGTAGTGGGTGGGGCCTAAATGCCTGGGACACCCACCATGGCTGTTACTGCACAGCTGGGTGCTCCAGGCCCGACAGATTAAAGCAAAATGCGTCCAGCTGCGTCTACTTTAGATGATCAAGTTCAGAAGATCCTATGTTCTGTCATTTCATGTGGAATAAAAAAAGATACTGCAGAAAAATCTATCTTTTATAGAAAGAAGTAATAAAGAACATTTTTATATTTTACATTTTGTAATGTTATATAATTATAAAGCAAAATAAAACACAATTAATCATAATAATACTAGGAAATTTCAAAATTGATTATGTATTACAATTTAAGTGTGCTTGTTCATAATTAATATGAATGACTGTTAGATAAATTAGTTCTTTTTTATTTAATTAAAATATGAATATTCTAGAACCCCATACTTCCAGAGGTTGTAAAATGTTCTCATAAAGGACAAAAAATGTAGAGTTAGTGAGACTTCTTTTTGCCAAAAGGACAGAAGAAGACATTTTCATAAACATTTCTGAAGACAGGCAGACAGAGAGAGGCGTGCAACATTGTAGCTGGAATGACACAAGGCCAGAAACATCTACAGTAAATATATAAATGTTTATGTAATGTCTCTTGTAAAGAACAATAAAGATTCCAAGATTTGTGAAGTGGAAAAACTGTTTTCCAAAGCTATCACATCACGTTGGTACAGTTTGAGGGGTCTCCAACCATTATTACGACTGACATAATGTCACTAGTGTAGGACAAACCTCTCTTCTTTAAAAGCTGTGAATGGAAATGAGCAGTGTTCTGGTACTGACCTCTCCATGCGGATTGCTTCTGTTTTCCGCAGTTTTTCCTCCCAGGTTTCATTGAGTTCAGCAATAATCTTTTCTGATTCCTGAAAGCAAGGAGCAGAGAAAAGACAACACAGTTTGATTTAGCTGAAACCTTTGGTGGGATTTTATGTAACATTTAAGCCAGTTTGAATTTCTATTTATACTACTGACTGTTTTGCTAAACTTTAATAATAGATTTTTTTTAAAGGAACATGGCTTTAAGTTGGAGATTTAGCTTTTCTGCTGGCAGAATTTAAACAAGGCTCCATTTCTTTAAGCATATAGCTCAGTATAGAGAAATGTGCTTTTCCTATTATATGATCGTGTTCATTTAGAAAAACAAATCATGTTAATGGACAGCTTTGTGTAAATAACATTCACAGCTGTGCTTGTTTTTGGGTCACTGCAACACCTTTAAAATACAAACTCTGTACGCTCACTAACTGGAAAAAGCCAAAAAGGCTTGAATCTATTTCGGTCTAATTTCCTTCATATATGCGTCGGTGCTTGACGTCATTGGGATGACAAACAGCCTGGGCACCACGGTTGCTATGGAAACTGCAGCTCCTCATGCCCGATTGTTGCAGTCCTACGTGTTATCTTGTCTACCGAGTGTGTGTGTGGGGAGAGCGGGACAGGAAAGAGTTCACCACAACAAATCTGGATTCATAATCAAAATGTGTTATAATTAAAACTACAATGTTTCATTTAAGCAGTCTGATTATAAGTAACTCATCTCCTTAAACTAAAAGCTATGTGGTTTTTAATTTTGGGATAAAATTCTACACTTTAAAGATCCAATCTTATGAAAATTCAGTTTCTAACATGTTCTTGTGGCATTTTCCTCGTGGTGGACATATATAAAGAAAATTAAGCTTAAATTGTGTTTATGAAAATTTAATTGTTCAAATAGTAGTCAATCAGGAGCTGACCAAAAAATGCTGTTTGAGAAGATTGTAGTTGTGACATAAAAGCTACAGTCAGCGGGCCACAAGTTTTCTGCTCCACTTTATTCCTATGCACCTGAGCTGACATTTTCCTCATTCAAGCTGGCATCTGGTTCAAAACTGGACAGCTGGATAGCTCCAATATTAATCCCCACTTTTGTTGCACCAGTAATGTTAGTTTGGGAGTTTAACTGTAAATGGATATTGGGAAGAAGGGGCAGTCTTACTCTGTGCCAACAGTTCTCCCCACAACTCAGAGGCGAATTCCTAACAAACTCTACAAAAATTATGTCCTTAAAAACCGACGCACATTTTTCTTGATTTTGGCAAAAAACTGAAGACCACTGAAAATGCTTTTGAAAAAAAAATTGCAGTTGGGTATTACAAGAACAAATAGTTGTACTATTGAGATATGTTTTGGTAAGTTACACAAGCTAAAATTGTGTTTAATTTTTACATTTTATTTTATTCTGCAGATTTTATTAGTATCCTTTTGCTGGTCAATGTTTCCTTGGTTCTTCTGGGGTTGAAATGCCCCACCCCAGCCCAACCCTCCCTCCCCCTCCCTCCCTCCCTCCCACTGTTTAGGGTGGTTTTGATTCTTCTTTCATGAGAACTGTGAGAGCATTTGTGTAATTTGAAGGCTCCCCTTGTCATTTTTACCTTGAGTCTTTCAATGGCCTCTTCTCCACCGGGAGTAGACATGATACGTTCCTGGATGCTGGTGACTGACTGCAAGCCCCCCTGGTTGCAAAGTGCACCAGAGGATGGAGAAGCTGTCAGGGAACCAATAGGCGCTGTGGAGAAATGGCCAGGGCGTTGGTTCTCTGAGGCTATCAAATATCTATTCTTATTGTTCTGAAAGTCTTTGAGGTCTGGGGCAACAACAAGAGAGAAGAGGGAAAGGTGGGGGTGGAACCAGGATGGAAGATGGAGGGAATCAACGCATAAAATGGAGGGTTGAAAATATCAAATTAATGAGAAAAGAGGAGATTGGAAAAGAGAAAGGACAAAGGGGAGGAAAGACCGACGTAAGACACACATCAAAAAGGATTAAGACACAGCTAGTAAGATGGTCGTACACAAGAACAGTTTTCATCACAGCAAGTTTTGCACTATAGCCTACAGAATTCTATACTATTTGTAATATAACACTCAGAATTTAAATGAAAACCAATTGACTTTATGCTTGTAACTTGCAATTCATTTTTACATTTGTTAATTAAATGTTAACAAATGTAAAAAAAAAATACTGCATGAAAACTGTGATCAGTTCTACTACACGATGGGAAGGAGAGTGCATGAGAGCCTAGGGACTGAAAGAGCAGAGGAAGACACATGTGCTTAAGTTCAGTGCACAGTTCAGTGGATTGTTTCACCCCACCCAAGCACTCGCATCCACCATAACAGCCACAGCAGCCTCACTCAAAGGTCAGGCAGTGCATGTCAATACAATGGCCTCGGGGAGGCCTGGGCAACAAACGAAGGGTTGTTGAGAGACGGAAAAGGGAAAATAATGAAAGAAGAGTATAGAATTATTTACACCCCGTGGAGATGTGGAATTTCTTAACTTTAACAAACTGTCAAAGATTAGTGCTCTGTTCAACCTCAGTAAACAGATACGAGCAAAATCTACACCTGCAAGTCTCAGAAACTGAGGTTTGGATCAGAAAATGAAAAAGCAAAATTAAGCAGATGTGTTAGGGAAAATCAACAAGCACACTACAAACCTACTCCAAACTATTAAAGCACGCTAGGTTAGTGAGATTGATGTGCATACACACTTCTGGAGCCACTACGGAGAAACATAAAAGTATGCACCTTTCCTTTGGTAGCTCTGAGCCTCACTTTGAGGACTCAGCAGAGGCATTCTAAAGGTTTGAGCACCTGTGGTAGATGATTAGTGAAAGAAAACAATGAAAAAAATGGCAAGAGCCACTAGCAACAAAAGAAGCAGCAGACAGTGAATGGCAGAGAGTCAGACAAGGTTAATAAATTATGTATTTGAATTGGAGGGGGGGAGGAAAACCAAACTCATTTTTCTAAATGACAATTTATTTTAAAGTAAATCCTACAACTTCCCTATAAATGATTTGGATGTCAGCTTACCTCACTATAATTTTAGCAAAAACATGTAAAAAAACGAGATATACAAAGCATGCTAACTAAGTGGCATGCTAGCCATTGCCAGATGAGCACAGCTGAATAAGCCTTGTGGTTGTAGTTCTCCATCAAGCTTTTGCTCTTTTTTTTAAAGCACCAGCATGCAAAGCCAGCAGCATATTTAATATGCAGGTAATATGGCTCTTAAGCAGTGGTAACTACTAACAATAAAGCAAATCGCAGCGCACAATGCAGGACTGATACACATATACACACATTTGATTCCACTTCCTGGGTAATCATCCCCCATAGGATCAACTAAGAGGAGGCAGGAAAAGATGAGAAGGGTCAGCGTTGGTAAGTTTGGAGGAATATTTCTTAGAAAGCTAGATGAAACAATGAAAAAGTGAGACAAAATGTCATGGAGTGCCTTATTAGGTGGACATCCATTTAGAGGGTATTTGCTAGTAACTTTAAATGTTTATTAAATTGAATATAATTTCTAAATTCAATTCGTATGAACCATGTATAAGAAGTCAAATATTGGTTTTCAAAAAGAAAACCATCAGAATAAACAGCATGCAGCCATGTCTATGTTTATTAATCTATAAAAAAATATCAATACCATATTTTAAAGAAAACAACATGTATGCATTTAAGATTTCAACTGCATTCAAGCTATTTTGCAAAGTAAGAGTAATAAAATGTGAAATTAAAATAGATCAGGATTAAATTTTAAAAGCCTATAGATTTGAAAGAGATTAAAGTACAAGAAGTAAGCTAAAATAAAAAAAATTAGAACAACAGAAGATGCTGCCTGAATGAAATAGGCCCTGACTTAGAAACTGAATGCAGAAGTTATGGTAAACTAAGACCATAAACTTACTGTCAAGAATGTCTCCCAGCCCCTGGGCGCGGAGGAGCTCCTTAAGACGAGCCACTTCATCCTTCAGGTCACGCACCAACTTATTATTGGGATCCTCATTGATGACAGCATTGCATTTGATATTCTTGGCTCGGTCAGCATACCTAAAAAGATGAGTATAAACCATTAATGGGGATTTGAAATCAGTGTATATTTTCTAAAATATTTTTGTTATTGTGTAATTGGAGGAAAACATTACCGCAATGTGCTGAGGGTTTCATCATAGTTGATATCTGCGGGGCTGAGAGCTGCTACCATGGCTGTTCTGGAGTTTCCACCTGGTAAAAAAAAATAAAGCCACTCGTGGTTAGATGGTCATTTAAAAGAACAAAAATAGTCTTAACTGGGTTGATTAGCCTTCAATGTAAAAGACTTCCGGAGTGCTTAACTAAAACACATACAGCTGCTGGGAATATAAAACCCCAAGATGCAGCACTCCTTCATACATGCCTGAATGGCAGGGTGTGTGCTTGTCTACTTAGGCTGAAATACTGTCTGCTGACAGCGAACAATTTTTACTGGCATAGTGATGCACATTCATTCCAGTCATTTTTCCTACTTTTTTTCTTTTACGTGAAATGTAAAGTAGAAAATGGATTCATTTGTTGATTTGAGAGATTCACTTCATGCATATTTTTTAACAGTATATTATTGCAAATGTTCCTACCAAGATTCTCTCTTAGCAGCCACGTCAGAACAGAGTCTCTGTACGGGATAAAGTCACTCTTTTTCTTCTTCTTACTCTGCAAAAACAAAACAAAAAAAATAATATCAGGAATGACAAAATAAGACTCACCTGTGTCTCAACACGTGAACTAATGAGATGCTGCTCAAAATTAGAATGCAAAATTTCCAACAAGTTAATAATATGTTTTTTTTTCCTGTTCAATAAGGATGGTTGTAATTAAGGATGGTGCCTAAAAGCAAAACACTTGCAGGAATAAAGCAGCAGCGGCTATTTTTCCCACTGCATATGGTAAAAAGCTGTCAATCTGTCCCTTTGATGAATTACAGGTTAGTACTTGAACTGTCAAAGACTTTACCTTGCTAGTACAGTTATCCTGTGTAAGCAGGTATTACAAGGAGAAGAGAAGAAAAGCCATGTCACAAATAAGTCCTCAAGAAGACTGGGTCATTGTGAAGAGGGCAAGAAACACACAATAAAGGAAAAAGAAAGACTGAAATGTGAAAAACTCACCACTTCAGCCAATGCAGAAATAACCTTTCCTAATGTTGTGAGGGATTTGTTGATGTTGGCTCCTTCCTACAAGGACAATGAAATATCTCATAAATGTTAACATAAAACCAGCCAGGTGTTCACGGAGTCTTTAGGCGTTAGCCTCACCTTTAGCCTGGTGCCTTTGGCTCCAGTAGAATCGGCACGTTCACTCCCAGCCAAGTCTACCAGACTAATTTTACTGACCTAAGCATAGGAAGAGAATGTACATTAATTAAGCTTAAACATAAGAAGTTTACAAAAGTTTAGTGAACAATATTCACTCTCATTAAACTTGGTAATTCAAACTGCAGTCATTTCTTATTGTAATTTTACTGTTTTTTTATGTTTTTTTGCAGCTGAGGAAAACTAATCTATAAATGCACACCCGCATACCCATAAATAGGGAGTTTCTTCTCTTTCTGAGCACTTCTAGCTTTTACTTTAAAACACTATATAAGAAAAACGTGGACATTGTTGCTGTAACATCAAAAAACAACATTAAAAACAATTGTCCATGAAAAAATTCTGTAATATAACTTAACACTCAAGCCCCAGGAAGCAGAACATCTGGAAAATCTGACAGTGTTGCTCCATACAATAGCCTTTGTCTTGACACCAACACTGCATTCTTTGTGACTCCAGAGGGGAAAATCTGAAAGTGCTCACTTTTTCTGTTCCAATGTCTCATTTTGAAAAGGAATTAAGGTCCTACTTCCAATAACCTTTGACCTGAATGATTTCTATGTAAGAATCCACATTTTCAGATCACAGATATGAAGGAGATGAAGAGAGTGCAAACTGATTACCATCATTCCACTGGTTCTGAATTAGAGAATTGCTAATGTTAACAAGTTAAGTTTTAAATATTATTTAGATCCAGTCTTGTATTCTCCACCAAAAACTCACTGTTTGCCAACACCTTTACCCCTGTTCAATTTCACAATTTAGCAGAAAATGGAAAAAAATACCAAAAATAAAAGACAGAAGAATACTATTTAACATTCCACTCCAACTATATTTTTATCTATTGTAAAATTGTTCCTAGTGGTATGATTTTGCAGCTTTTAGCTAAATCAAGAAGCATGGGTAATTTTTAATGACAGTTGCTGCAGAGCGGCAGTAGTTCATCAGAAATGTACCTCTGGGTTGTGATTGGAACTGTTGGTACAGAAGTAACCTTTCGGTGATATCCCAGCACTACACTCTCTCCCACTTGCTTACAGCCCCTAACAACCCCAAGTTAACATTAGCAAAGAAAAGAAAAGAGCAATATTGAGGCTATGCAGCCATATTGAGCCAGATGGCAGCTCAGACGAGGAAAATTAAGATATTAATGGATCCATTTGTCTGCAAGTCATCAGAATTGGAACGGAGAAGGGAGACTTTGACACGCCCATCACATCAAAAATCTGAATTTTGTCAAACCTCAAGTTTTTATCTGCTCCTGAATCAACATGGTTTGAATAAAGAAAGAATTAGACACACAGCTTTAATCTAAAATAATTTTACATATATCCTCAATCATGAGAAAAATGCTACAACAATACAATTTTAATTGGAGTGGGTCTTTAAAAGGTAATTATTTAATTAACTAAATGAAAAATTGAGGAAAATCCCTCTCGACACCATGGGGTGAGAACCTCAAATGACTTGGTTTATGAATGCGACTTCTATTTCTAGTTAGTCCTGACCTTTTCCGTGGAGAGGTCTGTCTCGTTGTCGTGTTTCCTCTGAGTGAAAACGATGGTGAAAACTGCGTGGGACCTGCTGCTGGTCTCATTCATGTTGGTCGCAGCCACAGTCCTGAAGATTTGCACATATGAGCAAAGTTACAAAAATGAAAAAAATTAAAATCTTATGGGTAACTTTGTCACAATTCTATCACAAACATGAGTCACATATTAAGAACACCATCCTCTCAGGGATTACAGTTATTCATTGGAGTGAACTGAAGCTGAGGGATTACTTTGTGAAGCACAGGTGTGCAACTCTGTGAAGACAACAGAACTGCAGAAGGCGTACCACAGGAGGCAGATGGGCTTTACTCTCAACATTCTCAAAATAAACCCATTGAGTCAGCACAGAAAGCAGAGTTCATTCCTCTTAACTGAAGCTCTAGTATCCCACATAAATATATATATTCATTTATCACAGGAATAAAACCATATACAGTAATTGTATTGGGAATTACAAATGATGTGTATGTGATTTCATAAAGAAAAGATGTTTTCCAAAATATTACGCTTAAGAACTCAAATTACAGAAAGTACTGGATTTTTTAAATATATTTAGATTGTATATTGTATGTATTTTTCTTCACCTTTAATCACAGAGGATGTGGATTATCACTTTCAAGTATCTAAAACCACTGTTACTTTTTTTCCCTCTTTCCCATAACCTTAGCAACGTTCAAGTTTGACCTACCTGGCCTTGTTGCCAGCATCCATTAAGTCAGCAATGTCTGTGTAGGAGGTGACGGCTAGCTTAGACAAATCCTCCACATACGGACCCAGAAGAGGATGCTCTCGCACTCTCAAGTTCCCTTTGTTTTTGGGATTGAGCAAATCTCGCACCCTCTCACAGTAGATCTCCATGTAACTGACCTGGAATCACATTTCCAAAGTAACAGTGTGAGTTCAGCCCCAAGACATCCCAGAAACTTAAGTCATTATATATTCAAGGTCTGCCTTTCTACCGGATACGTGGCGGAGAGGGTAAGGGGGTGGTTCGTTGATTAAGTAGGGTCTAAAAATAAGGGTACAGGAGAACTCCGAAACATACCTCTACTGAGTATGAGAGCTCCTCTTTGTTACTGTCCTCATTGATTTTCTCAAATAGATCTTCACACAGCTGAGAAACAAGAAAAGTCAAGTTTTCATTTGAATTAACAAAAGCGATGATCATTAAAAAAAAGGCCTCAAAAAATAATTTGTCAGCAATTGCATGCAAACAAGCACATAAATCTGCACCCTCGAGAAATGATCCGTTTGCTTTAATCTGGGGTTTTACACACCATAGGAATGATTCCTTCTTGTCCCTCTTCCTGCTTGCCCATCATGGTGTAGGATTTGCCAGCTCCAGTCTGGCCATAAGCAAAGATGCAGACATTATAGCCCTCAAAAGCATGCTCCAGCATCTCTTTGCCGATGTCATTGTATACTCGGTTTTGTGACGCAAAGCAGGGATCTTCTGGCTGGAAGGCAAAGAGAGAGACAACTCAAGTATACATTTTTGCCAATTTACAGCATTTTAAATGTTCTCAACACAAAGATTATCAGATTAGTACACTGAAATAAGTCATCTGATGAACTATTCAGGAATGCAGAGCAACAAGATTGTTTGAACTCACTGTGGTGTGTGAACAGTAGGAGTAATCAAAGCTGAAGGTCTTTGCTGGTTCCTTTGGGGCTTTGGGGTTGAGGATCGCTGTGGAGAAGACAAACAAGTCGTTAGGAAATGAGCTCAAAATAAAATTTATTCCCAGCTTTTTTAGGTCAATTCAACCAAATCAATCCAAGAACTTTGAACAGTATTTCCTCCACTCAGGCATATCACAGTGAAAAGGAATTGGTGCCAAGAACTTGGTTAAATAACTTTGTGGTGGTTCAAAACAAGGCGGCAACAGTAGCTTCCTCTTCTAGCAGATGGTGTAATGGAGAACCACTTACCAAGCAGAAACCTCCAAACCCCGTTCTGAGAATCACTACTGTCTGAACACAAAAATGGCAAAAGCTTGATATTTGTGGAAAAATTTACAGACTAAGTGTCTAGATTTTCAAGTCTGACCAATGATCTGACAACAAATACATGTTAGCATCACAGTGTTTCACAACAGATAAAAAAAACAAAATTAAATAAAAAAAAATTCATTGCATTTTAGTTGAAAAAAAAGAAAAATCTAGTTTTTTTTTTTTAGTCATTTTCAAAATAGCGCTTGGCTTATGATTTGGTTCCTCCTTCTAGGAGGTTATGATTTCACTGTCACATGAAATTGTGACACATTTAGAACCTGTGTGTGTGCGCACTAGAAGACTAAACTGTCAAATTTGACTCACTTTAAGTAATTTTTTGCTTAATGAATCTGCAGGCGATTCTACCTAGCCATTCTGTGTAGTCACATTCATTCATCAGCAAGAAGGAATCCGCTCTCATGCTTGGCATGCCTCTCCCTTACACTGTGTGGTACTGGTAGGATAGATTTTTGTGGAAGTACTTCTTGTAGAAGGTTTTCAAAATACATTTTCTTAGGAGTTCTAATAAGAAGAGTATAGTGTGATGAAACGTGTAAAATAATATCCAAGCTGAAGATTAAACAGCTCAAATTATCAAGAGAAACCAAAGACTGCATTTGGAATGAACTGCATTAGCATACATTAGGTGTTTAAGTCAATGTTGCCCTTTCAGTGCAGGCCACTAAGCAGTAATTAGTTTTGTTTCATGTAAATGAAGTGCAAATGATGTGCTTCACAAGCAGCCAAATGAAAGGCAGGTGCGTCTCTGTGACAAGAGACCACGCGAAAGGCGTTTGCATCAAGATGTCACCAGCAGAGTGCTCAGAGGATTCCACTGCACTAATCAATAATGCAGGAGCAGAGGAGAGACAGAGATTGCATATCGCCCTCCATGGGTCAAATCATGCTGACAGAAAAGCAACGAATGTCATCAGAAAGCAGCACGCTAACTGAATCATGCTAAATTTGTAATGACCGGAGCAAATGCTGTAAAGATTAAACAATCTTTCAGACCAAACTGAACTTCAATCTTCAGATTAAGATGAACAGGGGCAGCTTCTATATTGATGCATGAAAAAGGATATGGCTAAATAAAGCTCCTTTTCACCTCTGACCCAAGCACCTCTGAAGAGAAATTTAGACTTGGTGCGAAGAGGGATTTAGGTTACCAGCATCCCCATTACCTTTTCCTGGAACAATATAAAGGGCATCTTAATGGGGAATAAACTGTTTGCAGTAAAGATGTTAAAAAGAAAGATGGTGGGACAACAGCACAAGAACATCTGGACAGTGAAACATCCATACATCTCATTTTTGTTGAAAAACAGTCAGCAGAGTCTATCATGAAGTTTTCTTGTTTTTTTTTTTGTTTGTTTTTTAAAAGCCCTCACTTTCTATTGGTTTTTAAATGCTCCTTATAGATTTAATCTAGATTACAGACAGCAAATGAATGAAACCCAGATTTGAAATGGAAGACATTCTGCTGCCTCATGAACAACGTCATCAATCCATCTTTCTCAACCATGGTAACAGGTATAGGCCAGACTCTGGTTGCCATAACAACTTCAACTTGGCACTGAAGGGGAGGATGCGGCACACTGCGTTCTCTTTTTCTTTTTTTTCTTTTTCTCGTCTCAACTAATCCTCGTCACTGTTCTCAAAAATGATTGAGTCACTTGGAAAACAGATTTACAGACAACAGCAGTCAATAATCGTTTTTAGCTCGTCCTGATTTGAGAACTCAAACATGAGCGCAGTCAGACTGAGAAATCAAAAAGGACAAATAGACATGGAAATGTCCAATAAACTGTTAAAGTACAGGAAACTTGCTACTCCTATAATTGAATACAGGTTATAACACTTATAGTACCTACATAGAAACTAATAAGAGCATCCTTTAATGCTAAATTAAAATATGTCAGCAAGTCTACACAGAAGTTACCAAAAATTGAGGATTCATTTTTGCTCTGAAGACAACATGAAGATCGTATGAAAGGAAACATAAATGCATTTTTTTTTTTACTAACTAGTTCAGTGACTACCAGGCCTTTCACCAGACACAGAAATCAGGAACAGAAAATAGTTGGATTCAAAGCCTGTACCTGTTCCGACCAATATGGGCGTGATGGGATGCTTCCACTCCACAGGAGTTCTCCATTTCAATGTGGGGTGAATAGCATTTAACTAACCACATCCTGTCATCTAAAGAACATCACCCAGCTGGTTATAGCTAGCAGACATTTTCTGCAACAGTGGGGCCTATAATCTGACCAGGAAAGCAAAAACACCCTTCCTTAATTAGGCTGTTAGAAGGTCTCTGAGCACCAGATGGGGACTAAAAGCAAGCTCCTTTCACTCGAGACCAGGAGAAAACTGAAATGGCTTTACACATTAATCTCACTTGCTTAATCACCTATGGAGCTGCTCATTTAAAATTGAAATGCTTTTTGAAGAGGATTTTTGACTCTTAAGAGTCAGGTTTTTGGCACCCACGCAGAAAACAAGGAAGAGATAAATAAGATTTATAACCACATGAGAAAGTGTCTCCACACTTAAATAAAAATGGCGTTTTAACATCTTCTAGTAGTATTTTTCTCAAGACAAAGAGCAAATATAAAGAAATTTAAGTTTAAAATTAGATTTCTGTGTATAACTTTGTTCAAATCATTATAAACCAGGAGCAGATGAAAAACTGATGTTGAAAAAAGCTAGTAGGTGTGATGTAAAATCTACAATCTGCTACTTCTGCTCCATTCTGATGTAGACAACTAGGCCCATGTACATCTTGGTTTTTCTTGTGCGAGCTGGTATCTGGCTCGAAAATGTGCAGCTGGATAGCTCCAATATTGCTCGCCACTTTTGTTGCACCTGTAATGTTAGGTTGGGGTTGTGAGGGGCTGTAAACTAGAGGAGAGTGCATAAACAAATAAATAACGGGATGTGGAGGTGGGCTTTCACTGCACCAACAGTCGCCCCACAACTTTCTAATCAAAGTCTGCCGTTCTGCAGAAAACCACACAGGTTTTTTTAATTTCTCTTAAAAACGGCACAATCATAACAGGCACAGCTTTTAGATCAACACCAGTACAAGTGAGATGCTGCATAAGAAACAATGCCCCTACACTACAGCAAAGTGACTGCCTCACCAGTTATTACACTTCATTAGCAGCTCGAGAAAAGCACAGTCAGCTCAACCTTTTAAAAGCCTTCACAGAATTGTAAAATGTATGTCATTGACCACCCTATTATGTTGATGACTGAAACAGTTCACTGCTGGATCTAAACAGAAGCGAACCTCCTGTGAAAGAGTTTGCGCATGAGTTGTAAAGCCAAGGAGAACATGAAAAGACAGAACAAGCACAGCTACAGTCACCTGTCCAACAGTTTAATCCTAACAGGAGGAGAAAAACTCTGACTGGGCTCCATATTGAGATGGACAGAGATATACTCCAAGGACTCTAGAGAGTTTTTTGGCAGAGCCTGTGTGGTGGCTGGTTACCAGGGCTACAACATAGGTGACAGAGTTATCACTGGATGCAGCTCAACATTGAAGGCTAAAAGTAGCATTTACATACTGCTAAGCACATTTGAGAAATAGTTGAGCATGTTGGAGCTTTAACATCTCCAAAACAGAAACCGCCTTGATGAACTTGTTAACCTTTTGTGTGATGTGAGAGAAATGGTGTATACAATTCTGTAAAATAGATAAATTTAGCTGGAGATTATATTAGTGTGTTCATCCGAGTACAAATGGCTCTCTTCCTGTTTTAGAGAAAGAGGGAAAAAGACAGGAAGACAATGGAACAAAGCGCTGAATGAAGGCCTTTACAGCTCAAAACCAAGTCTGCACAAAACATTAGGTCATCTGTTATGACAAGGCTTTCTGCGCAATGTCCCTTAAAAATAATGAAAAAAAACTTTTAGACTTTTTTTTTTAACATTTGATTAAAACTGATTGTTAACTGCACTTTAGTTTGTTTTGTTGGGTAATATAAAAGAAAACACAAACTTGTAAAACAAAACACAAAAAGCAAACCTGCATAAATCAAGCATAGTGATGTTGCTCCATTAGGTTAGAAAGCATGGGGGGAGAGGTCACTCACTGACTTGGTCTACACGCCAGCTGTTCCAGCTCTGTTCTACTGTCTATTTATACATCAGCAGATGGCAGCTAGTGCTTTGCATGCCGACAGACTGTCAGTGACAGGAAGGAATGGACAGATTTCAGCTGCCCAATCTTTCTGCTGAACTCTTAAGCCAAACCACACATTGCTCCAAACTCACAGGCATCGGATACCCAACTAGGACCGTGAGTGCCTTTGATATTAGCAGCTCAGCAGAGTCCCTCTCAGAGCATACACCAACAAACTAAAGAGAGGATTCTGGAAACCACCAGACAACATGCAAAGCCAGCGAAACTCCATTCAGAAGCTAAACAAATACAGAACTGCAACAAAGAGGAGGGGGGTATCAAACAGCCTCTTTTAGGCAGTGACATGCTGGGGTTGAACAGGACTGCAAACAGAATTATATCATAAATAACAATAAATTAATTATTTCAAATGCTTTTTTTGTGTAGTCCTGGGTATGAAGATTCACAAACTATTATTTTGAGAGCTTTGATTCAAGATGCAATGCTTCACATAGCTTAGGGCAAGTGCTTCCTCTTAGATCTGTTATCATGCTCAGCACTTCCTGCATCACAAAAAGCCTTAGACAAAATCAAGAAGCGTAAATTCCATCTGAGCGATTCCATTCTGTGTTAGTAGAATACTGATTGTGTAGATCTGGTCATTCTGACCATAGGCTGTTTGAAAAGGCATACAAACAAACCTATTCTTCAACAGCTTATATTTACAGTTGTTGGCAACAGTATCATTTCATCACAATGAATCCTTTCACAAACAGTTAGTCTATAGAATTAAACTTTTTTTATGTAATACAAATATTTTGTAAGAAACAAAAAACAAATGAAAGGTGAGTTGAGACTGGGAAAGTCAGTCAGTTTGGACTGAGTCTGCTTAATTTGGTTCGGATCAAGTCCTATTTTCTCAGCGCTGGCAGCTAAGCGCTCACGTAGACGACCAGCGAATATTGAGGACGTCATCGAGTGTTGACGAGTGTCATCGAGTGTTTGTACCGTCCGAATGTGAAGACACTATTTTTCCATATTGGAGGGCTAAATGTAGGGGTAAGGAGAAGCCGTATGGGTAGGGAAAGAATTCGGATTTAGCCTTACTTTTGCTAAAGCAGAGACATGATGCAAGGCGGTTACAGAGGAGACTTTGGCTTTGAAGACACGCTCACATTGTGAGAAGCAATGTGTATCACATTAAAAGCTAGTTAATGAGCCTGGATTCATTCAACCACATTACAATGAGTTGCTGTGTCTCATTGCTCCTCTATTCTGTTTATATCCTGTAATGCTCGGCTACGGTGGCCGTTTTGGTCCAGTTGTTCCACTCCGAGCACAGAGCCTATTCAGACTGAGGAAACTCTGAGCGAACCAGAGCTCAGTCCAATTGGAAACTAACAGAGACAACCTCAAAAGATGGTTCTGGGGGCAGTTCCTGATCCTGGACCAGGGTTCACTTATGTGTATTACTACAAATGCCATTCCTAAATTAATTTCGTAAGTAGGGGAGAACTTGCTCCATGTCTCTGCTTATGATGAGTCGTCCAAATTTGTCCCAAAACAGCAGATTATCATGAGGTTCAGGCAGAAAAAAAAAAAACAGCTGAGTTGGAAAAACAGAATAAACCAGGCCATGCAGAAAGACCAAAATAACAGTGCCCTTTGCATTCACTGCATACACCAAGCATCTATTTCACAGAGCAATGACCTGGATTTCTTCAACTATACTACAATAAAAGCAAAAGGTTCTCTTTAAATGTTTTTAGTCTTTATGTAACCATAACATTATGAAACAAGGGGGAAATAGAATGATTTACTGAAATGTCCAGTGAATATTTTTTTCATTTATATCATTTTAATGCAGTTCAGAATAATGAGGAGAGTCAGCAATGATTCATGTTCAAAATTATTTATGAAGACCAACACCCATCATCCAGAGCTTTCTCTGCCATGAAAGCAAATGACCTGAGATTGTGTGTATGTGTGTATTCAATAGTATGTTTGCACCCTCCACTGATCTTCATTAGCAGCAGAGTATTTAGACAACAGCAGGAGATGGCTCTATTTGGTAGCTGCTGGCAATTCTGTTAGCCAGTCTGATCCAAGACCCTCTGCTTTATTGAAATAATACTTTTCTGCTGCCATGCTGAGAAACACAGAATAAGCATAATGCCCACCAACAAGCCGCCCGTGCCCAGACTACAAAGCGTATAAGTTTGGATCTGAATGTAACCCTAAGTCTGTGAAAGGAAACCAGACAATGCAATCTGGAAAGAAAGCAGGATTGAAGGGAACAAAAAGAAATCGCAGCCTAAAATGTGGGAAAGTCCTGAAACTTCACCCACATTGGGCTCGGAACCAAGAGAGGGGCAAGAGGACCAAATGGGAAGAGTGAAAACAAACATGCACTTATCTGCTTTTTTGGCCCCTGCTTTCATCATTAGGGGACGAGGACAAAGAGCTACAGGCCCTTGTGAGAACAACCACAAGACCAATGTGAGAAATCTGGATGGAGAATGATGTGCTGGTAAATCACAAACAAAACAAGGCCATTTTGGCCTGAGACATTGCAAGCATAAATCTACACATCCATGTGACTAGAACTTCCGTGAATCAGTCAAACTCAGTAACTGCTTAAAATTATTTTTCCTCTCAACAGTATAGAGGTGATGTTTGTGTGATGACATTGCTGTTACACAACCATAAAGATCATAACAAGCCCAAACATACAGTTGGCGTAGCAAGAGATAATCTTTAGAGATAAGAACAAAGAGTGCTAGATGATAACTTGTTTTCATCCGTCCTCATGTCAACATCACTGACTCATTCTGAAGAATTTCAAGCGACAAAACAGCTTAAAAGGTAGAGAAAAGAGTGGGATATTTCACACATTCCATTGATAAAATAGTTTATCTAAAACGTATATTAGTTTTATGTATGCATGTATATGCAAGGACAGATACACATACAACTGATATGAATCTCATCATCCCTCACTGTGACGCTGCCTCATGTTTCATACACGTGAACAGTGCTCAGCCACGACTTTTTCTCCAGCTGCTGCCATGGCTGCATTCACAGTCAGCTACCCTGATAAATCCTAGTTAATCAAAAACCTTCATTTAGATTCTACTGGGGCCATTCAGCAGCTAAAAAAAATGGAAAACAGAAAAAGAAAAAGTAATTGATTATGATGTTGAATTAAAAAAAAAAAAAAGAGAGAGAAGCCCGACTGTACATTTTAAGTTAGGTTATTGAGAAGCAAAAAAATGGTCAACTTTCTATTTTTATCATTTACCAAAGCTGTTTTTCTATGAAAGATGATCGGAGTGGGACTTTATTATCAGCAACTACATAACAGGTGCCAAGTGGCAGAAGAGAAAAACATGGTGAAAAGTTGCAAATTATCCAGTTTTGTGATCAATTACAAAACGTGTCTTATGACCATGCTGTAAGAATGGACAATATTGGCCATTTACTGATGTGCCAATAATTTTTCAATGTATTTTTTGACAAATATTAGTAATTGTCTATATTCATATCTTTGTTTAAATCTATTTAAGGTGTAATAGCTATCTCCAAATAACTAAACATTTAAAAATGTCACTTTGTGGTTCACCAAAAATATAAAATTATCACAAATTGAAACAAGAAAACTATTGATAACTAAATAAACTAAATATCAATCAATTGAATATTTAATTCGGTTCATCTTTCAAACATCACAACAATGCTTCAAGATAAAATAACTACAACAGGATGATGTTAAAAACTGGGTGAGCACTACATAAACACACGCAGTCTCTCGACCCAGCAAAACCCAATAAAGCCTTTTTCATTAGACCTGTCTGGAACGTGGGAGTGTGATCCCTAAGTAGTGCATGAGTGGCTCCAGAACAATCCGAGCTAGAGTTGATGAGGAATGTGACATCCTGACGGGTGTGCGTATTCTCACAAGGGTCAGAGGGATTACAGAGACAAGGCGTGGCAATCTCCAACAAGCCAGTGGATTATTAGTCTTAATCGGGTCAATCTTTCCTGCATACGTATGGCTGAGCCACTGGATGACCATTCCTCACACCATGAGGACCGATTTTTTTCCTCACTCGTGGGTTTGTAGAATACATTCATACAGAATGGGATCATTATTAGATGTGGTGATGGCCTCCTCTCATGTGCAGCTGAAGTGCATGAAGTGAGGCAGTTTATCCCTCTAGGATTTCTGTAAGGTCAACACCCACTTGGCACTTAACAAAAGGCCATTCAATAACAGGAGTGGAACTGAAAGGTGAAGATGTAATTGATGCATTTGTTCAATATTGTTTTCAGTTTACCTAATCACTTGGCTCACTTAGCATGGAGATAAATCCATGTAAAAATTTAAAGGAAAATGACTCCATATGTAGAAGCTAACAAGCTACTAAATTAGAAACCTTATCTTGAAACCTACGTTTGTTTCCTACAAACATTGTAATCATTCAATTGAAGGTGGTTTATGAATTTTAGCTTGGGGTTAAAAGGGTTTGCATCACTAACTGTAAGGAGCATAACATAGAAGTTACATAATAGTAGAGAGACGGCAGAAGAAGAGATCAGAGCTGAATGTGCTGCTGCTCCTCAACATTTGAAACACTTCCATGAATTAGTGCAAATGGCCATTGAATTTCTTCTTCGTAATTATATTAGCTCTGGGACATTTAGGAGCTTCCACTGAAAAAGGCCTTTTCTTTTCTTTTCTTTTTTTTCGTCCAGACTGCCTGCAAGGACCATGCACAGAGGATAATCAATTTTCCGTCCCTCTACCGGCACCCTCTCTTAGCTCCCCCCATGGGCATAAAGAATAGACTGGAAGGGGGGTGGGGGGTGGGGGGCATCCTGTTCTTACCCTCCAGCTCCATCTTTCTCTGTGCTGGTGACACATGCAAACAAACAGACACATATGCCCCTCAGTGAGTTACAATAGGGGAGGGGGGTGTCATGGCCTCTCACACATTTCTGTCCAACATGTACGAGCTGACCAAGCAACTTCATAAAACAAACCGTCTGTCTCGGACAGCATGGGTTCACTTAAATCAAAACAGCGCCCCTAAAGCAGGAAAAAATATGAGTTTGTCCTCTCTTTAAACTGATTATTTAAAAAGTTATGGCACCAACCAGAAAATTCAAAAAGGTTGCATCCTCTTTGGGATTAATGCATATATTTTAATCTATTTTCTTAGACAGCTAACTTGAATAACGCTCACTGGAAATACACAAGTATGAGAAACACAATGCAGGTAAATTACCATTTACATTACAGACAAAGTTTGAGTCATGTGTATTTTTTGTCCAGTCTTTTATAGTTTAATGATGAGTTTATCACTTAATGTCAGCCTAATGTTGGTCTTGTTTTGGTTTTTAAGGGATTGCATGAAAAGTTACATGGTTAAATGAAAGAATTTGTTTTTCAAATAATTATTTCACCAGTAAAAATGAGAAATGCGCATCATTTCTAAGTGCATGACACAAACTGGAATGAATATTTAAATAATATATTGATCCAATCAATCCAAAAGTTGTACCTGTTACATTTTTTTAATTAAAAAGTATGTGTAAAATTATAATAGGGATTCCTACATAACTTTGAACAATTTGTTCCATTTTTTCTGAAATTAAAAAAAATAAAAATGCAAGCTAAAAAAGAAAAAACATACATGTACATATTTCATGCAGATTTACTAATTACCATGACCATCTAACCAAACATGCGGTGTGTCTCCCAGCCTCCTAAGCAAACTGTTGCTTCAAAACACACACTAGAAACCAGCTGGCTGACCTTGGCAACTATGACAGACGGAAGGCATCATAAAACTCCCATTTACGAGGGGGTCACATTTTCCCACCGCACGTCAAATAACACACACTACAGCTTAAACACATACATGTTTCAGCTACAAAGCACAGCTCAACCTCTCAGCATCCTAATAAGACAGCATTGTCAGCATACCATCTGCAGTGAAGTCCTGATGAAGAGGAAGAGTATGGCCACATGCCAGGCTGCCTTTCTGCTCTGCAATCTGCCTTTGAGAAAGGAGGTGCTGCTCCTCTCCCATGCTGACTAAACCCCCACATAAAAAAACACCCAAAATGTGCCACAAACCACAGGCACGGTGGGGTGACTTTGACATAATAAGGATATGGAGCAAACGTAGTGGGGATTTAGCAAAAAGCTTGTCGTTGGTAGAGTCTGAGAGATAAAGAACAAGTCAGCCACATCTACTGGGAAGCTTATGGAAGATTCACATAGGTTTAGTCTGATGAGGCAGAGAAGACAGAGTCAAGACTTCAGGAAAGTCATGAAGCCTGTTGACAGAACATGTTTCTGCTCCATTTCTCTACCTATAAAGCATCGACGTGTGATGAGGTGGCTGACGCTTTGCAATCTGATGACTCACATTCACAAGAAGGTGACTGAATCAGAAAAAAAATAAATAAAAACACCAGATCACATTCAGCTCTCCTACTCCTGTGAGGCCATTGGTTTTGGGCCTAACCTTAATTATCCTGTTGCTATGTAAAAAATGTGTTGAGCTAGAACAAAAAAAAAACCTAACAAAACAAAAAACACAAATAAATAGCAAGGTTTGTTTTGCTAAAATAAACAGCAATAAAAAAAAAAAGGAGAAACGATTGATGTGAATGATTTACCTCTGCCAAGAACGTTTTATTTGCCTATAACAAGATGCTGACAATGTTTGAAAACACTTAGCGATAACACAGTCATGAGCTATAAGATATAAAGAATACTACACTAAAATATACTCTGTGATAAAGCCTGGAAGACCTGGCACAGGATAAGCCGTGCAAAGACGGGTGGATCTCCCAGCATGGACCAAAGAAGCATTTCTCACACAGACTCCTCAAAGAATACAGACCCCTTCTGAAGAAGAATTTCACTCTGTAGGCCCGTTATTCTCTTTTAGGCGGTTTGTTCTCAAACCTTAAATATTCAGTTTGCTCAATCTGCCGTATTTGGTGCACCAAACCTTCTTTAGTACACTGATCTGAATAAATCCAAGATGTGGTATTTGCTTTGTGTGGATGCTGTTGTGTGAGTCAACGGGATACTTACTTGTAGTGTTGCCTTGCATTTGTATGATACATTTTGACTCCTTGCTAGTCTCCCTGGTGTTAAAGGGCCGAACTCGGACAGCGACTTTTACAGACGCCCCAGACATGTTTTTCGGTTTGGGACCGTCTTCCTGTATGTAAATCCTTCCTGAAGGAGCACAAATGTAGAAAAAAAAAAAGAAAGAAAGGATTTGTTAGATAAAATGTCACCACAGAATGAGCTCTACAGGACAACCGATATTCATTTATTTAAAGTGATAGAAAATTGCATTTTTTATATGTTCTTGTAACATTTTTCTCATGGAGGACATATATAAAGAAAATTAAGTCTAAATTTAGTTTCTGAGTTTATTTTAATTCAAATCATTGTGAATCTGGACCAGATGCAATAATGCAGCTTGAGAATGCTTGTCAGAGTGACATACTAGTAACTTTAACAAGTTAAGAGCTTTCTGCTCTGCTTCATGCTACATGCAAACAGATAGATCCATTTACGAATTTGTTTTCCTCGTTTGAGCTAACATCTGACTCAAAACTACACAGCTGGAAAGCTCCAATATTGCTCGCCAATTTTATTTAATCGGTAATGTTAGGATTTGGTGTGAGGGGCTGCAAGCTAGCAGGAGAGCATGTAAACAAATGGATGTTGGAAAAGGGGACGGGTTTACCAGACCAACAGTCCCGCCCACAACTTAGAGACAAATTTTTAAAACTATGTTGAAGGTTTAAAAAAAAAAAAAAATTGAAACTAAAAACTGCAAAATCACAAAACCCTTAGAATCGATCAAAACTTTAAGCTTAAAGTTAAAATTAACATTTAACATCACAAATTATTGCAAAACCTTTTTTTTCTCATTGTGGGAACATAAGAACAGACAGTTGGTGTTGCCACATTCCCAGAGCAAAACCTCTTATTTTTTTAGAACTGACAATATATCCTAGAGCTAAAATAAATAAGTATATGATTTCTAAGTCAGAAACCTCTAGATAAGAGTGATGGCTTAAATGTGACACATTTCAGGTAAAAGTTCCCATCATTACAGTTTCACTTAACATTTGAAATAAACAAATATGGCCGACCTTTATTTTAAAAAGAAGCTCCCAACATATGTACTGCATTCTTTAACACCCCTACACTGAATGTTTAAAACACATTTAAAAACACAATATTCCTAATGTATCACACTGACTCGAGCATCTTATAGTTGTACAAAAACGAAGCAACTTTTCTTTACAGTTTGTGTCATTTAAGCCACACTTCCTGCTGCCTCAGCCAGTGACTACATAGCTTAAATATCCTATGTTTTTCCACGTCCTTGCTTGCAGTCAGCTATCATCCTAAGAGAGGCATACGCCCATGAAATTCTATCTAGCCTTTTCTGCGTGAGCCATAGAGATACCGAGCTGGGGGGCATGTTAATTCCATCTTTTTATTTCTGCTACCTTACAGCAGAAATATAAAATAATCTTACATTGAGAAAACTGATAATTAAATTCTCCGATGCTCGGAAGTGGGCTAATCCTCTGCTTCGTGTTGTGGAATCGCGCAGGGAGGAGTTAACATGTTTCTATTATTATCAGGACGAACAGTTTGTTCATATTTATCCGTTACAATATTCTTCATATCTAAATCTAGTTGATATTAAATTTTGAAAAGCACAATTTTAAATGAGACTTTGTTGAAAGCTAGCATTCACACACGAACGCTTGGCGTCTTTAGCTTCTTTAAACAGACTTGAGGTTAGACTAACCTCCAGAATGTTAACAGCTGTCGAGTCGTGGGCAAAATTTGTACCTAAATACAAAATATATTATTAAAATTTGCGCATTAAATTGTTAGCTAGACCACAGCGAAGTCTCAAACATGTACGTAAAAGGAGCGCATTCAGTAATTTCGGGTGAGACGAAAGGTTGAACGGGATTATAAATGTGTCTTTAACAAAAATAACATTCTTAAATGTTAAAATAAAATATAAATACATTATCCGGTCACACTTACCTTTTAAGATTCGCTAGCAGGACAGCACCGGACAGCGGAAAGAACGGTTAGCTCGCGGGCGTCAGTAGGTGGTGTTTTTTAATCAGAATCTACGCACACGTATACTGCTGCAAAGTCCATTTTTGTAAAAACTAGCCATTATAGCGACATTTGTCGCAGGAAGGTTTGTAAAATTACACGACAACCTTTCCTTTTCTTTTTCCTCCCTTGCAAAAGAAAGCGAACGCCTTATCTGAACACAGGCGAAAATGGAAATCGATGAATCGCCTTGATTTACCGAAGACATTACGTCAACTCCCTCTCAGCGTAATGACGGACAGGAAGATGAACCAATCACTGGACAAATTCCGTTGACGAATGCATCTTCCAGCCAATCAGCGCTACGGATTTAGGAAAAGGGAGTGGGGTGTCTCCGTTTTCCTGCTGTGACGCCACACTGCAGGATTTCTACCCACTTCTCCACGCACTGATGTCGCCGCATCACCAGAGATTAACACTAACAGCGCCGTCTCGTGAGAAATTGAGGATAAAACAGGTCAATACCTCACTAAAAATTACATTTTCAGTATAATTTCAAAACCTGACGTGTGTACCTTACAGCAAAGGGATAACAGTACAAGCCTACCAAACTTGGTCACTAACCTGTCTGTTTTTCCTCCAAAATGACACATTAAAATGAGTATCATACTAAAAATGACAGTTTTATCAGATAAATTCATCAAAAATGTACATTATTAACAAGTTAAATAACTGAATGTTTTTCCCTAAATACATAACTTCAAAAAGAGTGATTGAGGAACACACACTGACATTGTAAGAACTGTCCATCATTTATTACAATTCAAAATCCTAAATTGCAAAACAGGTGTGTAGCTGAAGGAAATAATTTACTGTAAAGTTAAGGGCAGCAAGGTCAGGTCAGTTACAGAGCCATTTAGGCGTAAATCAGCTGAGATAACATGTGCTCCCACAGTGTCCCATGATCCCTTGCACACCCTCTTCCGATTGAGCATCCACATGGGAAAAAAGTTCGACAAATGCATCACCATGAAGGTTGGAAAACCACTGCTCTTCACTTTCCTGCATTGAAGGTCAGCTAAGTTTTAGGTTAATTCACATTAATATGTAATCCATCTTTACTCATAGCTGTTCACTTCATAAGAAAAAGTGTGCACAAATTCTGGCACACTAGCATGTTTAATTTTTAGTAAAGTTCATTACCACAATCCGGATAAAGCAACAATCAGACTACAGATGGTTCCAAATCAATTTATCACTTTCCCTCAAATAAATCTGTAATAAAGCAAAAAAAAAAAAAGGAAATCTGTAACAAAATAAAATAAAAAACTGAAGATTTGTGCCTGTGTGATAGTGTAAAACCATTGGTGCTGAAAACATTTTGCAGCATTTTATTGCATTATCCAACTATTGTTAAATATGTGTATTGTGATATATGTACACAAACTCTTGAGGAAAACAATTAAAAGTCTTATCTTTATTATATTTTGCTTTAAGAACCATCACAATGGTTTGAAACAAAAAAAAATGCACAAAAAAAAAAAAAAAAAAAAAAGCAAATCAGGTCTCCTTTTTAATACCCCATTCAAATGTTATCATTGGTAGGAGTTACACTGAATTTAGGCGATTTGGACAGATCCCTTCTTGATAGCCATCTGACAGTCCTTAGAGGGGCCGTCTGCTCTGTTTTTCTTTCATCCAGGCATTGATCCTTTCCTTTAGTTCAGGCACTGTGGATTAAACAAGAGTCGGAATCAAACCAATCCTTCCAGTTAAGAAAGAACTACCTGATTTACATTTAAAACGTAAATCTGCAAAAATGTATTAAAGGTGACTTCAAAAGAAAAACAGTTTTTTAAAGTTTAGCTTTGACAGAAAATTTCACAGACATGATTTTGGATTAAACTAAGTTAATTCTGGTTCACTAGGAATCTGTAACTACAAAATAAAAAGGCATTTCAAACAAGAGTTTTGGTCTTAAGAGGTTAAAAGAGTCATAATGAGGAGGCTACCTGACTCCAGCATGCTTTCTGTGAGTGGCTGCCTGTTGAAAGGGTCAGTCGGGGAATTGAGCAGGTGGCGCAAGATGATGGATCTGTCCATGATATTTCCCGAGGGCAGCATCACAGGGTCAGTCATCAGAGTGTCCATCAGAGGGTCTGTAGCAAGACGCATTCATCAAAGATTGAACTAAATAATTCAAAGACAAAGCCTCTCTTTCTAATAGATTTTCTGGGAATACAACCATTTGTTTTATTTCTAATTTGCTCAGTTTTTTCCCCCACAAGACAACTGTGTGATATTAAATATGCTGGATCTAATGCCGTAGAGGAGCACATGAATCTATTTCTCTATTTAGGGTCTGCTACCATTTAAACCACCAACACATTAAAAAAAAATACATAGATTTTTTTTATTCAAATGGGAAAATTGAGGTAAAAAATTTAAAGCAATAAGATTAAAAAAACATATATAATCCCTGTCTATAAATGTTAAGTCATTCAATATTCAGCTGCTAAATATGATCGTGTAAGACGTAAAATGTAGTGTAAGTAATATTATGAGCGTACTTCTCAAAAGACTAACAGCCAGAAAAATCAAGGAGAATGTAAAAAAACCTTTGATGAATTACCCTCTATATTGAAATGTCAGTAGGCCTGTAAAGGGTTGCCTGGACATTACAAAAATAAAACCTGGCATGTCAGATTGTGACCACATGGACAGCTGATACAGCAGCCTCCAGCGTGGCACACTCCCATAAACTGTGGTGGGCTGCACAGCATATCTGGGAATCAAAGTAGGTATGTCCACCACATTCTCTTTCTAGATTGTATTAGGTCTGTCGTCAGAAGATAGCCTTGGTTTAAGCCGTCTGTATAATCCATTTGAGCTGCAAAAAATGTGAGGAATAGTCTGCTGATCCTGACTCCCCCGAGGACATGTGTTGAGAAACTACTGTGGACTTACCCAAAAATTGAAATGCAAAAACAGTTTTAAATCATTTTATATTTTTGCAGGTTAAAGGTTTTCAACATACTTTATTTGCAGTACAATCGAAGCAGAGCTTACTAGAATTTATAAACATTTGTAAAAATATGTGCATCCAAATAAGAAAAAAGGTTAATGCGTTTTAAATCAGTGGCATTAGTTGTAGTTTTGCAGGAATAAAACAAGGACAAACCTTTAAACTCATCAGGAGCATCACTGTAGTCCATTTCAGATTGGGAGTTCTTGGCAACTATCTCCTCTACCTTCTCCGCTAGCAGCTTAAATTTTTCAATGGCGATTGAAGACTTGATTCCAGCCTTCCTCATCTTTGAGATCACCTCTTCAAAGAGCTCGCGGCTGTATGACCGCTACATAGAGACAAAGAGTAAAAGATTTGAAATGTCGACTGCAGATGCATCATTTAGCTTGCACACAGCCGAAACACAAGACATGCTACTTGAGAGAGATATCGGCCAACCTGGTCGTCTGCAATTGCTTTCGCAAAGCGGGCGCAGTCTAACTGCAGGTAGATGTCCGTCAGCTGGTCTAGAAGCTTCTTAGGCTCAAAGCCATACTTCTCAGGATTCTCCACTTTAAGGTCCCGGCACTTAGGCCCACAGAGCTGCTGAAGGTTAAAGTTCAGCATAGCAGCTAACCGAGGCCCCAACTCCTGTGTGTGAAAGCAGAACCGTTCAGAACACTTGCTTGTCTAAATTAGGCAGATAACAGCTTTTTTATAGTAACCACAGCATGGAATTCAAATGACAGAGTGTGTAAGTGGAAACAGTGACACTCACAGGTCTGAGGAAGGGCTTTTGAACCTGCTTTGTGAGGATGTGGAACATTTCAACCGTTTCTGTAGCCAGGGCCAGATAAGAGCGAGACACCCGCTCATCCTGAGTCAGCTGGGACTGGCGGCTCTGCTGCTGCTCCTGAAAGTTTCCACCGGACAACAACGTCCTTATAGCTGACAAAAACATCTTAAAAAGAAATGCCACGGCAGAAACGGACTAAAATCAAGAGCACCTAAACTTCACAAAGTGTCTCATTTACAACTTCACAAGCAGTGGAATATCTATTGACCTAATTCTCACATTTATAGAGGCTCTTTCATTGCATCTGCATTTAAGTTAAAAGAAGACAGACCCTAGACAGAGACAAAGACAGAGCACAGACCCTAGGGAGCTGCTCCCACTGCTCCTTATTCTTCATCTCCTCTTGGACCTCATGGATTCGCTTCAGGGATTCCAGGCTCTCGTCTAGCAAGAAGGTGGTGTCATTAATTAGCATGTTGATGTAGCGCACAAACTGCTTGCCAGAGCTGTGGGGAGAGGTCACAAAACAAAGAATTAGCCACTAATTTATACATATATGTATTTACTTGAACGTAACCTTAATAGATTTTTGCACCATTGATATGAAACTCACTTGAACTCCTCCATGAAGGTTCCATGGTGGGCAATGTTCTGCCAGAGACTCTTGAAGATAGTGCTGATATGGTATCGTATAGTGAACTTGTCATAGAACTCGCTTGTAGCACCAGTGTGCTCAACGTCTAAAAATCAACAAATTACAAAAGTCATAAAGGGCCACTTTAATATTTTAATACAGTATTTTTTAAGTGCTCAATAAATGTAAAACCTACCAGTGTAAAACTTCATGAGAGCAGGAACCAGCTGTTTGATAGACAAGGGATGGTTTTCCATCATTTCAGAGAATCGCTGAGTACGAGGCTGCACAGCAGGGTTTGTCACGAAGAGCACCTCCACTAACTTGGCGATAAGGTATGGGTTCCTGATGTAGTTCTGACTGCAGATGAACACCACCAGAAAAGTGACGATGTCCTGGATACATGGCTCATATAAAACCTGGGGCGCATACCTGGTAGACAGAGGGTGTTTGAAGAAGAGGAAAAATGAAACAACCAGGAAACAGACAGTTTTATCGAACTATAAATGCAATTTTAGTATCTAAATTATTTTGCTTGATACCCTTTTCCTCATTAAAAAAACAACAGAAGACAGCTTTCCCAAAACTGTAAGAAATTCCAGCGCATCTTCAAATAGGAAGAAACAACTCACTGCACAACGAAAAGCAGAAATTCTGCCACATCTTCGATGTAAAATTCAGGTAGAGCAGCGAAGCTTTTGGGAATCTCAGGATTCAGCGGCAGAGTAACACTAAAAAAAGAAGGAAAAACACTTCTTAATAAAGGTAAAATAAATAAGAAAAACGGATGTCTCATTGATTACAAGTACAGCATTACGACAACAAACAGTGGCATGATGTTTGTCAGCATTGCCATGACTCACTTGGGGTAGGCAGGGTCTACCATATGAAGGATGAGCTGAATGACTGTGCTATAAAACTGCAGACATCTGCGGAGCAGGTTCTCATCCAAAAGGCCCACGTCAGCACAAGCTTTGGCTCGCACCAGTTTCTGTGGACAGAGGGACAAACGGGGACCAAAGCTCCATAAAAATGAGTCATCACTAATGTCAACATTTTTAGCCAAAATGACAAGTAAACTTAAATAAGAATAGGTAGCAGAAGAATCACTCAAAATCAAAGAAGAAATGCGTGGAAATTCATGTTACCTTGAGCTGAGCCTTGCATCGTTTGAGCATCTCTCTGTGCCGATTGGCCAGAGGAGAATCTTTCCATTGACTCTCACTGTTTTTGAGCTCTTCTACAGTCCTAATGTGTTGAGAGAATCACTATATTAATACACAAAAAGCTGTGTGTATTTATAGAAATTCTGTGTGAAAGGAAGCACCTGTTGAGTTCACGGATGGCACGCAATCTGCGTATGTAGCGCCGGCAGCAGGGCAGGATAGATAAATGATGAGCGTGAAGTGTCAGAAAGAAGCACTCGGTTGGGAACTTTGGATCTGGGAACTTGATAGGATCTTCATCTGTTCGAAATCACAAGAGAATTTCAACGGTCAACAGTGAAACATTTTCAAAACTTCATACTTGAGTTTTATAGGATCACAGCTTTGAGAGAAAAAAAAAAAGGATTCCTACATAGTAACAGGCGTACATGATATTGTTGCCATCAAGACAGTGGAGTAGAAACAATGCAGTCACAACAAATAGATACAGGATAATTACTAGAATCTGTGAATCATTTATTATAAAGGAGTGAAAGAACACAAATAATTGAATTAGTCCAAATTAGCAGATAAAGTAGTGATTTGTGCGAGTAAAATTTGTAAATAAATTAGAGGAAGGTAGGACTTTTCTGTCAACACTATTTATAAAAACTGCAACCATTTACCCATTTTTGTATTCATATAATTTTTCTTTTTCCCGTTTTTGAGAATTTTGTATTCAAATGATTCATCTTACGCAGTTCAGCCAGCCAGCTTTTGAGCTCTTCCATGGTGGCTTTGAGGCGAGTCTCTTTCACACTGACAGCGAGGCGACACCGCGGATGGAAAATGTAGTTGGGGTCCACCGTCTCCAGCTTAATCTTCATGCTAAGCTGTTGTAGCACCCATAGAACGTTAAGCATGAAGCCATCTGTCGACACCAGCTTGTCATCAGTCTGGAACAAGGAGAACACTGGCTCGGAAAAGAACTTCTTCATTTTTAAAAGTTTTTTTTTATGTGAGATTTATAATAATGTGGTAACTCTAAAAGCAGATACTTTGAAAGCGGTAGAATGAGAGTCGGGAGGAATACCTGCATCTGAGCTTTCTTCACATTGTTGTTGACTAAAGCTGCCATGTAATTAAGAGCTAACTCCCGTGTTTCACCGTTAAGAAGGATGTTGTGGAGAATTTTAAACATGTCTCCCTGAAAAAGAAGACAAACAGTTTTAAAATCTCATCTGTTCTATAATGGAAAGCAAAAAATATGTTCTTGTAAATAGAAACTCACCCTTGCTGATTCAAGGTAGTGCTGTAATGACTGACTGACAACTCGAGTGTTCTCCATGGTGATGGCAGGGCCAGAGAAATACTTGTCCGCTACCTTGGCCTGAACAACAACAGTTAGATAAACATTTTTTCCTTCAGTTTCCACAAATATGTTATAATTGTAAACACATATAAGGTTTATTTTATCACAATTTTAAAATATGATACATTTTCAAAGAAAGTTTTGAAAAACTTTTTCTTAAAAATGTTCTTTAAAAGTTTTTCAAAGCCAAATAGTTTTTTCTCTATTTGGCTTTACAAATAGAGAAATGGAACACAAATCTACTCACATCATCCTCTGCAAACACAGAGAGGCTAAAGAATGCTCCCAGGTAGGACAGTTTCTGGATCTCTCTACCACAGCCAGGGCTCAGAGGTTTCAGACACCATAGCGGCAGGGAGGTAACCTGCAAAGTAAAAGCCAAACTAATGTGCTTTGCAAAGAATCCTCCACTAGGGAGGGATTTATATTGAGAAAAAAAGTATCCATGGAACTAAAACAAAAACAAGTTAGCCTCATGATTTAGCTTTTCTAGGTTAAAAACAAACTCACCAAACTGCACACAGGATGGCACTTCCCAAACTTAATTTCACAAAGTTCAGACAATGCCTGCAAAAAACAAACAAACAAAAAAAACATGTAAATACTCAGTTTTTTAAAGTTACTTTATGGAGGCCTTTCCGAATACACACCAATAAGATAATATAAAACTTCTAAACAGTTTTCTTTTTTTGCATATCCTTCACATCCATCAGCCATAAACACATATGTTTGTTTAACCAATTGAAAAGATGGTCACACTCGTGAGCATTTCTTTTAGGTGTAAGAAAAAAGAAAAGAAATCTGATACCTGAATTGTTTTGGTTTTGCTCTTACATACTGAACTATCTGGAGTGAACAAGGGAGTGAATCAGACAAAACCACTTGGTAAAAATCTCCTGCTTCAAATAGCTTTTCATTCAGGAGTAATATTAAGTTTTAATCAGGAAGGAAAAAAGAAAAAATAAGGAAATCTGCTAGTCCACTGACCATCATGTGCTAGTAAACTCCTGCACATCCTGAGTACAGCACATTTAAGGAGAAGAAATTTATTCTTTTATTATACTTTCCCTGTAAGCCATCTCCCCCTTCATCTGTAACACACATTATGTCCTTCAGATTTCTTCCACTGTTTGTGGAAGAAATGTCCTCTTCTGCACAATCAACAGAGCATTCAGAGGAAGCTGAACCAAAACTCCCATCGTCTAGAAACCAGAGTTTGCTCATTTGATTCTGCAGAGTTAACATAAGCTTTCTGCTTAGAGTGACTGTTGATGTGGATCAAACCTGCCAGTGCAAATTCATTCTTAGAGTGGAATCTTGGCCAAAATTTTGTATTAGATTTTAATTTAAATCTTACAGTTACTCCTTTGCTATCTCATTACAAGATTTTTAAAGCAAGCTTATGTAAAAACGACTCTAAAACTTAATAGTTTGGTGTCTGTCTGAACAGCTAAGTTGAACTTTGGTGATGTTTACATCTGCTGAGACAGTGGAACATACAAAAGTAGTCCTTTATATATTTTGGGTCAGCAAAACTCATTTGAGAAGCAAAGCCAAAACTTTCATTATAAAACCAAAGCCAAGCAATGATTGCTATCACAGGTATTTTGATCAAAATCAGATCTGATATGCTTTTCTTGTATAACATAATAGTGGAGGCGAGGCCTTTGAGGAATTAGTATTACTGAACCTGTGGCAGCTTTCTGTATTTTTTTTAGTTAGTTTACTTATAAAGATACTCAAAAAAATTAGCTGTAAACTCACTAAATATATTGATTTGATTGTATGAAACAGAGAAAACAGGTGAGGGAATCTTTGACACTGTCATGTTATGGTCTTGTTCAATTAAAAAATGTAGACTATGGGCACAAACACCATTTAATAAACGTGTTGGAGCCATATAGATTCACTTTTGTTGATGAGTAAGATTCAAGATTTATTTTAGAAGGAATGATAATGAAATAAAACTTTTTTATGTTGAAGTTGTTTATATTTGTAATTGATTTGCTCCGCCCCACAATCGGCAGCCACCTGTAGCCAGGTGAGCCCATTTAACGCGGCTTGGAAGCCAGGAGGATGAGGAGCAAAAGGTTTTTTCATAATCGCAAACAACGCAGATAATAGAAAGAAATAGCAAACAAAACACTGATGACTTGACCATTTTTGTTACAGGAAGCCAGCCATGGACTTATTTTGAAAATGAATCATTTTTTATTTCACAAGATAAAGTCCGTGAGTACTTTTTTTTTTTTCTGATTGCAAGTCGGAACCACGCTCCTCCCTGGAACGACCAAGGTGGCCGTAACAAAACGACACTATGTTCTTTTTGGTTCATACATATGGCTCTTCAGTTTATGATTTATCTAAAAAAAAAATTGAAAGAAATTTGGTGTAACAATCAAATATATACATTATCTGTACTGTATTTCTTTGTAATAATTTAGTCACTAAAAAAACATTGGAAATATGAATAATTGTCAATTATAATAACCATAGCAAAAAAAGTAAGATACTGATTCTTCAATATTTATAATTTGTAAATGTTAACATTGTTATCTGTCCTCACCTTCCCGAACAATCAACTCTGCAAAAATATTTTTTTTAATCAAAAGAAAAAAATGTAGCATCTTAGAATTATAGCAAGTTCATGTGTTTTTCCACATTTAGTATGATCGTTACTGTGTACTAAACCCTAAGAACTTACTGAACCAAAAGGTGTCAGTGGAATTTCATCATGTTATACTGTATATTTACTGGTAATCATTATTTTTGGATTGATAAAGAAGCTAAAAGTCTTACCATGAGTGGAAACTTAAAGTTGTCACTGTCAAAGGAACATTCTTTCATTGCAAGTGCAAGCCCATGGATGATGGGAATAAAGATCTGAAAGACACGTAGGACAGGATTATGCTTATTTAGCTTTAGTGTTAAACAAAGTTATGATGTTTGCAACTACTGCGCATTATTTAACAAGTACACGTCAGGAAACGTATTTAAAAATAATTTTCAATACATGAACTGTTCTTTTTTTTTTTACCCCAAAAATTTAATGAAAAACTTAATTGTTCGTGTTAAAAAAGCTACAAAAAAAAACAGACGCGTTTCCCACCTGTTTGAACAATTCTTCCTCCTGATAGGTAATGCGCACAAGCTCCTGAATAAAGCCGTACGGAAGGTTCCGGCACAGCATGTAAGGTACCAGCAGAGATGGTTGAAGAGGGCTCCTACACAGAAAAAAGACCAAAACGCATAAAAAGAAACAACTTGGTGAGTAAGAATTTAATATGGAGAAACAGAAAAGAAAATGTGACATTGAGAGTAAAAGTCAACACAGGGAAATTAAGTTGAGCCCTGAAATACCCAAATACAGTTTTATCTGTACTGGATTTAGAATTCTGCTTAAGTAAGAAATTTTAATGAGGAGAGAAAATAATAAATGTGTCACAGCAACTATAAGTCATCTTACCTTGGTTGGGTCAGGGTGCCCTGCAGGACCAGCGCAACATGAGAGATGCACTGAGAACGGATGTTACTGAGAAGCTGGCTGACATTCGGTTGGCTACACATCTGGAAAAGGGAACGTTTGTGTCAATATGTTTGCCTGCCTGAGCTTATAGCGGTATTACATAGGCATTGCTTGATTTGGACAAGGAATCTCTCAAAAGCTGCTGAATTATAAACAAAAAAGTAATTATAGGACTAAGAGTTGTAGAGTCTTGTCTTGAGAACATCTGGTTCCAATTTACAAGAAAGTAATTCTCAGGATTTTTCATTTGTGGTGGAAACTCTTTTCTCTTGCAGACCAACCTTGGGAGCTTTTCTTTCCTCCATGCCAACGCTGTCAAAACGCTCAATGAGGTAGTTCAGCATCTCTGTCTCTTTGCATGCTTCAATGGTGAAGCGGTCGCTGCCTGAATCACAAGATGTCCCCCCTCCGCATGCACCAAGACTGTGAAGAGAGAAGCACAACAACAAAGAGACAAAGTAAACACCAGAAAAAGGCCACAGCCCTGCAGGATGCTCAATTACCATCAGATATATTTATCATCAGGCGGTTATCAAGCTCAAACTCAACCGGGAGCATTTTTAATGAAAACCATTTAACATCAGAGAATCCAGCAGCAAAACCTCAAAGAAGAAAATATGAATTATTTGACAGCTTGCTTGAAGATGAAAAGAAACACTTACCTCGTCACATTTTACTGACATATACGGGAACAGTTTTACTGCTATGCTGTTAGTGATTAGCTAACTCCAGCATTTGACCTCAAAGAACAACTTCCAGCAGATAATATGATTAACTAAGTTATTAGCAGGCCATAAAGCAATACCACCGCTGTCCTGAATTATGATGAAGTTAAAAAGCAAACACTAATAATGCTGTATTTTGGCAATGACAATTTTGCAGTTTGGGCTAAAAATTGATGGAAACTGATAGAAAAACCGATCCAGTAAGAAAAATGTAACAGTAGTATTAAAATAAATAAACATGAACACAGTTCACTCATTAAGGATAGTAGCTCTCCAGCCAATGAAACCTTTGTGGGTCCAGGATCATTTCTGGCTCTAAGTCTAGTGATGATTTTAATCTTCCATCCAGTCTGCCTTTTTGTGATATTCTTGTTGGTGGACCATTTTTTTTCACCGATCAAGAAAAACAAAGCTGAAATGATCTATCTTTGAGTATTTCCCTCATGTTTTTGCTTTGTTAGTGCCAGACCTGCTCAAACGTGCACCAGCTAACCCATGAGCAAGCATGTGAGCGCATTCAATAACACACACTGTGCAGTGGTGTACCTGGACCCAAACTGAACCTGAGCAAAATCCTCCTCCTCCTCCTCTGAATCTTCATCATTGATGTCCTGAGATATGTCAGAGAGAGCAAAAAACAGGAGGGACAGAGGACTAACAGAACAACAAAAATAAAAAGAGATGAATCAGAAAAAAAAGGATGATGTAGAACAGAAACGTTTTTAGGAAACTGGATTTAGGAAATGCATTATTATTTGTATTTCAGTTTATTCCTTTTTCACCAAAGCCATTCTGCGTGTGGTTAAAAATAAAGCTTTTTGCAGATTATTCAAAACTACAAATTTTGCAATTTCAAAAGCAGCTGTGAAGAAAACTGTTGTACTACTAATTAAAACCTAATGGAAATACAAGTGCAAATATGTTTTTTATTATTATAAATAAAACATGACACTGATCGAAAGGTCTGTCTGCAGATAATGTTGATGTATGTTTTGTAAAAAGACAAAATCTTAATTTTACTTTATCAATATAAAAGTGTGACTTGCAAGGTATGTTTGCAAATACTGGAGTGTAGTTTTATGCTATTGTAGAAGTAAAGTTGTTACCAACAGCTCCAACTCTTCAGTTCACATTAAAATAAATAGAATTTCCATTTAAAATAAATTTGAAGACTCAATTTTAAACTGGGCAAAGGATTAACAGCATTTGATTAGGAAAAATAGTTCTCATAAATAAAGCTAATTACATTTTTGGCTGTGATTTAAAATTAAATAAAAAGGATGTAGCTAAGATTAAAATAAAAACTTTTTTTGTGTAAACTCAACTGTGGTTATTTAAAATAAAGGTAGTTTTTAGTAAATGGGTTAGTGAGTCCACTCCACGCCGACAGAACTGGGGAAATACCTAGATGGTGGAATCCTGGCAGCAAAGGAAGCCTGTCGCGTAATCGATCTGGGAGAAGGAGGCTCAACAGGAGGGGTTGCTGGGGAGGGTTGGTTGAGAAGCCTTGAGGAGCTCAGAGTTAAAGATTGGGGGCTAAATGGTTGAACAGGAACTGGGGTGTTGGGGGGGACATGGAGCCCACTCGGGCTGGGAAAAGATCCAACAAAACTAAATGGTCTGTGGCCTGGGCTGAGTGGAGAATTGCCTCCCAAGGAAGTGGTGACCGAGTACGGCCGATACCGTTGAGAGATGGGCATGGGGGCAGACGGAGGGTTCAGGGAGTGCCTAGAGGTGGCAGCAGGAGGTGGACTTTGGGGAACAACAAAGTGAGGAGTCGAGGGTGTGGAGGGTACAGACGGTGAAGAGGGAGCTGAGAGAGATGGGCAAGTCCTGGCTGCATCCAAAGCCACTGGGTAAGGACTGCCAGAGTCATACAGACTGTAGGTAACATTGGATAAATTGTCATAGGCAACAAAATTTGAAGAAAAGAAATGCAGAGAATTTCCAAACAGAACATTAAGAACACTAGACTTTCAGACATAAAGATAAGAAAAAAGGGTCGGTAAGAGCTGTTTAATTGCTTATTCACGACACTTGCCTAGACAGGGAGCTGGCTCCAAACGACCCAGCACTGGGGCCTATAGGGCTGCTTCCTTGACTGGAAGGCTGCACAAGCGTCAGGCGGTGGTCATTGGATTTTGCTGCTGCGATTGGCTGTGATGTGGCGGTCAAGCTGGCAAAAGGGTTGTGAAGACGTGACTGGGATGACATCATTAAGACTTCCATCAGGATCTGACCGATAAGGTCTTTGAAGTCAGAATACACTGTGAAATCAAAACAGATTAACAGTTGAGTCGTCACACAAGTTACAATAATGCTACGTACACATCGGGCATTTATCTCGTGTTTAACAACATGCTAGTTATTGACCATATGCTGCTCACATTGGAGTATCACTATCTTATACTAGCACATGTTCCTACCATTGGAAGAGGCCTGCTGCAAAATGTCAAAGAGGTGCACATCTCACAAATTTTGCTCCAGGCTTTTTTCTTTCACAGCTCTATTCTGATATATGTGGGACTTTGTGTCATAATTCCAGCCGGAAAAAACTGCATTCATTAATTTCTCCTCCATGATTGATTTCCAAAGATGGCATTCCCGTCAATAAATAAGGACGCCATCCATACATAACTACCACATCCAAGTCCCTGATTGATCAAACTTCAACTGGTTTGACTTTCAAAGCGGAGTCCATGGCTCCATGTTTTGTACATAGAGTCCATTAGTGGACTTAAACTTCTGTAATGAAGTGTGAATGGAAGAATTTTGAACCCGGGGGCCCAAAATGCTAATATATGTGCATTTATATAGACTTTTCATTGAAAGTAATCGTTTGAACCCATGTTGCTGAGGCCAGTGTGAATGTAACACAGGAGATATGGAGAATATGTTCAGTTGCACACCTTCTTTAGAGTTCTGGTGGAATTCTGCAGCTAATGAAGGGAGATAGATGACATCTCTTCCCTGTTCCTTCCACGATACGCGGAGTATCTTACAGATGAGGTGAAGAGCCTGTTCTTCAGTAACATCTGAGGTGGAACACGTTTCCTTAAAGAGAGAGAAAAAAGAAAAGTTACATTTTTTTTGCATCTTTTATCTAAATTTGTGTTAACTGTCTATCACAGCCACAATTCACAACACTTGTTTATTTTTTGCTTCATTTTTATTTCCTGACTGCTTTGTTGACCTTCAGTCATTTATAGCAAAAGTGAAATAGAGGAACGCTTTTGTGGAAAGTCCCCAGGTGCTCACTCAAGGTTTGCACGATCTCAAAGTAAGCATAATCAAACAAGCTACAGATAAGAAGCCATTCCTTTCTGTTGAACAGTAGTTAATAGAGCTACTTACCTTTTCAGTCAGATTTCTCTTCTCCCTGCGATCGCTGTCATCCACCTCCATGTTTTCTATCCCTGAGTCCACATCCACCTGGGACATGCTAAACAAAAGAACTCCAATTTGAATAACTTAAACAATGCTTTATAGTGCCTGTATTTTTATCAAACCATGGAAAATCTGAAGTAAATTTCTGACCAATAGCTTTGCTTTACAAGATGATAACAATGTTTAAAGCAACCCTTTAATTTGTGAAGTTGGGAGTCTCCAACGTGTAAAAACAAGTGTACATCAGTACAAATTCTCTCGAGAAAAGTCGTACCTCTTTTCACAGGAGGCAGGGTCAATGTCCATGCTCTGTGATCTGGACAAACTCTGTGACTGAGTCTCCAAGCTGTTGGAGGGGGAGCTGGAGAGGGAACTCACACCCTCACTGCTTTGACTCCCATATGCCACACCTGCAGAACCACAACACAACTGAATATCTCGGAAGACCAACAACAAAGACCTCACGATGAAACAAATGCATTAAAATATTCCACCAAGGATGATCACCTATTTCATAATTCCAACATATATTTATATACCACAGTATCACACAAGGAAACAAGTAGAGTTGATTGTAATGCACAAAACATAACTTACATAACCTCTTTTCCAACAAAAGTAGTTATTGTGGCACTTAATAAAATTACTTAATTAAAGCCAAATTAAATTAAAGCTAAATACAAATCTAGACATATTTTTTCCATATTTACATATGGAAAAAGTAAGGAAACATAATTTCGATTCACTGTATATCTAGTACATATGTCGAATTAACAATAAAGCTTCTTGAACGTCAAAAGAAACAATTAAAAACACAAATAATTAAAGTCAAGAGTAAGAAAATTATGATAGATTGTGAAAAGATAGTGTTACTACTGTCCAATTATATACAAATATCATCTTTATAGAATAATTCACAAATGAGAAGCTTACTTGTTTTATTCTTAGAAGGATTTACACATTGTGTCTGATTTTAGCTGCTGCTGAAATACCAATACCAAATAAACTACTATAACAAATATTGATACTTTTTTTTATTAAAATGTTGTCCAACCAAGCAAAAAACAGTTAAGAACAGAATTCTTTTATTTGCCCTGACCAATAAGTCAATATAATGTTGAGTACAAAAAAAGTTGATAAATAAGAAGTAAATAAGTGAAACACTGAAGGCAGCAGGGTTTTGCAAAATCCTACAATAATTCTTTATTTGCAAGAAAGCCATTCTCAACCCTAAGCTGCAAGTCTTATGTTTCAAGCATTTAAGATTTTTTTTTTTTTTTTTTTTTTTGAAGAACATGGCTGAACACAACCCATGAGAAGTCACGCTTTGTTTCTTACCGGAGTTGCCCATGGGGGATGTTGCTGGAGTGCCAGTGTGGACATTTAGCCCCAATGATTGAGAAGCAGCTGGTGGCACAGGCTGAAGTGCAGCACCTGAGGGTCCAGGGAGGGATCCAGGTGGAGTCTCTCTCTGTGGAGATGTCAGCGGCGTGCTAAGGGGGGTACTGGGTTGTGATGTCTGCCCTCCGGCTAGTCGTGCCAGTCGCCTTCTGCGAATCTTAAAAAAAGAAAACAACACAGCAATTTTGTAAATTTATATTGGGGTAGTACAAACAATTGCTTGCGAAATCAAGAATGTTCACTGGTTGAACATTTTTTATTGACATTTCAAGGGTCACAAATTTTGACAAAAACAAAGAATAGACAAAAGGAACCCAGTATACTAATACTTTTGCTGTAGAATACATAATATAATTAAATATATATGTATAAACCCCAAATTGAGGTACAGATCATATCAATGCTGTTAACTTTATTTCCCTTCAAAACTTTATTTGTACGTTACTGATTCTGAATACTTATAAAACCTTATTGACAGTCTAAAAGCTTTTTGATCAAAGGTAAAAAGGAAAATCGGTCATCAATTTGTAACTAAAAAATGTTCCTTACTGGGTCGCTTTTAAGAAAAAATCCCAAACGTATCTCTGTTTTTTATTATTCGTATTTACACAAAGACATCAGAAGACCAGAGAATCTTCTCGGGGGGTTAGAGAATGCTTCAAGTTACAGCTTGACGGCCGGATTGCTTAATCAGATCCAGTTCTGCAGTTTTACCAATAAAATCATAACAACGATACATTGGTTAGCTGCACGTACACTGTGAGAAGCGATTAAAAATCGAAATGTAGCCGTTTACAAACAAGACCATCGAGGTGTTATTTTTTTTTTTCCGCTGAGTCGCCTAGCTAGCTAGTTTCTGTTAGCACAATCAGGTTAGCCTCCCATAAAAGGGTTATTTTGATCTAGTCATATATTTTTTAAAAAATGACGACGACTATTACGTTTCTGATATGGAAAACGTTAAAACATATGCACAATTCCAGTTGCTGTATTTGGATGTATTTTATTCAGGACCTGGCTGTGTGCGTACTTTAGCTTTCCGTTAGCACTATGCTTTGGCTTAAGGGAACAAAAAAATGAAGCAACGATTAAAAAAAAAATAAACCACACATATACATCCAGTTGTACTGCTATTTTGGTGTATTTCATCAAGTACTTATCCTACGTCAATCTACAAAAACGTAAAGATAGTCGTGGGAATTGAAAACGAATTTTTATTTCTTCCATTTAAGCCAATATATGATACGTTGTAGCAGAACAGCTAACGCTGATGATCCCAATCGAGAAAAAGAATAAAAACGCGAGAGTAATTATAGATTTTTTGTTAAAATTAAGGATTTAACCATTGTTTTATGTTCCTGCTATTTACCACCTTACCTCATCTGCGCTTAGCTCCTCCATTACCGCAGCTAAATCAACGAGCTAGTTCACTTTCGGCCGCCTCACTTTGCCAGCCAGAGCCTGCTAGCTAGATCTTACTTGCACTGCATAGTCTAAATCGTTCAACAAATTGTTGTCAGTCTTGATTTTCCTCCAGATGAAAACTAGAAAAACATCACACAGACATTGGTAGGTCAATTTTCCTCCGAATGTATCCCGTTTTCTAGTTTTCAACGAAGAATGAAACAAAAAGAAAAGTAGCGAGCTATTATACGTCAAAATACAACAGCGGCCATTTTGGGTCGAAGCAGCCTCACGTGACCAAGGGACACCAATGAAGATGTGAGACGTCACTGCATCTTATGTCCATGGTTGCTTCCAAACCCTGTTCCTCAACTCTAGTGCATGTTGGACTCTTTTCACATCTCCTTGTATAAGCCTCGTTTGAATTCAAACCTTTAACAGTTAATATTAAGTTGAATACTTTTTGTCTACATATTTTCCATTAGAAATAAATCATATATTTATATGCATAAAAGGTGTAAGGGCTACTGAAACTGCATCTGTCTTTACTTATTTTGAAGAATTTGCATCTACCTGATAGCTACCCTGAGCAAAAGGTATTCTATTTAAGTATTTTTAGCTGACATTATAACTGACATTATATATGTTATTGTACACTTGAAATCTTCAAATTTAGTCTGAAGGAGTACTCAGTATACTCCCAACACTACATGTACATGGTCTATAGTGTACTTGAAATAATTAAACTCAGTTGTACTTAATAAAAGAAACTTCAAGTGTACTACTTTTTTGCTAGGGGGGATTTGAGCATTCCAAACATAATTTTTCACCAAATCCTCAGGTTTTCATGTTGTCAGTGACTCACAAACCAACAGTTTGTGCAGATTTTTTTACGTGGTGTTACTCCTGACACATCCTGATTTCTCTTTACATTTTTATACATATGTATTGCATTTTTTAACTTTCAATTGGTTAAAAAAAATCTGCGTTAATTTCAGTGTTTCCATTTTGTTATTATTGGTCATAATTAAAAACAGAGCTAAACAAGAGCGATGAAACTTGAACTGGAATGAATTTCACATCTATTGATCTATTTCAACCAGAAGAGTGAAACCACTTGAAATTTGATTCTTGTAATAAGGACTATATTCTGTTCACTTTAATTTTTCTTTAAAAAAAAAAAAAAAGATTAATTTTGTAACAGCTGTTAGTTTCTCCTTCTTTTATGTAAAGCATCAACTTGTCGATCTCCACTCTCTTTTAAAAAATACTTAACAGGTGTTCATTTCACTTCATCCATCCATCTTCTTAACACTCCAAATCCCTTCCAGTGTCACAGGGTTGCTGGGGCCTATCCCGACTTCTGTTGGTCAGTGCAGGTTGCCAGTCTGTTTTAGGACCACACACTCACACCTCGGGAAAATTTAGAGTGACCAATTAACCAGCTTGTTCTTGGACTGTGGGAGGAATCCGGAGTAAACCCACAACTACACAGGGGGAACAAGCACACTCCACACAGAAAGTGGGATTTGAATCAGGATCTTACTGTGAGACAAAAGTACTAACCACAGCAATCCTGTAGAGCCCTTCTTTGCTTAACTGAACAAAGTCTTTAGCACAAAAAAGACAGTTGTTCTTTAGAACATTAAAAAAAAACACATTTTATTTTACAGTTGAATCATAAATTACATTAAATGCACAAAATGTATACAAAAAACAACGTAACAGTGAAATCTAATATTCTACTTTTCTCTCCATGGCATTATATTTTATATACAGTTACAAAAATTATATTACTATACTCCTGAACCCCAAATGCATTTAAATGCATTGGTGCACATGAGAACATTAAACTTGTTGCAGCTGGAGATAAGATGAAAAATAAAACAATAGTGCAGCTTGAAGTGACTAAAACCATTATTTGACATATTTTCAAGCAGGCAGCAAAAGTATCAACATTGTGTCTAACTTCCACTGCTCCACCATGGAGGCCAGCTCCACCAAAGAGCTGCAGTGTCTTTTAAAAGTAGTGCAACTGTGCCACCTAGTGTTTGATGTCTGAACCCTGACAACAACAAACAACATTCTCTGGAATGATATTTGGAATCCCGTCACAGAGAAAACTCCACAGACTTGTTGTCTTGTGCAGTTTTGCTTGTCAGAGTTAACAGCATGGAATCAGGCCAGCTCTGTCCTCCATCGCTGCTCCAGAAACACCTCTCATTTCTCTTTACTTCTTTTTAAACACCTGTCGGCAGAGCTCTCCTTCACAGTACAGTTCCTGAGGAAGACAGGACATGGAAGAGTTTCGTTACAATCAGGGAAGTCCTTTTAATCGATTTGCTAAAAGTATGATTCCTACCAGGTGGAGCTTGTCGTCTTCAATCCAATGTGTCCAGCCCCGGTTCTTCTTCTCCCCAGTCTGAACACACACCAGTTTATTCCCCTCCCACGTCACCAGTGACTGCAAAGACGAAAGACGGCGTAAGTATCAACGCTGTGTGACCTATAAAGTCATATGCTGACCCCATCAGGCTCACCTTGACGTGTCTGTTGTCCAGTCCCTGAGTAAACTCCTCAATTTCTTGGTTTAGTTTGAAGGAGAAGGTGTAATTCCGGAAGGTGCTCACAGTTTTGATGACATATAGATCTCCGTGCTGCTCAATCACCTTCTTCAGTTTCAGTCTCAGAGCAATTTTTCGCAAGTAGGGGCCGATACCTGTAATGGAAAAATCAATGGGAATCACACAGATGATCACCACTGCATAGATATGTCGCAGCTTCTCTGCTATGCAGGATTCTTAACATTTTAAATGCTTTTACACAAACATGTAGTTTACATTAAAACTTTCTGGAAGCACTCACCAAGAGCCATCATGTAGCCCTCAAAGTTCACATTGCTGATCATTTCCCAGGTTCCACAAATGCTGGCCGGCATGATGCACTGATTTCTTCCCTTTGAGAAAGTGATGAGAGAAAAGCGTTGTCCTCAACTTGCAAGGCAGAAGTTCTGAGGAAAAGGGTCAGGCAGCGCTGTTTTGTAGGCGGCTGCCAGGGGTGTGTCAGCACCTGACTTGGTGTCACCTGAGCAGCGTGGACACATGGGGGAGGTGCTGCTATCACAGCAAGGATGGAAACTAAAAAGTCAGACGTGTCAAACAGGTCTAACTATGAAACTAATTGGCAAAGAGCCTTAATAGTTGGCCGGAGGTGTTAAAAACAGAAAAAATAGAGTAAAAAGGCTTGTTGGTAGGGGTTTTTCCACTGTTTTGACACAAAGACGACGTAGAAATGACACAGTTTCCATGAAAAAGAATTCATGAAACAACCTTGGAAATGGGTTTTTCTCTTATTTGATGCAGAGCAGTGAAGGGTGGAAAAATAGAATCGAAAGTTTTGATTCCAAAGGAAGTTTTTTGTAAATTATTGAAAATAATGCACTTCCAAATTAAAACAAAAGTTTGAAGCTTGTTCCTTGGGAAAGTTTGAAAGCTATGTTAAATTATCATATTTTTTTTTTTTTTCATTTAAGGGAAAATAAGAATCCTGTTATTATTTCTTTCAGTTTAATGTAAAACATAAATACTCTAAGCAAAAATATTTGGGTTATTTTATCAAAAAGATATAATTTCATGTCACCATTTTCAGCAAAAACTTCTGAAGAATAGAAAATAAATTTTCCTCATCTTAATAAATATTTGAAACAGTTGGAATGAGGAATCGTGTGTATTTAACTGATTGACATTAAAAACCCAGCAGATTCCAAGAAACAGTTTTTTGTGAGCTTCCAAAATTAATTTGACAATTGTTTCCTTGTTTTTGATTCTTTTTTTTAGGTAGCAAAAAAAAAAAAACCTATGTATAAAAAGATGGAATAAAAATAATAAAACAAAAAAAAAAAAAAAAAAAGGAAAAAAAAAAAATCAAATCAAAAACAGCAACCAAATTTGCCCCATGGTTTCTCCAGGGTTAAATATTTAACAAAAATAAAGTGCTTTAAAGATTGAAATGAATCCCTTACTACAAGTGAAACTTTCAAATAACCTTAGGGTTTTTAGTATCTATTATTCTGCACTTCTAGTACGCGACTGGCTTTCTGCATTAACATGAGCCAGTGAGTGGAAAAATACAACTTCTGATGTCTAACAAACAAATTCAAGAGGACAACATTCAGAAGAAAAAAGCTTTAAAACAACAAAAATGTAATCTATGATGATATTTCACACTTGATATTAAATGCTTGTTATTTTGTACAAAAATACGACTCGTAAATTTTCACATTTGTAAAAATATATATTTTATTACTTCAATAAGTAAATGGCAATTAAATGCAAAAACAAAATATCAAAGCAAGTATTAATTTCTTTCACACGAGGAAAGTTATATTTTCTGTAGAAAACTCTCATCAAGCTTGTTTTGATCATTGTGAGGCTTTATTGTTTTTATTGACAGTAAACTTCCAGTAGTGTTTGTGCCGTTGTGGCAGTAAAGGTCATGAGCTCGAGGAAGCGCTGGTGTACCTCTGAAGGGGTGCTAAGACGATGTCTGCATTTTTCCGTTCGCTCTCGGCGCTGTAAAGACGTTGCTCTCGAATGTAGTCGATGACGTTTTCTGGCAGCAGGTATCTGACGCTGTGACCTCGACGCAGTGCGCGGCGCACATGGGTGGCTGAAATCTCGTTGGTGATCCACTCGTGGACAACGTGGATGTTCTTGTGGTGAGTCCACAATTCATCTGACTGTTGAATGAACTTGTATGGGTCGCTGCCACTGCGGGTGATGCAAACCAATCCGTAGAAGCCGACAATTTCAGCGATATCCTCCTGCTTCCAGAGGTTGGGAACGGCAAAGGATTCCAGGACATCAGCTCCACACAGAAGCATCAGCTGAGGGCCGTCTAAGCACAGAGTAATACACAAGTTATAATTAAAATTTTATTTATTTATTATTAATTCATCTGATCATTTTTAGAAGTCTAGGTAGTGCAAAAACAACTCAAGGAAAGCAGAAATAAATCTGAATTTCAGCTGCTATCAGCTCTAAGTTTTAACTTTGTTGAATTAATGCTATCTTTAAAAAATATTTTAAGTGGTTCCAATGCACAAAAAGCTTTCTAAACAACGAAAGCAGGATCAGGAGTGCATACAAGGCACATTTGAGTTGGAAATTTTTGCAAAATTAGTTGAAAAACAACTTAAAGTGCACTTGTTTTTCCCCACATTCCTTTTTGTAGGACAACCTAAAGCTGTCTTTCACCTTGCATGCTTTTGTGTGGTGTGGGTGGATGACAAGTGCATAACTGCAAAGCATCCACACCCTTTACACCACTGTGTCCTCAGTTAACAGCGAAAGGCTGATTTAAGGGAAGCAGAAAGGCAGAAAGGCTGTGAGAAAATATACAGTAATGATATTAATCCCTGCTTGTTCCAGCAGCATGAGTGATGCACACAAATTTAAACTGCTAAATAGTAGGAAAAAATATTCTTTTTTTATTCCCATTTCTACAAAACTATATTGAAGCCCAACATCTTTATTCCGTTATTAAAACAATAATAATACATTGATTTTTTTTAGCTTTAGACTCTCATTACAATAGAAACAGTACCGGTAAGCTAAATTGAGACAAGGAGTACATACTAAACATAAACATACATATTTATAAAGTTGATTGCAACATCAACTTTGTAAAAATTCAATTATTTCTTGGCTGTAAGAGGTAAAAAATAGATTGTGGGGGGTTTTCTGTGTAAATCAAATAGTAGAATTGCAAAGGTCAAGTCATGAGGTAATGATAATGTTTGCTAAAGTTTGTTTATTAATTTATCAGGACACGGTACAAATACATTGAGCTTAGAAAGCAAAGATGCTTGCACCAGATTGTAGCTTAGTGGCTAATAAATATTTATTTTTTGGTTGCAGTGTGGATCGCCGAGAGATGCTGAGAGTGCATTTATGCATTTAAGATGCAACAAACTGGGCATTTTGGCAATTTATCTATTTTATTTCTTACATATTAGCTTTTATTTAACCAGGAAGTCCCACTGAGATTAAAAATCTGGCCAAGAGGCGACAAAAAACCCACACATTATAGTTAGAGAATAAAACAGTACTTTCTTTAAAAACACTAACAAACACAATAATCTTTATCTTGTGCTCACAACTTGGATTTAAAACTCTTTAATGGAAGGAGTTCTGTAAGTTAAAGGGAACTTTAACTTACATTTTTCAGGTTTCTCATAACTAGCTTTTAGTAAAATTTCACATGAACCTGGTTTACATGTTAAAGAAGCAGTCATGTGAGAGAAGCATGGGCAGGAAATTGATAAAGAGCAGAAGCCCCAGGACAGAACTCTGAGTGACACCTGACGCTGCAGGGAGTGAGAAAGTGCAAAAAACCTGAGTTCATCAGAGTTGTTTCTATCCTAGGCAAAGAAATGTTAAAGAAAAAGAAAAGAAAGATGATGCTGACACTACTATTTAATACTTCTGGTAGTACATATGATTAAGATACCTTCATTTTAACTGAACTAATCATCTTTGACTTCACCCGTACAACTCATTTACCTTCAGGAATGAACGTAGGGCTGGTTACCTTTTCTCTTTTGATGCCTGGAGCTCTCAGAATGATTCTCCTCGATGCGTCTCTTTTTGCCATGCTTGACAGTGTCCACATCATCCTTGTTGTGATCTTCTGCATGGAGTTCTTCATAGTGATGTCTAACACACAAACATAAACAAATGATCAGATTCATTCACAATTTCTCACTGGATAAATCTGACATTCAGAAGACATAAATCTGTCATTTTGCCTTTACTTTTGTAATCAGAGTACAACTTAAGCTGAATCATGTCTTTTTGCTTCAGATAATAAAAAACACAATTTCTGGCATTTTTATTTATTAATTAATTAATTAAATGTGTTGAGCGTTTGTTGTTCTGATTTAAAGTGCTAACTTCTGGTAATTTTTGTGATTCATCCTAGTTAACATGTTGCCCAACCTTAACTGCACACGTCAGTCGCCTAATGACTGGTGGAAACTCCGTGGCTCAGAATAACTGCAGCTGTCAGGATTTATGAATGTATGAACAACAAGTCACACGACATGACCACCAGTATCACATAGATTAAAGAAGATTTTTACTGTTTTTGTAAACATAGAAGTGACTGGCAATAAAAGAGAACCAACACAAGTGAAAATGGCAAAGAAATGAAATGGGAACTAAAGAAAACCTTAAGAAGTGATGGTTTACATTTTTATGTCAAGATAAATCACACCCTCACCACAGTTCACTGCCAAAAAAAAAAAACAACTGCATGCATACCTAACAACTTTAGCTGTTTCCATCCATTCTGGCTGCAGGCTCTCCCAATCATCTACTTTAATCCAGTCTGAGTTCGCTGTGGCCAAGCGAGCCATTTCCAGACGGTGAGACGCCTCAATCAAACCCTTTTTCTTATAGGCATCGCCCACGGGAGAAATGATTCCTTTCACTACATTGTATTGTCCTAAAGAAACAAAACAAAGAGGAAGATTTTCACTAAAGTCGAATGCAGCATAGAAAATTCTTCTTCACAATTTATTGGAGCCTGTAAAATGATGCATAGCAGTGCTGGCCAACATTCAAGAATGTATTCACAGCATGTTCCTGTGTGTTCTGCATAGTGTGAAGCATAAATATTTTTTGAAAAAAGGTGCTCCGTATGGTAATTAACCTGCTTGGTTTAATGGTTCTCTACAATTTAATAATAAAAAAAAAATTAAAAGAAACTTTAGCACAAAATTATTTTTCTTATATCAGTTAAATACACTTTGTCTTAACAATTTAAAGAAAATATTAACTGATTTTTTTTTTTTTTGCAGATCTACCTTCATAAACAACCTATTCTTAGTAAAAGTAGGTTAAACAAAACAAAAACAAACACGTGATAATAAGTAAACATGCCAGTGACTCAAATATTTCTGCTTGAATATTTCTTTAATTATGAACAAGTATTTGAAGGAGCTTACAGCCAAGAAAATAAATTCCCATGTTAAGGTGTTGGTGCAGGCTATTTTGAAGCTAAAGTTATATCTCTCCCGTTAACACATTCAACTTTTTGCTTATCTTGAAACCATATACCAGGGGTCGTAACCTGAGGTTCCAGAGCCACATGTGGTTCGTTAATCCTTTCATAGTGTCTTTCTGACTGAAGAGAAATGAAAAACATTTTTTCTAAGTAAAGGTTTCTAAATTGGCATTGATTTAACATTGATTATCTATGTTTATACGTTTATGACTAAGGTGCACCTAAAGGTAAAATAAAAGTTTTTACATTTGTTTTCATTATATGCTTCCTCCAGATTACACTGATTTCAAATACTAAGCTAAATGTTGGTAAAAAAAGTCAGATATTTTCTCATTTCTCAGTTTACTTTATGAGTTTAAAGTGCACTTTATCTACCGCTGAACAACATAGGTTAGCTATGCAGAATGAAATGGATAAATTATATTTGGATATTCTTCATATACTTTCTTCTCCTGGATCATAAACCATTGATTCATGTTCATATTCAGGTTAACAGGAGTAGTTAGTAAGTAAAAGAATTGTGGCTCATAGGCCTAAGATAACAAGAGAAAATGCTATTTTCCCTTGCATTGTTTAAAATCTTTAATAGGAGCATACTAGCTGCAATGGGATGATCCTGAAGTCTTTTATTTTTCAAGGAAGTCACGTGACTTCCTGTCAAAAGAAAATGCTACTTTCTCTTTGCGTTTTTTAAAAAGAAAAAAGTGAATATAATTCATATTTTATAATAAAAGCAGCAATGTCATAAATGCAAAGTGGTATCAAATGATCCTAAAGGGTAAAATCTGACTTTGCAGCTTCTAATAGGTTCTGATTAGTAAGAGACCCTTGTCATTCACAAATATACAGGCCAGAACATTGGAGGAAAAAAGATCAAACTAGTTTAGATAACTCAACCTGTGTCTTGCAGGTGGTCCCGGGCCAGCTCAAACATCCTCAAGTGCATGTTGGTGATGGGATTAAAAGACCCGCATGCCAGCAACACCACTTCGGTTACCTTCTGATTCTGCATCTCGCATAATGGAACAGCTTTCTCTCTGAAACAAACATAAACTGAGATTTATAGGGGTCACAGACCCAATTCTGCATCTTTCTGCTATAAAGCAATACGTGTTTATCGTGAATCCAAATAGAAAATGATCAATAAATACATTAAAATACCTTGAAAAGTGATAGATTATTTAAAACCACTTATTTTCCTGTAGGCTAAACAAACCTAGAAAGTACGTTAGGTTAACGAGATTCAATACCTTTTATTTTAGAACAAGTTTCCTTTTCAAAAAACACACAACCTTTACTCAGAGAAATACACTTCTCTTTTTCGAAAGTGTAACGACATATATATCCTTTTCTAATAGCAAAAATGTCAACTACTACCTGTAAAGAACTCCCAGGGTCGTCTTCTTCATTGGTTAAGTTAAGCGCTCAAAGGTAACACTGCCCCCAAGTGGTAGAAAGTAGGAATCGAACACCACAAATGTGCAATGGTTCATACAGTTCAAGAGAGGCGATAATAAATTGTGATAACTGACCCATATTATATAATATAAATGTTTCTGTAAAAGAGATTTAAAAAACACAAGGATACATCAAATACAGACAAATAAGCGTAAAAGACTGTTTTCGTGACGTTATTTTTATCTCAGCACTTTTTAACTTTAATTTTGTTCTTCACAATCTGGAATTTCTTTTCAATTTTCTTGTGTTTTTCTTTTACTGTCCATTGTTTAAACAAATGGAAACATTGAGTTGGTTTAAAATTTATGAAAGCACTTGTTTACTTCAATGCATTCAAAATGTAATTCGAATACACAAAAATGTATTTTTAGCTATCTTTTTTTTATTCTCTAATGTGCAACATTTTTCTTATGTTCAACACTGTGGTCTGATGTTTAAGTGAACTAATCGTAACTATTTTTTTTCCCTTCCTCTTTATCACATTTTGTAGCTTTTATTTAATGTAGCCTATTGTTTATTTTTCTGCATTTGTTCATGTTAGATTGTCATGCACTGTGTTTGATGACAGAAAAGAGATTTGTTCTCTTCTGTATGCCATAACAGGAGTGCATACATTGATAGTCAGTGTTTTATCCAAGTAATGACACTGCTGGATTGTACTCAAGGCAAATGTTTAAATTTGTGATATTATTATATCACAAATTATTATATTTACATGTGTATTTGACATTATTATTGTGATATTATTGTATTATTAATGTATTGAATTGAATTGAATTGAACTTTATTCATATCCCCAAGGGATAAATTTATCAAATTTGTATTTGTGATATTAATGTTTTAATGTCTTTATAAATTGATTTATTAATGAATGTATGGACTGCTATATTATTGTATTTTAAGTTAATTAATGTCTTCTAATAATTTTATTTTAAAAATCGGATTAATTTAATTTTACTGTGCTTTGCCATGCTAAAAGATGAATTTCTTTTTATAAATCAGACATTCAATAAATTAGAGTTATAATCAAATAAAATGTAGCTGACCTATCTCTATCTTAATATTTTCATAATAAAACAACAACAACAACAACAATAATAATAACAATAACAATAACAATAACAACAACAACAACAACAACAACAACAATAATAATAATAATAATAATAATAATAATAATAATAATAATAATAATAATAATAATAATAATAATAATAATAATAATAATAATAATAATAACGTTTTACATCCAGGTGCTGATTATCTTTTTAATTTGAGTTGGTTTGAAAACATGAGTATATCAGTTATAAGCACTGACATGAATATCAATAAAGATTTTATTTACGGTCTTTAGAAAGACCAACGCAAAGAATCTGATTGGTTGGAATCAAACAGGAAGTATAGCCGCGCCTGCACGCTAGAGCTACATTCACAACCACAAATCCTCCGATCATACTCGACGAGTCGTATTGAAAATATTTTTGCAGCCCATTTGCTTGAAGAAAAAAAAGGGGGGTTTGTCTGTTTGTTATTCGATTACTTTAGTTTTTTCATGGTGGACTGACACAAACATTTAATTCATCGAGGGTTGTTTACAAACGGAGTCCCGGTGAGGTGATTTCTTTAACCGCGCTAGCTTGCTTTTCAGCTAATTGTGTCACTTTGCTAGCTGTTTAACACCAATTTATATATGGATTCGTCCTCCGAGGAGAACATAGATTCATCAATACCATCAATAATCCAGTCTCAGTTGCTAAAGCTGTTGTTTTGCGAGTGTAATAGCACCTCAATTACTAATCAATAACACCACATCCAGTAACGTGTCGTGGGTGTTGACCCTTTCTTCTCTACTTTGGTTCCTCTCAGGCAGGTTTGATCTGAGGATGGCTTCTCGAGGGAAATCAGAAACCGGGAAGTTGAAGCAGAACATGGAGGAACAGCTGGACAGACTGATGCAGCAGCTTCAGGACTTGGAGGAGTGCAGGTGCACTTCACTGAAACATTTGACAGAGGTGCTGCTTCAACCATAACTCTTACCATTTGTTTGATCGTTGCAGGGAGGATTTGGACGAGGAAGAGTATGAGGAGACCAAAAAGGAGACTTTGGAGCAACTGGCTGAATTTAATGACTCTCTGAAGAAGATCATGTCAGGAGACATGACCCTGGTAGATGAACTCAGTGGAATGCAGCTGGTATGGAAACTAAAAATATTAAAAACATTATATTATATATTATATTATATTATATTATATTATATTATATTATATTATATTATATTATATTATATTATATTATATTATATTATATTATATTATATTATATTATATACTCACTGGCCACTTTATTGGTTACACCTGTCCAACTGCTCGTTAACACAAATTTCTAATCAGCCAATCACATGGCAGCAACTTAACACATTTAGGTATGTAGATATGGTCAATATCTACATCCCTCTTCATATATCTACAATATCTATCTATGTATTTTGTTCTCCATGAAATATATTTTTTATTCAAAATTGGGATATTACAAGAGAACAATTGGCCGTTAATAATAATAATAATATAAAATGATCTGGGGAGCCTGATGTAATTACCGTACGAGCTGGATCCGGCCCGGGGCATTTACTTTGACATATGTACCTTTCACAATCAATATAAAATAGCTGATGTGCAGAGAAAAGCGGTTTTGCATTGGTAAGCAACACTCCAAAGTGAAAATTTTCATCAATATGCGACACATTACTAATGTATTACTATAACGGGCAACGCTGCTTTTCTTTGTGACAGAACAAACTGATTCAGGTTGATCGCGTAAAGGGTTGAAATTAACTGTGGTCAAACGGGAACACTGGTCTGGAACTAAAGCTCCAATGTACATGTTTTAACAGTTTTACATTTTTATTAATATCCTTTTTGAAGTTAGTAAAGTGTTTACCATCTTGGAAAAATTTTAAGCTAATCCAGAACAAACAAAAAGGTTTTAAAAAAGGTGGCTACAACTAAGAAATTTTGTGAAATTTCAGCTCCCAGGTGATGATTTTTAGTGTCTGCCACCAGATTCTTAGGCTTAGATGAGCAGCAGAACATAACTTGAAAATCAAGTGGTCCAAAAGAGCAGAATCATTCAGCTAGGGTTAACTTTTTTTTTTTTTTAATATGATGTCTTTGTTTTAATCAGGCAATCCAGGCCGCCATCAGCCAGGCCTTCAAAACCCCTGAGGTGATCCGCTTGTTTGCCAAGAAGCAGCCAGGACAGTTGAGAACCAGGCTGGCAGAGGTTTGCACCGACTCATTTAGCTGTCGCGTCTGAACATCTGTGAAGCGGTTTGTTTTAGGGCTGCCACGATTTATATTATATAGAGTCAGAGTTTAGTAAAGTGGAAAGTTATAATGGCATTCTGTTAGCTTTTTGGACTGTTTTGCTATTTATTAAGGTTTTTTTTAGGCTATTTTGGAGTTTAGCTAATATTTCAGCTGCATGCTATATTATTTTTATTATTTTAGTATTTTTTTCAGTTTTTTATGCTAATTTTGATCTTAACTAATGTTTCAGCTGCATGCTAGCTGATTTGTCTTACATGGTTTTTTCAGTTTTTTGGCTAATCTGGCATTTTGCTGAAATTTTAGCTGGCTTTCAGCTTCAGAGATTTTATCTATCAATTTCAGCACCTTGAGCAGCCCAATTCAGTTTACAGCATTCACATTAGCACTATTGCAGGTAATGCCATATATCTAGTTTTTAGCTTGTTTAAAGCTAAGGATGGTTAAGTTGTATGCATTACATTCAGTTTGCGCATGACCCAATTAGTCGACTAATCGGAAAAAATAATCAGTGATTAGTCGACTATTAAAATAATCGTTTGTGGCAGCACTAGTTTGCTCCTGTGCATAGATTCCTGACTGGGTTGACCCAAAACATCCGGCAGCATTAGTGCTCTGAGGGGATTTTCTGTCTGAACAACTCCCCTTCTCAGTGAACATTCAGATTTGAGTTCGATCCCTGCCTTTACTGTGAACGTAGTCCCACGGGTGCGTGACATTCCTTGCAGATGGACCGCGATTTGATGGTGGGGAAGCTGTCACGGGACGTGCACACGCAGCAGAAAATGGAAATCCTCATCGCCTTGAGGAAACTTGGCGAGAAGGTGAGATTTTCAGACAGGACTTTTTAAAAATCTTTGTCTTGTTGCCAACAAATTGATTTTTGTAAATATGTTTTTGACAGCTCACGGCAGAAGACGAAACTTTTCTCACCGAAAACGCTACTGCCACTCTGAGCCAGTTTGAAAAAGTGACCGCTAACACGGGTGGGTAAAACATTTGATCCTAAAACTTGAATCCTGATTTATCCCAATTTATCCTGACCTTCTTTTTTCCTCCTTTCTTTAGGGTCTGAAGACAAAATTATGGCTTTAGCAAGCTCCAGCGTGAAAACCAAAGTGTAGAAAGTGTGTGAATGTTCAGTTTAGGTCTTTGCTTTTAGATTTTTGCCAAGTCTTTAAAAAAGAATCACTGCCCTTTTGGGGTTTTTGTCAACGCTAATACTTTTTATCTGCACAGTTTTATATCTTATTTTTGTATATGTCTTTTTTTTTGTCAAACATGGAGGAAATGCCTGTAACTCCTTTGTCTGTACTGAAGCCTAATATTTCATTAGCGCTGGTTTTAGAAAAAAAAAAAGATGTACTTTGAAAACTGTAAATGTTCATGTAGCCGTGTTAACTAATTTATACTCTTAAGGTTTTGGAATACTCAAGAGCAAAATGAATGTTTCTCATAAGTGGATGGACTGTCACTAGTTACAGATATTTAACAGAACCAAACTGAAAAACACATGAATCCAAATGCTGACTCATGGTACAGCTCTCTGTTTACGATGCAAATGGATGAATTTGTGCTTCAATAAATCGGAACATAAATCTTTGACGTGTTGACATAAAAATAATAATTCATTTTATGTATATAGCACCTCTAATGGGCACCAAAGGTCACCTCACAGGTACAAAATAAATAGTAAAGCACAGTTACAAGAACAAAAAGGCAGTTAAATTCATAAAATGATCAAATGAAAAGTTGAATTATAATTTAATTAAGGTGGATATGCTTGTTTGAAGAAATTGGTTTTCAGATTTTATATACATAAAGAGTTTATACAAATACACACCTTGTGTGTGAGAAGACCCATTGCCCCCTGCCACCCCCTTCAGCTCTTATCTGTTTGCTCAGATGTTGGACAGGACAAGTAAGAAAGAAAAAATGTATTAATAAAAAGCTAAATTTCACAAAAGAATAGAATATTGGACACAAGAACAAAAAAAGTGTATTTTCTTAATGGTTGGGTGGGATCTTGTGGCTTTGGTCTGTAGAAAGCTGTCTCTTTTACCATTAAGGGTTGCAGACCTCAGAGTTTGCATGTTCTCCTCATGTATGGGACTCCAAAAACAAGCTTCATGGGTTAATTGATCATTCTAAATTGGTTTTGTGGTCCTGCAATGGACTGCCGACCTATACGGGGTGTACCTCGTAGTACCCAATAGTAGCAGGGGTAGGCTCCAGCAACCCCATGGAAAATAGATGCAGGCAAAAACGACAGTGACAATATTTGTAAAGTAATTAATTTTATGCTTTGGTCTAAAGAGATTCAGCACGTTCTTTATTTTCTTTGCACCATTAAAAAACATTCATGCATCCAACATGTTGCCACACACTCACATGTAGGGGTAATTAAGAAACACCAATGAACCTATGAAAAATGCTTGTGAACAGTGTGAGGATTCCCCAGAGAAAACCCGGGGAGAACATAGAAAGTCCACACAGAAAAGAGCCAAACCAGGACCTTTTCCATCTGAGGCGAAAGTGCTAACCACTGCAACCTGGTACATCTTTTGGAGAAAACATCCTTATTTTTTTAGCAGATGTTTTTTGTCTGTGTTTCAATAAAAGAAATATGGAATCTCATATAGTTACACCTGAAACTATGAATTTGATTATTTTCTTTATTTAGCTTTTAACTCACTAACAGCAGTTTTAGCTGCAGCTTTACGTCAAAACTTTTCCTTTAAAATTCTGGCTATTTTAGAGTCACTACAGACTATTTTAAGTGTACTTCTTTTAATTTATTGCATTTTTTGCTTTCACCTCAAGGGGGCACCACTGCATCAGACGAGTGGAAACACCCCCCTACAAGGGAATCTTTATTTCAACAGCTTACATATACAGTAAGGAAAAAAACAAGCGCAGACGACGGTTATATTCCATCTCATCCTTTATTCTGTTTATGAGCAAGCATCAACTTCACCACAATTCGCCTTTCAATTGATAGAAAAGTGAGAGCAGCTCCAAGCACAAAGGAAGCGTCCGACCCAACTAACATCACCAATGTCCCCATTTCAAGCAAATGTTTCAAATAAAACATCAAAATAATAAGAATGACTCTGGAGTGTCAGCGATGTGAATCAGTAGTGTATGGCAGCGTCTTCCCGTCGAATCCCCCGCCTGCAGTGTTACAGAGCAATCTGAACATCAAACACCAGGAAGTGAGTCTTCGCTAAAAGATGACTGACCTGCGGACGGTCGTCAGTGTGAACACGTCCCTAACGGGATCGGCAAATTCATGAGTTTTGGACTGAACGCCTTGCTGCCCTCAAAAGAACGTCTTATTTCAAATATGACCTCCCACTGTACACAGACAGCTAAGTCAAGAGTATTCCCATGTACATCTTTTTAAGGTGGATTCATGATTTAGCACGATAGATAGAGATGATACGATATGGATCTACTTTCTCTACACATCAACAAGAAACACAGGACACTTTTGTAAAATGTTTGCACTTGCGATGGAACTGGTGGTGAACTATGAAGTCTGTCCCCGCAACTACCACGGAAATCTAGTGTTAAAAATGCCATAAATCAAAGAGCATGGATACACGTTCTGTCAATATTTAATCATCGGTAAAAGGCACACCCTTCTTAGCCGACTCAGACCTCGTCGCGGAGGGGAGACTGGTCACTACGCTTCCACCACACACACCCAAACTCGTTTTCCCTTAAGAATCAACTGATCAAACTCTTTCCTGGAATCCGTTTTGGCCCCCTGACAGGATCGACATGCAGAAAAGGGGAAAGGTTTGGGCAGCAGCTCCTTTTTTATCTCGGTAATGCCACTTTTCTGCTTATTGTAATGCCTTAGATCGCACAAGAATGAACACCCAAATGCATGAGACAAACAGCTGACGTGGGAGGAGCTTCATAATCGGGTGATGTGAAAATCTATTTACAACAGGAAGGACAGGCCAAACGGTTGTATAAGCGTTATACTACGACCAGCAGGAAAGTAAAGTTTACCAAATGTAAACAAATATCTTAGAACAACTCTAAAGTACAGCTCCATTTACAAGAAAATCTAGTGGTCTGTTGCAAAAACAAGATTTAAGATTCAAATAAAAAGTGTATTTCTCCTGAAAACGACACGGTCAACCCATCCAAGTATGTGATATTTTGCAGGAAGAAAACACTTCAAATATTTTAAGATGTGCCGATGAAAGTACATTTGCTACAAAGCAAATCATCACAACTCTTCTTGTACTTCTCTCCACACAAACAACTTCACTATTCATCCAGTCTCCGCTACTCCTCCGTCTGGTAAATGATGCTCTTTCAGTAGTTTGAAAGGTTTCTCTTTTGTACTCCTGTTAGCGCAGCAGGACCGCAGGAAAAAAAAAAAGCTTCAAAGCTGCTGAGTCGCTCCAGACGTCGGCCAACATTTTGAGAACAACAGCCCCGCCCACCTGCTGCTTGACAAGTACCGCACAAAATGTAGATTTTCATACAAGTGTTTCTCTGCGTGTCGTATTACTCCAGACAAAAACAAAGTCCCTTCTGTACAATGGTGAGCTCTACGGGAATGAAGGAACACAAACACCGGGACTCCAACGACTCACAACAAATCCAACCCGAAGCAGAAAAGAAAAAAAAACAGACAAAATGGACGTCACTTGACTTTGCCACAGAAACCTCTGCAGAACAGTCCTGGGTTTCTTGTCATGAGGCAGCAGTTTTGTACAAGCGTGATGGGAGAGCTTTTGCAGAAAAGAAGCGACATGCTACGGCCTGTGGGACACACATTTTCTACATCACATACTGAGTCTGTTTAGATATTAGACCCGCTGGGGGCCTTCACTAACACACTAATTACATGGTTTCTTCTTCATATTTACAAAAACTTTAAAAAGTAATTTGTTTCTCTACACATAAGACTTCCCAAATTTCCTCATGCACTAAAAATAGTAAAAACAAAGAGAAACTGCAGGCTACTTGTTAGAATTCTGTTGCTTTGTGGACGAGAATTTAAGAAAAAGTGTTTAGAGCGGCGGGAAAATAGGGCATATACACCAGGAAAGGAAATGAGTCTCCTTCTGAAAGCCTTTGAGAACAGAAAGTGCAGCGTCGGCTTCCTCAAACAGTTCAAAACAAAGGAGTTTTCCAGGGAATTATAATAAATAAAAAAACAGAAAAATGAGCAATCTGGTGATGACTACACTACACGGAGTACCACCACGAAGATAAGAACAGGAAAGCCTCGACCAGATACAAGCTGAAAGATTTTTTTAAATATATATATATATATTTATATATATATATCATGGCTCTTTGACATGAAACTGTGGGAGGGGGTGTGTGCGAAGCGGTGGAGGTGTGACGTGTGTGTCAGAGCGCGTTTGGCGTTTCAGTAGGTGAGGGTGGAGTCGTCCCACTCCAGCTGCTGCTGTCTGCTCGCTCCCTGCTGGTCCTCCGGCTCGCCGGCCTCTTCGTCCTCGCTGGTCTCTGACTCAGCGCTGGTGATGTCATCTTCCTCCTCCCCGTCCTCACTTTCCTCCTCCTCTTCCTCCTCCTCCTCACTGCTGTGCTGGTCCTCATAGGTCTGCGTTAGAAAAAACGGCTTGCATCATTGGGAATCCGTTGTCATCCGTTATCATAAAGCCTCATAAAGCATTTGAAGCAGATCCAGCTACCAAAGAGTTATACCTGGAGGGGTCGTTTAGGGGGGCACAGTAATCACAAGATTTTTTTTAAATATTTTTTAACGCATTTGTTTAAACTCTCACAACAGAAACTGAAATCTTAAATAAAAAAATAAAAATTAGATTTCACCAGACATCACTGATATTAAATAAAATAATGGGAAACAGTATCCAGCATCACTTTTTATTGAATATTCGCATAAGAGACTGTTTTGGTACCAAACTGCGTTTCTTTCTAGAAAATAATTTCTGATTCAAACTTGTTTGGGTTTATCAATTTCAAGGTCATCTGGACCCGATGAGTGAATCTGAATGCTGTTGCGGCTGTGGCAGAGCTTATATACTCGTTGCTGTGGTGATTGGCTGCACTTGCTTAGCTGATGCTGAAGTAGTTTCAAGTACTATCTCTCTTTTTCATTTTTAAGACAAGATATTTTATGTCACAAAATATCGAGTGCAAAACTGAAACAACAAGGTAGCAACATGAAAGCTAGACTTGAAGCTTTTAATTATGGAGCTTATTTTGTTCACAGCCCCCCTTTTGCCTGCTCTTTCTCATGTAGGTAATTCACTATACTTATAAGTCCAAAAACATTGTACAGATTAAAAAAAAAATCACAATGGGTGGGAACATCACTGTGTTTAACTGATACTTTTATTTTTCAAAATGCAGCCTAACTTTTAAACTTTTTCCCAAACCAGTTAAATTTAAGGCTAGACATTAACACATCAGGCTTCCAGACTAGAATTTTTCAACATGCACCTCTGTGACTCAGCACAACAGGACATCACTAATGAAGAAGCTTCAAAAATGTCCCCATGTGGTAGCATTCCTAAATGTCCTTAAAAATCACAGTAATTTTAACATTCACACAGAAAATAGAATACATGTTTAGTGAGATATCAGATAAACTAAACGCGACTGTGATGGCATTAACTTGTTGGGCTCATTGTATTTGACCATTAGATGGCACAGATGAGCAAATGAAGCTTCAAGAAGCTTTGAGTGCTCCAACCATTAAGACTGTGATATTGTTGGAGTTAAAAAAATCTGCAGGAATCAGGAGGAAAAAATTACAATCTTCTATTGAATTTGAGAACATAACGCTGCAGCTGCAGAAATTAAAGCTGGTCTTCACCGTTTTTGTCAGTATAATTTACTGTTGTATGTGGCATTTGCTAAAGTAACCAAACAGCAGCTAATATTTAAAGTAAAAAAATATTAGTTAAATAAGAGCTGTGTATTCCTGTAGCAAATATTTATGCCCTGTCAACAAAATGACTCAATATAATATCACATTTGTAAGATATAGCAAAACGTTATCTTTAGTTTATCCTGGTGAGACTAAACTACGGTGGCCTTTCAGTGCAAAAACACAAGATCACAACCACAAATTATAAAGCAAAACAAATAATTAAAAAAAAGAAATTTCAGAAATCAAGACATAATTCCAAAAACTAAAACACAATTTCAAAGAAGATTAAAAAAAAAAAAAAAAAAGGAAACATTTTGGAAAACAGAGATAATTTCTAAAAATCAAAATTAAATATTGAGCAATTAATATGGTTGGATGAGAACGTTTGTTCACGTTTTCACCTTTTTCATTCCCTTTAGACAAATAATATTTCTTAAAAACATCATCATCCATCAGTGATGTCCCATAATCCCTGCTTTTTCCAGTTTCTTAGTTTTTTTACATTTCGTTTTAATTTCTGCAAATAAATTGATTTTTGGTTTGGAATTTTGCTTTGATTTCTAAAATGTAAAGTTGCCTTTTTAATTATCGTTTTGCTTTTATAATTGTAAATTCAATATGTTTTAGCGTATTTGTTGCTGTGTTTTACTCTTTATTGCCACCGTACTAAACAGCACAAATTTCATTTTCATAAATGTGGAACAGAAGCTCCCCCCACCCGCAGAGCTGTCAATTATCAGGACTATGAACAAAAATGAGGTCAGTCACGGCATCACACAGAATCTGTAAGCTGGTGGGAAAAAGCCCTCGATCCACATTTTGTTAAGATGCTGAATTCTGTTTAAAGCTTTCACAGACAGATCCTTCAGCCTCACACCAGAACTGTTCCCTTCTTACCTCCATGGGATTAACAGTGATGGTGAGCGCTGAATCGTCCCAGTCCATCTCATTCTCCTTGCAGTTCTCCTGGTCTCTCATGGTGCGTTGATGAGCAGCTCGGATGCGGAAGACGCCCAGAACGATCATGAACACCAGGAAGCTGACACACACCACGATGACGATGGTGGCAGCACTGGGAACCACTGTGGAAAAACCAAACCCCGGAAAGTCAACCTCACTGATAATTTGATTTTAAGTCACTAAAAGGTTCAGAATTTCTTTTTTTTTTTAACATTGTTCTGGTAATAAAGCTTTGCAAGATGCTCCCTGTCTTTTATCTTTAAGCATGTCTGATAAACAGACAACTTTGGTTCTTTTCTCATAAATTAATGACTTTTTTTAAATAAATTTATGATTTTTTTCTTGTAAATTCATGTAATTTTTACTTGTAAATTTATGTCATTTTTCCTCTTAAATTTCAGAATATTTATTTAGTAAATTTGTTACTTTTTTAGGAAGGACGGATTACAATTGATGTGATGGCTAATCGTTATGAAGCATAACCCGGCCTTAAGGGTAGCTCCCATGTTCAGAGGGCCCCTCAGGTCAGAATGGGTTAAGGATCTGCATGTGAACACATTCTGAAGAACTGGCTGTGAGACTTTCTTTAAATAGCTTTGCTGGCCTCCTGTCCAGCCAGTCCACTTAACCTCACGTCGTCAGGAAAGGGCCTCTGTGGCGCAATGGCTGTTAAGCTGCGAGCCTGTCAACCAATAACTAAGGCTGAAGTATAAAAGGTTGTGCTCAGCACGCCACCTGGACAAATGTAACAGACACACTCTAGTGTAATCCCCGCACTAAAAAAACAGAAAACAGCTGGTGTTTCGGCTACATCGTGTTTCCATCAAAAGCAGCACCAGAACTGACCACATATTACCTTTAACCTGGTTTATTATATACTCACATCACACAAAGAGAGAAAAAAAAGTTTTATATGATTTAATAAGTAGAAATTGCGCCAGATTGCATGAAACAATTTAGAGGACCGAAAGCTAATTTTACACATTAAATATTAAAAACTAACCCAATCTCCTTTGAGAATCTGTTTTTTGTCATGTTTCTTATGTGGAAAAGCTGATTCTACGTTCCAAGGCCTTTTTTTGAGCAATACTGCTTCTATTAAAAGTATTTTCCCTCCATCCCTTCGTTTGCTGTTGGAAGCTTCACTGAAGGTTTGGACAGAGCATGCGTGAGGAAGAAAACTTTGACTAAATGTATCTGCCAACAGCTTACAGATAAAAAAACACATTTTATAACCAGACTTGTCTGTTGGGGTCTTTGTGAAACTGTGACAGCGGATAAACCGGTTAATACGAGTAAAACACTTATCTAGTGAATACGCTCATCCCATAAGTGTGTGAGTGGGTGGGGGAGAAGTGATGTCTACATCAAATGAGGTCTCTTGGTAATGCTAATCCTCTGAAAATAGGGCTTAAGACTGCAGATATGATTCATTAAAAGGTTTTCCTTTTAAGAAGTGAACAGTTTGGCAGTGGAGCTGAAACATTTCACGTCAGGCTCTCAGCTACCTGACGCCTGGTGAGCGTTCACCAGGTTGTGTCCCGACAGATCCACAGAGGCATGGTGGACGGGGTTGATGAAGTTAGGCTGCACCATGGCGTTGTTGGCGTGCTCCACGGGAACGGCTGTGTGGATCACATTCACCTGGACGGAACAGAAACATTTAAAACTATCTGTAGACAGAGGCTAAGAATGAACACTGGTCCAGTTTAATGACTTGTCCGACCAATCGTACCTCAACCTTGAACTCGTTGCTGATATAGCGACCGTTGAGCTCAGAGCAGACCAGCTTGAACTTCCTGTCGAACAGAGCTTCGGTGTGCCAGTTCTTGTAGCGGATCAGGTGCAGGACCTGCTCATAGTTGGCCATGGTGTTCACACCTGAGAGTTAAGCCAGACACAGCATGAGCTTTCACCAATAGGTGCCCAAACAGCGCTTAAAGACCCACTTTGATGATTTTTGTGTCTCAAACATGTCCATGGGACCTTTTTCTGATGATGGAAGAGTTATATTGACAACATTATTAAGGCTATCGCATCGCCAATAACTTCTAGAATTGATTTGATTCTATCCACCACATCCTGGATCAATTGATTCCGACTTTTTTTATTCTTTTGATCCACTCAATTCAATTTGATTCTATTCAATTTTGAGTTTACTCTGTTTACACATTTGCTTTGTTTATACATTAATAATCAATGTATATGTTTTGAAGATATTCATATTAATCAAATACAGTTCACATAGTGTAAAAATGATTACTAAAATTGAGAGATTTTTAATACCATACTGTGTTACATGGCTTCTTAAATGGAAAAGCTCCAACAATTGTTCTGCTTCTCCTGGAGGAAGTTTAGTTTGGCCACTAGGTGGTGATCGTGCAATAGCATTACACCTTATTCCAGAAGAATAAGAAACTATGAGCAAAAGAGTAGACCTCAAATGGTTACTTAAAAAAAATTTCTGTAGAAGAATTCATGTCTGTGAGTTAATAAAGCTGTTCAATAAGTCAGCAATGTATGTTCAGGTCGACCAAGCATTAGCATTCGTCGTCTATAGGAAATTCCATTATACGTTAGCATCAAGCTAGCGGACTTTAGCAATATGAGTTAGATCAATCTCTACTTTTTTGGATTGATCATTGATCTATTAGGCTTAGATCGATCCAGATTGATTAATTGTCTTTATCAACCCAGCTCTATAAAATTACAAATAAAAATGTACATTTTTATTCAACTCCATGTGAATTGGGAACATATGAAAACATGCAACTTGAAAAAGATCTTATCTGTGATATTAAAATAAGCATATATATGTTTTAAAAGTGCTCTGTAAAGAAATGAAAGGTGGTGTTTTGAAAGTCCAGAGCTGTGTATGTACCAGTGATGACGAGGCCCAGGTTAGAAGAGCTCATTTCTAAGGCATGCTGCTGCAGCTGGGATGGGTCCACCTCCAGGCTCTCGTGCTCTCCATTCAGTTCTTCTCCCATCACAGAGACCTCACAAGTGTCCAAGTTGTGCATGATCTCCTCTGACACTACGGCCTCTTGGACTGAAATATACATAGGAAACAAAATAGCTTGAGTAGTTGAAAGAACTCAGATTCTGCAACAATGATCATGTGATCTGATGTCAAAACATATCAATCAACAATATTTTTGATTTTGTTTTAATCTGCTGACAATTTCGAGTTAATTTGATGATAAAATTATAAACATTTTTGAAAATAAAGAAAAGCAGTTAAGCTGAACATTTTTTGACAACATTACATTATTGTTTATGAAAAATGTTGATCAATTTTACAAGCGGGTCTCTTGTCCCCAACAACGCAGTGGATTTCATCTTTCAGCCCATTTTTGATTGGCTAAATAATTTTAACTTGATGAATGTTTAATTTACAGACAGATAATTACAGAAACCCAATCCCATGAAAATTATGTTTATAGTGTTTTTTTAACCATTCTTGTGGAATTTTACTGATGATAAGGAACATATACAAAGAAAATTAAGCTTAAAATTGTATTTCTGAAGAACTTCTTTCTTCAAATTGTTGTGAATCAGGAGCAGACGAAACGCCATTTGAAAAATAATTTAAAATGTTAAAAAACCACCGAACTGGCAACAAGTTCCCTGTTCTGCTCCACTCTGCAACAGGGAAGGGAAGGGGAGTGGGGATGCCACATACAAATGCTCCCGCCCACCACTCAGAGGTGAATTTTTAATGAACTAGTTTCACTCTGCGGATAAAAACAGGTTTTTAGCCAGGATTTGGGATAAAAACAGTGTATCATAATTAAAAAACCGACTGGGAACTCTTTCAAAATAAATCAAAAGATGATTAGAGTGGGTCTTTTATTTCATTCAATTGTAAAGTTTTAACAAACATTCTAAGAGCCAAACTGATGTTGGACAGAAACTTTCCCACCTTTCATAATGACTTGTAATTCATTTCTTTTTGGCGACCATAGGGAGCAGAATCTGAACTACCTAAGCCCATAAGTCCCATATGGCCGTCCTCACTACAGGATATTGCACGTCACCTCGTGTCACTGTGCCTGCGTGAGCCTCAGAGCACGCCTATTGTCTTTCCTCCTCCTAACTGATGTGGAGATCTAACAGATGGCACGTCTGGCCCCGACTAGTCCTATAAACAACAACTTATCTTTTCTCAGTCTCCCTCCCTCTCTCTTAAAACAAGAGACTAATCCTCCCGAAAACAAGCTGCGAGGCTAAATCTAAGCTAACGTTTGCAGTAAATTAACTGCTCCTGTGGATCCATCCACGTTCTTTCAGGACATTACGAGACTGCATCAGGATAACCTACATATAAGACATGTGTAACCACATTAAAGAGGGCATTAACCATATGAACCACAGGGTCAAATATTTAGCATCTATTGTGACGCTTCTTACCTGTGGGGTCATCGTCCGCTCCGTCTGCAGCTTCGGGCTCAGCGTCAGCCTCCACTTCACGGGTGATGGTGCTCACAATACGAAGCTCGGGGAAGAGTGTCACGCCTTCTTGACTCTCGAACTCGGCGGCGCTGCGGGCGAAGTGGTCGATACCACTCAGGCTGATCTTTGGCTCCTCTGGCTGCAGCACCATCACGTAACCTTCAGCATCTGGCACGGACACGCAGGCGTCCTCGTTGTAACATCTGGGGAAGAGTTAACATGCATCATGTTTATATTGAATATAGTTTAGGAATTGATCATCAGTTGTTGGGTGAATAGCTATAAAAAGTGATTGCTGGTTACTATTTTTTTAGAATTGTGTTTTCTTTGGCTTTTCCAGCAGCTACAAGACCTGAGCACCGGAGAGTCACTTAGTCACTCATTGACTCTGTATTCCAGAGCATGCCAGCATCAAGTGGGAGGCCATCTGTTTGACAGCTAAAGCTTGGCTGAAAGTGGGTCATGATCCCAAGAACAACAACAAAACTACAGCAGAAAGGCTTAAAAAAAACCCAAAAAACTGTCCAGGTGTTACAGCAGCTCAGACCTCAACCTGAGATAAAAATTCTGCTCAGTAAAAGCTTTGGATTACAAATAACTATAAAACTCTTACTGAAGTGAATACAACTTTAAAGGTGTTAGGTAAAAATACATCCTATAATGGTAATAAAATGGAAAGAAAATAACTACTTTTACTTATTACTTCCTTTATAAAGTTTCAGTTTTTCTCAAAATGATTCAAAATTTGACTTTTTTTCTGGTAAATAAACAAATTCCCACTATAAAATGGATTAATTGTCATCTGAATTAGATCAAAATCCTTATTATAAAACAATTATTCATGTAGCTGATGTATTATTCTGTTCATTGCTTTTTACATTTAACATTCTCTCCCTTCAAAGAACATTTGAATTTGTGCTGAAAATATAGCCACTTTGAACTTTTAGAACATGCATAGCTAAATGGGGCCAACTTTCAGATTTCAGGCCCCTGCTATAAACTTAATATTATCCTTTATCTCAACATTTCCAAGAACTTTGTAAACGATTACTTGGTCATGAATGGCTGAATTACACCCAACATAGCAATAAACGTGTGGCTATTTGACCTTAAGGGCCAAATGAGGGCAACAGATTTATTTCTTTCAGTTATCAAAAAAAAAAAAAAAAAAGTAGTTTTTTGAACTCTGTGAATAAAATAACTATTATTATTTTCCTGTTCAGTTGATTTACAATTAGAAGTTTACAATCCTCATTTCATAGCAGGGTTCCAACAAGTTTCTTCAAGTTAAATTTAAAGACTTTTTAAGACCTTTTAGGGCATTGCATGTCAAAAATAAAAATCAATTTCTCAGTCAATCTCCAATTTTAGGCATTATTTACATTTTTTTTCTATTTTATGATCAAAACTGTAACTTCTTGATTTTTGTGGTTTGTACCGTGATGCTTTACCCCTCTTTTTTTTCTTACTGTCTGTGAGCATTCAGCAAATAAGTGTATAACAACTGGTTCTCCTGATATTTATTTACATAATTTGTTAAAAATAATTATGTTCAAAAAGTAAACATTTTGACATGAAATGTGAAAAAAAGAGGTTTCAAGCAACACAATTTTTAAGGCTAAGACATCAAAATTCAAGACTTTTAAAAACATTTTGAAAGTGTTCAAACTCATAAATTCAATGCTTTTAAGACTATTAAGACCAGCGAGAACCCTGTAATAGTAAATAGATAAACCTAGATTTAATATTGATGAAAGTGTTTTTTCCAGACAAACTCTGTCTTTGTTTTATTTTTGGTCTTTAAGTATGAAATTAATAAAACAAAATACAAAAGATGTATTTAGATGTACTTCTGTTCTATGTGAAGAAATGAAAGGTATGTAATAGTTCATTTGTGAGTACAAAGAATGGGGGCTAACTGGTTGCCCCTTACACATTGTGACAGTACCAATCTGGCACTCTTTGCAAAAAGTCTTCTAGAGAGCCAGATTTAACTCTCAGAAGAGACATCTTTACAGAAAAACCACATGGAAACAGAATTGTTTGTGTCACATACTTGACGGTGGTGGAGACTCGAAGGTGCCTGATGCCTGGAGTCGGGAACTGACGGGAGTTCAAGTAGGAGATATGCTGCATGACTTTGTCAAAGGCGTCTATGTCTTCACCTTCCACAGTCAGAGAGGACTGGTTCGGGTTGAACTCAACCTGAATCGAGAGAAAAACCGCCACACTTTTAAGTCAAGAAAGGCAGAGCAAAAAATTAGGGCCAAGAAGTTAAATGGGGAAGACATAAAAAGTTATTTTATTGCTGTTTATTAACATAAAAACTTCTCAAAGTCAGCCTTTATCTGTATCCACACAAACATAACCTTTGACATAATAGCTGAGCCTTTTCCCACACACTGTTGCCCTCTGCCTGACTTCAGCACATTCCTGCTCTCACCTTGACAGACGACGCCACCTCCTCCGGCAGCTGCACATCCAGGCCTTCTTTGCACGTATACAAGCAGTCAATCACTTTTTTGTTCTCCAGTTTACCGGAGCGAATGATCAACCCGGCCAGGTTCCCCCGGAAAAACTGAGCCATCCGGGCGTTTCCACCTGGTTTCATCAGACGACGAGGAGACGTAGCAGAACAAAGACACGCAAAAAGAGCCAGTCAGGAGTGCATTCCACAAACATCCCCTTTCAGGAATCACAATTCAAGCATGCTGTCTCTGTCAACCAAGCTGGCATGAATGGATTTCATGCGAGTTAGTGTGTGTGTTTAATAAAAAGGCCAGGGGCCCGGAAGACAAGACAAGCAAATGATGGATGAGCTTATGCGCGCTTAAGCACATGCAACTTTCGCACAAATGGAGTGAACTGGAGCCTTTCTTTGAAAAAGAGATGCATTAAGGCACAGAAATCAAACAAACTCAAATTCAAGATGGTGAAATAATGTTTACAACTCAAATTCATCACCAAGAAATACTGCTCTCTCACACAAAAACACAAATATTTCTGATGGAAAGTTCTTGTTCAGGTAGTCCAGCTAAATTGAGTGACAGTTATCACCCAAATCTTTGCTGCATAACTGTGAGAGGCAAATTAAAAGAGGACAAAAATGACTCAACAAACAAACAAAAAACATCTCATGCCGCAAAGAACATTCAAACCAAAAGATCTTTTTGTGTCTAGAATGCTGAAGTATCATTCTAGCTAAAATGGTATGAGTATATGCAGTTAGCATGGTGGGACTTTGAGGGAACATGAACATTTCTGAGGAGTGAAGGGAAAGACTTGAGCAACCTGAGGTGGGCTCAGGGGCCGTCTCAGTTTCATTGTCATGTCCTGAGTTCTCTGTAAAGGATGGAAATGAAAAAGCAGGTAGAGACAGTGAGGAAGGATCTGCAAAAGACTTGATGATTAAGATTTCAGAAGGTTTAACACACTGTTGAGTGACTGAAAATGTGAACGTTAGGCTTTAAAGACTAAATTGTGTTTTTGGTATTTTTTTTGGGTATTTTTTAACCCTTTGGAACCTCTGGCCTAAAACTCTGTTTCTGTCTATTTTTGAATTTACCTCTGTATTTTCAATTTTAAAAAGTACTTGCTTGCTTATTTGGAATCATTTGAATCAGCACATCTTCACCTATGTGACATTTGTCTTTTTTCCATGTTATATTTATTATTATTTAATATTACCATGTTTAGATATACTATATATCATTTATATGATATTCATAACATCATTCAAAAACAGAAAATTCTGTCTGGAAACCACAAAAATGTTTAACAAACTGTTTTTATAAAATAGGTGTATCTTATAAGAAGAACAAGAACACATTTTTTCAACAAACTAATCAACATGTTTTTGAAGAATTTTTTTTAGACTCAGCGTTGCAACAGTCAGATCAACTCTCATTTGCATTATTTATTAAAATAAAACATCGCTTTTGACCAAAAAATACAAATGATTTTTATATTCCCTCTTTAAGTCAATAAAATGCCAATTAAAGAATATTAAAATACGTTTTTTTAAACAGTTTTTTTTACCCTGATCTCACAGCTGCACGGCACGTCGGTTCCAAAGGGTTAACATGTTGTTGTGGCATTTTTCTTATGACATATATTACGAAAATTAACCTTAAAATTGCATTTCTGAATGTTTCTTAGCTCCAATAGTTCACAGCTCCAACGTTGCTCGCCATTTTTGTTGCACCAGTAGTGTCAACTAGGGGTGTGAGGGGCTGTAAGCTAAACAGATGGATGATGGGAAGAGCATGACATGCCATCCTTCGGTCCATCATGAAGAATCCCTCACTTCCCCTATGAGGCCTTCACCAGCAGGAAGAGTACATTCAGCAACAGACTGCTGTCCCAGCGCTGCTCCACAGACAGAATGAAGAACTCTTTTGTTCCTTGTGCCATCAGGCAATACAACTCTTTGGCTGAACATCTGAGAACCTTTTAATTATTTTAATCCATTAATTTTTTATCTATTTAACACATTGATATTTAATTCATTCATTAATGTAATTTTTAAATGTATTTTTAATTCTTTAATTTTTTAAACCACCAACTCCTATAGTGTTATTGTGCTTTTATGTGTGTATGTTTTTATGATTGTCAGCAGATGACCAAAGTTACATTTCCTAAGGGATTATTAAAGACTCCTAACTATCAAGAGGGGGTGGGCTTAGTCCGCACCAACATTCCCACCCAATTCAATTGAACTACTGCAGCTCTGATGAAATTTATTTTTTCTATTTTGGCTAAAAACAACATAATTTCAATTATTAAAAACAACTATGAGCACTTTTAAGATAGATAAATAAAAAGATCGGAGTGGGTCTTTAATGAAGTTCTAACACAAAACATCAAGCAGCACCACTTGTCTGTAACAATTATCAAAGGCATGATGTCCAATTTAAAACAAGATACTTCTCTTTAGCATTTTTAAATGAGCATAAATCAAAAATTATGAAATATTTGATTTACCTTGCCAGCAGGCACCAATGGTAAGCTGAGTTTCGATCTTGGTGGCGTGCAGCGGGTAGTCCTCCGTGACAAGGAAGGGCTCGAAGGTAGTTCCGTCCACAAACAGAGAGGCGGTGGGGAACTCCACATTGAGGACGTAGTGATGCCATTCTTTGTCACACACCTGCAGACAGAGCAGCAATTAGAAACTTCCATTTCCAATATTTTTTTCCCCAACCACAAGGAAACCTCTGAGGCGGCACGGGAGTCTGCTGACCTGGTCGAGCTTCCAGTGAAACTCTGCTGGTTTGTAGGTCTCTGCCTCGCTGGGGTCCTGGCGCAGCAGAAAGATAAGCCTGCAGTTGTGGACGTAGAGCGAGTAGTGGTGTCTGTTCATGTCTGCAGAGAAGAGGAATATGAATGAAAGATAATTAATAATACAAAACTCCAAAATACAAATGTTTTACTGATTGTTTTAAACCAGCAACTTCCACCGACATCTAGAAATGCTTCAATTATATTTTTTTTATACTATTTTAGTACCAATCAAGGCTTCACCCATCAGTTTCTGATACACAGATCAATTACTCCGCCTCAAAAATTATTTTTTTTTTACATTTATTCCTTTTTTGGTGTAAATTTGTATCAGTGGTTTTGTTTATTAGAAAGAAATTACAGTTTCATCTTTTGACTCTTAGAAGGACATTAGAAATTCTGTTTTATCTATTTGCAACAAGCAAACCAGCAACTATGTACAACAGGGTTAAAATTAGACTGAAAAAACAAACTATCATGTAATAAATATTTTTTAACCATTTATGATTAAACAACTCCATAAGATTTGAAGATCAAAGACCTATTGGACAGAACAAATTGATTTCCCACACTGGAGTATTAAACTGCTGTGGTAAACTTCAAAGCATTGGGTGGCATTAAATGTATTGGTCAGATGGACAGACATGGAGATCATGACTGGTGTGCTGAGGTCATGGGGATGGGAGCATCCTATCCAGGGCACAGCCGTTCAGATGTAATCCGTCTTATATAAGCAGCCATGCTGAAGCAAATGAAGCTCCGCCCCCTGTCTGTACAGGTCAGATACTTTACAGTCAATAGGATCAAGGAGGCTGTGGGTGCAATAACAATACCAGTAAAATGTCATGGAGAGTTAGATTAAGAGTGAATGATTGATCAAATGAGTTGAGACCTGTTTTGTCAGATTTGCAGAGGATGGTCTCCTTCTCGTGGGCGCCGGGGCCGTGTCTCATCCACACCGAGATGGTGAAGGGCTCCTTCAGGTTGGTGCTCACGACACCATCAGGAACCTTGATGGCCTGGGTGCCGTTGAACTCAAACACCTGGTCGCTGTCGTGGCCATTGTCGGTGGGCAGTCCTATAGTCCAGTTAGTGGAGCTGCTGGGGGCTGGAAGGAGCTCCACAGTACCAGAACTAGCCCCTAGCAAGTAGAAATAGCAGAGCACTCACAATGGGATCCTAAACAAAAAAAAAGAAAGAATTTGACATAACCACCTCCGGTTTGGCTTTTACTTACCGCACAACTTGTGCAGAGACTTCTCCGAGTAGGTGTCGCGGTCGCAGCCTTTCCCAATGTGGTTGGTTTCCAGTTCTACACTGGCTCGGATTGAGGAGACTGGCTCATCACAAGTCTCCAAGTGTATGCTGGGAAAAAGGGCCAGACTACCTGTGCCTGGCTCATACTCAATCCTCTTATTGAAGCCTAAAACAACAACAAAACGACCAGCTGTGATTACAACACATAACTTACTGGATTAAAGAATGAATACTGGTTTTATTTTTATTTCTTTGCACCACTGTTTGGTCACTTTTTTTCCCCTAAGGAGGCTCAACATGAACAACAGGAAACCTTTGGTACCTTGCCAGCTGGGTTTACAAGTGGGCTTGACGCTGATTTTGACCAGAACGTCCTCGGAGGCTCGGTTCTTCCCACAGTCATAGGCGGTCACGGTCAACTTATACATGTGCTCCTTGCCGTAGCTCAGTTTCTCTGTGTTCTTGATGAAGCCTAAGAAAAGGGAGAAACAAAGGGGTTAAATATTTATACAACTTTTGCTGAAGCACACAGCCTATATATAAAAAAAGTTCTTTATTTTCCATTTTGTTGTTACTTTTCATTGATTTCATCTTTCAGGTATGAAAGATAAATATTTGTAAGACTGCCCAGCCTTAGTGAGATTTTTCTATCTCTCAGCATAATGCCAGCCACCAGGCTGTGGTAAATGGTAAATGACAGTCTCTTGGCATCATTGTCCGATCAATAGACAGTTTCATGCGCATCATTACAATCAGGGCTTTAGCCATGTGCCACGGCTTTATCCCAAATGCAAACAGACAGGGCTGCTTTGTGAAGGTTACCGTCTTTGTCGATGGTGAAGGGCACGTCGGGCGTCACAATCTCATAATTGCAGATTTGGCTGAACTGGAACGAGCAGTCAGCGTCTACTGCCTCCACCTTCAAGATGCTGTCGTATTTCTTCCCCTCGAGAACAGTGGCTTTGTAGGTCTTCTCTTTGAACACTGGCGAATACTCATTGATGTCATTCACTTGAATGTGAACAGTTGCCCTGAAGGAAACAGAATTATTCGTCAATTAGTTTTTTATCAAATAAATTCCTTTTGCCTGTCTCAAAACCAAAAAGGCTAACTTTGAGTCTCATGTAGCTCTTAAATAAATGTATTATAAGAAAATATCCCTTTCTGGGACAATGCTTTTTAAATGGTCAACTTTTATATTTACAACTGGGATCAATTAATTCATTAGGAGCTGAAGATTATGTAAAGAGAAAACTTAGATATCTTCTTAGGATGGATATAAAACTATTCACATGAATGGAAGTCACAAGAATGTCCGACAGAGCCTGCTAAGAGTTAATAGAAGGACACAATTATTATTTGACTTGATAATGGATCCCTGCACCAAAGGATTGATTTAACACCCCATCTGGTTAATCCATTTCTCCAAATCAGGTAAGTAAACCTAAAATTACAGCATAGGAAGCCAGAGTGACTTGTAAAACTCTCCCCTTTTTTCTTTTATCACCATCATTTACTTGATGAGGCAACGAGCAGCAAGAATAAGCCTGTCCTGTGTAAGTGTCGGTTGCCATAACGACGATGAGAGGCAATAATTAGAAAAGCTTGCTTTACCTGCAGCTTGTTGAGTAACCAACTTATTGTTGTTTTAATAAACAAAGAGGACGGAGATTATACAATTATGCTGCAGATGAACTGATACATCAGAATTAAATGACAATTTCCACAAGATATTCTTCTACATGCATAAACAAATAATTTAGGCTAATAAATGGAGAAAATAGATATTTGTATAACACTTTAAAAGCAGAAGAGAGGTTTGTTATATTTATTAAAAGTGCCTTTCAAATATGAAAGAGAGAATGGGAGAAAAGAATCCATGAAATCGTATTTTGGGATTTTTTAAAGAAATAATTTGTATAATGGTGCATAAAATAAATGAACCAGAATTCTGTCCCTCACTAACCTCTTCTTTAAGAAGCTTTTTTATCCTCTACTCTGAATCTGTAATAATTTGTTGTACTTCTTTCACACAGAATTTTGCCACTTTCCAAACAGATTAAGTAAAATTCCATAAAATGACAGATGGAAATTGATAATTTTGTAAAAAATAAGTTGACCCTTCAACTATTATAAATCTACTTTTCCTTTTTCCTAACATGTAATTCTTATCAATATTGTTTTAAACCAGATTTAATTGCTTTTAAGTGAAAAAAGTCCCCTCACTTGTGGGATTTCTTCATATTGGCACCATCGGGACCTTCTCCACAGTCGTAGGCTTGGATGGTGAAGGTGTGCTCTTTCTGCAGCTCACAGTCCAGCTTGTCCTTCGCCCTGATAACTCCTTCTCCGGTGGACTTGTCCAGAACCACGGCCTCAAAAGGAACGTTCTGCCCGTGGATCCTGAAGCCGCAAATCTCACCTGAACAGGTCGAGAACGGAAAAGAATAAAAAAGCGCGCTATGAATATTTCAAAAGGAAGATTTTATTTGTATAAATAAATAAATAAACAAAGTGCTGGTTAACAGAAAAAACAAAACGTAAAAGTAAAAACTGTAGCCCTAGGTTTTAGGAGTTGGGGTATTGTAGACTGGGGTGCATGAGGTCTGTAAAGGAAAGCCAAATATGGGTGAGTAGTTGGGAAAAGGTGTGGGACACAGCTTTAGTGTCTTTAACAAGCCACTTGAAAACAGTGCATCCAGTCATGCAGGCAGAAACTGAAAAAAAACATGGACAGGCATTTCACAGGAGTACTCGAGTCTTACAAATTAAAGCTACAAAAATTTAGTAACAGAGAAAAATAAAAACCAGTGAAAACAAATGATAGTTTATGACACACAAAAAAACAAACCATGATCTTTTATTACTATTGAGGGTTATTGTGTTAAAGTGACCAGCGCCAATGCAGTCATGAAAATCCATAAAATCTGTAAAAGAAAAAAAAATCGGAGACAACACTTTCCATAATAGTTTTACACAATTAAAAGCAGTCTTCCTGTGTAATTTTGCCTGCTTCTCACCCAAAACTACTCCAAAATGAATCCAAATGAAAATCATAAGAAACCAAACCATTTTGTTAACAGTTTTAAAAAAAAAAAAAAAGCACTGGATGAGAACTGGGGTTAGAAATATCAACTTGCTTGACATCCACATCAAAAAACAACTGCAGCCATGCTAATGGTAGAGATTAGTGGTGAAGAATTAACTCAAGGAGATCCACGGAGGCAAAAATAATAGAAAATTTGCAGCAGAGAGTTTGCATTAGTTAACAATCTCAGCAATCTCGTTTGAAAATGGAAATGTCAGTGAGTCTGCAAAAGTTTAAAGAGAGGTCAAAGAGATTGTTTTTTTAAGGAAATTTCATCAGCTCACTTTAGTTCTTTGCCAATTTTTAGTCTTTTATTTTTTGAGGCAAAAGTTTGCTACAAAAAAGTTTTAAAATCACTGACAGGATTGCAAACTGAAAAATCCCATATTAGCGCAGCTTTCTCTTCCCTGGTGACAGCTGAAAAACTGTTAGGGTCTGCAAACTGCAATGGATGTCTCATGCACAGATATTTCTAAGAATAGTCAGCCCCACATCACACTTTTCATCCAGCTGTTGGAACTTCCAAATATTTAACGTGAGGGAAAAAAAAATAAGAAAAATAAAAAAACAGAAAGGGGTTGCAGAGCATGGCAGGATTTTCTGCACAAAAGTGTGGATGCTGTTTTGGCGTTAGTGGGTTAATAGATTTAAAAAAAAAAAAAAAAAAGAAAGCACAAGGCAGTAGAAAAAGTCCAAGATCACCTTCTTTGGTGAGGGTCACCTCAAAACTTTCTATAGGGAGCGGAGAGAAGATAAACCCAGATGAGAGTTAGGAGGTCAGAAAAGACAGAGGACAGGAAAAGACAAAGCTGAGCCATCAGAACGGCTCTAAACCACAGATCTAAATGGAAAAGACGTTTTTGAAACCAGCGCACCAGATGAAGAAAAAAAAAAACACGTCTCCTACTGCATCTTGATGCCCATCATTAAACTGTTTTCAGGAATAATGACTTACCTTGTGTAAAAAAAATCCTAACACCTCCTTATCAACTGTGTTTACAATCCAAACAACAGAAAGCCAGTTTTATTGTCATGACATTTGCAACAATCAGAAACAGACTGAATGAATTTCACATTACAGATGTATGCTCCTGTAACCCTTTATCTGGCATTAAGCAAAGACATTTATTATCTTCCTGAGTTTAAAGCAGTGGTCCACAACCTTTCCCAGGCCACGGACCGGTTTACTATCAGGCAATATTATCACAGACTGGCCTGGTCGAGGCCCAAGGAGCATCCGATTTCTTTGTGGGGTTTTTTTAGCCTCCAGTTTCCCTTAACTTTTAAGGGAATTTCTGTCAAATTTCTGCAGCTGTTTTAAAATGTATTTTTACGCCAGATCAGGGGTGTCCAAACTTACCAGATTCTGTAAGATGGAAATGTGTGACGACCAACACACATGTCTGACATTGTTTTAGCTATTTTAATAACACTACATTTCAATCAACCATTTAATGAACATTATATTGCAATGGCACACTTTTCATTTCTTACCATAGAACAAAAACATCTAAATATGTATTTTTACTAAAATCCCCGTCAATTTTCCAATTTTCACACTGTTCATTCCCAGTTAGCAAGTTGTAGATGGTATGTCTCATGTATTATAGCACCTCTTCATGATAAATATGAAAACACAATTTAGGCTTTATTTAATGTAAAAAAATATCCACACAGATTTTTCAGAAAATGCTTAAATTATTTTGATTTTATGAAAGGAGCCTGAGGACTGTTGGATATTTAAACAGGGGACGCATTTGGTCCATGAGCCACACTTGGGACATGCCTGCTCTAGATTTTGTAAAGGAAACATTGAAATGCGATATGGATTTTTTTCCCTAAAACTGTCAAAGAGGAAGCTAAAAAATGGCCAACTTCAACCTTTTCTGACTTTTAAAGTGTGACTGATAAATACAAGAAAGAAAAACGGTCACTAAAACTAGTATTTTCTAATGTAACCACAAACGTGAATCCACAGTTGTAGCAACTTTTGAAAGCTCACCTGTTTTCTCATTGGCTCTTTTCTGCTAAAAGAAAATGTTTGTTTTTGTTAGCTTTCCTAGCTTGAGGGTTTCAATTTAGCGGTCGCTGCATCTGCTTTAAGAAAGTAGCTGATTCATTTATTTATATATATAAATATATATATATATATATATATATATATATATATATATATAATTTTTTTTTTTTTTTTTGTAAGAACTTTATTTAAAGATATTGAGTTTTTACAAACATCGAGCACATGAAAAAGGGATTAGTACCTCTACAAGAGAAAGAAAATGCCAAAAAGAGGCATGTCACATTAGAATTACGCCTGATAATTAAAAAAATATAAAACACACACACGAACAGACAATAACAGTTAAATATTGAATTAAATCTTAAAGTGTTGTGGATGTATTTTCAACATGTGTCCGAGCAAGTTGACATGTGTCAAGAATGAGTTGAATGTGGAAAAATAAACTTCCTTCAGAATCAGATTACAAACAAACACAAAAAATGTAGGTTGTGTTTCTTTCCTCTGCGGCCCAGTACCAACTGTCCCACAGACTGGTACTGGTCCACGGCCTGGAAATTGGGAACCACTGCTTTAAAGCCTCTCTAATCATAAATGAGCACAAACAGAGAGAGGCAAAAGACTCTTGTAAACAGGCTTATTTGCAAAGAAACTCCCCGTGTTTGTTGAATGTGCAGCTTTTAACACTGATCCTAGTGGAACTTTGAAAGGCCTGCGGGTCAGCTTAACAGTGAACCCTCTTAGCTGGCACAGACGGACCAACTGGAGGGAGTCGGCAGTCTGACATGACAGAGCGGCTCACCCCCGATGCCACGTGAAGCCAGACCGCTCGCTCTGTCTAGAAAGAACAAGCTCACAGGGACGCGCCATCCATTCCAGAGCCCTGTTCATCCAAAAAAGGGAGCCCCAACTGAAAGAAGTGGGGGCAGAAAGCTCTGCATTCAGCAATAATTTGCTGTGAAAGAGGACAGAGAAGGGGCACATTATCAAATCGCTGGGCCTCTTTAAATTGCGAAGCTGATGAGCCTCGAGGAGTCAGTCACTTTCTACATTTGACCAAGAATGTTGCGTTTGGGCCGTCCACAGGCCAACACGTGCCTGTTAAAACCACATCCTTAAATCAGGAGTAGTAATCCCAGATTAAAATGGTCATAGAGATGCACAGCGAGAACTGAGTCTAAAGCAGGCGGAGCACAAAAGATGCCAATGTGTGCTATGACATAATGAGACGTAGCTTCAAATTCGCTTCTGGCATAATTATGACATTAAATAAAAGTAACCACAAATTATGTTTTTATACATGTAAAGGTCAAAACTGCCCACCAAAATAAACAGAAGTACTGTCTTCAGAAGAAATCTTTCAACAAGAAGAATATAAATTTATAGATGATAAATCCCACCACAGGGACGCAGCCCTTCATACATTAATCATAACGGCGGTGTAATTTCAAAGCTCCGAACAGAGCAGAGGTTCTACATCTCTGTTAAGTGCAGCTGTATTTTCTTGTTGGCTTGATAATAATTAATTTGGCTCCTGAATAAATTAATAACAAACAGATCCTGAGTCTTTAAATGTACATCGATGCCCTTGAAGTGTGCATTACGGATGCAGCTGCTCTGCATTCACGTGCTTCCCTGTCTCGACGCGTGCTGGTACAGGGGCGGCGAGCGGCTTTCTCTCCCACGTTGCGTCAAAAATAAAAAGCGGCAGATCCCCTCACCTGCATAGCGTAAAGGAGCATCCTTGTCGAGTGCGATGAGTGGAGGGTCCAGGAGAACTTTGTCATCGTTTTCCGTCACGATCCCGTGGTACGTCGTCTCGATCCATGGTTTGTGCTTATTAACTGTGAGATTTAAAAAAAACAACAAAAATATAAAATTTAGTCCCACAAAAATATATTTTTGACAGAATTAATTTGAAGTATTTAACATAGGTTTTATTAAAGCTTTGAAAAGATGGCGTTTGCTCACTTTCATCCCTCCCTTCCCCCTCACACAGCTACAATACATTTTTTATGAGGCTTTGGATGGTTTTTAGGTTATTTTTAGACACACCGTATAAAAAAGGAAGATATCACCTACAACATTTACTAAAAGAGGACAAAGAGGACGTCCTGTGACAAGGCGCCACACTAGATATTGATACGTTAAAGCTAAATTTATTAATATCTCCTCCTTGAATTATTTTTTGCTTTTAAGATCTCCATTAATTTAAGAGGAGTTTCTACACAGATGATGAGTAACAGGCTTTTCATTCCCAGGACACGTTGTGCATCAGGGGTCGGGATGTTTGCGGATCATCGGCTTTGGGAAGTATCCCGACTGCAGGCAGGATTCTGCTGCAGTGAGCGGCACTGAAAACCGGCCGGATGCGGCAGCTCTCTTACAGCTGATGTGAGCTCACGCCGGAGCGACAGGAGAGCGTGGCATTCCTGTGCCACTGATCTGCAAACGTGAGCCTAACTCTGTCTGACAGCACAGTGTGGCTGGAGAGCAGCTACAATGGATGAGGCAACCGCTGCTCTGCAACAAAAACTTTGATTGGAATTCTTTCAAAAAAACGAAGACATCTAAGCTCATTATCATTAATTAATTGTGTCAAATCCATTTAGAATTTGTATTTTCCCGTCCCAGTTCAAAGGGAAATAAGCTCAAAGTGACCCGACAATCCAAACAGACATTAACAGTGAACTACAGCAACAGCCCAAACAATCAATGGCAGGAAATCATTGATTAGAGTGCAATAATGTTGCCTAATGCTGTGCAGAAAACTGATCAGTGACATAATCTGTTACAGCCCACTTCTAGCCTTGGGCCATTACAAACTTCTATGTAGAAAGCCCTGTTCTCTTTTCTAAGAAGGTTCAATCTGTATTTACAGCTAAATTTAAAAACAATTTTATTAACTTTAATTTACAAGATAAGTTTTACATAAGAAAATCACTTTTCATGCTAATTTTTAGACATTACTTTTTTGAACAAAATGTAAAACGTGCTTTTTGTTAGTTCTAATGAACTATTTTGTAAGAAAAAATAACTAAAGATTATTTATGCTTTTGTTTTTTAAGGCTAAATAAATATAAGAGGTGAGGGGTCCACAAGCAGCTAAAACCACAGAGCTGTGTGATAAATGAAATCAGAGCTAGATAAATCACCAAGCAGATTTTCAAAATAAAACCGAAATGAATAGCAATCTTGTGAACTCAATATGTGTTTGTTTTTAGAAAAACCTACATTATTTGCACATCAAAAACTTTGCATTTTCAATTCTAACACAAGTTGTGCATTACATTTATTTTCCACAACAGAAAACAAATGAATATAGAAATACAGAGAAACAACAGGAGGGTCTCTGATTGCATTATATATGTCTGCCAAATCAATTTTTTTGTGAGACAAATTGCTTCATTGGTGTCAGTGCATTTGTCAGTGATTACACAATCAGTGAGAATTAATTACAACCTACTTGCTTGCAGTTGTTCTGATATGGTCATCACACTGAATAGCACTGTGATGACAATGGAGAGAATTTTCTACGCCTCAAAATGTAATTAAAAAAATCAACCCTTATAACATAGTTATTTCACATTGTAATGAGAAGTGAGAAATAGAGTGGAAGATAGCAAAAATGACACCAGATTTTACTCTAAAAGTTTATATAAAAGAATTTTTTCTGCATGTTTAATTTTGGAAATAAAGACCAAAAATAAGTAGCTAAATAAGAAATAAACCTGTGACTCTAACGTGACTTAAAGTCCCTTTCTGATCATCTTTTGAACCATCTTAAGTTTGGTCTTTTAATTGTGATTATGCCATTTTAGCCAAAATAAAAATCTGTGTATAATTTGCTACGACATATTTTCTTTAGAGCAGCATTACCTCATTAGAAATTCGCTTCTTCCACTGTTGGTGTGGAAGTTGACCTCCTGCTAGTTTCCTATCAGCCTGTTTTTTACATTCTCTCACAAGCTTATAGCACCTCACAAGTCCAAGCTAACATTAGCGTAGCAAAGAAAAAAAAAGAAACGGCGAACAATATCAGAGCCATCCAGCTGAGTTCTGCCCCTTTTGTTTGACACCAGTAAACCTCACTCAAGCACTTAAACAGTTGTCAATAGTGGAGCCTTGAGACGAAGTCGGACGTGAACAAAAGTTTTATTAATAAAGGAAATTGAATTGGAAGAAAGAAAACAACAAATAAATCCAAAGACAGAATCACCAATGAGTCAATATTTTACTTTCATTAACTTCAATTGTGAAATTTGGTTGAAATGAATGCAGAATTTTAATGGAAGCACAAGGTCAGATTGCCTGTTTCTCTCCTGACAGACATTTTGGATCTTGAACAAATGAAGTCGGACACATAAAAACAGCTTCAGGTTTTTGACCTATGAACTGCAGAAATGATCTAACTGAGCTACTCTATGTTAAAGTTGATTTTTCGTGGGCCTGTTTATTACTTGTGCAGAGTTGTTAACCTGAAGTTTGCACTTGAAGTGAACATCCTCAGACAGATTGCTCAGCCGGTCTGCTACGATAATCTGCTTTAGCTTCTACTGAGTCACAGTTATGACGAGCGAGGTCACGCTTTTAGCCCTGAGGTGTGCTGGACTTGGACAGGAAGTAAAAACACAACATCAAGGAGAGGAGCGGTCTAATCTGTGGAGTTCCTCACTTTTTTCATCTAAAAATCAAGTTCTTCACAATTATTTGAATAGGGCCACCATTTGGACAAGTCCATCTGGCCACAAAGTATGACTGTGATCGCTGGCTATGGCTGCAGATTTTATTGAGACAACCCTGAGACAAAAAAACAATGCTTTGAACAAATGTGAGGACAAGTCAAACTCCTCAGTATATTCTATGAAATGCAATCTGTCATTTCACTTTAAAGGAAGTCATGAATGCAGAAATCCCATTTTCTCTAATAGCTTCATCATCTCACTATGCCTATGTAGATTGAACAAACGCTGTAGGAGAGCCTTCAGGTTGTAATAATAATAGTTTAAAAAACAAACTCATAATCGATACAATGAAACTCATACAAATTTGTTTTTTTTTTTAATAAACTGTAATGGACTCTGTAAAAACAGCTTCAAAAGATTAAGAAATTACTTAAGAAAATGTTTAAGAAACTAAAAGAGACCACTGATAGTTTCTCAAAAGAATTTAACCACAACTTTAGAAATGTTTCCTTAAATAAAAATAAAATAAAATAAAATCAGTCTAACAACAAAGAGTAACAAGTTAAAGAGCTAAAAGGTCTCCTTTGAATGTTGAGATGTTTCTACCAATAAAAGCTATTATGATCCTTTATAGGAAAATAAAGGAAAAAGTCTAAAAAAAATGTCTCCATGTATTTTGTTCGGCTGTAAATTTATATATGTAGACAATTTTTCTAAATGTACCAACCAACAGTCAAAACTTTGCTTTTTTAATTTTCACAATAAAACCACTGTCAAATCCCACAAACAGGAAGTTTAATTTAATTTGATTGCATTTACTGACTTTTAGGGTTTAATTTTATGCAATGGAACATTACACTTTTAAATTGTTCTGCTTAGATAGTTCTTAGATGTGTTGTTTTTTTGGAAAATACATAACAATTTCTTCTTCTTCTCACATACGGACGACTCCATCTCAGACTCAGCAGTTTTTGGTGCCTCGTGACACGTAGGAGGTTAAAAGAAAACTCAAAAATCAAGATTTTCCAAAAGTCCTCTTGATAAAGACATCAAAACAACATCATAACATCAAATCCAATTGAAGCCGCTCCACGTCAGTTCAGTAAATACTTAGCAACTTTCATCTCACAGATCTGACAGAATATAAAAACCAATATTAAATACCAAATCAAGAACACTGTAGCTGCGTTTCACAGGAAAAGGAAAACCTTTTAGACATGAGAAATCCAAACATGAAGGTATCACAACGCCAGAACAGATGGTGGGTTACTGCATTTTCTTAGAGTATGCAATCCTTTTACACAGCAAATAAAGCCAATAACACTTAATCCTGTAATGGGATTCCTGGTTTTTATTCATTTACATAGTCTACGAGGATCTAACAATGCAGCAACAGGAACATGCCAAGCTTTTAATTGTTCGTTTGTGGGGAGAAACATGATCTCATGGTACAAAAAAACAAACAACAACAAAAATAGAGACAAAATAAATGACAAAGATGATTTCTACTAAAACAGTTGTTGCTTTGGAGTACTTAAACATAATCTGTTCCTTTTTTATCATTTTATTTATGGTTTTCAATTTGAAGGAAGAAAAAAAATCATGGTTAGTTGATGCACTGAGCTTACTGCTGAGTCTGGGAATGTGGAAACGTACTTAAAATGTCTTTTACAGTCCCACTCTAATTATCTTTTTATCTTTTGTAAAACTGTTTCCACTGGCCTTTATACCGGTTTTTGACAAAATAAAACAAAAAAAAACCTGTCATTTTCTAAGACATAGTTCTGCAGAACGTTGGCGTGTGGAGCAACCTATAAATGAGAGATATCTGTTTACAAACACTACTGCCTGCTTACAGCCCCTCACACCCCCCAACCTAACATTACCCATGCAACAAAAATGGCAAGCAATATTTATCCAGCCGTTGAGTTTTCAGACAAGATGTCAACTCAGATGAAGAAACGAAGATGTACATCAATCGTGGATCAATTTGTCTGCAAGTGGAAGTATCAGAATGGAGCAGAGCAGGGAACTTGCATCAAAAATAAGCTCAATTTCCATCTGCATTATTTAGTCTATTCCTGATTCACAACAATCTGAAATTATTATTATTATTATTATTATTAATTATTAAACCTTTATTTAACAAGGTAAGCTAGTAAGAACAAATTCTTTTTAACAATAATGACCTGGGCAGAGAGGAAACTCAAGCGTAGATAAAAAAAACATCACAATACATACAATAATTTCATCATTAAACTATTCAGTCATAGGATAATTCAGCACAAAGGTTTACATAATGTAGAAAAAATACATCTTTAATCAAGACGTGTGTGATTCAGTAAGTGCATTGATTAAAATGTATTTAAAAAATGGGATTGATATAAATGTGCTTAATTACTAAATACTCAAAAATGTAAATTTAAACTAAAATGTCGAAATATATGTCCTACATCATCAGAAAAATTCACACATCTCTGAGAATTCCACTCCAACCCTGCTCTCTGAGCACCAGCCTCTCCCAGTTCACAACAACGAGCAGGTCCTCACATTGGGATGTCACATAGTGGGGAACAGCCCCTTCCAGGAAGAGCCTGCGCTGCCAGCACCAGCCCCAGGCTAACAAACACCCACTTTCTATGAAGAGCTAGCAGTGAACGGCAAAACGCTTTCATTTTATTTGCACATCAAATCTTTGCAAAAGTTCTGATGTTTTTTGTTTTTGTGGGTGAAATACAGACATTCTGCCTTGGCCAGCTCTAGGATGACGTCATGAAATGGGCGGCACCCACAAAAAGTGAAAGGTGGAGCCACAGAGATCAAGTTGTCTTAATTCTGGGCAAGAAAATGAGCTGATAAAAATAACTCATATTTCATAAGTTGTTTTTTTAGAGTTTCAAAGGTAATATATTATCATATATATAGATATAGTTACTCTGAAAGGCACAATAGTAGCATAACATAGGCCCTTTAAAGTTGGATTAACACTTTATCTTCTCTCTAGACAAACTTTTAAGTTCCTGTGCTTCTGTTCTGCGAAAAAATAAACTATTAAAAAATAATATTTCAAGGGGGTTACGCTGGGTTCCTGAAGACACATGTCCATTTTTCCATTGAAGTCCCTTTACATACTCGCCCTGATACATCTGTCTTACTTTTGCACTGAAGCTGACCTCTATAGTCTGACTGAATTTGATCTTTACTTACAAAAAAATAGTTTTGATTATTCAAATCTGAGAATCAATTTCACTTTAAATCCCTGTTTCCTATTTTAAGTTCATTTTTATGTAATATATTATAACTTCACAATTGAAGTTCCTTCTTTGTTTTGTTTATATAGTTAGCTTGGGACAAAAAAAATCAAAATAAAGTCGGTTATCAGAGGAAATTTGAAAAATAAATAGAATCATAAACTTGTGGATCAGAACTGAATTAATTCAGTATCTTGGTAGTGATGCTCACCCCCAGTAGAACATCTAAGTGAAGTAAAATTGCAAGAAAAAATATTCCCACATCTCCAGCTGTTGTCTTAATCTCACTACCCTTAGAGATCCCAGGATTCTCTGCACTGGAGCAGCAGTCAGGGATTATCAGATGAAGCTTCATAACTCCTGGGCACCTTGGAGGGCTTATTGTGTAACCATGATGTTGCAGTCATGCTCTGCTCCTATGACGTGCAGCAGATCTCTGTTTCATCGATTTAGCTAACTTTCATGCCCAGCAGTGCCAGTTAACGTCACGTGCCAGTGAATGCTTTGTAGAGTCAATGGTAGGTTACAGTTCAAAGAATTTCTGACTGTGTGGATGGGAGGCAGTGCGTTCTCCAGGACACGTTTGCAGACAGTTTGGTGGCTCACACGTGTCCTACTAACTGCATATCGAAGCTTATCTGCATCGAGACAAAGAGTCAAACTTTGAAGTGTTTCCAGAGTTTTTGCAACGCCTAGAATAGCTCAAAGAAGGAAAAACAAAATTATATAAGAATATGCTAATTGAAGAAGACATCAAACTACTTCACACCTTCTCTTTATTACTGAACAAAACTGGCCTTCACACTATTAAGCAGGCAGGTGGGCTGTCAACTGAAACACTTCAGCTCTTCCGAGAGTCAGGCAAAAATATTCAGCAAAGGCAAGCACAGACAGGAGCCAAATAGGTGGAGGGACGCGATGCGTGCAAATCGATGGCCAATCTGCTCGTGATCTGAGAACGCGGCACACTTGTGTGTTTGTCTGCTAAGTTCTGCAGCTTGTTGACACAAGGCAATTCCTTTACAGAGGGGAACTGTTCTCAGAGGCCCAAAGAGCGCCGAAGGAAGCCCAGACCTCAGGGGGGCCCTGACTCGGCTCTCCACTGCCCTGCCAGACAACAACATTTGTTTGTCCTCTGCGCAGCAGTCACACCACCCAACAGAGCGAACACACCCTGCATGACCGCGGCGAGCCGCTGGAGAGGGGAGGGGGGCTCGCGTCGCGACTCAATCCCTTCTCTGTGAGCCACACAAAAGCAGCAGTGAGAGTGAGCGGCATAAAGCCTGGAACCAGCAATCTGACCTGCAGCAGGTAATGATCTCCCTTGTTACCCGTTTCCCATGGAACCTGAGTCTTAAAGTAAACACGCCCGAACGCAAGCAGCTGGCCAACGACGCTTTACTGTCTCCTGGAAGCAGCAACCCTCAGTGGAGGAGGCAACTCACCCCGAACAGCTTTAATAAAGACCCAGATGTGGGTTCTGGTGTTTTTACTATTTTAAGAGAGATACCAGCATCAAATTTAGTAGATTTTAATTTAAAAAATGTTGAATTATTGTTTTGCATTTTTAAAAGAAAAAAAATCAATGCAATAAGTAAGTTAATTTTTGCAAGATCAGTTAGCAAAAAGTGACATTTATTTAAAATGAATCCCACGACAGACATTATAACCACCAGTTAAAGTGACTTCTTCCTCCATAATGACTGACAACTTCCCACTCATCTGGCCAACTTAATATTCACAACTAAATGACCCTTTCTGAACAGTTCACTGACTCCATTCAGGGCCTAAAGGCAGCAGTGAAAGAAAAGTCACCTCAGCGTCCATCCAAACACAGGCGATGCTAGCCTCATAACCTCAGTGGCGGCGCAGCAAATGGAAATGCTTCCACATCTTAACGCTTGGGGATTATCTCATATACACATTCTTCGAGGGTTTGAGTTGTGATCCTTCCAACAGTGGGCGCACTGTGAGAATCTGAAAGCCTTTTGTTCCAGTCAGAAACATGGAAAAACAAACTCCAAACACTTGACTTTTGAGGGGAAAAAAAACTTGTACAACTGAGAGGAAGACGTTAGTTAATGCTTTCTCTACAAAATGATGAGTTCATTTGACAAATACAATAAAAAGCTATTTAAAACTCGTTTAAAACATTACATTTATCCAATATTTTGAAAATGTAAAAGCTAACAGGTTTTGGATAAAAGTTGAGTTTGACTATGACCTTCTATTGACTCCTGTCAATAAAAAGTCAGGATGATTTGGGAGAAAGCAACAAAAAGAAATTAATTAAATTATGTCAGAAAGATTAGTGTGTAGGACTCCTCATTTCTCCATTTTCTCTGACCCCAAACACTTAAGCAGACCTTGAGAGTTTTTGACATCCAAAAGTAAGCTATTCAGTCTGTGATAGTCTAGCAAAATGTTCAAGCGGCACACTTTTGACCAGATGTGTACAAAATCATGAGGACATTAAACTTTGGTGTCGTGTGACATGAAAAACTTAAAACTGAATTTTCTCGCACATTTTCCATGAAAACTGATCCAACAAGAAACTCTGGTTACGAGACAACTTATTGCCGACTAGTTTTAGACAGATTTACGGCTTAAACTACCAGGATAATATTATATATTAGTATTAGCAGTTTATCTGTCTGTCAGAATGACAAAATATGATTTCTGGCTTTAATTGTCCCAAAAGTTCTTCATCTGCTAAACACAGAGCACATAAGCCACGTGGAAGTGACTTACAAACTTTTAAAAGCGAACCCTGATAATCTTTCAAGCTATTTTAAGTGTTTCCAGTGTTGATTTTAATTACAATTAAGTTGATTTTTAACCAAAATAAAAATACTGTCCTTTACTTTGGCATTGTTTCTACGCAAATTGACAAGAATAGAGATGGACACACAAGGCTGTTCCAACGAAACAAAGTCACTTCAGTCATAATTTTTTCACGGTAAGGTTACCGCTCCATTTCGCCATTTTGGGACCAACAGCATTAGTAAGGAGTGATTTGAACGAATATCTGTCAATCAAACGCTTCAAATGTTTTAGGTGGGTCCAGCGAGAACCAAAAGCCCTTATTGAGCCATCTGATTGGCCAGTTTATAACTTGAATAACTTGAAATAAATTTTAAAAAATAGGTTTAGCAAGAGCATGTTGAAAAGAGACAGTAGAGCAAGAATGGTTATTCTGACTAACAGAATGACTGAGTCACAGCTGTTTATTTTTTAATAGAAGTCTATGGGATTTTGTCTTTCTGGTACTTTCTATTTGGAGCACGAATGGGGAGGGGTTTATTAATCCAGCTCTCTGTATGTACTGTCTATTGCTTTCCATCTAGCCTATAGCCCCTCACCATCCCAACACAAGACAACAGGTGCGTCAAAAAGGGCGAGCAATATCGGAGCCATCCAGCCAGTTTGGAACCAGATGGCAGTTTAGACGAGAAAAATAAGGACGTACATGGATCTATTCATCTACAAGTGGAAGCATCAGAATGGAGCAGAGCACCTATGTCACTGCTAAAGACTTCTTCCATGAGCCTTTTTTTTGTTTACACCTGATTCATAATGACTTGAAAAAATCTTTTTTTGAGAAATTTTTTAGTTTAATTTTCTAAATACATGTCTTCTATCACCAAAAAAAGCCACAAGAACATATTAAAAACACAATTTTAATCAGAGTCAGTCTTAAACCTGGCCAGATACAGGAAAGAAAAAACTGAAAATGTGATAGCATCTTGTCTATCTGAAGAATAACAACCACGAGAACTTATGCTGAAGAGTTGAGACATCAGGTTGAATGAAAGAGGGATCCTTTGTTGTCATCCATGACCAGCTACAGCTTCTGACTTGTAAAAAGAGGTCTTTGCAGTTCAGGGGGAGTTTGAAGGCTAAAGGAGTTCTGATGATGAACTCTACTCCACACAGAAAATTTAAGCAATCTGTAGTTCTCAAGAGCCCTCAAGGTCACTGGTGGAGTTTTTCCTTTCACATGATCATTTCTAATGAATGTTTCTTTTTCCTGCTTGAAAACAGACTTTATATTGGAAATCGAAGGACATTTTTGGCACAAAATTGAAACAATTTTATCATGATAAACTTTCAAGCAAAACACTTTCTGTTTAAATTAAAAATATAAATGTGTTTTCTTGCATGTCATGCAAAAATTAAATCCATCAGCTAGACCTGATGTGCACTTCCTCATCTCTCCTGGCGTTCTCAGATGCCAAACTGTGAGAAAACTCCTGGGTGTGACCCACAATATTCCCCAGCAGCCCTGGAAGAGTGCATATGTTAATTTCAGCCCCACACAAAAGCAGGGCACCCAATTTGTTTGACTAGAATCAACTTAATTCAATGATGAATGAGCCGAGAAACTTCCCAGCCGCTGGCGCTTCCTTTGTCTGACTGCGTGCACACAAGAAGCTTGTGCATTTCACCAGACATTAAACTTCACGCACAAACATGGGTGCACCCAGCAGCTGCTCCAGATAGCAGGAAAGCTTTTTTACATGGATGAGACTTTGGGAATAAATGTACAAAAAAAAAAAGGATTCTCTAAAGTTTTTGTAGCACTTTTCACGACACTCCTGAAGACTTTCAGGCTTTTGAGGATTCCAAGGACACGATTAAGAGCTTGAAATCAAACAAGGATGTTTAATCTTTATCTTAACCTGCAGTAATGGGAACCAAACTATTTTCAAAACATCTGAACTTGTGCCCTCCAAGTACCACGAGAAGAACTGAGTGTTCTGTCTCCTCATCTGCTGCCAGACGGCTGGAAATAAAAAAGCAAAACAAAATTGTACATTTGGAGAATAAGCAATGAAGCCATTTAACAAAACAAGCAGGAAAGCTTCGGTTGGCTTTCCTGATAAGAGCAGGTAAAGCTGCACTTTCGCCCCCCATGCAGACTTTTATGGCCACGTTTGGTTGTTTTGCTTAAGAGACATAAAAAGGGTGTAACATTTGAAGACAGCACCATTAATGTGACCCACTGGCCTGAGGAATACAAGGGTAAATATAAATAGATGTAAACAAATGTAAATAGAAAAGCTGGACTTTAAAAAAAAAAAAAAAAGCTATTTTTAACTTAGTGGACATACATAAATAGGATCCAGAATATATAAGCAGATCAATTTTTAAATTTGATGAAAGTGGCCAAGTGAAGAGGATCTGCAATGCGTAGCCAAGCAGGCTCCATCCCACTGTGACCACAGGGTTTCCAAACCTAAGGATTAGGCTGTTGGAAATGACAGATATTTAGATTTACGCCCTGAATCTGAAAACGTGAAAGAGGGAAAATAAAAATGCAAAAAATAAACCAGATTACATAAAATAACAGGGTACAAGACAAGGACAATCTATTCACAAACTGCAGAGGGCGAGGCTCAGTTCAATTCTTTATTTAAAAAAGGGGGTGTAATGTGAAGAAGCGACCAGAATAGACCCAAATAGACGCAGATGACAGACTGGGGGGGTTGTTTTGTACCCTTGGTTTAATCCCCTTTGAAAGCACGTTAACATTTTGTTCCAAACGTGACATATAAATAAGAAATGTGGTTGGAGGACGGTGTTTCTATAATGGTGTGTTCCGTAATGACTCTGCCCTGTCTGCCGCGGCTCCACACGGGGCGGACCATCCCTGAACAGGTTGGGGAACGAGCATCCCTCGCGGGTGCAAATATTTTTCATGCTAGCTTACAGGGTTTTAACAGACTCGGGGGGGCTCGCTACCGTAGGTTTCAAGCCTTTTCAAATAAAAAATGAGGTTGTCACACAAGACACGACGGGCTCCAAATCCCGGCTTAGTTACCTTTAGCTGCCTTCACCGCACATAATAGTCCGAGGACCAGTCCGACAGCGGATGCTAGCTGTTTATTCCCCAGGAACCGCATCCCGACGTCGAGTTAGACCGCAGCGAAGCCAAACGCAGCCTTCTTCCCGCGTCCACTCGGCGTGTGGTTTCTCTGACGGGAAAAGTAGAAATCCCAAAAAAACGTAGGTGTCGGTGACCGCGGCAGCTCTAAGATGGCCGTCTTCACCACCGCCGCTCGGCTCTGCTTCAATCACTGCTTCTGTCGGAGTTTTGCAGCCTGTGACGTTCATGGACCGTCGGAAATGGGGCTGACACGTTTTAGCGCACCGACTAAAACCATTGTAGCTACGCAATTAGGACTCGGTTATTAAGTTAAAATAAATTATTATCCATTATTTATTTAAAGATATTTCAAAATATTATTATTAAATCATTTATTGCTATTAAAACACTGGCTCTTTTGGGTTTGAGCTACCAAACCTGAATTTCCACTTGGAGCTTAAAACAGACAACGATACTTGACCCAATGGAGAGCATAGACAACCTTGTATTTTTCCAAATGTACTAACCTTTCACTTGAAAATTTGAACAATGGAATAAAGAAAGACTGGGTTCACAAACATAGAAGATGTGACCATAGATAGACGCAAAATGACAGCATTTTCTACATATAGACTTCAAAAACACTTGAATCCGTCAATGATAAAATAGAAATAAACAATGATAACTTACTAACAACAAATTCATGTAAAACCAAATGAAAAAAAAACAGTATTGTACAAAATTATAAAATGTATCACTTAAAGTCCACTCTGATCATCTTTTGAGCAACTTTAAACGTTTCCCCAGTGTTTTGTTTTGTTTTTTAATTTATTTAAGTCGTTTTTAGGTAATTTTATTTGTTATCTTAGACATAGTTTCTGCAGAGCAACAGTAATTCATTAGAAATTCACCTTTGAGTTGTGGGTGGGACTGTATGTAACCCTTCCCACACTTCCCATCATCCCTTACTCTCTTGCTAGCTTATAGCCGCTCACAGCCCAAACCTAACTTTAGTGGTGCGACAAAGATGACGAGCACTATCAGATTTTTTTTAGTCAGATGCCACAGCTTGGACAAAGAAAATTAAGTTGCAAATGGATGAATTGGAATGAAGCGGGACAGGCATCTCATGGCCTGCACATTCTAGTAGTTATCAACTACAAGCATTTTGGGGTTTTTTTTGTTTTGTTTTTTTAGCTCCTCCTGCTTCACTGTGGTTTAAGTAAAGAAATACTCAGAAAGTTAGTTTTTATTTTAATTTCCTATATATAAGTACTCCATAATGAGAAACGTGCAACAAGAGCAAGTTAAATACACCAACAACACAGTTTTTATTGACATAGGTCTGTAAAGGGTATAAATAAACTACAGTCAAATTTACTGGTAGGTAAATATAGACCAGTAAAAATAGACTCGAGTTACGTCTGGGTACAATTCAGATGTCAGCTAAACAGCTGAGAAAGTGAACATCTGTCCAGAATGATGAAAGGACAGAGTCCATCTGTTATGTTTGAGACTAAAACATGCAAAACAGTTTAACAAAAACAAAAAAAAATAGTCTTACCTTCTTAACCAACTTCTCCACAGTCATGTGGTCCTTCATTTTAATAATTTCTTTACCAAACTAAAGCAATAATTCAAACTGATCTTTTTCCCTTCACATTCCAGAAAATGTTCTGCAGTTTATGCAGGAATTTATGTGAAAGGATTCTTAAAACACATTTCATGACACATCAAAAATAATAATATATTAGGCTGTTAAGGCCAGAATTTATATTCATATTTATGTGCCAATTTTTAAAAAATAAACATGGATATGTAAGGCTAACCTACATAGGTATTCATAGGCACATTAAACTCATACACACGTACGCATTTGAATTTATGGATACACACATAGTTACACCCATATAATAATATATCTATACGTAAGTGGAAATCTCTGTCAACATTTGAAATTGCAATGTAGAAATAAGTGTGGGGTTTTGATTTACAGTGAAAAATAAATTGGAAGAATAAATACATTTTTTTCCAGGTTTTGCAATATTCACCCTGATGCACGAGTAGTCGGAGCTTATGAGGAAAACATGAAGGCAGCATGATGCCAGTGACGTCAGTACTGTTATTGTGGGAGCATGCAGCTCTTTAGAATGCTGGAGGGGGTGAAAGCAAATGCCTTCTGATGCTGAGGGGAAAATGAATATGATCATCAAGCTCAATAAAACTGATCATGTGACAAAAGGAACACACTCAATCAAGACGTTTCTTTGCAAAATTTAATTTATTAGCAAGTCATCCAGATTATATCATAAGAGAATATGCAAACATTAAAAAGGTTTGTTAACGGATATATGAAGGCAGAAATGACATCCTATTTATTTTTCTCACGACTCGTACAAACATTATACAAATATTTTACATGCATGAAAAGTCTAAAAGCAATCTGAAGATTTCCGCAGAGCCTCACCTTGTTAAAAATGAATAAATATATTTATAGCGAGCGTGAAAAAAGCAATTCCTTGTGCTGGGAATGTGGGAAGGCTTAGCTGCCCTATCTGAGGGTGTTGATATCAAATCAACACCCTCAGATAGAGATAGCACCCCCCAAAGAGACAAACCTCGCGTCGCTTTCCAGGCACATCTACATTTCAAAATAGGCCACACATCAAGTAACCCTGACATGGAGCAAGTTTACATTTCGATGCAAATTTTAGATGTGTAAACTTTGTATTGGAATGCGGAGGCACTGGCAAGGAAAAGGCATAATGAAAAGTCCTGCAGGTCAGTACCTAAAGTAAGTACAGCTTTGTTTTGTGTGCCATTCAGGGACACTCAGGAAAAAAAAATACATCTTCATTTCTTTTAAAGAAGAAAAAAATGGTAAGAAATATATGGGATATTTCAAGAAAATGTGATAATTATGTGAGCACACAAGCAGCCTTAACAACCTTAAGAAGACAGCACTGAATTGTTCAAGACCACAATTAACTGATGGCTCTATAAACAGTGAAAGCCCGTGGTCTTTGAAGCAGAGCAGAAGAACAATGCTTTGTTTGTTTGCAGTCAGGCAACTCATGAAGTAGCCAAGAGAAAGTGGACACTCTCCCTTCACAGATGCCCGGCACTCTGGGAAAGAGATTGTAACCATTGTTGTGCTTCAGAGAGAGACAATGAGAGGGAGTACAAAGACTCGGTGAGTATGTGCGAGGGATCAGTGAATGCTCATAAAGGTGTTACTTCCTCAAAAAGACACTACTGGCTTTGACAAGTCTTCTAGATATTTACCTTAAGGGTTGCTGCTGTGGTGTCAGTTAGTGAGCAATCAGTTTTTCTAAAAATTACAAGATCTTTCTGAACAACTTTGAGAATGTTGTGTATTGAATATGTTAATGTAATGCAGTCCACTTCATGAAGGGAACCAATGAACAGAACTGATGAAGATATGGAACCACAAATAAATAGACATGCAGGCATTTTGTGAAAGAGCTTTCTAGTTTACTGTTTTTTTGTGAAATGTTGTGCGTCATTCCTCCAGAGCTTTCTGGAGAACCACAATAAGAAAAACACAGTGATACAAAAAAAAGGCTAAATTTACTGATGGTTTCCAACAATAATCTGCAACATGTTTCTAATTATTTTTTAAGCCTTAAATGTTTCACACTATGAAAAACAATATGTATGGTTATTCAGTTTTCTAGAAAAAAACATAAATTTCTGTCTGTTTTTTTTTTTTTTTGCCATGAAATGACCTGAATTCTCCTGAAGACTGTTTTAGATCCATGTGAGAGTGATCAAAAATTTCCAATGTTCAGTATTTTCCATTGACTGTAAGAGAGAACTGGACTAGGTGACTCCTCCCCCCTCGTGTTCCGAACAGGAAGTACCCAAGAAGCCAAAATCCAATAGACTTCTATTGAGAAACAAACAGCTATTACTCAGTGGTAATACTTGTCAGAATAACCATTTTTACTTTGATGCTTTTTTTTGTTCTTGATAATCCTAGTCTTTTCATATTTTTTCTTGAATCCAATTTATAAACTGATCAATTAGATGTCTCAACAAATCTATGCGGGCTCAATGTTTGAAATTGACAGATTGTTCCGAGCCCACTTGTGTGGACTTTCAACAACTTCGCTTCTCATTGGCGAGAGTGGTTGCCATAGAAATGATGACTGAGGGACACATTTCGTTTGCTTAAAGTGAACTAGAGTTCGTTTCCCCTGACAATCAGGAACAAACTTTCAGTCTGAATACATTGTTGAGGTAACCTTCTGCTAGCCTCCTTGAGTTGGTTGATGAGGAAATTGGATACAAAAAAATGTTTAAAAAAAAAAAAATCAATTAATTGTAAAGTTATTATCAAAATTTGGATCAAAGTTGTACGGAGCTCCAGGTGTCAGACAGCATGGATTGCTGGGCAACTAAGGAGCAGTAAAAATTAGGCAGATTATATGACAGGTGTTCCCTGTCTGCATACCCATAAATAGTAAAGGGACCAAACAACTGGTTTCACACTCGTCCCCGTGTCAGGAGGGGAGGAGTATGCTAACCATTTTATGGCAACATATGGTCATGGTGGTGGTTCATGCTCTAACTGGTTGTGATATATGTGGTGCACAGTGGAAACATACCTAGAGTAAACATTTCTTTCAAAAATCATAACAAAGCAGTTGTTTTCATCAGAGCTTACTCCACAAGTGTTAAATCACACAACGGGCATTAACTGGGCATTAAATAAACATAGCATATGTATAAAGATAAGAAATAGGGGTCCTCACGACACGCAGGCGGATGCTGGTCTGGAACCAGGAACTGGTCTTGGACCCATCTTTCGAGTTGGTCTCGGTTTGTTTCCAAACAGACTGAGCTCCAGCTTGCTCAGAGTTTCCTCAGTCTGAATAGGCGCTATGCTCGGAGGGGAACAACAGGGCCAAAATGGCCATTGTAACCAGGCATTATGTGATGCAAACCATGTGGAAATGAGGCAACTGATGAGCTGCGGACAGACATAAAGCAACAATGAGACACAGGAACTCACTGAAGTTTGGTCGGATAAATGCTGGCTCATTAAAACAACTTTAAACATGATGCACATTGCTTCTTATGCTGTTTCCTGACAATCTATCTGTCATAAACACTTATCAGTGCACCCAAATACCCGATGTCTTCTTAGTAACCGTCTTGCAGCATGCCTCCACTATACCAATTAGTAAGTGTTGTACCTGACCTTGATACAGACGTTCTAAATTGGTCAGCAAAATATAAAATTTGAATAAGCTCTTGCTCTCGTGCTTTGTCCAAACCCTAGTAATTCCTGGCCACTGACTGATGCCATTTTCAGGTGGCTGGGCGCAGACTGAGGGGGGCCCAAAAAGGCCACAAATGCATGTTTTTCGCTGTTCTAGAGGCCCTACAAAATTATTTTAATGGGGCCCACAATCCCATGCAGCGCTCCTGGCTTTCCATGTCTGTTTTTTTTAAATTTGTCTTTACAATTTCCTTGAAAGCATCGATAGAGAGGTCATGGAAGGAGTTTTCAGTCGCAGACCACAAGAATCCTGTTATCAGAGGCATGAATGTGGGCTGCAGATACAGCTGGTGGTTGGCGGTAAACAGAGCATGAAAAAGACTCAACTGCTATCGTGGAAATCAAAGTGTTCATTAAACACACAGCTATAAAAAATTCTCTTTCCTGTCTCATGTCTAGACTGCTGCTTGTGCCATTAAGTGACAGATTTGTCCTTAAAAAAAGAAGCCCGACAATAACAACTAAAGATTTTGCAGGATACAATTTCTGGGGAGGTAGATTTTCAAGCTGCTCCAAACTGTAATGACTTCCTGACAATCGTCTGCGCATTACAGACGAAATTGCTTTACAAAAGCGCAGCTCACATTTTCCAGTGCGCCTCTTCCTAAAAGGAATCACAGAGAATCCTTTTGGAGGATTACAGTTCTACAGTTCAATTGCATTTTCCCAATCTTTGTGATCATTAAACAAAACTTATGAAATCTAAAAGTGTAAATGTGCATGCTTTAATGAATAAATACAGTTGCAAGAAAAAGTATGTGAACCCCCTTACTTGGAGTTCTGCATTAAATTGTCATAAATTATGTTCTGATCTTCATCTGAGTCACATGACAAGATATAAACAGTCTTTTTTAAACAAATACAGCACCAAAATTGTAATTTTTCATGTTTTATTGAGCAAACATGTAAACATTCAAAGAGTTAGATGAAAAAATATGTGAACCCCAAGTCAAATGACTTCTCTAATAGCTAATTGAAGCTAGGAATCAACCATGCTGGAATCCAATCAGAAAGTGTTAACACACATCAGTTTTGAGTTTTCTACTTTCAAAAAGCACTGCTTAATGTAAGCCATGCCTCGCACAAAGGGGAACCAAAACTTGCATTTTTTTTACGACGCATTAGTTTAAGAAAGCTGTTTACCTGGTGATGTGACTTACATGACGATCAGAACATATTTTATGATAAATTCATCCAGAACTCCAAGTAATCCCAAAAGGATCACATATATTTTTTTGCAACTCTATGTTTTTTCAAAGGGTCATCTTTAGATATGGTTGGTTTTCAGTTTCTTTTGATGCAGATATCTTCTTCTTGACCTAATTCATGAGCGCCTCTCCTGTCCTAAAATCCTTAGCTGCGAGAAATGAAATCTTCTTTTATAAATTTGGGCTCTTATCTTAGTTTTCCACCAGAAATGTTTAAAGCTCCTGGGCGTGCAGGTTCCTAAATGAACTGCAATCATGCTCTTTTAAGCTACCGTTGCCATTTAATTAACATTTTTTTCCCACCAGGACCTTTAATGGCACAGACCTCAGTCACTGATTCCTCCCTACTTAAAGTTTCATTTATCTTGGAGGTGGGGGCTGTCGCTCAAGGTCACTTAATAAACCTTTCTCCATGCACACACGCCGTTTCAATGCATGATCTACTTTAAAACAGACAAGTTTTCTAATCATTGCTGAAGATAAAACCTCAACTTTTTGGTTGTTAATGTTTTGGAAGATTTATTTATGTCTAGAAATACTTGAGTGAGTGGGAATCAGCAGATGGAGGCTTCAGTCAGTAACCCTGCAGGACTGACTGTCAGTCAGCCCTTTCAGAAGCCCCCACATTCACTGCAAGTGAAATCGGTTTCTCTTAGTTTCAGAAGTTCCATGCATGAGACAAACTCCAACAAGCATGCAGTTGGTGCACTTGTGTGAATCCGCTCCAGATGGGCGTCAGGTTGCACGGAGGAGTGTGTGGGTGCCACGAGTTTGATGTTTTTTTCTTTCAAGAGATTGGCCCCTGAACCCCACAGAAGGTCACCTCTGACACCCCACTATGAGGGTTCATACCGGGGGTCAATCTGGTGACAAACTCTTGCGTCCTCGGCTGTATAGACTCTAAGATTTTTGGGAGAGGGGCACCGGCGTAGCTGTCACAATAAATCTAATCAGTCATCCGAGATAAGCAAGGGTTCTCGGCTCCCTGGAGACTCTTGATTTGAACACAGAAAATTAAAAGCCTCAGGGATGGCAGCTGATGAATATAGACGTGTTGAGTGTTCAAATGGAAATGAAGTAATGTGTGGCCAACTTTAAAGAGTCCAGAACCTCCAAACTAGTTTGTCTAAATGAATATGCTTCATGTTAGCTTTAAAGAGGCAGATATTATCTTATTAGTGTATTTTTTTGTAAAACTGCGTCCTGTATGTCACATTTCAGTTGATGTAATGTTGCGCACACAATTATCTTACTCTGCTACCATTATTTCTTCACATTGCATAGATTTAAATACAAATCATAACATTTTAGTTTAGAAAACCAGTTCTTTTAACACGATCTAGACACTATGGTTTATTTTCAACTTATGCTATGATAAAAAAAAAATGTCTTTAAAGGCTGCAAAAAATCATGCGAACTGATAGAAAAACACGATTAAACTAGAGAAGTTGCCTTGGCTATGATAATGCTAGAGTTACTTTTTGCTGAAAGTAGTCGCTGAAGATGCAAGATTTTTGATGATTTGTGATGCAATTTACTTTAATTTCTGAACGGATTTGCAAAAGATATTTGCAAACTGAACAATTTGTTTAAAAAATTTAAATTTCGTTAAAGAGCTATGAAAGAGCGCTTGACCTAAATTTCTGAAATTTTGGAGTAAAATTGCTTTAAAATCCCTAATACATGTCAATTTAAAAAAAAAAAAAACATTTGGGTTGTTGCTTAAATATGAGCTTAACTCTAAATTAGCCCAAAAACCTTAGTGGATGCTAAATTAACCATAAACGCTAGCTCGTTGCTTAAATACTAAACCTAATCCTAACTCCAAATTAGCCTAAAGTTCCGCAGTAAACGAAATTAGTCAAAAATGTTAGCCTGTTGCAAAAATAGAAGCTAAACTCTAAATTAGCCAATACAAAACTCAGTTGGTTACAAATTAGTTAAAAATGTTGGCATGTTCCTAAAATGTTAGATAAACAAATTAGAATAAAAAATCCCAGTGGATTCCAAAGTAGCCAAAAAGCCAGCACTTTGCTTAAATGGCTAAACTCCAAAGTTTAGTCAAAACATTAGCCTGTTTCTAAAATAGAAGCTAACTCTAAACTCTAAATTAGCCTGAAAACCCCACTAGATGACAAGTTAGCCAAAACCTTAGCATATTGCTAAAATAGTACGTAAACTCATTCTTCAAAACGTAGTTCATGGACGTATTTAAAGGTTTGTTGCTAATCTTAAAATTTTGAAGTTTGAAACCTTTCTCATTCTTTGGAGGTATATTTTGCTCAATATTTCAAAAACCATTAAGTTTATGAATACCAAAATTACAAGCAGAACATTTTGATATCAAGATTGCTGAAAGTGTGATTGAGTTTTTAAGTGCCGAAAAACATGCGTAAAGGAGCAGGAGAATCACTATAGTGTGAATGCCTACTGATCATTCACACAATTAACCAGAAAGATTAATCAAAATAATTTTTTTAATAAATCCAGCTTTATTTCATTAATGTTGAAACAGTGGTTACACATCTGGTCACTGAGTATTGATCTCCTTCAGTGTTGCACAGGCAATTACCTCTAACTGCGACATGCTCATTCACAAAAACATTAAAGCTAATAGCACAGAGCCAAGCCACAAAGCCCACCCATCACACAAACCCCCCCAAGTTGAGACAGGTCTGTGATTAAAATCTGCATCCTGGTGTTTGTGTAAAGAGAAAAGCTGCTGTCCAGACAGAGGAAGTGAGCGGTTTGTTCCCTCATTACTCTGAAGGGAGGCTCAGATGGTGAGTGGGTTATATTAGAGTGGAGGAGGTTCAGATGGCCTGAAGTCAGTGGGTTGGGTTGTGTGCTCAATCTTTTTCAAGTGTTCACAGGATCAGGATGACCTGGAAGCTAAAACTTACGGAGAGAAATAAACGGCCTGCATTGTTGGGTAAACAAATAAGACAATTTTAACGTTTAATAAGAAAATTACAGCAAAAACACTGCAACTTTGACTGAATAAATCTGAATTATTTTTTTAATTCAAATTTATAAACAATATTTGTCATAAGTGTCTTTTTTTGGGTTTGAAATCTCTCCAACTTACAAAAATACATGTTTTTGTGTTTTGGAATGATGTTTTTGAGAATTGTGATTTAAAAATATATATTTTTGGGGACATAAAAGAAGAAATGATGCCTGACTTTGTGAAAGCTTTTTTTGCCCCAAGGATACTACTCATAAGTGAAGTGTTTAGTAGAACAAATTGCTCTGACATGCCTGCATCTGTGCAGTCATTTTGGGCATCTTGGGTCCTGTTATTAAATCACTTGTGTCCTGCCCCCAAGTTGCTTTTAATTATAGTTCTAGCCTGCCATTAGTTCTAATAGAATATTATTACCTGATGAGGTCATTGCCACAATTGAGCACTCAGAGTCTCCATAATCACACACACAGTCTGAGATTCATTTTCTGCATTTTTTTTTACAATGACTTTAAGAAACCTTATATTTAAAACTTATCAAATATTTTAGCAACAGCAAATCAGTGACATGTGAGGGTGGAAATCTCTGCATGCTGCATCCATTTGGTTACTTTTCTATTGTCAGTGTAAACATACATAAGGAAACACAAACACACTCAGTAAAAAGAATGAACAGCATTGATGCTTGTCTTTATTGTGGCATAATGTTTTTTTTTTGGATACTTAACAACATATTTCAAATAAATAGCAAATAAGAACTATTTCCAGCTGTTTTTAAAAAAAAATATATATAGACTGTTAGACATAAATAGGGCAAAGACAAAGATGTCCAAGATCCCAAATCTCTGGAAGCTTCCTCTGAATCTCAGTTTGGGTATTTCCAATTGTTTTTAGATCTCTTGAGAGTTTCCCAGGATGCTTGTATTGTTCAAAGGATTTTTATTCAACTTTAGCAAATAAGCAAGAGAAATGGGAATGGGCTGTTTTGTGTTTCATCAAAAAAACACCAACATTTTTTATGTCTCAGTTTTAAAAACTGCGTATTTGCTGATGAAATGTGTAGAAAACAGAGATTTTCTCTTGATTGAGGATCCTTTAAAAAACCTGAAATGTTAAAAAAGAGGAAGAAAAAGAAAATTCAAAACTGCCTAAAGTTGTGCAGCATTGCAAAGACGGCACTGCAAAAAAACCCCTAAAAAAATAGAATTTTAAATTAAAGTGAAAGCATCAGCAGGTATCTGATAAATTTGCAGAAATGTAACTTTCCAGAGTGGTTTTCAAATTGTAATTTTACCATTTAATTTACTACTTGAATTCACAAACAGAGACAATTGGGGTGTAACGATTCATTTGAACAATGATTCGATTCATAGCATAATTTATGGTTGCTGATATGACTCACAGTTGACATTGGTTTATTCTGAGTGATCCGATTCACTGACCTGAAATTAGCCCAGGACATCTTTAGCCAAAAATTCGGTCAGTGTGACTCAGGGATAAATACCTGGTACTGAACAGATCAGGTGAAGTTTTCCAGATTCCTTGTGTTTCTTGCAAGATAATCAAGAGTCAATTAAAAATAAATACAAACAAACAAGTTAACAAGAATTTATGGCAAATCTGTTCACATTTAGTGTCATGACGTTCTGTCCACTGTTGTTTTTCCACTTCAAAATGATACGTACAACTTGAATTGTAGGATTATAAATCAATTAATTAGTTTAATCGTTGCACCCCTAATAGAGAAACTCATTATAGCATATAAGTGCATGTTTGCATTGTTATTTTAAATGGATTTACTGTCTCATATTCAGTCTTTGAGCTGTTGCCAGAGTTTTAGGAGAACAAAGACAGCTCCAACCCAGATAAGTGTTTTCACACACAACTTGGATTTGTGTTTGGAATCAGCTGCGATCACATGATGTCTCAACAGTCAGTGTTAATATTATGGGATGGTCTCATCTCTTTTCCTCTTTGCTCTGTGCAATGTTCAAGAAAATATTAAAGGAATGACAGTGATGAATTCCATCAGTTCTTATCATAGAATGTCACTCAAATTTCACACATGTAGGATATTAGGGAAAAACAATGAACCTCAAACGTGTCTGTTGATTTGTATTCCAACCATTTCCCTGTCACTCGCTCGTCCTCTCATCAGTGTTTGTAACAAAAGAACACTTTTGATTCCCTGCAGGTAGCAGGATGCTCTGTGAAAGCCACAGACGTGAATGGATTCAGCTGCAGCCATGGTAATCTCAGAACAAATACATTGCATCACTAGTGCTTGTCAGCTCATGATTCATCCTGTGTGTATATTCATAGAGCTGGGTAAGTTTTGTGTAAATAATACCCATGATTCATTAGTGTGGGCACTCCTTGTCTTTTTCTGTGGTGAAGAAAAGGGAGATTTTTTCTTTGTGTTAGATAAAGATATGATTTAGTCAAAAGACTGTCTCTTTTTACATTTGACCTTGTGATTATTGATTTTTCTGAACCCACTGGGCATCGTGTTTCCTCTGATCTCTCCCTTGATTCCTTTTGTTCTTTTTTACGACCACTTCTCAAACTATTATCGTTCCATCTTTGCTGTTTTATTCCTTCCCACACAGTGACTCTCACAGTACACGCGCCTCCATGCGTGCACGCAGTTATTGTCATCTTCCTCTCCCACTCATCCTCAGACTTGTCCCCATATTAAAATGCGTAGCCACAGGCTGCTAGCTGCCGTGTCAGCAGAGGGGAAAAAAGAAGACAATTCATATCCGACTGCCACCTGGGCTGGAGGTGAGGAAGCTCACCTTTTCTCATATGAGACTGGCTAAATTGAGAGAATCTTGGATCCATCAATAATCCAGCAGACTCATTAAGTACTGCACTCTGTTGTTGGGAGTTGTATCTTAAAATAAGATCAAGTCTTCTTCATTTCTCCAAGTCAAATGTGTAAATAAGAAGTCACGTTTGATCCAAAACACGTTTTTTCTCTGGTGAAAATTTCCTGTAATGAGTTTTCAGATGCCAGCTTGTAGAAAAACCCTTCGAATAGTTGCTGCAGATGATTACCTCTAGCTCTATACACTTCAGTGATCACTCTGTGCTTGTGTGAAGATACAGAAACACGAATGAAAATAATCAAATGATATTCATGAAATCTCAAAAAATATAAATGATCTGTTATTTGCTGAAGATACGACAGTTTACAGTTCAGGGAATAATTTAGAAACAGTCATTACAAACATGGAAAATAAACTGATTTTATTACAAAGATGGTTTGATGCCATTTTTTTTAATTTGGAAAAAACTAAATGTATGATTTTTGGAACAAGAAATTATGGTGAAAACTGAAATATTAAAATTGAGGAAGTTGTCATTAATAATATTTCTGAAAAGTTTTTTTTAGGAGTTGTACTCGATAATAAACTTAGTTGGAAATCCCACATTGATTATATAAGTAAGAAAATAAGTTAACATTGGTATTTTATATAAAGTATTACATATTCTAGATAAAGATGTCTCACACATTTTATACAATTCCTTAATTGTCCCATATATTTTCTATTGCAATGAGGTGTGGGGAAATACTTGCAAATGTTACGCTAATAGATTAAACCTACTACAAAAGAAGGTTATGAGAATAATAAATCCTATAGGAGCAAAAGACCACACCCACGATCTCTTTGTTAAAACCAACAGCCTCAAATTTTAAGATTCTGTTCTATTAAGTACAGTTATGACCATGGGGAAAATGAAAACAGATTTGTTCCAGAGCATATTTGTGGGAGATTCTAATTCATTACTGATTATAATAATTGAAGGAACTGAGACTTTTATTTACCTTGTGCAAGGGCTTCATAAGAGCAAAGAGGTTTTGTGTTTATTGGAATAAAAGAGTGAAATTCTTTATTCACTGAAATAAAAACTTCAGAAACAATTTCTCTGTTAAAAGACTGTATAAAAAAAATAGTATTTGAAAATTATAAGTTGTTTCAAAAATATGTCAGTAATTATCTAGATTGATGTGATCTGGATGCTAAAGTTGTGCAGTGCTTTTTTAAGGGGCATGAATGATAAGACTTGGTCGTCATCATGCTCCTTTTCACTCATGTGTTACATTGCGTCAAATTTCATTTATGTTGTGTGTATGACCCTTTGTTTATTGTTGATGACGGTGACACATGAGAGAAAGAAATAAATTAATAGTACACAATGTTCATAAAGTCTTTGACATGTTAAAAACTACAACAGAACTAAGGACAGGTTATTTTACGACATTTTTCCTCATTAAAGAGGATATATATATATGTATATATACATATATATATATATACACATAAAACAAATTAAACAAGTTCAAATTTGTTGAGTATTTTTGTCGTCTGAGCTAGCATCTGGCACAAAACTGTACATCTAGATAGCTCCAACAGTGAGTACCATTTTTGTTGCACTAGTAATGTTTGCTTGGGGTTGTCAGGGGCTGTAAGGTAGCAAGAGAGAGTGTAAACATTTAATGGGAACTGCTAGCATGCCAAAAAATGAGCAGTTGGGGACACCCAAAGCGACAAAAGGTGACGGTGAGTTTTCTTAACCAGACGTCAAAGTGTGACGTGTTGGGAAGGAAATACAATATAATATATATAATATAAAAATAAAACAGGAAAAAGAAGAACATAATCAAAAGAACTCAAAACATAAAATAAAGAAAGTCAAGAATATAAAATATAAGTCACAAATATTTGTGTTTCTTTTGCCTTCTTTAGTAAAACCTGACAAATTACACTGCTCACAAAGATTAAAGGAACACTTTTTTATTGGGCCTGGCATGAATTGAATTAAAGCTGTCTGATAATGTTCTTGTTGGTTAATCAGCTGAGGGCCTCGTTAATCAGTTTCAGCTGTATTGGTGTTGATGGAATTAACAACAGGTGCACTTCAGTGGCAACAATTAGAAAACCCTCCAAACAGGACTGCTGTTACATGTGGAGGTCATTTCAAGTTTCTCCTCTTGATCTTTTTTGGCTGGTTTTCCACTCGTGCTGATTTTGTCTTGTGTAATTATCTCTACTGGCAGTATGAGGAGATTCCTTAACCCTACAGAAGCTGTACAGGTTGTCCAACTTCTCCAGGATGGCACATCCACACGTGCTGCAGCAAGAAGGTTTAATGTGTCTCCCAGTACAATCTCCAGAACATGGAGGAGATTTCAGGAGACTGCTGGTTATTCTGGGAGAGCTGGACAGGGCCGTAAAGGGTCCTCAACCCCTCGGCAGGACTGATACCTGCTCCTTTGTGCAAGGTGGAACAGGCTGAGTACTGCTCGTGCCCTACAGAATGACCTCCAGAAGGTCACTGGTGTGAATGTCTCTACCCAAACAATCAGGAACAGACTTCATGAAGGTGGTCTGAGGGCCCGACGTCCGACAATGCCCGGCCTCACGTGGCAAGAGTATGCAGGCAGTACCTGGAGGATGAAGGAATTGAAACAATTGAATGGCCCTCATGATCTCTTGACTTAAACCCAATAGAACATCTCTGGGACATTATGTTTCGGTCCATTAGGCGTCGCCAGGTTGCTCCTCAGACTGTACAACAGGTCAGGGATGCCCTCACACAGATCTGGGAGGAAATGCCACAAGACACCATTCGTCGTCTCATTAGGAGTATGCTGCAACGTTGTCAATCATGCATACAAGCTCATGGGGGCCACACAAGATACTGAAAAGCATTTAGAGTTGCAGAAATTAAGTTTTGGAAAAAATGGACTAGCCTGCCACATCTTCATTTCACTCTGATTTTATGGTGTTTACACAATTGAGCCCTCTTTAGGCTGAAAACTTTTATTTCCATTAAAAGACTTGGCATCCTTTTGTTCCTAAGACACTGCCCTGTTGTTATTTGTATAGATATCCAACTTCATATTGAGATCTGATGTATCTAATGTGTTTCTTTAAAGTGCTCCTTTAATTTTTGTGAGCAGTATAAATAAATGACCGATGTTATGAATGTTTTACCCTGGGTAAAGATTTTACCAAGGAAATGGTTAATACAATCACCTCCATTGAATTGTTCTCCCGGGTCCTGCAGCATCTATGTCCTAGAAAACAGCACAGTTTTAAAATAGTTTTGGCAAAAAAACTACATAATCTTAACTAAAAGACCACTGGAAACACTTTTAGAATAGATCAAAGATGAACAGCGTGGGACTTTAAGGCACAACCTGAAATGCATAAACTAAAAAAAACAAAAAAAACCATAAACTCCATTTGTACTTGTGATGACACAAAAAGGAAACACTTGAATAAGTACACAGTTATTTATAAATCTCATTCCCCAACCTCCGACCTGCGGGTAACCCTTACACTAATCTTGGCCCTTAAAAAAAGACTCCAAGACAGGAGGTGGAAATAAAATGCCCCTGCTTTGACAGATTTATGAAGTAGCGCAAACAAGCACAGATGCCTATCAGGCTGCTGCTCAATCGACAGAGTTCAAAACACTTATTTATGTTCTCCCACGCCCGACCCTTCTCTGTCTGCATCACCCGCTGGATAAATCTGTCCCAGGTATTCTAAGAATCTGTTTTAGGAGAAAATAATCCAGAGACAGCTGCCCACTAATTTTAATTGGAAGGCCCCAGGATTCGGGTGTCACAAAGAGAGCTGGGAGTCTGTTTATATTAAATTCCGTTGAAAAAAATCTGCAGAGTTTCTGATAAAATTCTCTCTGGGGGCTCTGGAAAGGTCAGGACCTGATCTCAAGGTAGAGGGCGAGTGGATAGTAAGTCCATCATTCACTCCAGCAATTCTTGCCTCCATCGCCATGGCAACAGCAAGTGCATTCTGCAAAGAGCACTCACAGTGTGACACCTTCCACTCACACCTCTTTATGTGTGGTTATTTATGCTTTTAAATCCTGCCAACGATAAGCCGGTAAAGCGCTCGTTTGTTTTCTTATGTTTGCATCTCGTTACAAATCAGGTGCTTTCAGAGACGCTCATTGTTGGACCATCACACTGTTTTTATTGTCCCAATAAGGCATGTACAGTAGATATAAATGAGAATTTTTAACTTTAAGGTGACGTGAGCAGCGGCGGCTCCATCCTTACCTGTGGATGAAGCTGTATAGTGTTGCTCTGCAAATGATCCTGACCTTTGATGATGTCCTGTGGCAGAGGACACATGCAAGAACAGAGCTGGGGAAACGCACACATGTAATACAGTAGGAGCTCTGCTAAGGTTTGACTGGTGAAAACTGCTGCAAGTAGCATTTTTGATTGTGTTTTTCTTTGAATCGAGAAAGCCACTTTAGTTTCAGTACATCATCAAACTAAAAAAGTGAGTTGCTCCCGTCAAGTGAGACTGAAATGTTTCTATGTTGGTTTATAGATGTAATTATAGTTTATATTTTGGCTGATTTCCATAATTATCTCCCCTTCAGCTCTCCTGGGACCGGTTTGATGCTTGCGGAGGACAAGGTCGGAGATATTTCATCATTCTGTGGAGGTGTCTGCGCTGCCTGCTCAGGAGCTACAATGTCAGAGGAGGCATCAGGTGTCCGCAGGCTGCCAACAAACTGTCTTTTGATGAGATGAATGTCCGCTTCGTCAGCTCATGCTGAGAATGCTAAGTCATTTAACGTATTGGCACAATTCAGCAGGATGTTTGATCGCTTCAGTTACTTCACGTGGGATCTAAGTCTAAGAGAAAAGAAAAAGTCAGCACAGATTGTTGGAGTAAAAGGTGTTTACCAGTTTGAACCAACTGTGATTTTGTCTAGAAAAATTATTAAACGAAAATGATTCACAAAAAAAAAAAAAAAGGAAAAAAGATCTGATTCTCTTTGTGTCTGCTTGTGTTTTGCAAAGTTCACCACTCTGAGAGGAAGGCTGAGTAAGAAGTGCAGCTTTGAACTCAGAGTCTGTTTCATTAATCAATGCTGGAGCTGCTGGTGCTGCTGGCTGAGCATCACTCTTCTTCCTCCTCCGGGAAGAATTTTACTGCTTTAAAGTCCATCTGTTTAGGATGCACCCCACGTTGGAAAAATGTTAAAAGAAGAAAAGATGTTTTTCTAATAGTCAACTTCTCCTAAAGCAAATGAATATAAAGAGGCGTAGTAAAAAACAGAAATAAAAAAAACGCTGTGGTCCAAGAACACCTAGAAATAACACCTAGAAATAAGTCAGAGTCTTGCCTCAGAGTCAGATTTTTTTTAACAAACAAATCTATCAATGGGTAAGAAAAATCACCACACCAAAAATTTGCTTTTTAAAGAAAAAAGTTTTTATCACTAAAGCATTACCTGAAAGTAAGTATTAGGGGTGTAAGTGAAATATCGCGATATTTCATTTGGCGATACTCACATAGATTTTAAATGCTAACAAGATAATATTTAATTAATTATTTATAAGAAAATATGTAGTTCAGGCTCAATTTTTTTTTTATTTTTAGTTTTTTATAAATTAAAGCCCCAACTGCCCAACTGCTTGTTGTCACAGAGTTTCTTTTAGCAGCTCTAATCCACAACAAAATAAGAACAAGATCTTGCAATAACTACTTTTGTTAGTACTTGTGTTGTGAACTCATGAACTGGTTGTTGTTGTTGTTTAATAGTGAAATGAGACACATACTTTAGTTTAACAGGATGAGTACTAAACCAAAAATCAGTGCAAAGTTGGAACTGGTACCATTTCAAACGTGTATTTAGGTGCTTTTTTTTTCTTATGTAAGATCAAGTGAGACTGCATATACATGCTGCATGCACTGTATGGAGAGCTAATAGGCTGTGGACCTCACCTCTGGCTCGTCTCGCATCTCGGCAAGGGAGAGATTCCAGATGGATCGTCTGTGTTCCTGTTTTTGGCCGTGGACCTTCCCTCTGGCTTGTCTTGGCTGTGGACCTCGCCTCCACCTGTCCCCCAGTTCTATCTGGATGAACAGTTTTCAAACTTGTAGTTGTAGAGTTAGATAAGCTAATTCTTCTTTAACGGTCCTGATACATCCCTGTGGTTTCTTCTTTTTTTTTCCTAGAATCAGTTTTTTTTTTTTTTTTTTTTTTTAGGGTTTTCTCCTTGGGCAACATAAATGAAACTGAACTAAATTAAATGTAGAAGATGACACAAGCATTTAGAAAGTTAGACATCTTGAATTTGTTTGGTTAAAAGCAACTTTTATCATTTTAATATTCAGATGAAGTGTTTTCTAAGTCATAACCTTAAAAAAATATTGTAAAATATTGTCTGTTATTGTCTTGGAAAATATCGGGACATGTATTGCACTGTGACACTTGTATCGGGATACATATCGTATTGGGACACGTGTATTGGGATATGCATCATATTGCCAGACTTGCCAATACACACCCCCACTAAGTATTGAATAACTGTCTTGATAAGATTACTTTTCTTGTATGAAAGGCCTTTTTTCTCTCTTTTCACTTTCTTCTGATTTTTGCAGACCGTTTGGAGGTCTTACGGCTGCAGCTGGCTGCAGGAGCTGTGTTATTGTTGTCACCGGATCTTTTCTAAACACTTTCTAAATTTATGCAGCTTCTGCAGCAACAGTATTCCATCATGCTTATTTCAGTCAACAACACATCTGATACTGAGTTACGGGCCTCCGACGATATTTTGGGGCTCGAGTGGAAGCTTGTTCACATTTCGAACGTAGGATTGGTGTACAAGTGCCAACAGAAAGGCGTTTAAACTTCCTGTAATCACCAATTTGATGATACATCTTCATGTGTAGTATTTTTGTCCTTTTGAATTTTTCCAAAAATGTCTTTTTGTTCGGGTGTCACTCTCAAAAATCAGGGGCTGACATCTCCACACAGCCTGCCTACGTACTGTAGCAACACTACCTGAAATAAATCTCACCGCTGCGATGGGAATCCTGGAGGAGGACAGGTTTGTTAGTCATAAGAATATATTGCAGAAATCTGTCAAAATGATACTGCAGCTGGTAAAAGCTTGAGCAGATGCAGACGTCAGGACTCCTTTGGCTGAGCGGTGCATTAATTCACTTTGAGAACAAATGTAGGCAAGAATGATTTTCAGAATGCTGCTTCGGACTTACTCAAAAAACTGGTGCAGGATGGGCTCCAGTGAGAAGTATTTTGTATTAGAAAATTGATTTTTGCTTGTAAGGAAATGTTTTCTTAGACATTAATTAAAAACAGTTTAAATCCATAAAACCCTGTAAAGAAAAATAGAAGCATAAATATGCACTGAACAGGCTTAATTTGAAGCAAATATGTCAAAAATTGTCATTTTTTCACAAACTAAAGTTTTTTTACTTCGTTTTTTGTGCAATTCATTAGATTTAAGAAAGCCCTCAAGAACCGTTTGGTCCCTATTTGAGCCTCACTTTAATCAAATGCTCATCTTATTTGAGAGGAGAGGCTCAAAGATTATCAACATTCATTACGTTTGTGAGTGAAGCCTGCGCAGAAATATTGGCAGAGTTGGAGTAAAGCAAGGTTTCATTCAATAATTTCATGCATTTATTCACCACTTTAATAACAAGAGAGATGCAACAAACATGGAGAACAGCCAGGCTTGTGCTGCTGTAAAGCTGCCAGTAAACCTTTAAAGTGGCTGGTGGAGTTCCAAAAACAAAATCTCCAGAATCACTACCATTTATTGCCTCGATCAAACTAAAAGATGCTGAGATGGTTGACTTGGAGAGAACTTGCTGCTTTAAACATCCTCCTTACAGTCCTTTTGTTTATGTCATTTGCTATGGCATAGAAATCAATCAGATTATAATTTTTTAAATAAAACTTTTGTAAATAACTTCTAAATAAATGTGGATCAGAGGTGAAAAATGAGGCATTTTACTAGATATAATAAACTGCAGAGGTTTTTCCTCAGGAAGTTTAGGCTCTTTGGGGTTTGCAGCAAAACTCTGCAGTTCTAAATTATTTCATGGCAGAAAAATCATTTGGAGCATCCACATTTTTCCTCTCAACGAACTATCTAATAAGGCAGGTTAGCTGGTTGGGCAAGCTGGAAGGCACTGACCTGCAAAAACAACAATACTCACTTATGAGTGGAAACCCTCAGATCTACCACAGGCCATTCGCTCATCCCCATATGATCCTTTCTGACTTTACCTTTGTTTGTGTTTTTATTTTTCAAGTGCCTGCAGATTTTGAAACTGCTTTTAGAGAATTTTAATGAGTTTATCTCAATCCAGAAATGTAGGGCACATCTTGCGGCTCTCCCCAGAGTCTGAAGAACACTCACGAAAGCAACTTTCCTTTCTCCAGCAGCACGAGTGAAGCTTAAGTCTCAGGAAATGTCTTCATCAACGTTAATAATCTGTCAAATGTTGCCCCAGCTTTATGTTTTATTTTAAACATATGTCTAATTTAAATTCCTGCACCAGAAAAGGAACGATCAAGGCTTTTTTTTTTAGAACCTTTGATGCACAAAGGAGGCTGCACATCGTCTGTGATGAGAGCTGCAGATGCTGCAAGCTGAACGAACTGAGAGCAAATCTCATCTATTAGTCATGAGGTTTAGGGCGTACAGGGTGTGTGCACAGCTTTGTGGAGGGCTGAGAGCAATTGTGCAGTGCTGCATTGCTGTCAGTTTGCACACTGCTTTGGTCTCGTCCTCGGTTTCCTCCCGGCTTTGCTTTAATATGTTGAGTCACGAGGTGGGATGGGGGGGGACACCTCCTCTGCTCTGGAGCTGCTATGCTCACCTTCTCACCACCTTATTCCCTTTGAAGATGAAAGGTGGAGCTGATTCTATTAATTTTCCACCAAATTATATCCTTCCCCCCCATATTTACAGGGTGGGCCTATTTTAGTCAGAAAATGAGCTCTTCCTCACTGACATGAAGCTCTTCCCGGGTTTAAACCTGCTCAAATTTAGATAAGATTAAAGTGTCAAGAGGCAGTTTTTAACTTGACAGAATGTATGTATTTATCAGCATTACAAAACTATATATATTTTTTTAATATGTACTTTGGAAACAATTTTACTGAGCTTTTTGTTTGGTAAATCAGTATTTCAAAAATTAATCCGATTTTATTCTGAAATTGTATTTTTATTTATTTGTTTTTGTGATTTTATCGTATTTTTTTGCATAACGTTTTATGAAGTGGCACTGTTCTGATATGTCTGAGACTGTTTTACTTAATGTGATATCATTTTATGCAAAAAACTACTTCAAACATTTTATTCAAACATTTAAAGCCAAATGACAAGAGTTGGTCGTAACAAAACATCTAACTTGCATTATCATAGTATTTTTTATCCTCACTTTTGATTATGATGTAATTTGTCAAGATCTTCAGCGTCATATGTTATGTTATAATGTTGCAGCTTAGGATGGATAAAGATCCAAAAGGTTGAAGTGATGAAGCTGAAACCACAAAAACATTAAAAAATGTTATTAAAAATACAAGTAAACCTGCTATTCTGATTGGACAAAGATTTTGAGTTTTCCTGTTGTTTATCATATATTTTTTTATTTGATCAGTTTTTTAAGAATAGCTTCATTTGGATGACTCATTTTTCAATCCAGGTTATTTGACTACAATACTTACCTGTGCATGCATTGATGCCAAATGATCAATAAGGCAGCAACTCCATTAAAAATCTTCTAACTTTAAATTATAAAAGAAAACAAAAAATCTTAAAAATCAACAACAAAACAGCAGCAGACAAACATCATAGTTCCTGCTGCAAAAAGAGAGGATGAGAGTAAAAAAATTATGTCATGGCCATCATATCAGCTTTGTCTTTTGAACTTTTTTTTATCTCCAGAATTCTGATTTAACAAAGATCAGACAGAATAAGTCCTGCATGCTGCATTGAAAGCTTTAGTCTCTGTTTTTTTTAAGCTCAGCCCTGAAATGCTGCAGTAAAGGATGCAGGCCCACACTCACACTGTTGCGTAACGTGATGTGATAATACAGGCGGCGGTTATCAGCCAGCAGAGCACTGACAGGCTGCTAAGCTCTGCCTGACATCAGATAAACAGCATCAAGGCTCACGTGTACAGAGGGAGACGGAGCTTATGTTGCTGGAAGGAGAGATGTGCTGTGTTCAGATGGCTGCAGTCGCTGCGTGTATCACTGCAGAGCGCTGATGACTAATGATGCTGGACACAGCCGTTCTCCTGCTATTATTATCTGATGGGTGGGATTAAAAAAGATGTCAAAATTTAACAGGGCTGCTCCTTCAAAGAACAAATCTCAGTGGTTGAAATCTTTATTTTTCTTCATATCAAATGAAAAACGTATATTTTTAAGATTCTTTTAGGGTTTCCCTCTTTAAGAAAAGGAAATATACTGACAGATGTCCATAAATAATTCATATTTTAAACTCAAACAATTCATCCTGTGGATTCTTCATAAATAATAAATGTGAAACACATGAAAGCTCAGCTGTTATTCACAGGTTCTAAAAAAAGATCATAAAATTTTAGACCCATATCTCATTAACATGATCAAAAGTCTCCTTAAAAACCCATCGTAAACAGTATTAACTAAAACAATGTTTTTTACCTTGCAATGGATTGTCATTCCACTAGGGGCAGTAAAGAGGCTTTTCCTGTTTATTTCAAAATAGCTGCCTCCGTGAAATCTCAAAAACACTTTTGACGGGAAAAGTTTGCTAATTTTCTAATGTTTATGGTATGATGAATTATTAGTAGCATCATAAAAATAAAAACATTATCAGAATAAAGTTGTACAGTTATGCTAAAAAAAACCTTTAATTTACTAAAATAAAGTCGTAAAATTATGAGAAGAGTCATTATTTTACGATAATAAATCTATAAAATTGTGACAAAAAAGGCATAAATTTACAAGAATAAATCTGCAAAATTTTATCAAAAAATACTGAATTTTATAGAAATAAAATCTTAAATTTTGAAAAAAAGTTGAAAGTCTTAGAAAATAAACCTGTAATATTATATTAAAAAAGCAGAATATTGTGAGAATAAATCTGTAAAATCATGAGAAAAAGCTGCAACTTCATGAGAATAAATCTTAAAATTATTTTTAAAAAGTCAAAATTCAACAAGGACAAATTTGTAAAACTATGACAAAAAAAGTTGTAAATGTAAGAGAATAAATCTGTTAAAGAAATACAAAAACTCAAATAGTCAATTTAGGTGAATACATTTGTAAAATTATGAGAAAAATTAAATCTATCAATGCAGCTATCGAAGGTCCAGTTTTCTACTAATTATTTTCAATGTTCTAATACTTATAAAATGTACCGTGTACTTCTTTGTGAAATCAAGGCTAAAACACCAATTTACAATGAGCTCCAATTTTAACATACTTTAACACAAAATTGCTTTTTTTTATTTGTTTATTTTTTTCTTAGCTGACAGACTTGTGCTTCATAAATGTATGACTTCATGTAAATTAATTTTTGATTTTGTAAAATATTGACCCTTTGGCAAATAATTTAACCAGTTTCTTCCAGCTCTCCCAGAATAACCAGAAATCTCCTGCAGGTTCTGGAGATTGTGCTGGGAGAAACATTAAACCTTCTTGCTGCAGCTTGTGTGGATGTTCCATCCTGGAGAAGTTGGACAACCTGTGCAACTTCTGTAGGGTTAAGGAATCTCCTCATACTGCCAGTAGAGAGAATTACACAAGACAAAATCAGCATGAGTGGAAAACCAGCCAAAAAAGATCAAGAGGGAGAAACTTGAAATGACCTCCACATGTAACACCAGTCCTGTTTGGAGGGTTTTCTAATTGTTGCCACTGAAGTGCACCTGTTGTTAATTCCATCAACACCAATACAGCTGAAATTGATTAACGAGGCCCTCAGCTGCTTAACCAACAAGAAAATGATCAGACAAGTTTAATTAAATTCATGCCTGGCCCAATAAAAAAGTGTTCCTTTAATCTTTGTGAGCAGTATGTATATATATATACATATGTATATATATATATATATATATATATATAAATTCATTTAAAAAATTGCTGTGAACAAAAAGTAACTACATCGCTTGACATTTTATAATTAATTCCATATCTCATTGAATAAAAATACTGCAATTTTTTGTGAGAATTTTAACTAATGGTTTTAAAAAACATCTTAATTCCAAAAGAAGATTTTTTTTTAATTTATTGTTTTTAAGGGTCAAGAGTATACGTTCTGAATTAAACAATTAATAAAAAGTCGTTTTAAAGCATGACAATAACAACTCCTTTTAGAGACGGATTGAAATCGTCCTCCAGCTTCTTTCTTGTGAAGGACCAGATTGTTCTTTTCATCCATGCTGAACAGATGTTCACCATCAACACAGGAGAAACTTTCACAAGTTCTTTTCTCCACTTAAAGACCAAACAGCTCCTAATTTCATCTGCCAACTCGGTTATGAACTGACAGGAAGACTCGACTTTTCTAATAATAGAACTTGTTATAGCGGAGTTTTGAAGGAGTCAAAACTTGTGAAATGTTCCCAGTTAAGCAAACTTATGACAGAAAACATGACTTTCTTTTAGACTTTTGTTGGTGTATTGTTCGAAAACATTTAAAATATCTGCTTTTTTTATGAATGGATTAAACCTCTCTGATTTTACCATATATATTTTTAATATGAAGCTTAAAATCAGACAATTTACTCATCAAAAAAGGGACAAAAGAAGGAAGTTTGAGTTTTTCTAAGGTCTTTAATGGTTTAGTTGGTATAGGGTTTGGAAGCATTAAGTCAAAAAAAAAAAAAAAATGGCCAGCAGCCATACAAAACAAAACCCACCAATACATTTTGAATGAGGGGAAAATAAAATAAAAAGCCATGGCAAAAACAAAAAACAAAATAAAAATCCATATAAAACAGAATATTAAGAGAACATCAGGTCATCACAGTAAAAAGACAATCTTAGCCTCATTTTAACATCATGATGAAAATCAACACTATTTTTTCTTTCAAAGATGATGACACAAACATTCATTTATAATTTAATCAAAGGCTGCAGAGCAACATCAATAGGCAAAAATGTACAATAAGACACCTTTGAACAAAAACAAAAATGATGCATAGACAAAAAAAAATGTTTTAAAACAGTGTAAACATAAAACAGTGACAGATTTGTTGGCTGTTTTACATTGTGATGATTGTTAAGGACATTCAAATAGAATTTATTGCCAACAAGATGCAATAAATAGATTTTTTTTTTCTTTTACAGAAACATTTGACCATTTGGTGGGCGCATCAAAAAAAGTTAAAGACTAGTGTGGATATTTCACTGATCCACACTTAAATGAAGATAAGAAACCACAAGGAAGACACACTTCTGTCACAACTTAAACAGGTTTAAGCATTTCTCTAAGACAAAATAAAAAAAAAAAAAGTTTTGTTTACAAATGCTCATTGAATATCCAGTTGTTTTTTGTCCCAGATTTTTTTTGTAAACCACTGGAAGAATAAAAACATTTTACAAAATTCTTTTTCCAACTCTTAACTGAAGACAAAATCTGTGTGAGTTTATTGAGAATGTCTTTTCTGAAAGTTTTCTGTTGACAATAGTGCAAGAGGTACGGTGTACAATGTTTGGTTCAATTTCTTTGATTAGTTCAGAAGGCCAAAATTTGTTTGAGTTTAGTGTAAATTAAAAAAAGGGAATAAAGGTGTAATGACTTCCCTTTTTGTTGTCAGGAAGTCAGTTTAGTGAATAATAAATTACACCTACAGCTCATCTGAACCTTTAGGTTAAAGTTATATCACAATAAAAAAAAAACCCATCATAATTACTTATTTTCTAACTTTTTGCAAATATTTGTACAGTTACCTCAAACACATTTGTTATGATAAATGGTAGTGTCTCAAATATCTTGAGTATTCCCTCATATCAAAAGCATTTTCATGCCTTCAAAATAAAAGCAGCAAAAGGAGGAGTGGGGCCTCACGTATAAAGACGCTGCAGACACACATGATTTATGCCACGCCTGAATCAAGGAAAAATAACACTGATTCCAGCGTCCACCAGGCACTGGTTACAACTGAACAGACTACGATTTAAAATGAGAGATTTTAATTTAAACATAACTATTGATCATTAATGGGCGACATACCAGCAGATTATTGAGAAGGTTTAACACTTTAAACATTAGCCTCCGTTAGGAGATGCACACAGAAAATACCTAAATGGTGGAGTGGAAAAAACTACATTTACATATTTTTTTAAATAGAGAAACTTAAAGTCCTTTTTTTAAGTTTGTGGTCAGCATGCACTTTTAAAATGAACATGCAGATGAGTGGGTCAATTCATTTTGCAGAAGCTGATCTATGCACGTGTCATGCTGCTTATAGTGAGGCCCCTGCTGGATGAAACGCAACGTTTCACAACTAAACTAAAAAAAACAACACCCAGTTAGGGTGAAAGCAGAAATAATAAAACTTCCGACGCTATCATCTCACTCATTATTCAACTGCCTACTTGGTTCCTCCAGCAGCCAGGATAACATGCAGCACAGCTCAAACTTTTTGTCACGAACAAAAACAGTACAAAACAAAACCAGCCCCTGACCCAACAGAAAGAAATATATTCAGGACTATCCACAAAAGAGTTTTCACGGACTGTTGGCGAGCTTTCAGCCTGCTGTGACCCACGCGAGTGCTTCTCAGGTGAGAGGATGGGACGGGGTGGAGGAGAGACTGTCGTTTCCTCTCCTCCTCTGGCCCTCTCCGATGCTCCTCTGCTCCTGAGCCCCTCCATGACAGGGTTTCTTTTTGTGGATTGGAGTGTGTTTACAGATCATGTGGAGGGTGGGATGTGTGTGTATGACGGGGGGGGCCAGGGTCACTGTCTCCGATCTTCTGTTTCTGATCGTGAGAAAGCCATCACCACATCCTCCGCACCTGAAAAAAAGATATATATTAAAGCCTCATTGCGTCAATATTTTATTCAATGATCTGGTGGATTTTAAAGGGTAACACAACAGGACAGTTGGAGGCCGACTCTCTCGCAGCCCAGATTTGAAAAATACAAATAATAAATGGGCGTGCTGAGTGGGGGAGGTGTGACTTGGATCTGTGATTGACAGTGAGGTTAGCTTGACATAACGTTGTCTCGCCTTCTCCTGAGGCAGGTTCTAATAATCCAGACCAAAGGGGTCTTAGTGGTAAAATGATGCTAGCATCATTAGCTAATAGAGGCTAACATATTAAGCAAACTATTCCGATTGAAACATTCATTGCTAATCCATCAGCAGGACGGCGTTTGCAGGATTCAATGCCAATTGCACTAAACACTGTTAACTAACTTCCAAGTCCACTGGAAAGTTGTGCAAGCCAGTAGATTTTTGACAACTGAAGGAAATACAGCTACGAGTCATGCTAAAGCTAACACGGTAACGACTGACCGTTACACACTCAAAGATGGGCGGAACTTTGTACTGTAGCTGCAGAGTATGAGGTCTCAAACTTCTTGGACTTACACCAGATCGGGCCATTAATATTAATAAATTAAAATGATCTGGAGGGCCGGATATTATTACCCAGAGGGCCGGATCTGGCCCCCGGGCCTTGACTTTGACACGTGTTTTATGGTTTTAGAAATTTACCAAAAAAATCCCAATAAAGTAAATAAAGTTTAGTCTGAACATTAAAGACACCCACAGATTACATAACATCTTTAAAATCTGTTGGATACGGGAGGCGTTCAGCACCTGAATAGCAGGAGTCCAACACAAAGACATGGAATTTCCAAAAGAACGTTTTCCGTAAGCTTTTCTCTACTGTAAATCTGGTCAACAATAGCGCCATAAAAAATAATTACACAGGTGAATAGATTTGCTTCTTCATCTGCAGAGGAGAACCAAAGGCTGCAACAGTGGGACACTAAATGGCCTGTCGTCAACGTTCTGCTCCTGCACGATAACAAGATCTGAGACTTCTGTGCCATTCAGTCAGCTGATAGACATCTACTTGAGAAAGTACAGCGTACACAGAGAAAGCAGAATCCCATTATCCTTTCTGCTTTACTCAGAAGAAAGTCTGTGAGCAAAAGTGGATCATTTCAGTCCTGTTGGCTCGATTAGTGACTCCTGTAAGATGTGAGCGGGATCTTTGACTGTTCTGTTTGAAAAGAATCATTCATGAGATTTTTATGTATGCATCTTTAAAAACTGTTCTGACAGCACTAAAGCCTCCACAGGGCAAATCTTATGTTGTATCCTAAAAGGAAAACGAAATATCAATATCTACAAACGTTCCTGATATTCCAGAGTGCCTTCAGTGAAGCTGCTATAGGTAGTCCATCTTTCACCACAACATCCTTTTGTTTCATCACTGATGCTCAATACACCATACTTATCCTCCTCTCTTCCAGCACTTTTGCTCATCATTCAACCTATTCTCAGAACGGGGATTTTTAATAAGGATGAAATCACTCACAACCTGGTCTCAGGACTGCACTTATGCAAAATGTTCTTTCGTTAATATTGCCTCCAGTCACTTCAGTACCATTGTGACGGTGTGGATATTAAAATCCCATGTAAGAAGGAAAAAAAAAAAAGGGGGGGGACCCTAAAAGTATTTTTTGGCTTGAAATTAATTTGAATTAAATCAAGTTAATTTTTCATTTTCTTCAGACGGTTGCTCAGGAACGGCTCACCTGAGAGCAGGACTTTCACTCTAATTATTTTTTTGTCCTTTCTGGCTCAGGGGGCCAATTTATTCCATTCAGTCTCTGGTAATTGTAGTCACAAGTTTATTTTCACGCCCACACACACAAAAACAGATACAGTGTGTGGTTCTCATAAGCTGCATTCTTAAAGCAGTGTTTAAATGCAGAAGTCTTAGTTAACATCAACCTTTGTTGATGCATAAACACCTGGCAAGAACAATTACAGGTGTTGTTAACGCAAAGTTTCACACCTTTGTTCCCCTCTCACGGTGTAAAGACTTTCACCATGGCAACCTTGAAGTGCTGCTGAGAAAGTAGGGCAGAAATACTCCTCTGTACATGTAGAGCAAAGCGTGGATTCTCTTTTTAAAAGAGAAAAAAATGGCAAAAATAAAATAATTTTTACACATATTTATCCAAATTTGGGGTAATTTGAAATTCAACATGAGCTTCTTTTCCTTTAAAGACCCACTCCAATTGTCTTTTCATATATTGTAAAAGAGTTTTCAGTTTTTTACTTAATTGTCATTATGCCATTTTTAAGGCAAAAAAAAAAGTGTTGTTTTCTAGGACATAGTTTCTGTTGAGCAACTGTAATTTATTAGAAATTCATCTCCAAGTTGTGGATGGGACTGTTAGTACGGAGTAAGCCTGCACTCATTTCTCATCATCCCTTTGTTTACGCTCTCTCCCACTAGCTTATAGCTCCTCAAAGCTCCAACTTAACATTATTGGTGCAACAAAAATAGCCAGTAATCTTGGAACTATGCAGCTGCACAGTTTTGAAAAATAAAAAGCTAGTCATCTATAAGTGGATGTAACCAGTTGTATTTAATCTGTTTTTAGTTATTTATATTTCATGACCAAGTTTCTGCTTCTATAAAATTACTGACATGAAGCCCAATGAGGCAATTCTGAAGTGAGATTGGGCTATATAAATAACATTGAATTGAATGTATCGGATGGAGCTCAGCAGGTAGTTTGTGGCACACTGATGGTAGTTTGTACAAAACAACAAATGTTTTTCAAACTGGATTTTTTTATCTGCTCCTCATTCACAAAACATTGAACAAAGAAATACTCAGAAATGCAGTTTAAATTGCAATTTTGTTTATATATTTCCTCTATCATGAGAAAAATGCATCACTGACATGTTAAAAACACCAAAAACACAATTTCCATTGGAGTTGGTCTTTGAGGACTATTGAAACAACATAATGAAAGGTCAAGAACACACAATCAGACATGAAAAATAGGTCAAACTAAAAAAACTAACTTTAAATGTCAACTACTTAAAAAAAATCAAACATGGATCACAATGAACTCAAGACAATTCAAGGAGCAAAAGTGAGAGGTTTGAAAAACCTACCTAACAGCACAGCAGAAAAGCACACAACTTTTTTTAATCAAATTTTTCAGAGTCCATCCGTCTTAGATGATCAGATTAAAGGAAGAACAGACAGAAACTTGAGCCAAACACCCAGCAGTTATTTCTCACAAAACTGCCTCAGGCTTTGTTATATCTGACTGCTTCGTCTAACTACAACACTCGCAAACAACAGATATGCCAGAGCTGAAAACGCTGTTGCCTAGCGACGGGGAAAAAACCAGGCTGCATCGGTGCTGCAACTGCATGTTAGCAAGCACCTGTTTCACAATGATCACTGAGGGTGTCAGCTGTCTGATAGAGGTGAACACAATGTCTCAGAGAGGTGCACTGCACAAAGAAAAACGAAAACACCAATAGTGCAAATTAGCTTCACCTATAAGAAGGAGAAAATATGTAATATAAAAATCAAAGAAACATTAATTGTTCAAAAAAACAAACAAACTTGTGCTTCTAACTAATTCTCATGTAGAAATAAAGATCTTTTGCATTAGTAGGAGAATATAAAAAAACACTGCCTAAAATCAATAAATGAAGACAAAAGATTAACTGAAATTTCTCAGGAGAAGAAGAAACAAAGCTGTGAACAAAGCTAGAAAGAGTCTGGAAGAAAGAAGCACAAGTGTTTCCCGCATTAATGAGCAAAGATGGATCTTCGGGATGAATGCAGCACTTAGAGCATGCAGGGTCAAATATGTGCCGGGTCAACTGAGGGGATGAAGGATGCTGAGAACAGCAGGGGAGGGTTGAGGCCAGGCAAACAGCAGGGGGCTGTGCAGAACGAGGAGCGTCAAGACAGATTCATGTGACATCACAGCGCGCCAGTTCTTCTTTCAAAGATTCTGCTTTGATTTTTATTCTAACTCCCTAATTTGCACTGTAACCTGTCTGTACATGTAGATTTTTTCATGTCTCATAATGATCTTGCCCTTATTTCAAAGTTTTCTTTTGACGAAGTAAAAATACATACATGTATGTTATGTTTTTCATTAAGATAAAAGTCATTGCTCAGTGACTAAGTGTAAATGTATGTCCTGTAAAAATTTTATATTACTCCCATTCAAGGCTTATTAAACATTTGTTTCTTGAAATGTTTAAAGTAATCGACAGAAACATTTACAAAAAACATCAATAATGATAAAAATATGATTTCAGAATAGGAAAAAAAAACTAACCATGTAATTTTAAAGAGATATAATCTTTATCTTTGTACAAAAGTCAAAAGATTCAAGTTTATGTGCGATAATTGGCAAACAAAAATCAAGATTTTTAAAAATTATATCAAATTGTACCTTTTGACATTTTAAGAGCAAATTTCAGTAAATGAATGTACATTTTTTACTTCTATGATCCTGCTAAAGCTGATTTAGATCAGATTTAATGAGAAGAAAAACACAATCTGCTTCTTTTCTGTTAGAAATTGTTCCACTTTTTCTTATTCTCGCTGCAGACATAAACAGGATGAGACACTAACATTCTTATGATTAACTTTGTGGTGATGCTTTCTCCTGCTAAAAGGGGGTCACAGCACTATTGTAAAACAAAGAGGACCAGACTGGATGCTGCTGCTGTCTCGTGTATGCGGTAACAACTAAAACACCAGAGGCTAGAAGAAGCACACAAATAATGAGACTGGAATATCAAACCCTTGCATGTATTAAGAACTTCCTCAATTAAAACAGCTTCCCTTTATTCTCATTTTATACCGCAATAAAGTTATGATTGTTTTTTTCCTTTGTTGAGAACCTCTAACATCATATCAGAGACGTGGATATTTTTCTAAAACTGTCATCTGAGACAGCGGCTTACATCATAAAAACAACATAGAGCTCTTTATAAAAGATTGAAGAAAAAATACTCACAAAAATAGAAATGCATATATATATATATATAATACATTAAAAATTCAATAAGTAAAATAATTACTAGTACACTAATTCTTTGTTACTGGTCCTGACCTGAAATACAGAACAGGACCAGTAACAAAATAGTGGCTATTGATACCTCCTGAACTGCAGAAAATTTTGAAATTTAAATTTAAAATGGAGCCAGTTACATTTCTCATCGGTCTACTCTACATAAATTATGAATATAATTTATAGAAAATTATTAAATGTCTTAATCTTTTGTGCCAGAGAAACTGGAACTCTGAGAAGCCCCCAATAATATCTTGATAGATCCAAATAGTAGTGGACCAAATCCCTAGGCCACCTAACGTGTAGTACACTCCACAATTGACATATGTTTTTTAAATATGGAGGGCTTTTTTTGGACTATGTAAGTGTTGATGTGTACGTTATTCTTTATGGAGGTTTCTATAAAATATATAACCAGTTTTAATGTAATAATTACTTATTGCTATTCAGCAATTATTACATAAACTTATGGTGAAGTTTTTTTTTCATTTGTATGTTTTCAGTTTTACTCACTGCTGCCCTTTTGCTCTGCTTGTTGTATTATAGTCTTGATTTTTTCATGTACTTGTTTTGTATAAAAATGAAAAAAAAAATTAAAAAAGAGCTTTTTGGTGTTGTGTAACTTGATTCAAACATCAACTGTTAAACAAATAAACAAAATAAGACAATCATCTTTTCTCCACCAAAAGTCAGTGAGATTGTGGCCTTAGTGGCCAAAAAAAACAAAAACAAAACAGAAATCTAAGCCTCATCTTTTCTGGTTATTAATTCCTCTCTAGTCCAATTAAAACAGCAAAACAAAATTCTCTATTTGCATTTATGGTAATGAGCCAATTAGTAAGATTTGAAATGCAAATGTAGTGACCCACAGAATTATGATAAACATGATAAACCCTGTAGGATCCTATGGACAGAGAACCTCCAAACTAAGGAGGCATTATTTCGGCTTCACTAAACTGGAGGTATGCGTTTACCCAACGGTGCATTTTTGTGATGATGAGAAATTCTGTCATAGTCTGGAAGAAAGTACATCTGCAATGATTGTGGAATAATCTATTAATGAATTATAAAAAAAGACCCACAACAACGAGTGTTTTTGGTGAATTTAACATGTTCCTGTAGCATTTTTCTGACGATTGAGGACAGATATTAAGAATATTAAGATCATAATTGTTTTTCTGACCATTTCTTCATACAAATCGTTGGTAATCAAGAGCAGAAAAAAAAAAACCATTTGTAAAGATCTTATATGTGATACAAAAAATACACTGAGCGGGGCATAAGCTCCCTGCTCCACACCAACGTGTCAACTCAGAGGTGAATTTCTGATGAAGCAATGCTTCTCTGGTGGGTGTGGTTTGTGATCTGATGACAGGTGCAGGTGTTGCACGCATACTCTGCATTACACTGCAGCATTATGGAACAATATGCTGGCTCATAAAGTGCTGCAAATCAAGTATAAAATAAAAAAGGATTTTTGAAAGAAATGACATCTTAACACAAAAAAGCCCTTTAATAAATGCAATTTTGGCACTTAATCCCTAAAATTTTATTTTTGTAATGAAGCTCCTGGAAAAAAACTTTGCCATTAGCAAACCTCTCTGCAAATGACACTAAGAGCTCCAGGTCTGCAGACACAAAGAACTGTCCTTCATGCAACCTTGATTATAAAAGTAAAAGAATTAGCTCTTTGACTCAAGATGCAAACTGAAAATTATTCACTGGATAAATAATACCAGGTAATGCACCTGCTTTAATGACCTTAGCTATTTTTTGAAGCACCTTCTACCAGTTGTACTCTTCAATTATTAACCAAGTCTGTCAGGACAACAGATAAAGACGTTAAAAAAAGAAACTTGTGTACAGCTGTTCAAACAGATAAAACTATAATGAGTAGTAATAATAATGTCCCTTTGGATGCTTTAATTTTATGTACATGATGATGGGTCGTCAGGGAGAAATTTCTGTTTTATGACAGCGTTTTGAGGAGATCTACACGAGCTTCCTTTCATCCCAAACCCTTCATAAATCCTCTTCCAACACACAGAGAAGGATAATAACAGAACCAGCTCCTGCTGATTGTTTCCTTGCAGAGATGACGCATACAAGGACACCCAACCCTTCATTGTAGGAAAGATGCCACTGGCATTCTTCCCTGAATTAAATCTCCCCTGAGGGGTGAATGTCATGAGGAGCAGATCCAGACTGGAGCCGCAGCAGGTGTGTCACAGCGGGACTTTACAAACTGTGTTTTTGGATTTGTGCTGGAACTCTAGTTACATCAACAAACCTGGAATTTACTGCAGTTATTACAAAAAAGCTGCAGTGCTCTTACGCTGGATGTATTGTCTTGAACGTAGCACCATCTGGTGGTTTCTGAAGGATTAAATACGGCTGCAGATAAAGCTCAACAGCACCTTCTAGTGTTCATAAAACAGAAAGACCATCCCAAATGAGCCAACAAGGAGGAGGAAGGTTGAAAAAACATGAAAAAGTTCAATATTTTTGACAGATAATTAAAATATTGAATAAATATCTAAAAAATAAAAATGTTGTTTAATATTTCAAAAATATATTTTATTCCACAAACAACATTTATATTAATATATAACCATCACACACAGACTGAATTGCTTCAAAACTTAGTTTTTGGCTATTTTGATGACAAAAAAACTACAAGAAATGTTGTAGATTAGCTTGTTTTGAGCAGTGAGGTGAGGCTTTTTAAAACAACTGCCATTTCCTATGCATTCATCATCTGGCCAGGCCTCCCTTTACACAAACTGCAGCATCAGTGGGTTGTGGCATGGTAACCACAACCCTGTGGGACACCATAAGTGTCATTGCTGTGAAATCTGCCTTCATCTTATCTTCATCGTTTGGTCATCTTCGTCATAACTACACTCCAGAGCTTTTCTCATACAGTAGGTGGGTTCATGTCGAATGTGTTGGCTAAGCTATCATAGTAACACCATGATTCTTCAACCAAGTTTTAGTACCTTTTGGTTGGAAAGACCTTGCCACCATGGGTTTCCAACCTTTATTTATTTATTTTTTTTAAATTGGGCCTTTCATGACCTTCAAATTCTAATATATAAAATTGCAAATTATTTTGTGAAATGAATATCTATAAAAATACAAGTTTTACTCTTTTTGAATTGACTAATATTTGAATATTTCACAAACTTAGGGCATTGAATTGGGAATTTTTATAACCTGTAAGCCATAATAATTAACATTATTTATGTGCAATGATACTATCTAAAATATTATCCCTTTTTTAATTGACTGATACATTTTTACAATATTGAGAATTATTTAAAAACAAACAAAAAAATAAACATCAAAACACTGACCGCACAGGCTAAGAATGAGAGGCAGTGATAACATTTTTCCCCACAGATTGTTTTCAATATTGCATCCCGTTTGCTGTGGGAGGAGACTAAAATGTGAAATGCTGAGTCGGGTGCAGACAGGAACAAGCCTGACCTGCTGAGCGCAGGCTGAGGGCGTAATGCGTGTTCAGGGATTTTCCCATGCTTTTGTAAGGACGCAGCTTCACCTCTGTGGTATTTGGGACGACAGATTGTGAGCTCATACAGTTATAGTTGTACTTGCTTGACCTAATATCACACAGAAAACACTCATTTCTTTTTTAACTGACCAGATGATCAGAAGCGGGTGCATTGGTGGGAGGGTTCGTGTCACACTTACCCTGATCTATGTTGTGCTGGGGTAGCTGGCTCATCTGACTGTGAACCACACCTGAATAACTCCGGAGAAAAGCCTCTTCACTTGGTGTAAGCTGCAAACAAAAAAAGGAAACTATTTAAATCTTTCAAAACAGAAACAAAGAACAGTTTTGATCAAGGAAGCAAAGAACAAGCTACCTGAGTATTATGTGTTTATTCCTTAGTCACAACTAACTACCCTTATGCTGTCTGCAGGCAAAAAATGGGCAAACCTGTGTGAGGAGTGCAGGTGGCCTGCATAAAAATCTAAGATCGTAGAGGGTTCTGTGAGTCTGTAGAAGAATACAATGTCCTAAAACAGATTTTTCTTTTTTTTTTTGTATAAAGTCTTAGGTACACACATCTTTGACACACTTTTTGAAGAGGCGTGTCCCCACCTTTGGGAATTCAACTCTGATTAGACCAGCACAATAAATTGCAAATCTAACGGCATTGCAAAATCAGCTTGTAGGATACGTATATTGCAAAAGATATACAGTGTAAAATCCGATAAATGGTTACCTTAAATGTTTACTTACACATATGCAAAAAAAAACAACCTCATGGCAGTTTGAGGTATATGAAAAATCAAATAGTCTTTTTTGCATATTTGATCAATTGAATGGAGCCCTTTTATGTTAATGCCCGCCTCCTATGTAGACCTGAGTCATTCTGAGTTTATTTCTGCTTACTTTTACTTTAAAAAGTTGCAGTGAAATGGAAATGATGTATTGGTTGTTTTTTGTTTTGCTACTTGTTCATGTATTGCAAGTCATTTGTACGGTGGCCGGCATGACTCACATAAATGCAAAAGGCCCAACACAACGAAAAAAGCTGAAGCGCTACGACAAAAGCGACATCAAGGCAACAAAAGCCACAACACAAAAATACAATGAATCATTGTGAATCATTTCGTTGTGAATAATTTCTGTTGTGTAGTGGCTTTTGTCAGCGTGCTTCGGCTTTTGTTGTGTATTGGCTTTCATTGTCGTGCTTCAGTCTTTGTTATTGTGCTTCGGCTTTTATCGTTGTGCTTCAGCTTTTATCGTCGTGCTTCCGCTTTTGTCGTTGTTGGCTTTTACATTTATGCGAGCCATGCTGGCCACCATAACTTCGTCATCGCAAACGTAATCACTAACATTGCAAGTAGCAAGTTTTCCTAATCTCATGCAGCCTTCAGTGATTTCCCTCTCTGGACAACAGTGAAAGTGTTAGTGGAGTTCCTGTGCTTACATTTGATCCCATCTTTTTAAGCATGAGCAGGACCCGCACTTTCTGTTGGATGTACATGTCTTCAGGAGACTTCCCCGGCGCCTCCTCGCGGTTCATACCCCCTGCTCCCGTGGCTCTGAAAACAAACACATTTCAACTCTGAGTCTCAGCAATTATAATTTAAAGAAACATTCACATTGAAAATTCAATGATTAATCTGAATTTGAGTCACTCGTATTACAAACATTTACCTATAGAGAAAGGATTAGTGACTAAACTGCTTTAAATGGCACAATGATGTGGTAAAAATCATGTTTGAGCTCCATAGACTAAACCCTGGCAGGAGACTTGGTTCTATACAGTCACTGTGGAGGTTTGCTGCATTATAAATATTGTATGGCAGTTTTAACACAGATCTCACCTCTAACTACTTTCATCTCTGATTCTCCATCTAACTAATGACCTGCTTTTTTGTAGCTGTCGGTCTGCAGACGCGGAGAAGAGGCAAAGCGGGAGAAGAGAAACACGGAGAAGCAAGAAGCCATGAAAAGAGCTGCCACAGCTAATGTGGGTGACAGAAAAAGGAATATGTTCTGTTGCGAGAGCGCGCACACCAACAACTCACCAAGATCAAGGCTGACTTTTGTCATATTAGTTCGTCCTTGCTAAGCAACAGCAATGAACAGCAACGAGCTCAGCAGCAAATACACCTCAAACCTGCTACCTGACCATGATCAAGAAACAATTCATTAACGTAGGAGCCCAAAATTTAAGATAAAGGTGAAATTAGTATGCACAGCAGCTTTGTCCCCTGTTTACAATATTTGATTAGAGGCCTTTGTGAGACTATGAAAGTTCTGCCAATTTATTTGGCCCTTTTATCCTTCCATAGGAGCTCTGATGCATGTTGGCAGACCGTTTGATGTGGGGTTATATTTAATTAGGGGGCTGACTCGATGTACCCTCTTTCCAGAACCCAGGGGAGGTGGGGTAGGGGGTGGGGGTAAAAATGAGGTCCTGCCGGCCGTACGCAGGCGTTTGGTTGCCACAGTGACGTGGATTCAGGAAGATCACAGCAGTTCCAGCCCATAATTCTGATCATACTCTACAATTACTGCAACCTTCAGTGAAATGTTTATTTCACATAACTCATCGCTGCCTTTGTTGTGTTTTTTTCAGCAGTAAAGAGAACAACGATTGATGAATGAAGCAGTTTCTCCAGTTTGACCTAAGCATCACGCAGGGTTTGATTGCGGATCTGCTGATGATTTGGAGCCAGACAGACATGAAAAGAGTTCACGCTCGCGGGTGTCAGCTCAGCTGCTCCGCAAACCTTCAGGGGATTGGTGGTGTGCGTGAATACATTGGGGTGGGGGGTAGTGACATGAAGGATGCTATAGGAGGGTGAAGGGAGCATCGCTTCAGTCGGCCGGGAGAGGAAAGACTGGGTAAAAAAACAAAACAGCCGTGTCAGAGCGGACCCAGGCAGCATGAAGGCTTAAACTGTGAGCATCAGCGCCTTTCCTCACTAATTTGAAGAGCTACCACATTGAAGCCATTTCACATCACGTTTGATTGTTCAACCTTGACAAACATCCACTTTTAGCACAATGTCTGCCTGCCAATTTATTTTATGACATCAACTGTTTAATTATGAATCTGTTTTTTTTCTTTGTTTTCTCACAAATCCTACCTCATCCTGAATCAGAGGAAAACTATTTAAAGATTACTTCTTTTTGCAGCAGAGCAGATTTATATCGGGAATATTATAGTTACACACAAGTGACTATAAATAAATTGATTTCTAAAAACTGTTAAAAAAATGTTTACTTGTTCAGATCTTTCTCAAATGTCGACCCATCAAATGATGCTAAAAATGTAGAATTCAGGTTTAAAGTCCCACTAAGATCATCTTTTGGTCTATTTTAAGAGTTCCCAATGGTCTTTTAACTATGATAATGCAGTTTATAGCCCAAATAATTACAAAAAAAATTGTGTTGTTTTGTAGTACATAGTTTCTGCAGAGCGGCAGGAGTTCATCTGAAAGTTCATCCAAGTTGGTGTGGAGTGACCCCGTCCCCCTTCCCATCATCCATAACTGACAGCTTTATTTACACGTTCTCCTGAAAGCTTACAGCCCCTCACAACCCCAGCCTAACTTTACAGGTGGAACAAAAATGGTGAGCAATACTGTACCTATCCAGACGTACAGTTTGAGCCAGCTCAGACAAGGAAAATGGAGACGTACATGGATCTAGTCGTCTACAAGTGGATGCATCAGGATGGAGGGGAGCAGAGAGCTTGTGGCCCACCCAGCATATTTTCTACATCACCAATACGTTATTTAAACAGATTTTTTTTTGGTCTGCATCTGACTCATAACAGTTTGAATAAAGAAATATTTAAAAATGTAATATATATGACTTCCATTATGAGAAAAATTACACAATAACATGTTAAAAAAAACCAAATAATTTGCATCAGTGCGGGTTTTTGAAACACCTATTTGTTTCTCCAAAAGATTTTGTATAATTAGATTCATGCTTTGGACCTTCTTTTTTTTTTTTCAAAGATCAGATATATGGCTGATTCAAAAAGGACATTTCATTGGCCTATTTTCACGTTACTAAACAGTTTCATCAACTCAAACAGCCTCAGGTAAATTCTTAAAAAAAAAACCTCCTGAACGATCATCTTTTGATGTGAAGAAGAAACCGAGCTGTGGTAAGCTCCCTCTGGACTCCAACTACAGCTCTCCTCTCTCTGATGTCCTTATTATAATGTTTCTGAGCCACACGTGGATAACTGCAGGCGGAGGCGGTTCTGATAACACACGTGTGGAGTATTTGTCAATGTAGGCAGCAGACCAACATGTAAAAATAAATGATCATTTAAAAGCAAACACGTATGGTCAGAACAGTAATTTAAATGTCTTTATGCTTTATATGTATTTGCAGAAATCAAGTCTCTTTAGGTGAGGCTGTGCATCACTACCCTTGAATTCAAGAGTCAATTCTATTTACAGTAAAAAAATCCATTTGTTTCTGTTTTAACTCCAATTTTCTTTGGTTATAAAAAATATTTTTACATAAACATTCATTTAAATTTGACAAATTCTTACAATTAAGAACTAAGATAAAGAATATTTTTGCCTAAAAAACAATCCCTGAAAGTAAAGATTGAAGAACTTAAAAAAAAAAATACTTGGTCTCTTAGCTAATAGTGTTTATTTGAACTAATGTTACTATGAAATTAAAGCAGTTTTACAAATGAGCTGAAACTACTATAGACTGTATTAAAAGGTAAATACTGACCAAAAATGTTTTGTCACAAATCACGTTAACAGATGGTGTCTACTTTTCCTTTGCTAAAGCAGTGTTACTATTTATCATTTCCATAAAAATCAGTGTGTTTATGGATGTCAGGCAGTTTATGCAAGTTTTAGATATGGGGGACGCGTTCAGTCTTGTGGTTTGTCATTTTCACGCATCTAAAATCTTTTTTCAAAAAGCCTAAACATGATCCTGTCAGATTCTTTGAGGTTATCGCTTCCAGAGGTAGACCGGCTCCAAACAACTCCCTCGAGGGATGCTTAAGCTGCCTCAGAAGCGTACAGATATAAATCCAGACCCAATCAAAGGTTTTCTTTAGTGCTTCATCCCCCCACACCCCTCAATCCATTTCTGGCTACTTCCAGTATTGGGAGAGAAAAAAAAGCATCAACTCTTCAAGGCAGCCCCCCAAAATAACCAAAAGAAAATGATTAAAAAGTAAGTCTTAAACCAATTTGTGCAAACCATACATAAAGTGGAACTTTCTGCTTTCCCTACAATGAAAATCCTATTACCTGTCTTGTAAATAATCAATCAGATAGGCCCACATGAGGATAAAAACAACTAAAACATACACCATCAGACTTGGAAGCTGGAAAATGTGCTAACTGGAGGTTAAACAACACAAACTTCAATCACTTTAACAGGAATCAAACATATTCAAAAATCATTAAAAAGGATTATGCTTCTTTATATCATAATTGTAATATATTGGAGCATAACTGCAAAAGCTGCGACTTGAATAAGACAGCAAGTAGCTACAATAATGACGTGTAAACAAATGTATAATCATCTAGGTTTAATTGGGTTGATTTTATTTAAAGACCAATGAAAATTGTGTTTTTCGTTTTTTTTTTTTTTTTTTTTTTTTTTTACATTTTTTGTTGCATTTTCTCAAGATGGAGGACATATATAAATAAAATTAAACTCAAAATTTAAACTTGCTGTAACCAAGCAAAAGAGAGAGTAAACAAAGTGTGGACAGATTTATTCCAATGCCAAAAGTCCTGCCCACAACTCAGAAGTGAATTTCTAATGAATTACTGCAGAAACCGTGTCCTAGAAAATTACACAGATTATTGAATTTGTGGCTAAAAAATGCATAATAACAATTAAAAGACCAGTGGGAAGAATTTTACAATAGAACAAAAATGGGACTTTAAAGTCCCTTATGACAATTTTTTAAATAAAAAAAAGTTCCCTGTAGTGTTTTAATTTTGATTATGAAGTTTTTAACCAAAATTCCGCAACATAAATTTCTTAAAAAGCCTTTGTCGTGTTGAACTGAATGAAGCCTCTGTTTACAAATTCTCCTCTGAGGAGGCGTGGCTTTTTCTGAGCTGAGTGAAAAATTAACAAAAAAGGATTTTGATAAGAAACTGAAGAGATAAAAAATGTTTTATATTTTTTGTGTATTTAAATGTTGTTAACAGTAATATGTAAAACTAAAACTTTTCTGTGATAAATGGTATATTAATTATATTTTCTTGAAAATTCATTAAACCAATCGATCTTTTCAGAATATTTTGACTTATTATACTGCATTGGAATTTACTATCAGGGGGAGCTGAAAGGGTCCCAACCAAAAGTTCCCAGGAGGCCCTTTAATGCATTTTGATCACCCTACAATGAACTGCAGTTTGCAGGACTGTCAGTTGGAGATGTTGCATGTTTTATGTCAAGAATGTGGCTATGCTCCAAAGTGCAATAAAGTTTTGCAGCCAGGCTTCCATTATGCAGTCCCAGAAGCCCAACAGTGTTGAAAGGGTCAAGAAGGGCAGGGGATGTCAGACAGCACCAAGGAAGCAGCTCCTTCACTTTGACAAGCAGTTCACCTACTGCCCAGTGTCTGATTTGCAAACAATTCCCTGCGTTTACTAAACCAAATCTGAGCATGCCTTTTGGAAGTAAAAGCTTTGGCAGAGGAGGGGAAAAATAATCTGAAATCACAGGGAGCCTCAACATCTCAACCAAATGTGTGAGAAACATTAGTGGCTGCGAGCAGAGCAGCCAACAACGACCCGGTCTGGTTCTGTGCAGCAGCTGTTCTCCTGCAGGTGCAAATGACTGTAACCCAAGTCCTCAAACTCATTCAATTACTAATAACTAAAATAAAGAAATGTGGTCAGGACTTTACCAGCTACAAATACCTTTTGTAGTTTGCATTAGCAACTAATTCTGACTATCTGAAAACAAATTTACTTATGACTGTATGCCGTTTTCACACCATTTAAAAAAACCTGTACAATTTTCAAGGACATAGTTTCTGTAGAGCAGCAGTAGTTCATTAAAAATTCACCTCAGAGAGGAACGAGAAGTTTGTGCAGTGTATTTTCTACATACTATAAGATCTTTTTCAAACTGTATTTTTGTCTGCACCTGATTCACAACGATTTAAATAGAGATATTCTCAGAAATGTATTTTTGAGCTTGATTTTCTTTAAACATTCCCTCCATCATTGGAAAAATGTGTCAGGAACATGTTCAAAACATTTGAAAAACTTCCAAACAAAGGGACACAATTGAAATAAATCATCCGCATTCATTATTTTTCATAAAACGGCGTGAGCATGCCAAACAGACATGAGCTGTGGGTTCAATACGCAGAGTGTCTGCACGTCACCGTCTCTTCACATGTACAGTGTTCACCACAATGGCTGCACTATTTAGGGACAATGGGGATGAAGTGGGTTGTGAAAACAAGGTTGATAAGTGGGTCATGTCTTGTTGTCACCTCGTGACGCATGAATTCAAACAGTCCGGCTGAACTATCACAGCCACAATTCTATAGATGAGCTCAATTAGTTCTTCAATTCTGTAAGGATGAAGCGGGACCTAACAGAACACATCACAGAAATTCACAAATTTACATTTAATAACCAGAGGCAACTGCTTTTTTTAAATTAGCTCTCACTCTTAAAATAATAAAAGGCTTCTGTGCTTGTCTTTCCTCTGCATAATGACAAATCTCAAGTTTTTATTGGCGATCTGGACTATAATCACAAAGCATCCTATGCTCGCTGCTTGAGGATCTTCAAAGCAGCTGAAACAGAAGCTGCTGCCTTAAGCTGGTCCCTGGGGGGTTCGGCGGTGCGATTTTCAAAAGAGACAGCACCAAAGTGTGGCATACATTTCTGATTAGCGGAAGGCTCCATAATATGTGCTGACACAATGCACAATAGACGAAGTGTGAGTCGATCTAGAGGCTGAGGAATTACAAGAACCAGACGCACATTTCAAAATGTTTTTCATTACAAACAACTAAAGATTCAAATTGTTTGCTGCTTACATGGATTTAGACTATTCTAGTTTTAAAGTCCCACACCGATCATTTTTCGATCTATTATGAAAGCATTTAAAGCTATCTTTTAATTATATGCCGTTTTTAGCCAAAATAACAAAAAAAGAAGAACAAACAAAAAAAAACTGCCATTTCTAGGACTAAGTTTCTTCAGAGCGGCAACAGTTCATTAGAAATATGACTCTGAGTTGCAGGCGGTACCGTTGGCACAATGTAAGCCTTCCACACTCCCCATCATCCCTTTGTTTACACTCTCTCCCGCCAGCTTACTGCTCCTCACAACCTCAAGCTAACATAACAGCTGCAACAAAAATGGTAAGAAATATTGGAGTTTTTCAGGCGTACAATGCCAGCTTAGACAAGGTAAACAAAAATGTAGTTATCTGCAAACTGATGCATCACAATGGAGCAAAAGGGTCACTGCTAAAAGCTTGTTTTTCACAATTTGAATTAAGAAATATTCAGAACTGCAAATTTAACATAAATATTCTTCATATATGTCTCCCCTAGTGGGTCTTAGCTGTATAGGTTAACAGCAGCAAGGTTGTGCCAAAAGTCAATGTGAGAAGAACCAGCCTCCCTCCTGATGCATTCGCACCAGCAGTCGACGACAACCGATCCCTGCTCAGACGTCGTTCAGCACCTGTCCTGCAGAGTGCAAGCAGCCAAGCGGTCCTAATCTCCCAAAAATCCATACAGCTTGGAGAATGTGCCCACTAAGATGGGCTTCACATTCTGTGGTGTACGATCAAGTTTGCCGGTTCCCAAGGGGTATCTGGAAGAGCCTGCCTGTGGCCAAGCCCTGACACCTGCTGGCTGCAGCACTCATCAGAGTCCTGCTGCCAATAGCATGCCAGCTTTGCCACTTAAGGGCTGTCAGCTGACATGTGGAGAGAGGAGATACTGTAAAAGGCAACAGGGCACACATGCAAATGGAAAATTATCTCAGTATGGATCAATAAATTAAATATTGCATGCATTTTTTTTTTAGGGTGGAGTATCTTTCCATGAGCTTTAATTAAAAACTGGGTTGGTGATATTTATATATTTTATAACAGTATGCTTAAATGTATCATGTTTGTTGGATAAATGAATGAGAATCCATTGATGCTAGCCACAAATGAAAGTACTTTCAACAATGTTACCTAGTGGAGTACACTTAAAGTGTTCAAGAAAAATGGTTTTAATGTATAAAAAGTTAATTTTTGAACCTAAATGTGTATTAAACATGTTAATAATTACGTTACAGGTCATACACCCTGATACTGGATGGTGTTTCGGGGCGCAGACCGAACTGTTATGTGCTAGCAACTGACGAGCCTTCACGGCGTTCTCCCGAGCGGCTCCTCCGTGATAAAAACGTATGGAAGGGGAAATTAGCTTCGTGACCCGCTTTTATTTTAGTGAAGACATACCTTCATTTCAGCGTCTGCCAAACCCGAGCCACTATAGGGAACACGAACCATGCTAACAAGTCGAGCTAGCTTGCTAGCATGCCCCAGACAAAAGCCTGAATGAAGTTCCTATGGGTGCAAACACCATCCAGGTGCCGCTGCTGTAGCCACAACTCTTAGCGTCACCATTCAGACACACCTCATTTTTCTATAAACCCCTTGACGACGGGCAAGTCGTCAAGCGAACGTAACATGTTTGCTTACCCCTCCTGGTCCAGCTTTACTTTTCTTCTGTGCACTGTTTGAATGGGGTGTTGTTGTAAAGAGTCCTGTTCCGGGGTCACATCCCTCCAGTCAGTCAGCAGGGCTGAAGGCGGACTGCCTCAACTCGCTTCCAACGGTCAGTACCGCTGCCAGCCGCCGGGGGCGCTGCCGACCTACTCGATCGGCCCACACGTCTGCGCAGCCGCAGAGCATCGATAGCAGTAAAAGCATACATGCTCCAGATGTAAAGTAGAAATAAAAATATAAGCCCTTGTAGCACAATTTATCATCTTTTTAAAATTATATTTGATTATCCACAGTTAAAGAATGATAAAAAAAGTAGTCTATTTTTTCAACACTATTTAGCCAAATAAATAAACAAAAATAAGAATAAACATCAACCTCTTTGGATAGTTTGTAAACTTTACAACAAATAGATGATCTTTGGTTAGCAATAAAATAAATTGGAGACACAAAGTCATTAAATTAATGGCAATGCTCCAGGTAAAACAACAATTTAAAAGGCTGGAATATTCCTTATAAACTAACAAATTAATTCAAACAAAACCACAAGATAAAACTAAGTACTAAACTATACATTTCTAAGTATTGAAAAGTTAAAGATGTGTCATTTTGTTACCTCTTTATAACTATTTAAGTAGATAAACATAATTGTCAAAAATTAAATATGTTTAACCTTGCCTAAAGTTAGTATATAAGCATTTTAGGGCATTTCACGCACATTTAAAAATATTTTATATGTATATTTTTTTATATACTCAATTTAGTGACATTTGAACTCTGAAAACTGACATAAGCAAAGTCCAAATGCACATTTGGGAACATCGTTGTGATTTTTTAATTAAAAAAAATAATAATAAAAAAAATAAAAAGATGAGATTCACTGTGCAATTGAATAATAACAAGGAATGACTAAACATAATAAAAACTGACAGTCAAAATGTTGTGGTTTTGCTTTTTTAAATGTCTATTCTAAAACTCATCCCCTTTTAAAAAAAATTGTTTGCCTCAAAAAGTTATGCTTAAATTGTGCAACAGAAAATTTCATCGAAGTTGAATTTGAAGTAAGTAAAATGGCTTATTTTCAAAAGAATCAATTCATTTGAAGTAGAGAGATTCTTGTTTTACCTGAACACATTTAGTGTGTCAACATATGGAAAATAATTCAGTTCAAACCCAGAGCGTCATCAATTTACAACTGCAGTTTTAATTGTAAATAGTATATAACAAATTGCGTAACCTTATATCACGCTTTACTACCTTCTTGGAAGGCCTAAAGCGCTTTACATTCACACACCCATGCACACACATTCAACGCTGGTGCCAACCTATAACCACCAGGAGCAATGTGGAGTTAAGTGTCTTGCCCAAGGATGCTTTGACTTATGAAGGGTTCAGGGCGGGAACCGAAGCTGTGATCTTCTGGTCAGAGGTCGAACGCTCTACCTCTGCATCACGGTCAAATTTAAAGAGCAGGTATTCTGAACTGAGTGCTAAAACCAATTAATGGTATATGATATACAGTATATATACATAAATCACAAAATATTCAATTAAGCAAACAAAAAAAGCAAAAAACAAAAAAAAAGCAAAAAACAGAGAGGTGTATTATTGCAATGTTTCTCAAACCTTTGATTTATGCTAAAATATGAGATTTAAAAGTGCTGAAGTCAGCAGTGAGAAAGTCGAGGTGAGGGCAGGAAAAGATAAAACTATTTGCCAAAATAAAAATATGACAAAATTTTCCAAATTTTGCTGTTAAGGCATGAGAAAATAGAATAAAAGCTTGTTGTGTGGTTCCCTGTGAAACATAAAGTCCAAAGTAGTCAAACAGAAGTGAGGAGTCAATCTAGTTTGTAGCTTAGTTTCGGTTTAAAGTGTTAATACGTGATATAATGAAATGTGAGCAAGCTTAATGGAGTCACTAAAACACAACAAAAGACAAACCTCTCCGACCTTCTGGTTGCAAACTCTTTATTTGGCACGTTTTGTCACACTGACATAAGATGCAGATAAACAACAGGTTCACGGCTGATGACAGAGTATTTGTTTAGCTGCACACATTTAAACCGAGCTCAAACCCGCAAGAGTTTCTGCCATTTGAAAAACCACAGATTGCAATAAATTCAACATGAAACAGCAGTGTTTTTTTTTTTTTTTTTTTTTGAACCGTCAAACGTAGCTTCATCTTTTTGACTCAAAACAGCTGAAATAACTGGAGCACACATTAATGGATAAGTATTGTTTAAATTCAACAGTAAATACTTTAGGTTTTCAAACTTATGGCTTGCATCATCTGCGACATGTATTCTTCTGTAAGGAAACGTTCTGCGATTTACCTTAAAGAGTGAAACATTTCTACTGTTCCCCAAAATAATTCCATAAATTCTTTCAAGTTCTTCGTATAGAACACATAAGATAGTTTACAGCATTTAAAGTCATAAAAAGCACATTTAAAATAAACAATACAGGCTCATTTTCATATATAAATACATATTTGTGCTGCATCACGTCATGGTAGAAACAAAATCTCTTTCATGGCACCTGGCACACATGGCCAAAAATGCTGATCCACATATACAAGCTCACTAATGCCCACTCACATACACAAACAAAACTTCCTCTGACAAAGTAGATACACATTTAGATTCCAGCAAATGTCAAAAAGGAAGTAAAAGTAACTTTAAGTTTATGGCGATTTCTTCAGTGCTTGGATTGTCTGTTTCTTTGATTTGTCATCAGCTGAAGCTCTGAGCTTGAGGAAATTTCTATTTCAACAGTTTTTAGATTCAAGAAAAAGGTTAAGACATCTAAGACAGGAGACGTTAGACAAAAAGAAACAGCTAAAATAGCTTGCCTTTTAGTTACCTTAACCTTTAGACACTAAACTAAGCTTTGTCGCTATTTGACAAGAGAGTTTTCAAAAGCTAATGCAAGATAAAGAACATCTGGATGGTTCAGATTAATCCTCAAGATTCTGTTTTACCAAAAACTGAATTGCAACAAACTCATGGTACAATGCTTCATCTCTGTTAGCAAATAGGCAACTGCGGTGGGACTGATCTCTAGTGGCAATGACAGCAAATAGTGATTAGGTTTAAAATGTTCTTGCGGATTTTAGAAGGGGGAAGTCTGACCTGCAACCCGTCTTCAACATTGACTGTGTGTAGAGAACTGGACAGACTCCTCCCTCGGGTTTCAAAGAGGAAGTACCTGCTGGCTCCAAGAAGCCAAAATACCATAAACTTCCATTGAGAAATAAATAATTGTTACTCAGTTGTAATATCTGTCAGAATAACCATTCTTTATCTGAGACATTTTTCTTAAAATCTTCTTACAAATCAAAATAATTTTTTTATTATATTTTTCTTTATTGCAAGTTATAAACTGAGCAATCAGATGCCTCGGTAAAAGCATGTGGTGCCTCTGGCCCCCCACCTCCAACATTTGATTGACAGATTATCCTGATTCGCTGTAAGTGGAAGGGGTGTGGACTTCAAAATAAGCTTACTAATGACTGCCAACAGTTTACTCAGAAGACTCGAACCAATCATGGTCAACTGGCTCCAAATCTGGGTGCCCGTTTCGCAGAAAAATGGCGGCTGAATTGGCTTCATTCTGCTGGAGCTGGAGGTAAGGCATTTTCTATGGGTGACATCACAGCCGGTCACTCCAGATCTATTTACAGTTAATGGTTTGCACCCAAAGAGAGTCCAGGTTCAGGTTTGTGGGCCTGCACATGGATGCTGATTCTTGAGTTTTTCTATGGCACAGGGGGAACTTAACACCAAAAGATGATCACCCCCATTTTCCCTTCCAAAAGAACCTCTAGCAATCCACCATCTAAGGTTGCAAAAAGTAACAAATATACATCTTCTTTTACCTCTTAAATACCTCTTCATAGAATGAATCCCACTGACAAACTCAATGAACAAAATGCTGAACAGTATAGATGGACTTCTCTTTCTTACTTTAAGTAACCAGCCTTGAAACACAACACAGAGTTTCCAAAATGACCTTCATAAGTGCTTAAAATTGACATAATTAAATAAAATACCACACAAATAAAAACACAAATAAAATTGTAAAAGCTGGATGAAAATAAATGGAAGAGACATTGAGAATTGTAAACCTTACAAATGTCCTGAGGTGACACAGCCAGCCCAGTATTGTCGTACTCCGTGACTCGGCGATGTATGTTTCAGGTCCTGATGCTGGTTGTTTGCAGCCCTCTCCCTGCTGAGTAATGCCGTTTGCTAGATGAACTTTCTTCTTCTTCTGTGATTTATGGCACTTTGTTTGAGCAGTTGGCTTTCAAGTAGCAGTTTTAAAAGAGACACTTGAACGGGTTATCACTTTACCATGGCGAAGGCATTCCATTAGTAGTTTGGAGAAAGATGACAAATGAGACAGTCACTCCTTGGAATGATGCATCGTAATCCTCTCGTGTTCTCCTGAAGCCTCTACTTTGTGATTTACCGTCAGCAGGCCAGACCCCTTGTAAACATTTACTAAAGTCTCTCCTTAAATACCATCTGAAATATAAAATGTTCTTTTTTTCTCCCTTTTCAGGCCTATAAATAAAAAGTCTGAAATTGTTGGCACATTTCACTGATGCAGTGCTCTTTATGGTCTGTTATCTTTGGCTAAGGAGTGCATCATCCAGTTGACCTTCGTCTTCCAGCTCTCCCGCAAAGCTTCGTTAAACTTTACTTTGAAGTTCTTCAGTGCTTCATCCTCTGATTTGCCCAAAGCTAAAGAGTCCTTAGAAAGAAAATTAAGAAACACTTGTGAGTAATCTGACCAATATCAGTCTCATCAGTAGTATTTGCATTGATAGTTACCTTTAGGTACTGGATGTCTTTGAAGCTGGTGAGCTCGGGCAGCCCTGCGGCCTTCATCATGGCGAAGAGGTTGACGAACAGCGTCCCGTTTCTACACAAGATCTTGTAGGCCTGCTCACAGTATTCCCTGAATCTGACAAGGAAGAGCACCTTCATCATAATGCTGCACCAGAAAAAAAAAAAAAGACATAAACGTCATTGTCTTACCTCTCAAACTTCTCACTGTTGTTTGTCCTTCCTTGTTGGATCACATGCACAAAGTCATATGTCAGGATGAAAGGAACACGCTCTCTGTTGATCCCAAGTTTACGCTTGAAGTTGCCCAGGAAATGGCCAAAGTCAATGTGGAACAGCTACACATCGAAAGGTTCAAATGATTGTTAGAAGTGTTCTGACTCACTGATCTCTGTAATTCCTGACAAACTGATGAGTCACGTAACAGAGGGACTCACTTAGATTCACAAAATCTGATTTGGAATTTGGTAAAAATCAACATCAAACGTTTGGATTCTTTACTTTTCCAAGTGGTTATTTATTTTGCAAATTGATTCTACAAACTAAATACACAGGTAAAAACATTGAGACATTTGGTAAAACTGACCTGTCCAGTTTCTCTGATCATGATGTTGTCATTGTGGCGATCTCCAATTCCCAACACATATGTAGCTACACAGTAGCCAGCACAGGACAATGTAAACTCCTCTATTGCTTGTTCAAGCTTGTCGCTAATGACAAAAAAGAAAAATAAGTCAGAGATACAAGTATATGGAAACTTATTTTGAAAAAATGTAAGTCTTTTTTCCCTACATTTCACAACTCACTAATAAATCCCTGCAGAAGAGATTAGAGATTAACCGTTGCATCTTTAGAGACGTACCACACTAAGTTTAGCTTTTACTAATTTACTGTATTCCATTTTAGACATATAGAGAGTCAATATACAGTCTGTTTTGTGGATTCAAACAGCTACATATTATTTCAGGAAGGGGATCTGGCACACGACTTCCTGCCAAAACCAAATGTGTGGATCAGTAAAAACCTCATTGTAGATTCAAATATAAATGAAATCACAAATGCAATCATCAAAACCTCCACTTTACCTAAACCAACCAGAGTTACAAAATTTGTCAAGTTGGTCTGTGACAATTCTACTATTCTAAACATCGGATATCATTAAAACGGAAATGTGTTCACACATGAAAACATCAATGCTTCCCTAACGTAACAACCACACAAAAGTGTTTGTTATGCAACATTTGAACAAAATCCTTCACAGAAATGTTCTGGTTGGGTGATAAACCAAGAAGACACAATGTTAAAATAAAAAAACAAAAGAAAAAAAATTATAAAAAATATTCAATATTCAATTAATTTCCTGTTACAATTTCAGAATTTGATTTGATCAAATATCAATTTATTTTTTATCATTCAAAACCGATTTTGTTTATTTATAAACATTGCTTTCTACATAATTAATGATATAAACTGAAACATTATCAGTTCTTGCATCAAAAACCAACTTTGCCCCCAAAAATATGAATAATTGACTCTAATGGAAAATTAATTCATAGATTTGATTGAAACAACATTTTTTTTTCAGTAAAGCTCCATCTTTTTTTTTCTGGCCTTATAAAGAATATACGTTTTTTTCCTCACAACAGATTGTTGTAGATTAAACTACGGGTCTCATTCTGTAGTTGAACCAACTATCATAAGCTGCACACTGAAATTCAGTTCATAAAGTTTTAAATTAAATCTCAGAGGAGCTCTGTGTAAGTCCAGGACCCAAAGAAAATAGTTTAGGCATTGAACGGCTCACAGCAAAGAACATCATCCTGCTTTGATGACACAAAACAACAGGAAAAAAACAAAAAAATGGTTCCTACAGAAAGACAGCTTCAGACTTTTAAGGACGTTTTTACATAGAAAGTACCAGAGATAATTATAGCACTAGAAACTGCTTTGTCATGAATATTTTCTTATGGTATGGATGCATACCTTCTGTGAAAATAAAAACCCCACAAATTTATCATTTACCATTCCTTTCACTACAATAAAGATGTTATAAAAGGTTGACTTTTTTAATATCTGCAGACAAAACCAAGTCTTGGTTCAACTGACTCACCCAGGATTCTTGGATTTAAGCCAGTTGAGCAGAGCATCCTTGTTGAAGGCGGCTGTAGCTGCACTGTTACTGCTGTTGCGCTGAATGTTTGCGATGGTGTCCGAGTTCTTCACCACCTCAATGAGTCCCATTTTGTTCCCCGTGGACAAGCAGCCGTATGGGATCATCCTATAGAGGCAGAGTGGTTAGTAAAACATTTGGAGTTTGCAGAAGGACTTCTTTCTCTTTTTTTGAGCACGTTTGTTAAGCCTAAACATTAACCTTACCCACCCCTCATTACATGGAAATCGTCACTTCCTATTGTGAAAACTTTTCTCACCTGAGATCCAGGCCTTCTTTCTTCCATAGATTCTCCATGAGCTGAATCATCTGCAAAGTCAACATGTCTTGCCGAAGATCTAAAATTGTCAAAAGTGACAGATTCAATTTCTAGACCTCCATTCTTGAAATTTTTTGTCTTTACAGTTTTTTTCTTTTTTAGTTTTGGAGTTTGTGATTGTAAATGTTTTTCTGTCCGGCATCTAGAAGGTACGTATGTATTGGCAAAAATTTGTAGAACGGTGTATTTGCGCCACCAAAAAAATTAAAAATAAAACAAGATTTAAAATAATAAAAGTCAGATATTTATGGCTATTTTTTCTCATAAATGTACATGTTTTAAAGTGGTAAGTTTACAAATTTAAAGTAATAAATGAACAACTTTGAAACACGTACATTTTGGAGAAAAGTAGTCCTAAATTTAGCCTATGACTCAGACATAAATTCATACAAATTTATTTTTGTAATTTAACAGTTACAACTTTTTTGTGTAAATATAAAACTTTAAAGTTATAATTAAAACAAAATTTGCTTGTAAAATTGCTCTAATACTCGTAAATGTGTTGTCGCTTCTTACCATCGCCGTTTTTGAAGATGACGCCCACCATGTCTCCTGGGGATGAGGGGTTCTTGTACATCAGCCAGAGAGGTTTCATCTTTGAGTCCATAAATCTGCACTTGTCTGCACTGCAACAGTAAAAAAAAAAAAAAAAAAAAAAAAATTCTAATATAATTTAACAAGCACAGTGCTCCAAAAGTCATTTTATTTATAAATACAAGATGTTTCTGACTACACTAAACTGTATGTTTCATTAGAAAGGAAAGATGATATAAACCAGTTTGAAGTGGATGAAAATAATCAAGGGGAAGAGGAAGTAAAACAAAATACCCCATCTGTTAAGGTCATAGTAACTTTTGCTAGTAATTTGATATGACTGAATCATTCAAAATCAACATAACAATAGCTATTTTATTTTAATTTTAACTTTTTTCACAAAAACATATTTTCTAAAAAACATTTCTCTATCAGTAAAATTAACATTTTGTAAAGTGTTTGAGCTAAAAATGCTTTACTGTGCTTCATAAAACATAGAAATAATGGCATAGTTGCCCTTCAAATTCAATACCCAATGCACTGCATGGATTTGTGGCACTAACCAGATCTCCGTGAGGATGATGCTGGGGTTGAGCGGCGACAGCAGGTCTGACAGGGCTTCCAGGTAGGTTTCCTGTCTGATGCACAGCTTCAAGTCCTCTGCTGTCATTTTCTGGGAGCCTGACTTGACAAAGTCACTCAGGGCTCTCATTTTGGCCAGAGCTTCATTCTGAAGCGCAAAAGTCAGATTTAAGGTGACAATCAGAACTTCACTTCAGTGTGCAAAAAGTTTGCAAATACCTGTTTGTTTAAAATCTTGATGTGGTGGATGTTTCCTCGGCAGTATGCTTCCAAAATAAGGCCAAAACGTAAACTTACAGACGCCACGTGAATTTCTGACCTGCAGAGAAGGCAAAATCTTTAGTCAAACAAGTGCTGGCTTTTCTATTTATAAATGCAAATGTGCCATTGCTTCTTGCCTAAGATGCCAGAACAGAAAGTGTCCTATCCTCCTGTTTGATAAGGCCCTCTCTAGCAGGAAGGTGGTGAGGTCACAGTCCAAGTAGGACTCATACTTCAGAACCTGGACCAGCTGGATGAGGTACTGCAGCAGCTCATCGTCACTATGCGGGAAAAGAGAAATATTGAGATGTTTTAAGCACTTTTTTTTTAAATCAGAAGCTGAAACTATCAAAGTGCATGCTCACCTGAGCTTCCTCAGGCAGCGGACAGTGAAGGAACGGACAGCCGGATCGGGAAAACTGTAGTCCAAGAGTTCCAGGGCATGAATGGCAGGAAGGTCAGGCCACTTTTTCAGTAGACTCACCATCTGAGGACAATCAAAGTACTTCCATCATTATAGGAAAAAGGTAAAAAAAAAAAGTTAAATCTTAAAAGAACAATTAGTAGGAAATTATTTTTTCAATAAAAGCATTACAGCTAATTACCAAAAGGTAAATTATTTTGTCAAGGACAGTTTTTTAAAATTATTTAAGTTACTGCTTTTTTGTGTAGCTATTATCCGAGGCTTGTTGTGCCTTTCATGACAGAATTAAGACAAAAAAATCTAACCTATAGCCTAAAAATATGCCTTCATAAATTAAAATGATGTTGTGAATTTGAAAATTCACAATCCCTCCAATATTGGTCACTTTTATTGTTGCACCTGTAAAGCCCGGGTTAAACGTCGCATCAATCCTATCCACAATTGCGCAGTCTAATGTTGCAAGATATGAGATTTAGGATATATCTCTCCAGTAACTTACTTTATTTTCTATGTAGTTGTCTGATCTCTCTTCTTCTCTCTTTGTCTGTGTGTGAAGTCCGGTATTGACTTCTTTAGTAAGTTTCTATCCTTTGCAGTGTTAAAAATACATTTTTCTGGACAGTTTCCTCCATAATTACTTACTCTAATCACTGAAGTAAATTCACAAATTGCACACAATTGCACTACAGGTGTAAAATTCCAGTTGCGGGTGACATCATCAGCAGCTGTCACATTATGCAGCGACTGGGGCGATTCATCTCTGATGGGCGTGTGACTAATGCAATGCCAGCAATTATAAATTGCTTGAAAGTATAAACCAGCCCTAATGCCATGTTGGGGTTTCCTCCTCTGCCACTCTTCTGCACCTCCTCTGCCAGAGCACTCCTTCATCCCGTGTAAGCGAGTCCTCCCTCTATCAGCCGGTAAACAGATGCTGTAAGCAGTGATCCAAGCGCAGACTGGCCGGGGGAATGGCCGTGCTGCACCTGTGCATGAGGGCAGAATTTCGGCATGTGCACAGGTGCATCACGGCCATTCCCCCGCACTGAAACGGCTGCTGCACTGTCGTTTCACAGACATTGCAGGTCGGTACCGCTGGTACCACACACAGTCACCCGCGCCCGCGGTCTCAATTTTTGCGCAGTTCAAAAATTATTTCCACGTGTAACAGCGGCCAAATCTGTACCGCCCGTTGATTCCGCAGCCGTATATCGTCCGTTGCACTACCAGTCCGCTGCAAACAGCGTCTGTACCCCGGGGATGAAATCTTTTCCATGCTCCAGCCGTGATATGGCTGTGAAAGCCAGTAGGACCGGACCTTAACCATAAGCTTTCAGCGACATGCTTATGCCTTTAAATAGACTTCTTAGAAACACTAATATGGTGCATTGTAACAGCAGTTTATTTATGTATGAGCTTTAACTAAAATGTGATTAACATCAACAGATAACTGGGCTGAGGGGATGCGGAACCCGAGCCCTAACCTGAAACGGCACAGTCGAGAGTGTGTTCCTCTTCAGACAGCTCTCTGCTTTGTTCTTTTAGGTTGGGTGCACTTGGGGTCTTTGTCTTTCCTTTCTTTTTTTAAGGAAATGCCTTGTCTCTATGTTCTGCATTTACTTTTTCTGTCCCTTTTACAACTTAACTTCCCGTTCTAGTATTTACAATTTGAGTCCCATGTGAATTCAGTTAAGTTTTGCTTCCCGTTTTATTGTAAATGCTCTCACCTGCTCATTATTCACAGGAACCTCACTCTGCATCAATAGTTTTCTGTATTTTCTAACTTTTTCAATAAAACTCAAACATCAAAACCAACCAAACCCAAATAGTGTTTTTTTTTCTCTTTAGGCAAAATCTTGTTTGCCAATCTGCAAAGTGTCTTGGAGATAAAGTACATGAAATTGTGAAATTTGGTCTAAATGTTAAATTCCCACCTGAACAACATCCTCCCGTTTGTTCCATTTAGTGACGAGGAGCAGCTTGGACAGACTTTCTGGATAGTGCTCGCGGATTTCTGTGCGGAGCTTCCACAGGAGATCTTTCTCATCCTCGAAAAACTCTGTGTAATGTTTGTTGTCCATGATTTCTTTAAGTTTCAAGTGCTGGAAAGAAAAAAAAAAAATTAAGAGACAGAAATGAACTAAAATGTGGGTTTAGATGCGGATTCTGGCTTTACCTCATCCTTAGGGGTACACACCACGTCTCCATTCTTCTCAAAGTCAATTAACTGAAATCAGATGAGAATTTTAGTGTTTCTTTAAGCTGTAATTGTTTCGTAAAATGTTTTTTTTTTTTTTTAAGTACCTTTTCGAGTGATGGATAATAGAGAGGGTGAGGCCGAATGTTGGGGAAGCGAATGAGGAGGCCGGCAGCGCTCTCCACGTTGGGGTTCTTCTCCACTGTCCCCATCGGGTTCAACAGGTCACTTTTGTCATCTGGAATTAGTGTTCAAAGCAAATCATTATAAAAGTAATGGATTACTTTTTGATTTAAACTATGGCATTACTAATGAATTTGTAGTAATATTTTACCCATTTCGAGACCCGTAACGTATTATGACAGACTACCTAAAATGCAATTTTTCAAATCAGCAAAAACAAAATCCTTTATGGCTTTAATTTTTTTAAAATCACTTATTTAAATAATTGACCTGAATTACCTCTTAGTATTACAGCTTGGAAATAACTTAAACAAAACTTTCAGAGATAAACGTATAAAACATCCTGAGAATGGAACTATTTGTGAAATTGTCTGCATTTCATAAAGTTAAAACACAAAAAAGTAGCAACCAATAGTTATCTATTAAGTTTTGATCATGTAAAATACATTTGAGTAACTTTTCCAAAAGATTTTTGGTGCTGCACAGCCAAAATATCAGAAAATACTTCTAAAAAGATCATGTAAAAAATTAACAAGTATCAAAGGTTTAAATATGCATTTCTGGAAAGTGAGACAAAGTAAAACGAACCAGGTACAGACGGCCACATAGATAGAAGAAATTCCCCCGTCTTTAACTGGTCCTTGTAGTCAAATACCATGGTGTTCACCCACGCTATTGGACAGTCCTGATGAAAACAGAAGGATTTTATAGACAGCACTGAGACAGAGACAAAAACCCTGCAGTCCTGCAGCATCATCACCAACATTCAGTTCTGTTTTTTTTGTTTTTTTTGTTTTTTTTTACTAACAACAAAAATGCAGTAAACATAAATATTACAATTGTAGTCACTAAAGATCTTTCTTTTGGATTTTTACATAATCAGACACATAATCAGACACAGTGTGTCTTACTTAATAAAGTCTAGAAGTCATTGTAGAAAATGGTGGAAATACTTGAAATACCTGTAATTGACACGGTCGTCTTCTGTGCTATCTTTATTTTTGTCTTCGTTATTAATGATAACAAAGGAACCATTTAAATATTTCATTAAAATTCTGTGATTTAAGGCATGAGCAGATCTTTTTCAACTTGTAGCTTTTAATTTCTAAAATTCAAGAAATATATAAAAATCTCATTAAATTTGTCTGGACATGACTCTAACATCAAACTAAAATAAAGTCAGACGCTGTTCCAAGCATTCATTCAAATGATACAGAAAGTAAAAGCAGACAATTAGGTCAACCAGTGATTTTGCATAGACAGATGCACCGTTGACTCAGAGCCCACATGAGTCTAAAGAATAACAGACAAAAAAACAAGTATGAGTTTTAAATATGATTAAGAGAGTTATTTTTTTTAAGGTTTTTAGTTCATGCTTTTTTACTGTACAGCTCCAAGTGGAGCTGGTTAGTTTAAAAATGTGACTTTAATACCTTGGAATTCTAAAAACGAAATTAACACGTCTAAATTAAGAGCTAAAAGTAAAAAACAGAAGCTCATAAACAAGAACAAAAATAGCCGCACTTCCGCTTGTTGCTCCACTGTCTACCCGCTGCTGGACTTCTCTAAGCAGTAGAGGAGAGAAGTGGTTCAGAGAGCAGAAGTAACTGAAGCCCTTCAAATGTACCTGGACGCCATGTTTGTCAGGTCCACCCAAACAGCAGATGTTGCAGTAACAAATCATGCAAAGATCACAGCTGCAGCCAAATAAAAACAACCTACAGGATTTTTTTTTTCATGGTGTGTGGACTCTGTCCACAACAAATACATATAAATATATTTTAAATGGGATTCAAACAGTTAATTAAGTGTAAAGAGGGATTTTCCACTCGCAACCTGAAAAGATTTTGGAGTTTTTGTTTCTTAATGCCAACCATTGAAAAGAAAGAGGACGTGCAGAAAAACGCCCACAGCACACCTGCGCTTTGTGACACTACTGTTTTCTTTGAGGGGAATCTCATCTAGTTCTCATATGAATATGCAAAGCACACTGGATTTGCATTGATCATCAGCTGGAATTTTTAGAATGATGGTTCCAGAATATGAACTATTATGGCTGTTTTTTTTCAGTCTCCTAACAATATTTTTAAAAAATTCAAAACTATTTCAACTTGATTTAAAGTGCATAAACAGATTTTGTTCAAAATAGCACATAATATTATTTATAACAAATTAAAAAGCTTTTTATTTTCATATGTTTTGATGCAACTTTAAAAATAAAGTCTGAATCATGTGATTTCTAAAACAAAGGTTAATAATAATAATATTTAAGTTACTAACAATTTTTATCATTTTAGCCCAAAAGAAACTGCATGAGACTAAAGAACTAAAGAAATTTTGCTTTTTTAATTAGTTTCTGATGCATTAATTGTAAAAACCATGTCTGTCTCATTTGTACAAGAAAAGCTAACACACACAGTTGTGTCACAATAAATGAGCCTGACTAAGCAAAGCAATCTGATGTTCAGCAGGCTCATGTCGTTAAGCACAAAAGAAAAAGTAAAAAAAAAAACCTCTAGAAAAATATTTAAAAAAAAACACCAAGTAAAACAGATGACAGAGAAAAAAAACAACTATAATTCACAGAAACATCACTGTCATAGGTCATTAGTTCAGTGAGATTACAGTAACAGGACATATTTGTAGAGCAAAAACTCTGTAGATTTTGATTAATTATATTATTTTATTTAATCTAACAAGAATAAAAAAATAAATAAAGAATGGGACACCCCATGTTTGGTGTCAAGAGAAAATTTGAACCTGATCCATACAGCAGTCAGGGAAATGGGTCTTTGTAAGGTGATAACATTTTATTGCTTTTGTTCTGAATCATCTGTGTTTATTCTTTAAATTTTACTTCAAGCCACTTAATCTACCACTATAATGTAATTTACCACATTTATACAGATGACACTCAGATCTCACTCACAGCAGCTTAATGTGGGCTAGCAGCCAACACAAATCTGAGTGGACACAGACAGCTTTCTGCAACTAAACACAGAATTATCCTCTCTGGATCCAAGAAAAACATGTAACAATCACCTTCAAGCTCTCACTCGTGAAGCACTACAGAGTGAGCGTCTGAAATGTGAAATGTTCTTCTCGATATTGACAGATATATTTCTCCTCTGACAATGTTCAAGTCCAGACTAAAACAGTCTTTTTACTCAGTATGACACATTTATCTACACTCTTCTTTTTTAATTTTGTTTTAATTTGCTTGATATTTATAACCTTATATTACATTGTGATGAGATTTGATTTCTGGTTTATTTCAAGCTATAAAAACAAAGAAAAAATACAAAAAATAAAAATAAATTATTGGAAAATAACTATAATAACAAAAAAAAATGCTTTCTTTTTGACATTATAATTATAATATAATAGAGATATACATTTAATACACACACGACACATCAAGTATTGTCAACATTTTTAATTCTTACCTATGTGGTTTTAATTTATACTTTTCCTATTAAGTCTCTTGTATATGAATTTTTCAATAAAAATAAGCCTGCTTAGACATGAAATTCCTCAGGGGCTTCCAACAGGAAACATTGTGCTGTCTGCAAATGAGCAGTCCCAGCATAGAATCAAGTTCTTCATCAAATAAAGCCGATACCTTTATTTACTTTGACTCATTCCAACACCAGACGGTGTTCCACTGAACTTAAGAACTGCGGCACTATGAGGTAAACAGTAAATGTATTAAACAGATTCTCAGAAAACTGTCTGACATGATAAAGGTGTAAAACATTTAATGAAGTAAGAAAGAAACAGAGGATTTTCTTATAATATTTTGTTCAACTGTAAAACTCTCGATTAATTTGTAGTCTAAAATAAACTTACTTTTGTTATTAAAATATTGTATTGACAAAATTATTGACTTAAAGTGAATAAAGGGGGACATTTTATTAATTAAATTACAATACAAACTAACAGAAAAGTTGCTTCTGGCTTAAAAATAAAAAAATAGATGGCTTTAAAAGTGTTTTAATGAATTGACATTGTGTTTTCTAAGAGAATGTGGAATAATTGTCAACTAATCAATTATTTTAATGGGTTTGAAGGAATTGTTATAAAAAAAGGAGCATGTAAATGTTTTCGCTCAGTTTAAAAAAAAATATTCACCTAAATATTAATCTATATTAATTAGAAAAATCTAATGAAATGGCTTGTGATTTATCTAAATAGAATCTTTTAAAAAAGACAGAATTCTGAATAAAGGAAAAAAGAAGCTGTAGATTGTAAGATTGTGCTGGGAGACACATTAAACCTTCTTGCTGCAGCACGTGTGGATGTGCCATCCTGGAGAAGTTGGACAACCTGTGCAACTCCTGTAGGGTTAAGGAATCTCCTCATACTGCCAGTAGAGAGAATTACACAAGACAAAATCAGCACGAGTGGAAAACCAGCCAAAAAAGATCAAGAGGGAGAAACTTGACATGACCTCCACATGTAACACCAGTTCTGTTTTGAGGGTTTTCTAATTGTTGCCACTGAAGTGCACCTGTTGTTAATTTCACAAACACCAATACAGCTGAAATTAATTAACGAGGCCCTCAGCTGCTTAACCAACAAGAAAATGATCAGACAGTTTTCATTCAATTCATGCCAGGCCCAATAAAAAAAGTGTTCCTTTCATTTTTGTGAGCAGTATATTTTCAGTTTGTGAAATCGTCATATCCACAGTTTAGGAAAAAATAAATAAATAAATAAAGAAAACGGTGAGCATTGTGTCTGAATTGCTTTTAAAACCCAGGGCACTATATAGTTTTTTAGTATTTAGGGATTAGGGTGGGAATTCAGATATAAGACAGTGATTTGTGATATTGCTTATTGTGTTTTTGCTGCATTAATGCTAGCTTGGCCATGCAAGGTAGTATACGCTAGCAGGAGAGAGTGTACACCAAGAGGTTGATGGGAAATTAGAGGAGGCTAACTTCTGCGCCACAACCAGGCAACAACTCAGAGGTGAATCTCTAATGAGTCTTAAAAACGACAAAGGCTTTTTGATTTGGTTAATAACTGCTTAACCAGAATTAAAAGTCTAATGGGAAGGATTTTACAATCTAAAATATATATATATAGATAGATAGATAGACCTTTATTGTCATCATCTTTGCAAGGACAATGAAATTGCAGCAACCGTTCCAGTATATATATATATATATATTTGGAGTGGCACTTTCAATAAAATATTTTAGCGTTTCAAACAAATCTACCATAGTTTTGAACTTTGTTCATTAAAAATCTAGCTTACTTGAAACATTCTGAGAAGCTGCTCTGTCATGCATTAGGTCTGTCCTCTGACCTGCATCCAGCGTAAACCAGAAAGTACAATTTATCCCCTAAAACGTGACGTGACACATTCGAGGTGTCTTTGTAAATACTACGTCAGGATGAATTTAGAATTCCTTGAAAATCTTCTTCCCTTGGTCTGATGTGCAGATAAAAGGACCAAAGCGGAGGAAACGGTAACCACAGCATTGCCACTGAACACACTTGAACAACCAGACGCAACAGCCAAGCACACCCACACAACACACATCGACTACACACGCCACACACTGCAGAGGAAACAGATCTGTTTGTGCTTGCTTGCACATTCACACCCACCCGCCCGCCCGCCTGCTCAGTCACAAATTCTACAGTTCACCCCCCCTCCCCCTCCCCCTCCTCTCAGAGCATCTTCCTCACTCACCGCTTTCTTATTCTTCTTTTTGGTGCTTTTCGGTTTCTTAGTTTTCTCAATGACTGCGTAGAGCGCGAAGCACAAGCGGCTCATGCGGGGCAGGTCGGACACGTTTATGTCAAACTCCAGCTTTTGATCCCACATCGGCTCCGAGCACACCGTCACATCCAAGCTCGTCACCACCTTGCAGAGCAGCTCGCTGCCGTGGAACAGGCCGGCCTGCACCACAAGCTGCAGGGGGAAGCGCACACAGACACCGAGTGGTGATTAGATAAAGGCATGACAAGCGGTTTGTGAGCTGAGGAGTTTTGGGCTTGCATGAGGGCGATTGTTTGTGGAGGACTCGATGATAGATGATTCAGAGCTTCCTGTGTCACTCAAGTTATGAGTCAAAAGGGTCTACACCATTATAACGTAAACAGGTCAAAATGACTTTCAGAGCTTTATAGAGTCAACAAAATACAAAAAACAACTTCAAGAGTTCTATATCAAACAGCTAATCTAGATCATCCAAATGTATTATGACATTTTTCAAACCTGGCAGCTGCAGACAGAATTGTAACGTTTGAAGCAGGACAAATTACCCATGAGTCACCCTGCTCCTAAGCAGCTGTCAAAATCCACTTGTATTTAATAACCCATGTAAACATTACCACAAACAAGCAGGTTTGTGGCTCCACTAAGGTATTCTTGACATAAAAATAACAGAAAAGTCATTATCCTATACAAATGATTTGTAGGAATAAGGAAGTCACCATTTTTTTTATGCTTAAATATAGATCAGGGTGCAATTGTAACATAATGCATGCAAGGGTTTTTGAAAACAGAACTGCATCTGAGCGCAAGAGAGGGGAAGAGAGCGTGAAGTCTGTCTTTTTCTTAGAATCTAGGGCTCAGAATGAGACGTAAAAACCAGATAGGCCCTCCCCACTTCCTGTTTTGAAGCTCTAACCAACCGCCTTGATGAATTATGGGAAACGTGTGGTCTGCACCATGTGACCCCTGTCATTTACATGTCAACTCGGCTGTTTCCTTACAACTGAAATTGAGAAACAGGTAAACAAGTGAATGCTGCACTTCATTGAGGCTGAAAGGGAGGGAAAACGAACCCCACACCAACCTTCATGCCTTCGTCTGCATTGACTCGGCTGCCCTGCAGCAGCTGAATGTAGAAGAGCTCATTAATGGACCACAAAGAGGAGGTATTCTGCTGCGAAAAGAGACAAAAATATATTATTATTTATTCCCCCTAGTTCAGCAACAAGTTTAAAGAAGAATGCACCAGTTAAAAAAGGAGAAAAAATTCTAAGAAATTAAAAAAAAAATGTCCATTAAGTTTAGCTCGTCTTTTTTTCAGTTGAAATCGGATTAAAGCTTCAATACATCAAGGAACTTTCATTTTTCCAGTGAGCGCCGAAGCAACACGGCTTACTCAAAGCTGCAGTAAATGAAAGTGCAGCTGCAGAGGGATGTAAATTATCTTCATTGTGCTGAACACCGTTTTCCAAGAGTGCCGAAACATAAAAGAGTAGAGGAGAATAGAAGGTGTTTTAGATAATGAAAGTTACCCTCTTCAGGGGCAGAGGGGGAGGTCTGGACAGGGAGCGAGTCTTGAACATCTGGTTGCACATTCTGCTCTGCTCCTCCTGGAACCTGCTGACGGTGGAGTGGTGCACCATGGTGAGCTGCGGGTTCTGACCATTTCTCAAACATGAGAAGATGTACTGAAAGAGAAACGAGGGGCATCAGAAGTTGTGTTTGGCGGCACAACACATATTTCCTGGTGGGACAATATTGTCAGTGTTTAAGATTCTCAAAGAAAGGAGACTTTAGTTGAGTCGAATTCCTTCACTGCTCACAATACTATACACAATTTGATGTTTTTACCATTTTTTTAGAGGTGTCTAAATCTACAATTCCGAATTCCAGTGCCTTAGCAACTTCACCTTAGCCTCTGCAAAAAAACGGTGAGCATTAGGGGTGTGTTTTGGCAGGAGTCTGGCGGAGTGATACATATAGCAATACAAGTGTGAAGATACAATACTTATCCCGATACATTTCACAAGACAGTACCAAATAATATTTCACAATTTTTTTTATTTGTAATCCAAGAATTATCTGAATATGAATTCATTTTTTACTAAAGTAAAATCATAAAAAATAAATGTTATTTAATAATCATAAATAAGTTGCTTATGCCAAAGAAAATTCATCGATTTCTTTTGGTAATTAAGGAAATATTTGAGACTGAACTACATGTTTGCTTTTAAATCATTAATTAAATACGGTTTTGGAAATATTTTAAATCGATACAAGTATCTGCAAATAAAGTATTGGGATATTTCACTGAAACAACATTTTCATTCCCCTCTTCCCCAGTGTGCATGGATGCTCACTATTAAATATAGACCACAATGCATTACGTTTGCATGATTTTTTCATGTGCAAAAAAAGTATTTCAATTTATTTTTTAAAATTCATCCAAGTTGTCATCTTCAGAACGCAGTAGATTCACAAATAATCTTTAAAAAATGTTCATATTTGTTAAATTTTTACTTTCGGAAATCAGTGACATCAAATTGCTGTTTAGAAAAAAAAGTGTCCCGACTACCACATAGAGATTAAGGAATTAATTTGGACATATCCTTTGTGTCCCAGAATGTTGTTATAATTCCTATACTGTTCATTTAATTGTATTTTAATTCTACTTTACGGTTTAAACTGAATGCTTTTCTTGTGACAATGCCTTTCGGCCCAGATCTCCCCTGAAAAAGAGATGTCATCTCAATGGGACTTCCTGCTAAAAGAAAGGTTAAATTTAAAAACAAAAAAATGTGCTAAAGAAGGTTATACCTTGAAATTTTTTAATTTAGTTTGTATAAAGCGACTATTTGTTTTGTCGTCTCTGCAGTCATTTCAATAGCAGCCTTAACCTCTCTTGTTTACCTGTACTTTTTGTTTGGTCGGGGTGACTGTTCTGCTTTCTTACAGTTTTTAACACCAGTGCCCTGGTTAACTCCAGCAGCCTAATGCAGTCAAAAATAAATCGAGATGTACACAGATCCTCTTTGAGGAGTGTCGAGACAGATGTGAGTCATCCGTGTAAGTGGCCCAAAGTTTCAAGCTCAGAAGTGAACTCCTGCCCTTTAAGAAAATATTGATTGATTTCAATCAGTATTGCAATAAATATTGATGCTTAACATGCAGATACTTGTAACGATTTAAAATACTCCTAAGGCAATATTTAATTAAGTACTTATAAGCAAACGTGTAGTGCAGTCTTACTTTTATTTACACTTCAATATTCTTTAAATTACCAAAAGAAAAAGCACCATAAATTTGCTCAGTTAAAATAAATTTGTTTATAAGATACAGTTGCAATCTTAATGTTCTGATCATTAAATAACGTGTATTTTACAATTTCACTTTTGTGAAAAATGTATTAACATGCAGATTAATCATAATTTAAGAAAATAGGGAAATATTTGTCTGGTACCATGACACATTTGTCATGATACATATCATATCGCCAAACTCTTGCCAATGTATACCTCTAATAGAAAGTAAAAATGCAGAGAAATCTTTAAAAAAAAAAAAAACAAAGCAAAATGAATGTTGGCATTTCCTGACACCATCTGAGAGGGTCAAGCATCAAAATCAGACATAAAAATCCCTTAAAATGCAAATTTTGAGTTGTGGATTATCTACACTCCTGGTATGAGAAGGAAACCAATGAAGGAGGAAACTATATTCACCATAACAGCTCACAAATTTGCTTGTCCAAACACTCCTGCACTTCTGATTGGCTCTCTTTAACCCCCACCCAAAAATAGCTAATCAGTCCAAACTGATTGGCTGACTGTACAAAAAATAAATAAATAAAATGCAAACTACTGCTCAACACTTGTTTAGAGCTTGCAGAACCGGTCACATGACAGGAACCCTGCGAGCTTGTTCCACAACGTTGTTAATGAATAACAGAAGAAAAGCTTAAATGACAAATGAAGTCTTTCAGGTAGAAATAATTATCTACATTGACAACAATACATCTGTGCTAAAGCTAAAATGTTCATCCCAAATGATGTCTTTAACCTAGATTATAAAGAGTATGCTGCAGGGTTTTTCAAATTACTTAAAATGTCAAACATATTTGTTGTTTTCCTTGCTCACTTTGAACTGGCAGAGTGGGTGTTTCCCATAGATGAAGTCCCATCTCCCGTTGACCTGTAGGATATAGTCCTCGGGCTCCTGCCTCAGCGAGCGAAAGACGGTGGCCTTCTTCTTCAGGGCGCTCTTCATCAGTGCCACAGGAAGGTCATGACAGTCCTGCTGCAGCATGAAGCTTTCCTGTAAAAGCCACCAAAAACAGAACTCAAACACTGTTAGGTGATCATTAAAAAAGGCAGATGGCAGGCTTTAGCTGTGACTGTATGTTTGATGTTTTAAAAGTATTGCTCAAACAGTGGGAGGGGGATTTCCAAAAAGGTCTACACTGTTACATAAAATCACCTTACACAGTGTGTCTCCACAAGGTAGAACCGCAGTTTTTCCAACCAAAGCTAACGTGCTCTTTGCGGGCTCCACTACCGACACCTCGTTAAACCAAAACATGAACGTGAGTCATCACAACTACATCGGCAGAGTCACTCACATCAGAAGCCTCAAACTTGACATTGATGAAAATCTTCGAGCTTTTTATCTTCACACTCCCAAACCCAGACGGCGTGCGGCACGGCTCCAGGTCACACGGGAAGCTGTACTCCAGCCATCGTTGCCATGGTAAATTCTGCCTCTCCAGGGCTTTTTCTTCACAAAACGCCCTCATCTTTGTTCGAAACTCATTGACCTCATGGTTCTTCTGGGTCTCAAAGTCATGCAGACCTGAAAGGTCATAAAAAATTGATTTCAGTTTGATCAAAAGGGATTCTAGCAGGAAAATGTTAAGGAAATATCACAGAAGCCTTGAACTGAATTTACTCTTTTACGCTACATTCACACTGTGCTCGGAAACCAACATTCAGGCGACTACTTTCAATGTAAAATCTATGTCAATGTACGTAAATGCTCGTTTCGGGCTTCCAAGTTCAAAAATCTTGCCAAGCTACGAACGTTTTTAAGTCCGTTTTCGGGCTCCACGCACAACGCACGCCATTATTGGCTGTGAATTGAACCAGTTGAACTTTGACCTATCTGGGACTTGGATTTGGTAGTGGCGTACGGGTAGCGTCTGTTTCAAAACACAGAAGCGTCGATCATTTAGAAAAGGATTATTAAGGAGGAATTAATGTCCAGACTAGGGGTTTGTATTGGCAAGAGCCTGGCGATACGATACTTATCACGATATACAGGCCATGATAGGATATATTTATATCTCAAGACGTACCAGACAATATTATACAATTTTTATTAAAGTATGACTTAAGAATGATCTGGTTATTAATGCACATAAATGCTTGTTTTGAGCCTCCGCGTTCAAAAATCTTGCCTACCAACAAGTAGTTTTCGAGCTTCATGTACAAAAACGCAATTGAACATACGTTAAAAGTTGAACCAGTTGAACTTTGACCAAAGATTTAGTTGTGAAGTACGGGTAGTGTCTGTTTCAAAACACAGAAATGCCAACCATTCTAAAATTGATCATAAAGGAGGAATTAATTAACCTTGTTTCTGGCCAGACTAGGGGCCTGTATTGGCAAAAGTCTGGCGATACGATACTTATCACGATATACATGTCAGGATATGATATATTTATATCCCAAGACAGTACTAGACACTATTTCACAATTTTTTTATCACCTTGGTAGTATTTTAAATTGATACAAGTATCACCAAATAAACTATTGCAATATTTCACTGAATCAATATTTTCTTACACTCCTAGTCCAGGAGCAAAATTTGACATTTTTATACAAGGTCTAAGTACATGATATCAGGCAGCAACAGTCAATGTGAAAATTATATCCTAAAAATACGTTCTTGAACGTTCATCACATGCCCAGTGTGTATGTAACTTTAGAATACTGTTCTTGTGGGTTTTCCCTTTAGACAGTAAATCAAATCTAAATGCTCCTTGTAAAACATCAGGAAAGAGAGATGCTGCAAACCTTTGCCAATCAGCAGGCTGATCTGGGTGTTGGTGAGTTTTTCTTGTCTGTTGCCCTCCCTTGCCACCAGCCTCAGTACACACATGAAAGGCTTCACATCCCTTATCCGCCTGAATTCCTCTTCAAGCTCCTCCCTCTCGGCCGTCTGGTTAATGCAGGTGAACACGTAACCGTCTGGATCACCCAGTCCACTGAACAGAGCCTCGCTTCTGGCGTTTCTCCAAACCATCTGAAAACGCGTCACAAACAGGTGGACTTTAGTTTGGGATGCCCTTTATGATTAGAGTTAAAAGAAAAACATTTAATATTCTGTTCCTCTTTACAGGTTCCAGGAAAAGCTTTGCTAAATAAAACAGCGTGAATGGCGGCGCTGCTGGCACATCTACAGTTGAGCTGCGTACAAAGGAGTAAAGTCACACCTCCAAAAAAACTACTAAAAAAGTGAGGGAATTTCATTCCTCTGAGCCAAACAGTCAAATAGTTTACTTTTAAAGTGAGTTGGGTAAGCATCGCTTGCAGCGGATACATCTTGTGAGCCGTATTGAGCAACCAGTGACTAAAAACAGAGGCCACTTCTGAAAGAAATTGCAGAAATCTCAAAGCTTTTTACCTCTTTGATGTGTTTGATAGTATCATTTCGAGACACAGGGAATTTGAGGAAGATCCCAGTTGGCAGCAGGAAGTCCATGTTGATCTCCTTCTCCCCATCCTCCCACTCCTCCAGCATCCCATATATCCCCGGGTGCATGGTGATGGCCTCTCATTTACCGTCAGCTCTCCTGCTGATGACAGCAACACATAGAGGAAGTACAGACCAGGTTAATACATTTCGTATTACCATACTTGTTATGTATTCACTCCTGAGTACATAAAGTGTGAGTAAATATGAAAAGGTTAAAAAGAACAATACTGAATTGTTGACTTTGTCATGTGTCCTGTTAGTTTATTTTTCTTTTGGATGAACCATTAACCATTAAAGACTCAATGTTCTGTCAGAAAATAAATGTTCAAGGGTCAAATAAGGTAAAAGCTCCACAAAGAAACGTCTGTGTGCTGAATTAGACACACTGCAGGAAGTACAGACCCTTTGGGTGTTTGCTTGTGCCTTCCACTGAAGGAGCCGGCCGGTGCGTTCATGTTTGTGATTCTACAGCTACTTATTTCCTGCAGGGGCAGCCTGGCTGCGCGTACATGTCACTCTATCCAAGCTACAGGGAATCAAACTACCTGAATGACAGCTTCTTCACTGAGGATATTTGTGTCGAAATATGAGTTTAAAGCAACAACAAGGAAAGCAGTCTGTTTTAAATTTACTGGAGAGATAAAGAAGAGGATCTTTGCCAACCTGTTGGCGCGCGCTCCGCCTGTCAGCTCTACAATCCGCTCATTTCTTCTTTTATCGCAGTGAAGATGGAGGCTGGAACATCACGGCCACGCGGCTCCAAGCTCCCCTGAAATCCATCAACAAGTCTCGAGGAAGTGATCCGGAATCCACCTGTTCACACGCGTGCCCTCCCGCGCGCGCCCGCCCGCCCTTCCCGGCGATGGCTCTCTCTGGAGGACGGCTCGCTGCCTCGCGCTCGCCGCTCTGCTGATGGCTGAGCGGCTCGGAGCGGCTGCGCGTGCGCGCTGCTGCCGCGGTGCTGTCAGAGCCAAGGGACCGTCTGCAAACAGAACAACTGTGAAGCGCTGTTTCTGTCCGGGACTCCCGCCCTCTGCTGTTCCATCACTGTCACACAAAAGAGGAACAATGAGTTTTAAGTTTTGATTGGAGTTTTTGAGATAATATTACGTTATACTCAACAGGCAAGGGAAGGGAATCAGAATAATCCTTCAATTAAAAGCTGTGCCAAATTTCAGACATTTTTAAAAGTTTTTAATTTGAAGTCATTTTTTTAAAACTTAGTCTTTGGTGATTGCCTTAGAAAACATGGAATAAATTTTAATGCTTACAAAAGGTGCAATGATTAATTGACTGAATCAATGAATCGTTTATATTCCTGCATCCATGCAGATGATACACAGTGTTATGTTTCCAAAACCCTTTAAATACGCAATTAAGCTTTAGTTTGAATTTAAAAGGACTGATAGCTGAGAACGTTTGCAGTTCAACCAGGACAAACGTTTTATTCCTGCTGCTGAGAGAAAATGTGGGTTGAACCACACAACCAAACGTACCATCCAGTCAGAAACCCTGAGGTAAGATTTGATTCAGATCTCAACTTTTGACGCAGATTAAACTTTTCACAAAGAACAGCATTCTTCTGCTCAAGGTTACCAGAGAGAAAGGGTCTCTTTTTGGTGATATCTTTTAATATATGCATTCATCAGTTGCTAAAAAAAAAAAAAAAAAACTGCTGCAAAGTTCCTCAGATTTTTTTAAACACAGGTCACACAAACATCAGTGCACAATAGTTCTTTGAGTCGCTGTTGATTAACTGATGATGCTCATTACATTGGTTTTGAGGTATCTATACTGGCTTCCAATTAAAATACTTAATTTATTTTAGTGTTTAAAAAATAGTTTATCCAAAAAGATCATTGCAAGGAATTTTTTTGTAAATTATGGTGGAAAATAAGTATTTGGTCAATAACAAGAGGGCATCTCAATACTTTGTTATATACACTTTGTTGGTAATGACAGCAGTCAAATGTTTTCTGTAAGTCTTCACAAAGTTTTCATAAACTGTTGCTGATATTTTGGTCCATTCCTCCAGAGCAGTGATGATTTTGGGGCTGTTGCTGGACCACATGGACTTTCGAGTCCTTCCAAAGATTTTCTATGGATTCAAATCTGTAGACTGCCAGCCCACTCCAGGACCTTACAAAGCCACTCCTTCGTCACCTGAACAGTGTGTTTGGGACCGTTGTCATGCTGAAAGACCCAGCCATGTTTCCTTTTCAACGTCCTTGCTAATGTTCAAACGACGATATATGACGAGTTCAAACAGGTGTTATTAATACAGGTAACGAGTGGAGGACAGAGGATCCTCTTACAGAGGAAGTTACAGGTCAGTGAGAGCCAGAAATCTTGCTCTTTTGTCAGTGACCAATTACTTGTTTTCCACCATAACTTAAAAATAAATTATTTAAAAATCAGACGCTGGGATTTTCTGGATGTTTTTTCCTCATTTTGTCTCTCATTGTTAAGGTATACCTATGATGAAATTAGAGGCCTCTCTCATCTTTTTAAGTGAGAGAACATACACACATGGTGGCTGACTAAAGACTTTTTTGCCTCACTGTAAGTTAATTTGGGCCTCTACATTTCCATTGTGTGTGCATGTAATTGTGTGGCCCAGCAACAAACTGGCAACCGGTTCAGGGTGTACTCCGCCTGCATGAAGTTTTTTGGGGGGATGACACCTCCCTAAGAGTAGATTGAGATGGGTTTGAGACACGCAATGGCTATTTCAAAGAATACAATTGTATGAAGGGGACATGCAGCAAAAGACTCCAGAGAAAATTAATTTGAGGATTTTTTAGCATTTTCTCCAAAATCAAGCAGCAGCAGAATACCATGACTTTGATTAGGACTAATTGGGTAAAGAGTTGGAACAAAATTGAATATTTAAAACTCATTGATCTTTACATGACAGTCACAAATTGATAGTAAAAGAGAAAATATGAGGGAAAAAAACAGCACACCATGAGGAAATTAGGATGTGGGTAAATGTTGTGATTAAATAAATCTTGAGCAGTTTTATCACTTTGTGATCTTTTTTTTTTTTTTGTTCCAATTGCAGCTTTGAGGATAAAACCCAACAAAGCACTTTGCCTAGAACGACCCTGAGAGACTGGCACTGAAATATTACTCTTTTTAAAAGTTGCTATAATGCAGCCAACATAAAAACACGTCAGTTTTCTTTGCCAAATGCACCATTAAAACCTCACTGCATCATAAACTGTGGACTTGTTCCTGGTATCAGTGCTGATTGCTGGCTTTATATTTTTGGTGGAGCACATCCGCCATCATTTTATTTACAGTCAGCAATTATGATTCTTCAATTGTCATCACACATGACTGTTTACAGAAAGGTCAAAGGTGACTTCTGTTCAAAGTTAATGTAAAGTTTATAATTTCTTTTCTTGATTTTTGGACGTTTTGGAATCAGGACTTGTTACGACATTAAAAAGGCTGCAAATCCATTAAAGAAACCTTAAAGTAAATTCCTCTCAAAAAGCTTTTTTTTTTTTTTTTTTTTTTTTGGAAATGTAAACCACAAAATATATAAAAGAAGTTACTTGATTCATGTTTTTTTTCCCTATTGCAAGCGATGGCTTTGTTTTGCATTGTAACCCAGAATAGCAAGTGCACTTCTCGGTAAGGTCTGTTCCTGTAATTCAGGCAGAAGCTAAACCAGAATAACTGTAACCTTATTTGCATGATGAAACATGATGCAAACATTATTATATTCAAGTGCATACTTGAGTTTTAGTTGAATCAATAAACAAAACAGCAAATGTTTGTTTTATTTCTCTTTATATGTGAGGCCATTTGTATATCAGCACAAGCAAAAACTACTGGAATTTGAAATCACATGAATAGATGTACAGCAATCACAGAAGAAGCGCTGCAAAAATGAAAAGAGGTAGGGTATGTAAGCTCTTTGTTTATGCAACATCAAAAACCAGATCCGCTACTCATTTGACTGTAACGCGTGTTTGGACTGCAGGTGTGAAGTGTGCACATCTCGGGTGGTCTGCTGCCTCAGAAAAGCCAGTTTCCTGTTGAATGTGACCAAGAACACGATGAATAGCATCAAAGATCTGCCAGGTTCTGATCAAGTGTTGTAGGAGAATGCAGCTGGGGCTGAGATTTCACTTCAGACAGGCAAGTGAAAACAGGAAGCCACTGTGCAGAAGAGAAACCTTTCGGTCAGTGAGACACTCTGAACGTGAACGCGCTTCCCACCATCGGTCCCCCAAGTGTTACGGAACTATTTTCAGCTTGAGGTTGCCAGAAAAAAAGTCACTAAACAAGTTACAGAGATGATACTTTGGTTATCTTTGACTTAAACAATGTACATGCAACTTTGTGACCACCTGAAGGGAACACAGGAGCCATTATTTCAAACATTTCAGCAAAATTCCAGCATCCAAAACATTTAGCAACCTCATTCAAATAGGAAGAAAACAATATAATGTGTACAGTCATGAGGGTTTCAATAGAACTAAGTGTTTTTCTTTCTGTCACCAGACCATGGATCAGACCTGTATAACTGTGGTGGGCTCTAGCTGCTTTGTGTAAGTGTGTTGTCTCGCTCTGAGACCCAAAGACAAGCAGCAGTCTTTCAAAAACAGAGAGCTTGTTGTTTCAGTTCCATATTTTTAAGGTATCGGGACGCAATGAAAACATCCCCTAAAGACATGCACAGAGGTGGGCAAACTACAACCTGTTAAACTATTTAAACTGGTCCACCAAACGGGAATAAATCATACTGATAATCCAATTATTGGTGCTTTATTTTCCCTATTATCATGATGTCTTACCAAATATGGTGGACTATAAATACATTGACCTTTGTTTAGGTGCAAAAAGCTATTTTGCATTCATGTGATGTTGTAAAATTTGTTATTTTTCTGACATTTAAATATATTTTCAGGGTTGGACAGTCATTTTTCTGACCATACCCACAACACATGAATGCAGCATTTCCGTTTTTCCTTGAAGGACATCAAACCATTGACTTAATTAGCAGTGCTGACTAATTACTTATGATGAGTCATTGCTGAGTAGGGAGAACTAAAGTCACGGTTTAAAAAAAAAAAAGAAAAAATTCTATTTTATAATACATGATTGTTTTTTTTTTTTTTTTTTTTTTCTAACTTGTCCTGTCCAACAGCTGAGCAAGCAGATACGGGCTGAGAGCCTCTTGCGTTGGACAGATTTTATTGTCCCAACAGGGGTTTATACTTAATAAACCCCTGTTGTATTTCATGCTAAACTTTATTTTAATTATGTTGTATCTTTTTCTTTTTTTTTTGTTGGACCGGACGGAAACAAGGGGGGGGGGGGGGGGGGGGGGGGATAAAAGAGTGGGGTTAAGAGAACAAAGAGGGTAACACAGAGTAGTAACATCCTATAACAACCAGGTCTAAATAACAATCTGGAATGGGCGGAGCCTGTCTACACACACACTAAAATAATCTTTACCTTTAAAGTTGTCAAAAATGTACACAATACCACTGCAGCTCACACACAATCATAGAAGCTGACACAAATAAAGCCTTTCATTCCATCACACATTCTGTTAATGCGAGGTGAGCTGACACCTGTGCTCAGGTGAGTGTTTATGCTTTGCTGATGTGGATGTTGATGGAATGTATAGAAGGGGAGAGAGCCCGACCATCCCCACGCCAAGGCCCCCCACCGGGGCGGCAGCAGCAGCACGGGCCCCCCACCACGCCAAGGAGCCATGGAGAGAACCAGTCAGCCGCAGAATCCCGCCAGACACCCAGACCAGGGCACGCGGGACCGCCGCAGAGGCCCCCACGCCCGAGAGCTGGAAGGCACGGGAGCACAGAGAGCGCGGACCCCCGCCCAGCCAGAGCAGCAATCCCCCACCACACCCGGAGGGCAACACAAGGCCCACACCCGGAGAGCCCCCAACCCAGAGGAGCAGCCCACCACCACCCAGCAGCGCCGAGCATCCCCCCGCCCCACCCCAGGCACGAGCCAGAGCTCCCCCAGGATGACCCGCTTCTATGCTCCAGACGTCCGCCCGCGCCCGCCGCGGGAGATCCAGGGGCGAGCCGGGAAGGGGCCGCCCACCCCCGCCAAGCAGAGAGACACCCAAGAGGAACGAGGGTCCCAGAGGAATGATGTTAACAAGGCCTGGCCAGGCACACCCACTGATGGAGTCCCGGAGAGGCCCATTTCTCGAGAGCCGGGACCGGAACCCGAACCACCGAGACCTGGACACCCCATGGCTCCGATGTAGTTTGATCCCCTGTTAGATCTTGGGGATCCCTCTCCCAGCGTGGCGAGAAGGTCACAGAGCCCAGGAGACCGGCACCCAAGAGACAAGACCACTAGGCCGAGGGTTTCCATCCCCCCTCGCCAGGGATGGGGTAGGGGACAGAGGGTCGAAAGTCCCACCTTCCTTGTGTGATGCATGTGTGTTTGTTTGTTAGAGTGTATATTTTGAGGTGTTAGAGGTGTGTGTACTACAAGGTGCGGTTAAAATTGGTGAGTAGGGCCTTGACAGGACATCTCCTGATTGCTCACAGCGATGCCCCGTCACCCTCTCACCAATGGCCCTACATGTCTATGGTGCTGTTAAAATTGGCAGAAAGGGCACTTAGAGGACATCTACTGCTTGCTGGCAGTGATGTCCAAGCACCCCCCCACCAAGGTCCTACATGTCTAAGGTGCAAATAAGACTAAAGTAGGACGCAAACTCATGCAGCGGCCACTGGAGAGGGCCACTTGCAGGTAGTCCACCCCAGCAGCACGCCGCAATACAACCACCCTCCCTTCACCCTAATATATGTTTGTATGAGGAAGAGGGTAAGTTGGGGGCAGTTGGCTGACCGACCCCCGATGGTGGACCGCTGTCCCCCCCGCCCCCCCAGCGCTGGGACCAAGTTCACCCCAGCCCATGGGCCCCACCCCCCGAGAGCCAACCCCCCCAGGCCCCACACCTCCCACCCCCGCAAGGAGGGAGGAGCCAGAAGGAGCCAGTCCCAGGGACAGATCCCAGCTCCCGCCCCCAAGCACCTCTCCCGTGGGTGTACTGGGCAGGCACCAACAGGACCGAGGCGGCCGGACCAGCCGCGGCCCCCACCGAATTTTCAGTAGAGACCACAACACGCATACATGATTGTTTTTAGGCTAAATTAAAAGTAGTTCTCATCCAGACTTGAAGTTATTTCTTTCTCTTCCTTCACCCACATCTGCTCCTGGTCCAGACCTTTCATCTAATTTTAGACCCCTTTGTGATCCATGAGTCAAATATACTGCTCACAGAAATTAAAGGAACACTTTTTTTATTGGGCCTGGCATGAATTTAATCAAACTTGTCTGATAATTTTCTTGTTGGTTAATCAGCTGAGGGCCTCGTTAATCAATTTCAGCTGTATTGGTGTTGATGGAATTAACAACAGGTGCACTTCAGTGGTAACAATTAGAAAACCCTCCAAACAGGACTGGTGTTACATGTGGAGGTCATTTCAAGTTTCTCCTCTTGATCTTTTTTGGCTGGTTTTCCACTCGTGCTGATTTTGTCTTGTGTAATTCTCTCTACTGGCAGTATGAGGAGATTCCTTAACCCTACAGAAGTTGCACAGGTTGTCCAACTTCTCCAGGATGGCACATCCACACGTGCTGCAGCAAGAAGGTTTAATGTGTCTCCCAGCACAATCTCCAGAACATGGAGGAGATTTCAGGAGACTGGTGGTTATTCTGGGACAGCTGGACAGGGCTGTAGAAGGTCCTCAACTCCTCGGCAGGACCCATACCTGCTCCTTTGTGCAAGGAGGAACAGGCTGAGCACTGCTCGTGCCCTACAGAATGACCTCCAGAGGGCCACTGGTGTGAATGTCTCTACCCAAACAATCAGGAACAGACTTCATGAAGGTGGCCTGAGGGCCCAATGTCCTGTAGTGGGCCCTGTTCTCACTGCCCAGCACCGTGGAGCTCCACTGGCATTTGCTCAAGAACACCAGAATTGGCAAGTCCGCCACTGGCGTGAGAGCAGGTTCCCCCTGAGCACCTGTGATAGATGTGAAAGAGTCTGGAGAAGACAAGGAGAACGTTATGCAGCCTGCAACGTGGTTCAACATGACAGGTTTGGTGGTGGGTCAGTGATGGTCTGGGGAGGCATATCCATGGAGGGACGCACAGACCTCTGCTGCCGAGGAAATGGTGCTCTGACTGCCATAAGGTATCCAAATGAAATCCTTGAACACATTGTCAGACCCTACACTGGTGCAGTAGGTCCTGGTTTCCTCCAGTACCTGGAGGATGAAGGAATTGAAACAATTGAATGGCCTTCACGATCCCCTGACATAAATCCAATAGAACATCTCTGGGACATTATGTTTGGGTCCATTAGGTGTCGCCAGGTTGCTCCTCAGACTGTACAACAGCTCAGGGATGCCCTCACACAGATCTGGGAGGAAATGCAGCAAGACACCATTCGTCGTCTCATTAGGAGCATGCTGCAACGTTGTCAAGCATGTATACAAGCTCGTGGGGGCCACACAAGATACTGATAATGCTTTTCAGTATCTTGTGTGGGGGCCACACAAGATACTGAAAAGCATTTTGAGTTGCAGAAATTAAGTTTTGGAGAAAATGGACTGGCCTGCCACATCTTCATTTCACTCTGATTTTATGGTGTCTACACAATTGAGCCCTCTGTAGGTTGAAAACTTTTATTTCCATTAAAAGACGTGACATCCTTTGTTCCTAAGACACTGCCCTGTTGTTATTTGTACAGATATCCAACTTCATATTGAGATCTGATGGATCTAATGTGTTTCTTTAAAGTGCTTCTTTAATTTTTGTGAGCAGTGTAGTTTGTCAAGTCAAGACCTGGAAGTCGAATCCGGCCTGCCTGATTCGATTCTTTTCGATTCGATTCAATTCAATTCTTTTTAAATGGCCAAAATCTCAAAGATAATTTTCCTCATTTTATATTGTTGTTTTTAACATCCTGATATCATCTTAACGAGAACACTGTGATTATGGAGGCTGAGAGATCATCTAAAATGATGTATGGCTTTCTATTAAGTTTCACAGCATTTGACATCATGAAGATGTCTTCATCCTCCTCCTCCCTCTCTCTCATAGTGCAGAAAGAAATAAGCATAACCAGATGAAACAACTAAGGGTTAAAAAGAGGGAAACAGCCAGACACCAACACACAAAGCTAAGAAAATGTAATGATTTGATTTGTTTTTCCTGAAAAGCACAAGTTTTATATTTTTTTTCTTATTTGTATAATTTTAACAGTAAAACTTATGTAGAGATCAAAATCTTTTGGGTTATGTATAAGTGTAATTTTTCAAATAAAATAACATAAAAGTAGGTAAATATAAGAGTTTTTTTTTAAACATTTAGTTTATATCTAACTTTTATAATTTTAACAAAACATATTTTTAATGGAGAGTAAAATGTTAAAGGCTATTGAAGGTTTAAATTGATTTAATCTGGAATAATATTCCTGCCCGTTTTTATTCGTAATTATGTTAAAAAGTTATGTTTTAAAAGTTTTTAAAATTTAGTTTTTGTGAGTTCAATAAATGTTTATCTTGTTTTTGTCCCGTGACCTAAGCTGTGTTTTGGATTTTGGCCTCCTGAGTGATTTGAGTTTGACATCCATTCATTAGAAAATCTTAAGAGAATTAATACACTTTTTGTGCCAAAAATCTCTTTAGTGGCAGAAATCCAGAAAACAATTTCTCTTATAGGTTTAGATCAGGATTTATTTTTTATTGGGACTTTTTTTCATATTGGTTTTGTTTCAGTTTTTCCTGAATCTTTGGATTGTTAAAACCAGTTTAAATGTTGGACAGGTTATTTCACATCTTTCATATTTCAGATAAACAGTTGATTTCTCTCTTAATCAATTGGGTTGTGAACTGTTTAGTTGCAGCTCTGCAAACAGAAGACACGCATTATTCTGTTTTTGCATCCGAGATGCGTCTCGTGTTTGCATTTGTCCACTCTTCAATTGGTAATTTCTGCCTTGTCGTTTTTATCTGTACTTCGTTTTATAGTTAAGAGATTATATCTTCTTGTGCAGATAAACCAGCAGAGTTTAAGAGCAAAAACATTTAAAATGTATTTGACAAATTTCAAATTGACATACATCAACTGTATTAAATATACAGTTGATGTGAGCATAGATTTTACTTTGACAAAAAATGGGTTTATAAAAAAAACACACACACAAATCAGTGAAAATTTCAAACAAATCAGAACAAAAAATCCTTATATATGAATTAAAATGTCGGTTCTCTCCTTCAGAACAATTTTATTAAGCCAATGACGAATGAACTGGAGCAAATATTAGATTTTCCTGAGGAAGGAAAACATTTAACAGGTTCCACAAAATACAAATCATCCTGTGGGAGTTCTTTACTCAAATATATGCACACATTATTTGAGGTCCACCTTATATTTTCATTTCAATAATAAATGTTAAAATGTACAAAACTAGTTATGCACTGCAGAAAAATAAATTAAAACTCAAACCCAGCAAGTCTCCCAAGAAGAAGCATAAATAAAAGGAAAATTATCTAGAGGATTACAGCAAACCCATGAACATTTTTGAAGTTCTGAAAAAACTGAATCTTTGTGTGCTCCACCACTTAAACATTTTTAATACATTTAAAACTTCAGAAAAACAGTGCAAACACTTAATGGGTACTCCAAACTTTGACAATAACTGAAGGTTTGTAAACAACACAAGCCATTAAAACTCTGTGGGTTCTTCTAATTCTGCCATCATTAATATTTTGCATATTTCTCACAAAATTCCAACCAGTACATAACAAATAAGAAATTAGACAGATGGTTCCAGAAATACAGTAGTCAAGGATCAAAAATGTGAACGAAATTGACATCAAACTAGGAATGCTAGCCCAAAAAGAGCCAGAAATTTCTTTTTTTTTTTTTTTGCAAATGAACATGAACAAAAACAGATCTAAACATCCATCTGAAGCAGCGTCTTATTGCACATTTCACATCATGGGTTTTTCAAATACCAGAACTCAGAGCAGCCACAGATCTTTACAAACATGCTCAAACTGCATTCATGTGTCAAGATAACAAAAAAAGATCAAGAAACCACACACTTAAAACGGAAATTCACAATCTCAACGCACAGCTTACACTGTTTTAACCCCTTCATCACAGCGGACAGGCTCATCGCTCAAAACATTTTTTTTTTTTGTTGAGCACCATAAACAGTGACCTGGAGGAGGATGTTTTCTGACACCGCAGAGGGGTTGATGTCCACATAGTAACATCTGATAGTCCAGAGGCTCTACACCTCCTGATGCTTCACCTCCAGTTGTGATACATATAGAAACCAGCGAACAAGAGGTTGGAGGACAAACTTGCAAACAGAACTCCAGGCCAGATGAACCGCTTCAGGAAACCTGCAAAAAACAGAAAGATCAAAAGTTTGAGAAAAGTTTATAAAGTGTGCACTGAGAGGTTTTACAGCCTTAAAACATCTCCAATACTACTTTGTGGATTTCACTTTTAGAACCCAGCAATTAATGAGGGAACATTAGTAGAAAAAAATAGCTAAACATGCTAAACTGAGTTCCGCTTGAAGCCAAAAACAACAGTGTCATGAGAGTAGATGCCTTTGGCTGGAGGGACGTCCTCAGGACTTAGTGTTGTGGTTCCAACTTGGCATGCAGAGGATTGTGAGGAACAGCTTCTTTTCTCTTCTTCAATCACGCTGCCATCTCTTATGAAGGAATTAAAATCTGAGAAAAAAACAAAACAGGCACTTCATCAACATCTACAAACTGAACCAGCACATTCATATGTGTCAAATTCCAGGCCAGCCTGCTGCTGATCCAGGTAATCAGCAGCAGGAAGGGCAGTGTTTTTAACCATGGGGTCAAATTCGTCCACTGGTATTTTTTATTTAATTTTTTTTTTAAATGTTTTGCCTGCTGTCAACTGCTTCTAAAAAAATAAAAACAAACTGAAAAATTCACCTTAAAAGTCTAGAAGAAATTTGTTCTTGGGTTCTCCAGGGTTACAAACCAGCAGAATGTTGGCCCTGGAGTCTGACACTGACCTGATTTACAGAGTTAAAGCGCCATCTAGTGGCTACAACGACAAACGGAGCAGAGCATGAGCTTCCTATCAGGGTCAGTTTGGGAGAATCCTCCTTTCATAAGAAACAACAGTACTAAAGACTCTCACCGCATTTGAACCACAGTATATTTCAGCAGCACTTCATTAGGATTTGACTAGTGACTGCACTGGTAACTAATAAAGAAAATAAATAAAAACCATCCTAAAACAAAAACTTTCATTGCTTTAAACATATAGTGAAATTCCATAAAATATTAATTTAAAGCAAATATTTATTTTTTTACATCACAAGCCTTTGAGAGCTCATCTGAGGTGATCAAATACAAACTTCAAACAGGCTCTAATCCGTTTTGTTTAACATGTTTCTGTAAATATGGATAAAAGAGGCTCAAAAGAGTAAAAGAAAAAAAAAAAAAAGGAGGATTGTGATCTTGTTAACTCTTCACGTACTTGAGGATTTTTGAAATGTCAAAATAAAAAAAATGCTAGTGAGCCAATGGTAATTTTGTGAATAAATCAAATGTGTCCAATCTTGTTAAACATCAGATGCATCCATGTTTCCAAAAACAGATGCCAAACCAGTATCAAGTGAGTTTAGCAGTTTAATAAATACTCCTCTCACTTTTCTTACCGTTTTGACTCTGAAGAGGAAAAGCATCGTGGGAAAAGCAGCCGCTGTAGACGGAGGACGCGGGCTCCACATGGAGTGGAAATGGGGACATAGGTGGAGTCGGGAGCTGCGGCTCCGTGGAGAAAAGGCGCAGCCTCTGTCCGTTGATGTTGAGGCGAGCCGGGCTGATGAGAGGGCGGCGCTGCCGGGCAGAGCCTGAGCTGGACGTAACGGACCCGGCGATGGAGGGAGTTGGAGACGGGCCGGGTGAGGATGGCTGGCTCCCAGATTTCAGTGAGAAATAATCTGAGAGAAGAAAAGAAGTCTAATATTTCTAATCTAAAATTAATAAACATTTAAGATGGAGAATATTAGGATGAGCATTCTGAATACCTGAGGACAGAGAGTCTTTATGTAGTGAGGCTGGTCTGCTGCCGCTAAAAAGGAACCCAGAATCTGAAAATAAGAGCATTTTCCAAAATTATAAAGGTTTACAACCTTCTCTTGCAACAAAGAAGCCAATTTAGTTCCGTCTTTGGGTCACAGAGCTAGAAAACAGACTAAAAAGTAAAGCTGGGTTCTGAAAAAGCATGAAATATAAAACCCAATGAGACATTTAAAATAAATTTGTTTTTATTGCATATTGTAGAAGATGTGTGAAAAAGAAAAGCATTAAGAAAATGGCTTTAACAAAAAACGCCCAAACATAATTACCCAAAGTTAATTCTCAATTTTAAATGTTCATTTTTAATTTTTTTCAAAATAATTTACTTTCTGATAGAAGAAAAAAGCCAGCTCTTGCCAATTTATTTACAAATAAAAAAGAAAAAAAACTAAATCAACATATTTAAAAGTTTTAACACATGTATTGATATTTTTTACCGTTCAAATTTCCAATTAAAAAATTAAATAAATGAAAAAAATCCAATCTTTGCTCAATTTGAATCACTGTTTTTATGACTAAAGCTGTTTGTTTTTTAGAAGGTAAATTTGACATTTGGGCTGAATCCAGAAACAAAGTGTAAACTTGTGGATCTAAATCAAATCGCTTCTGTAGTTTTCGTGTTTTTATGAAAAGGGTGCAGCACCTATAAGAAGCTGCTGAGAAAACTCATTTCTTCAAAGTGACAGACATCAGTCATGGTTACCTGTCCTGCTGAGGGGCGGGATAGTTCCCAGGCAAAGGGCTCTGTTGAGGCGCCCGGGCAGAGAGGAAGGCGAGGCTTTGCGGCCTCGAGGGCCCTGATGGTGGTTGGTGAGCTTGAAGAGGTTAGGAGGGGGGGTTGGGATGAAGGAGTCTGTCGGGTCAGGAGTGTAAAAAATGGGCTGGCTGCTAAACGGCTGAGCTGCAGCGCGGCCTGCAAGGAATCTGCAACACAAGAGCAACGTAATGGTCCACTAGCCCAAAGCAAAGCTTCAAAAGGAGGTTTGACGAGAGAAAATCAAGACTTTCGTGATCATTTAGCCTTACAGCCTCAAAAAGGAACACAAAAAGCTTTAATGCTCATAAGCGCAAACAAAGACTATTTCATTTCTCTTCACATTTGAGATATAAAACTCAAAAACTGCTATGAACTGTAACGTTATGCTGCGAAAGCTGATTTTCTTTTAAATTCCGAATATAAAACCCACAAACATGCATTCTAAAAACAAGCCGACACCATACTTCTTTCACCAACTCTTTATTAAGTTCCATTTACAGCAAAGCATTTCTACAAAACTCTTTCCACCACACAACAGGAGTCATTCAGCACCTAAAACACAAAGCCTGCTGGGTAAAATGGAGAGAAATCCTCTGTGAGGACGAAACAACAGTTCTGTAGAAGCAAAAGTCTGCGCATGTATTGGTCTACTGTACATACATGCAGAGGATGACCACCTAAACTGAGCAATGCTAATTCCAGTCTACATAAAACAAAATAACATTTATAGCTTCAGATTTGATATCAGTATAAAAACAAAGCACTAAACCCACAAGAAGCTATCGGGTTTTAAATAAACTCCAAAAACTAATTCATGATTTGATTTCTTTTTTTATATTTTTCAACTTCAGAATTTTACAAGTTCCACTTTTAAAAACATGAATTTGACACATTAGTCAGTACTTATTTAAATTTTAATACATCATGAACTTGTAAATTGATATCTAATCAGTTCAGTAGTACTCTAAAACCCCCAAAGACATGGTCAGGGATGTGAAAAAGCTGTTGTTTTTGACCTGAGGAAGTCTGACTATCACATAGCTTACATCAATACAGAGACTCTTTAGGTCAAAAGACAGGAAACAAAACAAAAAATGAAATATTACAAGAATGAAAAGTATCTATACTGATGGTTTGAAGCACATATATGTGAATAGGATGCAAAACAATGCAAAGTTGACATTTAAATGCAGTAAAAAGTCTCAGCAAGTACTAGAAAAAATCTATACTGTTTGTCAATTACTTTTCAAAAATACAAAATTATAATGTGGTTTGTTGCAGCTGATTGACACTGAAGTGTACGTCCTTATCATACAATAATAGCCCAACGTGTGTAAAACTATTGTGCATTTTTTTAGGGAGGAGGAAAGTAAAATTACATCATTAAACTCAGAAAAAAAAAATTGGAACATATTACAAAATATTTGGCTAAATGTGTCAAAAGCTGACTAATTGTCAGACGGTCAAGTTTTAAGGTTACCATACAAGGCAACGGTTTAAAGACACAACAGAACACACTCATTAAACACCAGATTTTAGCCACTAAAAGACAAGCTAGGCACGTCTTTTTCTCCTAATCGTTAGTAACACTGTTATGTTCACATAATTAACAAATACAAAATGTTAATATCAGAATACTGAAAGCATGCAATGACCATTAGAACACGTAAAACAAAGTACTAGTTGTTAGTTTTTTTTTTTTTAGAAACACATAGTAACGAAGCGTTTCAGAGATCCACAAACCACTAGAGGTTAGTAAAATGAGCACGAAACATTGTTCCTATTCGTTTTAAGCACTGATAATAAAAGGCCACTAAAACCACAAAAACTACAAAGAATAATGAAGGCTAACAGCAACACCAGCATGGTACCTTTCATTATTTCAGTAAAGTCAGCTTTGAAAAACTGTAGTTTTGACCAAAAGTACATACAGACAAACATTTCAAAAGCTTGTACATCACATGGATGTTTTTTAAATTACATATTCAGTAAAAGGCCAAAAAACCTACAGCTACATTTGACTCCAGGAACCTTTCTCAGACTGCTACAAATACTGGAGGTAGTTCCCCCTCCTACCAAGGTCTCCATAGAATTGCTAAAGTTAATGTTTTTACATATCTTTAAGTGAGCCTCTATTGCATCATTAATCTTATAAAAGCTGTATGAACTGCTTTCTGCTTCTGAGATCTGTGAGATCAACAGAAAAAAAAGTTGTCACATAATAAATATCCCTTATTTTCCACCTTTTGAAGTAGTGAAAACAGAAAGAAGTAACCGCCAAAGATCCAGATTTGCACCCAGAAGTAGTTCAGGTGGTTTGGTTGCATCTTTGTGCAGACCTATATTAATATTAGTTCATTTAGGGACAAAAACCCTGCAACTGTGGGCTTGACCACAACAGAAACCGCTTCCCAATATTTATAGATTGAGTGTTAATGGTCACAGAAGTTGTGACTGAAATCATACGAGCCGTAAAATAAAATATCATTCATAAATAATAATAAAAAAAGTTTCACAAAATGAGAGTTCACCCTCTTTAGCTTAATGTCACTTTTTAATTATTGCCGTGCTGATTTAGTACATTCATCAAGACAACTGGTCATCTTCCTCTTTTGCTGCACTATCCCGCAGTTATCCCTGCTGCTTTTTCATTAGAGTCCCGGGATGTGTTGAGACTCTGGACGAGTCAAGCCATTCACAGGGCCATGAAAACAATCAGACACGTCTACAGCTACTCATGAGGGACAATTAAGACTCCAGTCAAACGCGTTTTCATGCAGTAAAAGAGAGCAGAGGTCCGTGTCCTAACAGACCTACATTCATGAACCTTTATCGACAAGGACAAATGCATAAAAAGCAGCTAACGCCTCACTCTTGCATTTATCAATGAACCGTTACTATAGTTAACAGTGCCATGAAGTCCTCTCAGTGAAGACATTTTAAAGGTCTTTGTTAGCTACTTGAAATGGAAGGACAACACACAACAAACAACACATTTTGGTTCTGGGTTGTCATGTTTTCACAGGTTAGTATTTTAGGCAAGCTGAGATAACAGATAACACATAAATACAGCACGTATTAAATAGGTAGTACATAAAAAGGTTAATACATTACGGTGTGGTGAAGGTACATGAAGTCAGAATCCCATTAAGGTGGCTGGTTTTAAAGTATAAAACTTTGCACATTTGGATTAGGTTGATTAATTTAACAAAAAAAAAATAGATTCTGTGTAATGGACGTATTGGATGAAATGTCTGACTTTCAACTTATGACTATTATTAATGGCTTAGTGTTTAGTCTTGCTGACTTCATGATAGAGATGGGTATTTGGTCTGTCTTGACAAATAAATGACTCAATAACAATTCCATAATCAGAGAGATGAAAACAAAAAAAAACCAGATGTTTTGGCAAAGTTCAATAACTTTCATAGGTAGTATGTTGAAAACAGTTTACTATTTTTACCTCACAGTTCTTTCTAACAGTAGTATGATAGCCATTAAAGTAAAGTTAAAAAAAAAATGTATTTCTCATGAAGTATTAATTGGATCTGCTGACAAACAGAAAGTACCCCAAAGCTTTTGGGTTCAAATCCCACTCAAACGTCAAAATTAAACTACAGCTCAGATTCTGACCTTCGGTATCTGCCTCGTCGTGGACCCAGCGGTCTGCGAGTCCCAGCGGCGGCAGCAAAGCTGATGAGGCAGCAGAGTGACGTGGTGACGAGCTTTGCTCTGTCCATCCAGCTCAAGGGGTTTGAAAAGTAGCGCTCCAGCAGATACAGGCACAGGACGGCAAACCACATGACAGAGGCCAGAGCATCGATTCTCCTCAGCCTACAAACAAAGCACAACAATCGTAACATAAAAGAGTTGCTTTTTGATTGATAAGAAACTGAATCAACACATTGGAAAAAAACTGGCCGCTCACCTCGCAGGTCCCGCTAGGAAGATGACTGTGAGACACGTCAGTAGGCCGACAGAGACGACTGCCAGTTGGTTTTCCACTCCATATCGCCACACTAGTTTGGCATTTTCCACTGCCTCGCCTGGAAGCAGCTCGACAAGGCTTTGCCACACGGGCATCTCTCCGCCGGTACTGCCGTTAGTCGTGGATTCGTTGTGCGGTTTGGGTTTTGGAGGGACAACGCCGCCGCTCAAGGTCTTACTCTCACTGGACGAGACAGGGTTTTCTGGAAGTTCCCAGAATGTTGTAGCGAGCAGGACTGCACAAATCAGGAAGGCAAAGATCCGCAGGAGTATGATACCGGAGGGGGATGAGAGAAAAGGAGCGCTCTGTGGAAGACAGGACATACAAGTACTGTAAACAGTAATATTTGAAAAAATACACAGCCAAAACAATTGAGGAAAAATTGAAATTATCAATATCAATTCTAAATTAATAATTGTCCACTACTGAAGTATGCCAATAAAAGAAGACTTCTTGACAAACTCCAATAAAAATTGTGTTTTTGACATATTCTTGTAGCTTTTTTCTCATGATGGAGGACAATTAGCTTAAAATTGGATTTCTGAGTATTTCTTTACTCAAATAGTTGTGAATCAGGAGCAGACAAAAAAACGCAATTGGAAATGTTGTAACGGTGATTTAGAGGCTACAATCAGCAGGCCATAAGCTCTCTGCTCTGCTCAATTCTGATGCAGACAAATAGATCTATGTACATCTTCATTTCGGCTGGATACTTTTAATTTTATTAGGCATTTTTGTTGCATTGGCAATTTTAGGTTGGGGTTGTGAGGGGCTGGAAGCTAGCAGGAGAGCGTCTAAACCAGGGGTCTGCAACCTGTAACAGTAAAAGAGCCAATTGTGGGTTTTTTTCTACAGATTCAAATTTTGTAGGAGCTGCCAAGTATTGTTTTGATATTGCTATGCATTCATTACAATGCGTTTTTAAATAATAGATATGAATTATGGTTATTTTTTAGCATGAATAAAAACAGAAATATAAAGAAACCAGCCTTTTCTCAAAATGTGAAATTGTTTATGTTTAACAGAAGCTTGTATGATTTCTTTTTAAAATAAAAGACGCCTTGTGCCAAACCGGATCATCCCTATGCAGCTCTGGACAGCATAAGATGTGTTTTAAACTCAATAAAAGATTAAACTTTCTACCAAAGTTTTGCTTAGAATTTGAAATTAGTGTCTTCTGAAGGAAGCGTAAGCAAACAAGATCTCTTTAAAGCCAGCAGGGATGTAAAAACCTTTACATGGTTTGTCTTAAAAGTGCACATAAGCCAAATTTATAGACTTAACTAATCTGAATTAAATAAATGATAATTTAGTAACCTTTACTTGACAAAAATACAATTTTTTTTTTTTATTCTTCAGCCAGTATGCCACTATAGAGAAGTAAAAGAGCCATAAGTGGCTTTGGAGCCACAGGTTGCAGACCACTGGTCTAAACAAAAGTATGATGGGAGTGTGGACATGCTTACTCTGCACCAAAGGTCAGAGACAAGTTTCTAATGAACTCCTGCTACTCTGCAAATACTATGTCCAAGAAAATTATGCAGATATTTTGATTTGGACAAAAAAACCTGCATATTCATATAGAAAAAAACACTGGGAATGCTTTGAAAATGATAAAAAGATTATTGGAGTGGGACTTTAACAATTACTACAAAATAAAGATCAGGTAAGATCTTTATCAACACTAAAAACGTGTTCAATACAGAAAAATATATAACACGTTAAATAGTACAAGCTAATGAATCACAAAACTCAAGGTTCGGATCGTGTCACGGATTTAGGATCACGGCTCAGATCATATTTCGGATCAGTTAAAAGTAAAGAAAAAAAAACAGCTGGAAAAAATAACAAGATAAAAGCCTAAAAACACTCTTCTGATAGGTTTAAAAAGATATATTTGATAAAACATATGCAGTACCTCAAAGAAAATATACTCTCATATATATTACATCTAAAAAATTGCTCATTAAGGCCTATTTATAAAAACAAAATATCTTTGAACTTTGGACATAAACTAAAAACTAAAACATGTCATTTCTGATTACATTTTCGTGTCTTGAGACCAAATCTATAGAAACTGGGAGAGAAGAATGCCTCAACAGTTTTTAAATTACCAAATCAATCTGCAGTAACCCCAAAAATGCATGTTTATTCTCGTGACCCCATCCCCCATTGTCCAAATTAAATCCTAAATAAAACAGTTCTAATTCAACTTAAATTATTGATTTGGTACTAACTGATTTACTGAAACTGCGGACATTTAAATATTGAAAATAATAATTATCCGCAGAACATGTCCAGGTGAGGCGCTGCACTGCCCACTTTTACCACCGATTTTTGAACCCTTTTGCTTGTCATACCCCCCCCCGTTAAGATTCTTTTAAGCCAGACATGGAGACGTGTACTGATGCTTTTATTCGGCTCTTCAAAATAAATAAACTTTCGAATCACCAGTGTTTCCTATGATGAGGTCGAGAAACGCCTTTGATGGAAGCTCCTCCCACAGGCGGCGGGCGTGGGTCCCGCCACGAAATCAGGGAGTGTTTAGGAACAGTCAAGTAGCAAGTTTGATGCTTGAACAAAGTGTACATGAATTTCATGCAAATTGAATTTGGTGTACAGACAATTGCTTTTAATAATACGCATGTAAGATGGTGGTGTGTGTGCGTGTCTCCGTGCGTGGATTATCCGTGATCCGTTAAACCCCTCGTGCAAGGACCTGATACGTTACAAAAGCAACCCTATCAAGGGTATTAGGAATCAACAAGGTACCATAATTATCTGTTATATGTTGGGACTGAATTATAAAAGTAATTTCCCAGGACAATCTTTTCATTTTAATTTATGTTGTATTTATTTTTCTAAGTCTGTGTAGTTGCAGCAGAACAATCTTTATCCGGTTGAGTACTTAAACTTTGTGAAGTTTTTTATTTTTTCCCAATTATTTGGCTGTCTCTTTCGATTGGTCATACCAACCTTAATGAAGCCCGTCTCCGATTCGCGTGTACGTCGAAGCTGGTGGTTCAGGAGAGCTGTGCGAAGCTGACGGTTTTGATATTTAATGTAATACTCCACCGCTGTCTTACATGGTCTGCATAACTTGTACGTCTGCTCAAGGTGGTGCTTGAAGACCTCAATTTCCTCATCATAGTATTTCTAAAACAAAGAAAGACAATCTCACTAAGCATTAACCATCTTAAATAAACATTCAGTTTCAAGCCATGAATTGACAAAAGTACATACATCATCCTTTGGTGTATATGAGGCCAACTGCTTTATCTTTGCAGACTGGTTATTATTACACTTCCTGCAAAGCAGCATCTGACAATTGACCCAATGTAGACTTCTGGGTGTCTCAGATAAAGGTTGGGTTCCAGACACACCATGATTCAGATGTTCTGTATACTGAGCCGGAATAGGCTTGTTGTAATCTCCATTCTGACAAGGGAAAAAGAAAAAAAAAGAAACACATTGGGAAAAAATATGTTCCATATGGTTCATAGCATTACCAGAAAAACAAAAACATCAGTAAAACTGACCTCCTGAAAGCCATTATACTGGTCACAGTTGGGACAATCCCAGCAGTTCCTGTTTCCATAAGGCACCACTGTGTTTTGGTTGCAGAACCAGCAGTTTACATTTGCATAGGTGGGCTTCTTCCTGCAGGTAAGATCAAATATATTTTTAGGAGCAAATTCAACCAAACTCATGGACAAATGTTTTCCCTCTGTGGCATCATGAAAAGAGAATGTTAAGTCACATATTCAAATATCACCAATATACCTTTAAGAGACTTTTTTTTTTTTTTTTTTTTTACAGTGGGCCCACTGCAGAAATCGTACAAATCAATTATACAATTATTAAGGCACAATATTTGATTTGATTTTGAATTTAAGATCAAGACAAACACTGAGAATCTTCAAAAAATATAAAAGCAAAAAAAAAAAATACCTCATCAGGCACAGCAGATAACATTTTTCTTTTTAGATTTTTTACATAAAAAAAAACCAACAAAACAAAACAACAACTATTTGTTGTTTTGTACAAGTCCTCCATTGAAAGCCTCATGATGGTACTGTCTGAAAGTTTTACTCAATTGTTGTCCAAAAATGTTCATTAGAAAACAGTTAACACTCACTTTGGGATAAAGTGTTCTATTTCATCCCTCCTGACCGCCAGAGGCACTGAATGATCCTTCATGCGCATGCATAGTTCGAGCATTTGATGACAACAAAGTCACCTGTGCCCTTGTGACCCCACGTGAGGCTATAAGATCACGTGGCACCAGGAATACAGTCCCAACGCCTCTCGCAAGAACGCAAGGAACCCGAGGGACTAGGAGCTCTGGCAGTCATCCAGGATTCATAGAACCGTGGTGTCATACGTAACCCTCGATATTAATCATATAACATGGGATTGTGAGGCTTGAAAAGGAGCTTGATGGTTAATTTTTACTAAAACCCTTAGAAAAAACAGTTAGGTACACCTCCGGAAAACTAAACATCATGAAAGTCCATTTGTTTCATAATTAAACAGCAAAACACAAATTAGTTACAACTGTAGTAGTTGCCATTCTCCTTCAGGTAGTATTTTACAATAATAGATTGCATTGTGTGTGTAATCATTAAGGCATTTAAAGATTATATATATATATATATGCAGATTAGTCTTGTGTATATATATATATACACACAAGACTAATCTGAAACACAATTTACCTTTACCCCATCATTACCTTCATCATCTGATTTTATGTTTTTCATAACATGCTTAAATGTGGTTGAATGACTGCAAAGCCACATCAACTAATTGCTCTTTGGTAATCCATAATTTTGAGAATAAATTGATGTACTTGAACAGCATGAATTGCAAAGCACTTAACCGCATGCATTGTGTAGAATAAAAGTCTGTATGTTTATAGAGCAAGTTGAGTACGTCAGTCTTTTGTAAGATGTTAACAAAAGTGAATGAATTTAAAGAATAAATCTGATGATATTGATAAAAGCTTTTACTACCATTCAATATTCAAAAAGGATCGACAACAAAAGACATTTCCACACACATAATTGCTCTGCAACTGTAGGAAAATAAAGATGCACTGAATCACAGTTTTTGTTAAGCATTTCTATGTTTACAAATATGCTAAGCAAATTTCACGTGGAAAACGATTAGCAATCAAGCTAGCAAAGTTAGCACTTTGGCTAGCGTTATTTGACAAACACCTTTTGCAAGTAATAAATTCAATTAATGCATATTCTTATGTCGACAAATGAATGTCAAAGGCTCCTACATACGAAAATGAAACTTTATTGTAGACCCAGCTGCTAACAATGCTAGCATGCCCGTCGACGTGATTGCAATTTTACCTTGTGGCAATTTTGTATATTAAAGCACCTCCTACGATAAAAGCCGTAGCTCCAACTCCGCCATACATTAACTCCGGATGTTCTGACAAAAACCTATTGAACGTCTCCATGTTTACCATCACAAATTGTGGAGATTAAACTGTTGGTGTGAGCACGACTAGAGCGCGCGCACGCTGTAAAAAGAAATGCCTCTTTTTTTGTTCACGCCCTGTAACGGAAACGGATGTTACGTCACAGTTTGATACTTTCAGAATTTTTTTTTAAGTTACTTACTGTTTCGTATTTCCAAATAATTGTATTTATATTTAATTTTTTGATATATCTGACCTATAGTCCTGTCAAGAACGTATGACATAAGACTGAAAACTGGACTCCGTGCACGTCGTATATAACATGGTGTCAGAAGAAAACTAGAAGAAAATAAAAAGAAAGGAAAAATGGAGCAGATGAAACACCAACGCATTAAAGTCTAGAAGGAAATCTAGCGGAAAATTGGAGAGTCTGGATCCAAAGATTTGAACTTTTCCTTATTGCAAGCGGAATCGGTGAGAAGTCCGACGCCGTGAAAAGAGCCCACATTCTGCACGTGGCTGGGGATGAAGCAATTAAGGTATTCCAACCACCTTTAACTTTGATGAAGATGACTACAATGGTTTGAAAAGAGATGTTCAGGGCAACATTGTGAGCCAAGAAAATGTGACGTATTTGAGACACCTATTTTCACAAGAATGCAAGGAAAATCAGAAACTGTTGATGCATATGTGACAGATTTAAAATAAAGCGAGAGATTGTGAATTTGAGCATCTCACTGACTCACTGATCCGAGATAGAGTCGTGTGTGGAATAATGGATGATCAAGTTAGAGGACGACTACTACGAGAACCTGACCTCACGCTACAAAAAGCAATAGATATTTGTAGAGCGAGTGAGTTAAGTCGGAGTCAGCTCAAAAGTCTACATGAGGAGGTTGAAATCCCTGTTCATAAAGTCACCAAGCAAAAACAACACGAGAGAAAGAAAGATGATGGTTTAAAATCACAGAGTATAATAAATGAAAAATCAAGTAAACTGCACCAGATGCGGATACAAGCATGAGCCAAGAAAATGTCCTGCCTATGGACAAGTGTGCAAAGCCTGCACAGGAAAAAATCATTATGCAAAAATGTGTACATCACGAAGACAACCAGATAATCACAAAGTGCAACAGATAAACAAGGCTGAGGCAACTGATCAAGAATTCTTTATTGGCTCCATACAAACAGAAAACAATGAACGCCAGTCTCACAGATTAATGCAGTGGAAGCAAAGAAAGAAAAATGGCATGAAAGTCTGATCATCAACAAGAAAGTTTTGAAAGTCAGGCTGGATACAGGAGCTGACTGTAATGTCATTTCCATGGGTGACCTCAGAAAGCTGAGATTGGACAAAAAGGTGAGCAGATCTTACTCCAAGCTTGTTGCTTATTCAGGTCAACAAATTCAAACAAAAGGAAAAATCGTGTTGACATGTCAGTACAAGATAAAACCTATGATATGGAGTTTGAAGTCATAAAGAGCAAGGCACCTGCAATTCTGGGAGGAGAGTCATGTGAGGAAATGGGTCTTGTCAAAAGGCTGCATGTGCTCAAAACAGAGACTGACATTCTTGAGGAATATGAAGATCTCTTCACTGGATTAGGCTGTTTGCCTGGATTGTATCACATCAAGACAGATCCAGAGGTCAGTCCAGTTGTTCATGCACCCAGGAAAGTGCCTGTCGCTCTGAAGGACAAAATTGAAACAGAGCTGAAACGAATGGAAAGTTTAGGAGTGATAACCAAACAAACAGAACCGACGGAGTGGGTAAACAGCATGGTGACTGTAACAAAAACCTAACAAAGTTCGAATCTGCATTGACCCGCAAGACCTGAATACTGCCATTAAAAGAGAGCATTATCCACTGAGAAAATAGAAGAAGTGGTAGCTGAAATGCAAATGCCAGATATTTTTCAGTTTTGGATGCAAATCATGGATTTTGGCAAATCCAGCTAGATGAAGAAAGCTCTCACCTGTGCACATTCAACACACCGTTTGGAAGATACCGATTTAACAGACTTCCATTTGGTATTTCCTCAGCACCGGAAGTGTTCCAGAGATGCATAGCTAGACACCTGGAAGGGCTGGAGGGTGTGGTCAATGTAATAGATGACATCCTAGTTTGGGGAGAGAGCATCGAGCAGCATGACCGTCGTTTGAGAAAACTGCTGGAACGCATTCGAAGTATCAATCTGAAACTGAATAAAAGTAAATGCAAGATCAGAATGACAGAAATCACCTACATTGGACATGTGCTCAGTGAGAAGGGACTCAAGCGGACCCGAAAAAGTCCGAGCCATTCAAAACATGCCTGCACCTGAGGATAAAGCTGCGCTCCAGAGGTTCACTGGGTTATTGCAATATCTCTCTAAATTATCCCAACTACCTCTCGGACATTAGCGCCCCTCTGAGGAAGTTGGAAGGAAACATGGAATGGCATTGGGGAGCAGAACAGCAGCAGAGTTTTGACAAACTAAAAGCACTCGTCAGCCAAGCACCAGTACTGAAGTACTATGACGTGAAACAAGCCAGTTACACTGTCCGTGGATGCAAGTTCAGAAGGTTTGGGAGCTGTGCTACTTCAGGAAGGACAACCGGTAGCATATGGCTCCAGGGCACTAACTGACTGTCAAAAACGTTATGCCCAAATTGAGAAAGAACTGCTTGCTATCGTTTTTGGCTGTGAAAAGTTCATCAATATCTATATGGAAGACATGTCCATGTGGAAAGCGATCATAAGCCACTGGAAGTGATATTTAAAAAATCACTCCTCAGTGCTCCAGCTAGACTACAAAGAATGCTCATGAGGTTACAAAAGTACAGTCTGGAGGTCCAGTACAAACCAGGGAAGGAAATGCATGTTGCAGATGCACTAAGCAGAGCATGTCTGAAAGAACACAGGGAGACATCCTGGATGAAGAGCTGGAAGTTAACTACATCAACCACCAACTCCCAGTATCAGAGGAAAAGTTGCTGGAGTTTAAAAATGCAACAGCAGAAGATTCTGAGTTGAGACTGGTTGCTAAGGCAATTCAGAGTGGTTGGCCAGAAAAGCAAAGTCAACTTCCAGACACAATCAAGCAATACTGGACATTTAGAGAAGAACTAGCTTGTGAGGATGGACTCATATTCAAGAACTCAAGGTTGGTAGTACCACGCACAATGAGAAGTGAAATGCTCAGAAAAATCCACGAATCACACTTAGGAATTGTGAAGTGTAAAGAGAGAGCCCGTGATGTTCTGTATTGGCGGGCATGGCTAAACAGATAGAAGAAGTTGTGGCTTGTTGTGCTGTATGTAACACACACAAAAACAATAATCCCAAAGAGCCTCTTATCCCACATCCAGTTCCTGAGAGAGCATGGGAAAAAGTAGGTGTGGATTTGTTTCACTTCAATGATACTGAGTTTTTACTGTGTGTGGATTATTTTTCAAAGTTTCCTGAGATCGTCAAACTGAGTGGAACCACAAGCAAGCAGATCATCATTGCACTGAAGTCTATTTTTGCCAGACTTGGGGTGCCAGTTGAGTTATTCTCAGACAATGGCAGACAGCTGGTGAGCCAGGAGATGGAGGATTTCAGCACAGAATGGGGTTTCAAACACACCACCTCCAGTCCCACTTTTCCACAGTCGAATGGACAGGCTGAGAGGGCTGTACAGACAGTAAAAAACCTATTAAAGAAAGCACAAGACAGTGGTGGTGACCCATACTTAGCCCTGCTGGAATACCGGAATACACCACTAGGTGGAGTTGGCCTTTCACCGGCACAATTACTCCTTGGAAGAAGGCTCAAATCAAAATTACCAGTGACAAAGACTTTACTACAACCTGCTCTTCATGAAAAGGCCAGAAGTGACCTTGTGAAAAGACAGGAAAGACAGAAGCAATCCTTTGATCAAAGAACCAGGATGCTGTCTGAACTTCAAGATGGGGAAAATGTGAGGATTAGACAAGGCAGCAAGTGGGAACCAGCCACTGTGATAAATAAACACAATCTGCCAAGATCCTACATGGTAAAAACTCCAAGTGGACACGTGTACAGAAGGAACCGCAGACATTTACTTCAAACTAAAGAGACTTCATTTCCAGGGACATTCCATGACACGTTGTCAGATAACGCATGTGAGGTGGAAGCAGACACAGTTTCAAGTGTGGATCCATCCTACTGTACTCAAGATGGTTTCACTGAACCACAGAGTCAAGGACTGATGACTGACAACACTGTGTGTGTCAACAGCCCTGTGAAAACAACACGCTGTGGTCGGCCTGTAAGAATCCCGCAGCGTTATCGAGTCTGAAGAAGAAAAAAACACTTAACATGTAGGTTGTAATGGACAGTTCAATGTTTTGAGTAAATAATTTCAAAGATCAGAAGTTGTGTACATTTTGAGAGGTTATGTACCGAATTATTTTATATACTTCAGTCCTGATGTAAGTTACAGTTATTTTATGTTGTTAGCATTGAATTTATTCTATTGAGTTTGGTCTGATTAGTAAATCCAGTTAGTACTTAGTAAGTCTGTTCAGAACAACAGTAGGTTCCAGTGTCTGTTAAAAAATTGAAAAAAAAAAAAATCTGAAAAAAAAGAGATGTTGTATATTGGAGGTGTTATACTCCTGGTGTCCAACAGGTGTCGCTGTAGCTTTAGGAGTGTGGTGTTTCCGTGTTGTAGCAGACGGTGTAATAAACATGGTAGACTGAAAACTGGACTCCGTGCACGTCGTATATAACACACTTTTTATTTCGCAAGTGATTTTTCTGACTTCCGGTTAACTCCATTATTAATAATAATAATAATAATAATAATAATAATAATAATAATAATAATAATAATATAATAATAATAATAATAATATAATAATAATAATAATAACGAAAAATTGATTATTGTCATTTCTTCCTGTTAGATCTCATAGTGAATATGCTAAATGATCTATTCTGCTATTGATAAATTTGCTAATTGTGGACAAATGTCATATTAACAAATGTAATTCTCTGGAAATAAACCATGTTTAATTGCTTTTTTTCTGAGTATATAAATAGTATAGAATGTAGTATAGATACTAAACTGATAGGGTCCATATAGTTTGTAGGAGTAAAAAGCAATCAAAATTGTGCCTGTGAGAAAGATTCATTATTTTGTTGTAAAGACTAACCCCCTGGATTTTAATATCATTGTTTAGTTTTATTTGATATTCGCTTTCCTTACGTTATTAAATGTGAATATCAATAAGTTTAAAACATGTGCAATACAATTTATTGGGAAAAAAAAAATCATATATTAATTTATGTGTATAAAAGGTTGCATCTACAGTACAATCTAATAGACTCTACCTCATACCATTCTCAACCACATTTTTAGACTATAAACAAGCAGCATGGTAATATTAACAAAGTTTAACAGTGTCTTCAAACTTAGTGTTGGTATTACTTATGTAAAAATAAAACAGAGAATTCAATAGGAAAATAAGATTTTATTTGAACAATCAGAATCAAATCAATCATATAAACATTTAGAAAACTTTAAAAATGTACCTGGTCAGTGCTTCAGTTGTCAGAACTTCATGAATAATACCAGGGGAAAAAATAAATAAAATAATCATTTAAACAAATTGAATTTGATTGACAAAAAAACAATGAATGTGTCTTTTGAATGCCAGATAAAGTTTTTTGAAAAGAAAAAAAAATCACGTTTATCGATGACAGTACTTGGACATTTCTTCATCCGAACAGAACTTGTGAAACCGGAAACATTCAAGTTTACCTGACAGAACCACATCCGAACTGAAATGGTAAAATGGGCGGAAACAGTCCGGTCAGTCACTGGTCTGACAGGAAGCCGAGCGCCGGGGACTCCGTCTGCCTCCCGAAGGACGTGAGCTGCGGGTAGGCGCACGCCACGGCCGCGCTGCCTCCATCCGGGCACATGGGCTGCGTGACTCCACCGTACGTGCACCCGTTGTGCGGGACCAGCACCGGGGGGAGGCGGCGGTGGTACCCCCCGTATACAGCGTGCTGGAAGAAGTGAGGAGGAGGGCTGAAGGGGCCGCTGGGGGACAGGCTGCGCGGGTGAGGGGGGACCACCTGCGGCGCCGGGTATCCGTCCGCGGGGGGATACAGGCCCCAGGAGTTATATGGCTGCATGTACGGAGGCTCCGGATACTCCCCCTGGTTCACGTAGGAGGTACTGGGGGGTCTGTAGGCTTTCCTCACTCTCCTCCGGCGCCGGTAGTTTCCCTTCTCAAACATGTCCTCACACGCGGGGTCCAGCATCCAGTAGTTGCCCTTCTTGTCCCCTCCGTTCTCCCGGGGGACCTTGACGAAGCACTCGTTCAGAGATAAGTTGTGTCTTATGCTGTTCTGCCATCCCTTCTTGTTCTTCTCATAATAGGGGAACTTGGAGATGATGTACTGGTAGATCCCACCCAGAGTTTTCCTTTGGTCCTGGCTGTCCTTGATTGCCATGGCAATCAGAGCCACGTAGGAATAGGGCGGCTTCTGCGACTGGGGGGCCTCCTCCTCGGGTGTGGAGCTGATGTCCATGAGCTGGACTCCCTGCTTCCCCTCAGCATCCATGACCTCTTAGGTGGGCTGCGTCCTGCTGCGGTAAAAGGGGATGTGTGGAGTGGAGGAAGCGCAACGATTGCGCACACAGGTGCAGACTCTCCGCCTACAGGCTGTTACCAAAAAACATAGAAAAAGGTGGCGCACACCTTCTTTCATCTGAACATGTTTCTCACGCTGTTTATGCTGCAGTTTGTGAGTTCAAACGCGGGTCACAGAATTGCGTTTTAACAGTGGTCTTCATATTTTCCCTTTGAAAATGCTACATCAAAAGATATATCTAATGAGTTTGTGGCAGGTGCGCATCCAATTCCCTATGAGAAAGTAGTTTTTTTTTCTTCCAGAACAATCCTTCTCCCATCAGTTTGAATTCAATATACACATTTTTACTCCAAAAAGCTGACAATCACTCAAAAACTGTCATCAGCTTATACAAAATTGAATTAAACAAACATTTAGTGCATTAAAAATAAAAATAAAAATAGTTTTCACTTCATGTTTGTTATATTTTTTTATTTTTTAAAATAACTTGGTGTTTTTTCTCCTTTTAGCCCATGGCAAGCATAAAAAGCCTGTATGAATTACAGGATCAGTTCTTGCCTTTCACACGCAGGCCACATTTCACTGTTTTTTTTTTATTGTTTCATCGCTGAGATGCATGCAGCAGGGTTTTTCCAGGTGACAGGTGATCTGCAGAGACCATAGCACCACCCACACTGCAGTTCGGCATGAGCAGCAGGACCAGTAGATAAAGATCACCTGCTCTGCCGAGAGACAGTCTGGAGAAAGGGAAACCTGAAAAGCAAGTGTTTCTCTTGTGAGACTTGGAAAATCTCCTATTAGTTAAATGCAACAACTACAATGAAGCGTAATGAGAGTTTTAGCATAAATAGTGAATTGTAGGAGGATGCTGTTTTCTGTGAAGTCCCTTGTAGGCCAAAATAATCTTTTAATACTTCCTGATATGCAAACTTTTAACGGAAAGAGATTATTTTTCACTCTCATTTCCATACGATGGTAAAACCTTTTTTTGTTTGTTTTTTACAAAATCCTATTATTTCTTATCAAAATATGTTTGCCCACTTTCTAAATTGAAGTGTTTGAAATAAAGAACTACTTCAGATAAGACAAAATTAGCTCCTTATGACACAGATTTATTGCAAACCAATGTTTACATACGAAATATCTAAAAAAAATGAACATTTTTGATCAAATTCCTATGAATGTCTTTTCCCTTACACATTTTGAACACAGATTTATGACAGTTTTAGGGAAAAGACAAGAAGCGATCCCATTTTCCACGCAAAAAGCATCTTGGAGCTTTAATGTTAACCATAATAGCATCAGAGAAACCTTCAACTTTAATGCAAATAATAAATCAACATCACACATTGTGAATGAATGAATTAAATGACCTTTTATCCTGTAATACATTTTTTCCTTTTTTGGCTCTCTAATGGTCAAAGAAATATTTCAATATAGCCATAGTACTATATTCCTAGTAGCCTTTATCCTTGCTCACCTTTGGTTTATTTTGGTCTTTTAACAGCTTAAAAAAAGACCAAGTAATACTGTTACAATAAATAGAAATATGTTGTGTAAAATCTAGGAGTACTCATTGATGAGGAGGATGCTTATATATCAGCTAAATATAAAAGGAGAAGTTTTGTAAAAGGAAAGTTTTAAGATTTACCAGCAATAATGATTCAACGGGTGTTATGTTACACCTAAGTTCTGAAATGCTTGACAAATAACAGTTTTTCAAGCAATTTATAAGTCTGAAAGAATGAGAAATTCCTGTTCTCAAGCAAGTATCAGGAAAGAGCAATAACTATTTTTTTTTACTGTGGTTTCTCTGTATTTAAAGCTTTATCCCTTTAATTATTTTAGTTAATTATGCAAATAGATTTTTTTTCTTTTTTACATTCCATTCTGTTGCCATCAATTTCACCTAGAGGGCCAAAAGCTTGAAGGTTTTCATTGACAAAATGACATATTTTCAGGGAAATATGTTTTGTGTGTGTGTTGGGGGGTGGGGGGGGGTGGGGGGGGGTGGTATCTGAGCTTTATTTTATGTGCTGGAATGACCACAAACCAAAGTCGTCCAAAAAAATAACAACATTAAGACGGTTATGGCAGCGTGTAAAGGTGAGGAAGAGTCACGTTTATGTGAAAAGAGACCTTCAAGAGTTAAACTTCAAACGGGAAATCTGGTGGATGATAGCAAATAACGCAGCATGAGTAATATGTAACATATTTTCTTTTTAGTCAGAAACAGCAACTCTGTCTTACTGTCTTTCATTTGTTTTGTAATATGTTTATGAATTAGCTCTAGATCAGGGGTCTGCAACCTGCGAGTCTGTGTGGCTCTTTTATTAAAGAAAAAATAAAAACAAAATGCTAAAAAATTACTGTAAATTGAACTGGGTTGGGATAATATAAGTTCGCTTCTTTCCACTCCCTTTTTAGCAATCTTGTGATTTATTATGTGATGTTATTTCATGTATTATGAACTGATTGCTTGAAATAAACCCTTTCATTCATTGAAAGTAATAAGTGAGAAAGTAGCAAAAGTGAACCAACTCAAACTTTAACTCATTATCAAACAATTGAGGGACAGTGACTATCACAAGTCTAACTACAACATTTTGACACATTTTTGTGCATCCTGTCATGTACTAAAAAAATTAATTGATCAAGCAACTTCTACATAGTGCATGTGAACTCTGCACAAAGCTAAAGCAGCTAACTGAACTTTATGAATGTTTACTTTAGTTTGGTTTTTTCCAACATTTGCAAGTATGATCTTGTTTTTTTTGAATCTGTAAAATTCACTCAAAAATGAGAGAATGAGACCAGCTTAAGGAAAGCATACACTTTGTCTGATGTTGTGAAACGTGGGTATGAAGAGTGTTTTCTGGGGTATCTGCGTTCGTGCAGCAATGTTACGGCTTGTGTCTGCTCTCAGTTTAGAAAGAAGCACCTGCTTTAGAGCCTCGCTCTGTCTTCTGCTCACATGTCAAAGACAACTCCCGGAAATTTTCGATCAATGGATGACAGTTGATATCAGCATTACCAGTTTGACATCTCTCTGTCAGAACAAGCAGATTCAAAACTAAAACAAGTGAAACTCAGATGCAATATCTCACGTAATTACAAGCTGAACATGGTGGAGCTGAGCGCTGCAGAGATGCTGATGCTCTTAAATTACTCTGCACAGATTGTTGGCGAAGTTCCCATGCGAGGTGCGGCTGTCGATAAATAATTCAAGTTCCAGATCATCACACTGCTGACCTATTCATCATCATCCTCCCATCATGCATCTCTCTGCAAGGTTCTACGTGACTGACTGTCAACCTGTCCTGTGCCAGTCTGATCTTATTGTCCACTTCACGGTTAAACCATTTCCTGTTTTAAAGACTCTTGACCAATATTTTTAAATGACTTGAATCCGTTTGGCTTTGTGGTTGAAGAACTTAAAATAAATGAAGTATGAGATGGAAAAAGAGTTTTGTTGTTCAGAAACATAGGAAAGTAAGACAAGAATAAGTTTCTGAGACACTTTGCTTAGAAGAATCTTCATCTATTGTAGTTACAGCAATTATTTCAGTCCTGTGTGTTTTTTCATATAAGTGCTAACACCATTTCATAAAACATAATTTGTGGGTTTTTCTTCAAATGTGCCAACTGGAATCAAAGTCCTGCTAAACTTGTTTTCTCACTTCAGTCGTTCTACATGCATGCCCTCCTCTGGAAACTGTTGCGCAAGTGTTAAAAAAAACAATGCGCAGAGCTTTCGCATCTTTCCACAGAACTGATAGGAGTACTTAATGTGACGCTTGTGACAGCTCGCTGACAAATGATTTCAAGCTTCCCCCAAGTTGGTATGTTGAATGAACGATCAGATAAAATTTAAGGACACTGCCAAGCACCATTCCTGTACAATGTCTATGCGTGTTGCTACTCGAGAACATTTGTAAGCATCCTACTGTGAAACTTATTTTCTATTTCTTATTGACATTTTTTTATTTCAGTAAAAGCTATAGTGTATATATATATATATATATATATATATCTATATATATCTATATATATATATGTGTGTGTGTGTGTGTATATGTGACGGTTCTATAGAAAATGTCCCTTCTCTGCAAGAAAATGACTGAATGAGCAGAACATGACACGTGACCGAAAATGATCACATTACCAAATGAAAAATACATGAATCAAGACCTGGGGGCTAAGTACAGTAAAAGTGATGTGATTTTTAAATTTTTTTTAATTACCTTTTGGCTTCCTCTGGTGCCATCACGTGGAGGAAAAGACAATTACAAGCTACAAACCATTTCTATGGTTAAAATGCATTTAAAAAAAAAAAAAAATCTCCCAGAAAATGGAGCAAAAATATACATAAAAGTTAAGATAAACAAAAGATTAGCTGAGGAATTTGAAATTGTGGATTCAAGACCATAAAATACAAAAGTTTTATGGGTGAAATGTAGAAAAAACATTTCAGTTATAACCAGTCTTTTAGCAGTAATGTCCCTTTTTTAGACTTGTTGATGCCATTTCAGGTTTTATAGAAGAATCTAAATAAATGTTTACGTTTGTTCTTCTAAATTTGTCCAGCAGGTGGCAGCAAACTGCAACATACTGGACAACTTCAGCTGTGCTCTTATGAGTCCTGGGAGCTGTGGTCATTAAGATAAGTTGTTTTCCCTTTTCACACTTTATATTTCATTTAGGGTTGTTCCAATACATTATAAAAGTGAGTCTGAAAGAAATACAAGTATAAAAGTGAAGAATTTGGTCACATGCACAACCATAGTCTCACAAAAAAAAAATGACACTAAAGAATGCAAAAGCATATAAAGAAACTAGAGTATTTGCTAAAACTTTTAAGGCCACTTTTAATGCAAAATAGTTTAATAACTGAGAAGAGCTTATTACAAGACCTCAATATTCCAGAATTAGTCAATGGAATGCCCAAATTCTTGGAAGAACATGGGTAATAGAGAATAATCCTGAAAACACTTCAATAACTGGCTAAATAAATGTGTTTTTAAAAAAGGAAAGCTAAATAACACATATATTTATGCGTTTTTTGTTTACTCAAAAGTCCCCAAAGTGCATGGGTCAAATAAAAGTTTAAAAGTTTGAATTGTGCCAAATACAGATCTTAAAAAGGCTGTAAATGATAAAAGTGTCCAAGAGATACTTTAAAATGAAATTGGGGGTTTTCATCAGTTTGAAACCAGCTGTTAAAGAAAAAATGAATATTTTCACAGAATAATATATTTTTAAAAAATGCTGTGGATTTATCCCTTGTCCACCTAAGCCTCAGTTGGAAATAAAGACTTTTAAAATAGCCACAAAAACTTGTTGTCTTTACAGTCAAATATTTAAACGTGTTTATGTCAAACTTGTATGATAATAAATTGGAATTGAAACTGTCATTTTAGAGTAGTTTAATTTTGTGGTTTGAATTTTAATTACTGTAGAATAACCTGAAGCAGATGTAAAACAATGTTCATTTTATAAGATCAGTCCAGATAATACCAAATCTAAAAATGCAATCTTAATGATTCTCTGAGTAATGATGCTCTGTGGGGAGCGACTCATTATAAAGATGATCAAAACAAAGGCGCCTTTGGCCCTGAAATCTCCTCGGTGTCTGAAGAATGTTTTGTGTTGGGCTCTGTGGGGACTACATAGTTTAAATGTTCCTTAACTTGGTGACAACTTTGCTCAACAACATCCAGTGACGGGCCTGGTAACACCTTCATTCCACAGTGTCTATTTACAGATAACTTTGAAGTCAAAGACAAAAAAAGGGACAAAATGCATCCCTGGGGTCTTTGGAATGTGTGTAATGAATCACAAAAACAACACTTCATTAGGATCACCATTCAGACTTCAGACTGGCTATATATTAACACATTCAAGTCAGGAGCATCCCAGGGCCTGTACGTCTTTATCCCAACTCCTCGTGAAAGTGTTTGATGGAGAAAAGATGAAACTAAGACAAAGCAGCTCCGCCAAATTCCAACGGAAACTAGGTTACAGTGTGTGGGGTGGGACATCAAGGGTTACAATGAAAATCACATTTCAGTCAGTGTATTAATCTGTCAAAGGCCAGAGGGAACTGTAAAGCGCAGAAGAATGGCGAGAAGGAGGCAGAGCATGGAAGAGTTGAGTTGGGTGTGAGAAAATTTCATCTCTTTTCATAAAAGCCCCCACTGCTTTCCTGCTGAGTCCAGACCCGCCCTCGTCCCCCTACAATGCTGATGGAGCAGCTTCCCCCAAACAGACCCCTAAAAAACCTCCAGCTGTCCTCCATGTGCTGAGGCGGTGAGGCCAGCCTGGACCCCAGACCATAACATATGGAGGCCAGGTCAAGTGACCTGCTCTCTGTGTGCTCCACAGCTGGCGATCAGCTGGAGTGAGCGGCAGAGTCCAGCACCATTCTCTAAGGGGGGTGTAAATAATCTGATCAGTGACAAACTTGATTATTATAGGACATTTGTGCTTCTGTTGGATGCTGATGCCAGGAAGGAGGTCTAGAGGAGCCTTAATTTTTTGACCAAGTTTGCAATGTGGGACTTGAAAGACAGGTTAATATCTAAGAAAAATCCAAGGTACTTGTAATTTCTCACAGCTTCTATAGATCTAACATGGGTGGTCAGTATTACCGGTATATTCTCTGATAGCTCACGTGTATGTGAGAATACCATAACTTTTCAACATCTAGGACCAATTTCAATGAGTGCAACTGAGACTGGACAACTGAGAAAGCAGACTGTAGGAACTATGCAGCTTGAGTAATTGAAGAGGAGCAACAGCTGAGTATGGTATCATCTGCATATAAGTGATACATGGTGTTAGACAGATCTGCGCAAAGGTTGTTGATGTAGATGGAGAATAACAGGGGACCTAAAATTGAGCCCTGAGGCACTCCTTTTGTTACTTACAGAAATGAGGAAGTGGAGCCAACCATTTGGATGCACTGTGTTCTCCTGGACAGGTAGTTTGTGAGAGTTAGTATCCGGCCATAGTAGAGTGGGGGTGTGAGGGGCTGTAAGTCAACAGGCAGACCTTCCAGGATTTCGCTGCAGAGTTTTGTGATTGTTGCGGTGTAGGTACCACATGCTTGCAAGATTGGCAAGATCGGGGGCTAGAGACTAGTGATGACATCCCACTAAAGTAACGCCAAATAGTCAAACGACTTTGTGTTGAGATCTGCTTGGGCTATTATTCCTTATTTTGGTATTGACATCTCCTTAACTAATGTCTGCTCTCCTCAGTGTTTATGTAACTGAGCAGAAAGTGAGCGCTGCATAGTCTAGCTGGACTTCCTCCGGCCATGCGATCAAAAAGAAATTTAACACTGCCAGAATTTATTTTGAAAAAATTACGTGTGAATAGTCACTTTCTTTCTTTCTTTTTTTTTAAATGTGCGACCAACAACAAACTAGCTAGCTACTCACTAGCCCCCACTTTAGAACAAACTTCACGCTTCCCAGCCTGATTTCTCTCTATTAAAATACGATCGCTGTCCAGTGATGATTGTCCTCGATCAGATTATTTTGTTGTCAAGATTTTTGCAATTGATTGCAAATATTTCGCCCGTTTTGTGATTCTTTGCTTACTTGTTCGGACCTCCTCTGTTCTTTACTCAGGAAGACTAAATGCATTGTTATTGCGCATGTGTGTCATATTCCATGTCACGTGATGGTGGTCTAATGGTGGTATTATGGTCCGGACCAATAGCAATCTTACACGAGTCACAAGCCCCCCGAGCCGATCTTGCAGGCCGAGCACATGTGGTACCAACAGCATTGCAACGAAATTTGCGGTGTTTTTTTTACTTTTTTTTTTTTTTTAAAGCGCCTAAAAATGTCAAATATGAAAAAAAAAAAAACTTTTTCATACTCCAACTGTCTTTATTGTGACAGATGAATGAGGAAAATACTTAATCATCACCATATACAATTTTGTTGTACTGTCATTTAACTTGAATAGCACTGTTAAACCCAAAATCAAATTTTGGTCCTCCCTGCTCACAATAACCTAAATATTTGTGGATTGATATAAACTTACTTTAGAGTAAAACGACATTTTCTAGGGAAAAATTATAATCTTTAAAAAATACAGCATAAGCAGAAGTCTCAGATCTCCATGTTCTCCACAGGATCTTTTATCCTTTTCAAAAGTATCACTAGTGTGAGTCACTGATTATGATAGAGGAAGACCAAGACTTTGATGAGCTAGTATAGTTTTTTATCAGTAATGATCAGCTCTGTTTTGGAGAAGGTTCTCTCAGGTAGAAGTTTGTTGTGGAGGGGATTCTATATGGAATTATTTTCCTGCGGACTCCAAATTCTTCCTTTGTATTAGCGATTCTCAGAGTCTCTCTCTTCTGTCTTTCTCTCATAGTCTGTCCGCTCCGCAGCCGTGCGTTCAGATCAACCCCGCCCAGCCGCGTGCACAGCCACCCCGCCGCGTGCCCGATAAGCGCACTCCCACCCCCTGTGCGCCCGCACACATGGTGGACTTCTTGAAGAGAAAAAAGTCAGGGAAGACTTGATAGATGATTTAAGAAATTGCAGGCATCCAGGAAGAAGTCAGAATGGAAAAAGTCATGACATCCATGGTAGAGTGGTCATGCTGACAGTCCACAATTCGGAGGACTATTCTGCAGAAGCTAAGTCCCTCAAAAACGACACAGGTTGTCGGCTAAAAACAGCACACTAGAAATTAAAAGGCCACTGGGAACACTTTAAAAATAGATCAAAAGATGATTGGAAATAGTTATTGGAAGCATGTAGAGAGAACACAGTAAAGGCCAAGCTCGGGTCTTGCTGTGAATCAACAGGGCTAACCAGCACACCACTGTGTATGATTCAATTGAATTGATTAAATTCAAGCTGGTTCAGATCAGGAGCACGTGTCAAACACATTGTGTCTTACCAAGTTGCTGCATGATCACATTTTCTCCTGAAGTATAATTGCAGCCATTTGCACGAAAGGTATGTTTTTAATCAAAACAAAGACATGTAAAATGTTTGCAACCAAATTCTCTAAGTTGAATTACAGAATAAAGGAAAGTCTTAGCCAAAGAAATATTCACATTTAAAACGAAAACCCTTCGAGACACCTTCATTCACCATTCAGGAACCATCACAGGGAGTGAATTTAAACTATGACCCAAGAACTCTTGTGGTTTGCATTGAGAGCTAGTTTTTTGCCCCATCTTCAACCCCTCTTTTCTGATATGCACTAATGTTGACTCATTGTCCAATCTGTGGCCATTTTGATGCTAATGGCGGCTTAGCCTCCTACTTAACCGCCTAGCCCTCATTTTCTTTACAGCACCACTCCTTCTGGTTCTGGTGTCTGTGTGCGGGAGAAAGAATAAAGGAGAAAAGTGACAAATTCAGTGGGAGGAAGCTTTTTGGTAATTGGGAGAGAGTTGTGAGATAATGGGTTGTTTAATACAGTTGCTGTAGGATTTTCTTAGTCAGACTAAGGTTAAGGAATATGTTAGAGAGGCTTCTTGAGCTAGTTACCTGGCTTCAGTGGTCAGGCTTGATATAGTTGAGGTAGTGGTCACCCGTTAGAGCTGTGACCCTTTATGACCTGATGGTTGGCTTGCCACAACCCTGAAGCAGAACCGGTTGATCATCAAGCCTGTATTCCTTTCTGGGAATGTTCCTGAGCAACATAAAGAAAATCGGGGAAACGACAAAGATATAGTCGAGGTAACACAAGGTGGAGGAGCGTTTGATGGTTGAACCGTGTGCGCTTTAGCACAGACTGCAGGCGGTGCTTTAGGGCGGATGTGTTAACAGTTTCAGGCTCAATGGAGGGAGAAATCCCCACAAAGGGAGGTGTACAAATATTGTGGGAAATCCGTCCGCTCTTTAATATTTCATGAAGGCTCACAATCTATTCATGGGACTTCATTCCTTTGGAGGGGCCCACATTCAGGCTCACTCTGTAGGCTCAATGGCCAGCTCTTAATTGAGTGCCCGCTCATTCTTCGTCTCCCTGGCAGATTGTTCACCATGAAAACCCCTGGCTCTTCATCCTCCTCTTCTTCTCCTGAGAGTGGCCAAAGAAAAGGGGCATGCCTTGCTGGTGGTGCATGTGGGAGAGAAGACTAAGTGACGGGGGGTAGGTGTGGATCAAGTATGATAATAGGGTAAAAAGGAATGGTGGTGCGTATGAGGCAAGGGTTGGGGGCTAATCCTCGGGGTGAGCACCACGAAGGGGGTGGGTCACATTCTCTTAGAGGGCAGTCATGTTGTGTCGTATCTGTCTGAGGGGAAGGGGATGTATTTTATCGTATGTGGAAATAACAGGTCAAGAGAACATATGTTATAAGGGAATCTGACTTTTTTGAGTTAAATCCTTTATAAGCCAAACTATTATTATTTTCATTATGGTTATAACAAATCCTTATGTGTGGGTTGTATGTTGATTTGGTTTGATTATCACATGAATCTTTCATTTTTGCCTGTGATAATGGCTCTCAAAGTTCAGAAAGTAAGTTTGGTGGTTTAGAGGTTTATCTTTATTTTGCTCCTTCGTTTTACTTGAATGAATGACACAAATTAATAATAACAACAGTAAACTAACTGCATTACTTCCATTGACTGTATATATCACACATTTTCATTCCCATGTCGTCACATATATACACATGGGTAAAGGGTAACTAAACCCTAAATCAACTTTTTTTGGTTGTTGACCTCTAAAATGGGGCTTTAAAGGTACTGTTTGTTGGTCATTGCCAAATTTTTGAAACATTAAAATAAACTTTTTTAATTCTTGGAAATATAGTCAAAAACCGTTGGTGTGATGCCCCTACTGGTTGAATTGGGGTATTGCAGTTGAATTTTGTGATCAATAAAATTTCAAATTTCGGCTGTAGGTGGCCTTGGCCTCCAACTTTCCCGTTTAGATACCCTTTAAGAACTACTCTTTGTCAAAAATGTAAGTTTTGGGTGTCCCCAACTCATTGTTTTTTGATGTGCTGGCTGTTACAGTTAAATTATGCGCCCAGTCGTTTTTATCAGACCTAAACCCTAAACCAGTACCATAATCCTAACTTGGTCTGCATCCAGTACCGGATTAAAGTTAGGGTACCAGTGTGGTCAATGTCCCGGTACCGGTTAGTGGCCCAGAAGTTGGGGAGCCTTGATTTAATTGGAACAGACAACACGTCAAAAAACCTAGAACATCAATTTTTGACGCAGAGAGTTTGTTAACCATGTGTCAAAATGTGATGATTTGGGAATGAGAATGTATTGATGTACAGATAATTGGACAGAATAAGAGAAGTGTCACCTATAGAAAATGATTTACTTTCAGCTCCAACCAAATGAAGTCAATTCAATCTCCATTTTTCCGTGATATGTCGTCGCCATGTTGGAACCAGAGGTACTCTGTAAGCCAGGATTGATCTCTGTAGGTCTTAGTCTGCGTTTCTATGATAACCACTCTCTCCAATCAGTGATGGGAATGTTAGAAGGCCACACCCCTTGCACTGGAAGTGAGCTCAGGAGAATCTGTCGAACGTTCGAACATCTATTATTATTGAGGCATCTGATTGGTTAGTTAATTTCTTTAATAACTTGTGCTTTGGCAAAAATATGAGAAAAATAGAATTATCAAGAACATGTTAAAAATATGTATTAGAGCTAGAATGTTTTTTCTGACAAATAAAATGACTCATAATAGCTATTTATTTCTCATAGAAGTCTATGGAGTTTTGGCTTCTTGGGACCTGTTTGTACTTCCTGTTTGTAATGCCAGGGAGTGGGGTAACTTGCTCAGTCCAGTTTTCTACCTACAGTCACTGGTTGCTCATCCATCCATCTTTATTTTTTATTGACAAAATCATGAAACCAAACATCAACTTCTGTGATTTGTCAGTGTTCAGAGTAAACTAGTTATTAGAAATAAACAATAAAAGTCAACGATTCTATAAGTTAAAAAATATATATTAAAATGACACAATTAAATCTTTAGCACGCCTTACTTAAAGGGAAAATAGATGGAATGATTCTCCAGAACAAATCAACAGAATTGCTTTTGAAACATTAATTTTATTTATTCTTTCTTCAGAAGTTCAAAATATTCACTTTTATAAGTTCTTTCTGAAATGTTTGGGTTTTTTTTTTTAATGGTTTAGTTTTTTCTTTTAGTCACTGTGTTTTTTGCTTTATTCAACTGAAAAAAATCTGATTAACAATTTTGCTTCCCTTTTGTCCCCTTAAGTAAAGCACTGTCTTATGAATTCATGAACAAAATTAAAGTGGATTTTTTTTCTTTTTTAACAAACCAGTCATGTTGAAAAATACCATTGATTAATTTTCTGTGCCCTCTGATTGGGGGGTCACAAGGTTGGAGCTGACTATTGGGTGAAGGTGAGGTCATCTGTAGCAGAGTATATTGAAAAATGCAAGAGAATCATTTCTAATATAAATCTGAATAATATTAGAGATTGAAACCAACCAGATTTCTGATCATAACTTTCCACCTTAAGTCTTTCCATGAGAGCTCCATCCGCCTCCAGACCGCCTGAGTGTTCAGGCTGTGGGTGATGACCAGCTGTGATTATGACCTGAGGGCTCGGCCACGGTCCAAACTCCTGCAGATCTTTGGCTGCAGTTTGCTCTTCCGATCCCAGATTAAAGGTCATCCCGTTCCTTCTAGGGGCCTGTAAGACCCTGGGAGCCCGGCTCACTCCCAGTGTCTCCCAGTCACCTCTCTGATGTGTGTCCAACAGGCTTATAGTGGCTCCTGATGGGTGGAGAAAACCTGCCGGGAAGACACTCAAGAGAGGGGAAAAAAATCCTCTTCACAACCATCGCATGGCCTCACACACACACACACACACACCACACAACACAAGGAAGAATATACACACACAACCACCAGATGCATAATTTATTCCTGTGGGATCATGCTTGGTATCCAGCACAAGCAGCCCCCTGGTGGAGTGTGGCAAAGCCATGGTAAACGGATTCTGCAGAGGAAGAGATTTAAAGCTGTTATAGAGCTCAGTGGGTTCCAGGTGGCTGCATCTTGGGGCTTTGATGGGTTTTCTCCGTCCTACTCCTGGATTTCCAGAAGTATTTAGTTGTGTTGAGCAGGGCTGTTTAAGTGTGTGATCAATTTTCAGAAACAATCTTTTAAATCACATGTATTGGGTGAGTGCGGCCACATGTTTGAAGCTCCTCACTGTTACAAACGCTGTAGTACAAATTACTCTAGAAAATACTCAAATTTCTCAAAACTAGTTCTTCATGAATGCAAAGATTTTCCAAACATATGAAATGTTGATTAGTTTAAATTAACAGAAAAGAGCAACAAGAACTGAATTTGTTTTTTTCTAAAATTAAATTAAATTAAAATTAAATTAAATTTAAATCTTAAAAATTCTGCGAAAAATTTGGAAAATAACAAAGCAAAAGCATGAGTAAAGAATTTTATTTTAACTAAATAACCAGCAGAATTATCTGTGTTGGGATGTAAGGATACTGAGTAAATTCATTTTAACTAAAATTAGTCAAGAAACCCTTGACCTAAAGATTTACTCTGACAAAAAATATGTTTTTTAACACATTCTTGTGGCATTTCTTTTATGATGGAGGTCACAAATACAGACAATTAATATTGAAAATACCTTTCTAATTTTTCATTCAATCAGGGGTAGAAGAAAAATTCCATTTGAAAAAAAGCACATTTGTTCCAAAGAAAACGCACTGGGCGGACCCACTAGATCCATGTTTTGTTTTCCTCGTCCGAGCTGGCATCTGGCCCAAAACGGCACTGATAGTGTTAGGTTCTGGGGATGTGAGGGGCTGTAAGCTAGTCCGGGAGCATGTTAACAGAGCTCTCTCAGCAACGGGGAGGGGAAGGGGAGCGGGGTTGCTCCGTGCCAACATTCCATCCCACAATTTAGGCAAATTTCTAATACCATTCTGCAATAACTCTCACTTAGAAAACAGCACAAGTTTTTTTTTTTTGTAAAATAAAAAAAAACAAACAAAAAAACTGAAAGAATAAAACAGATCAAAATGCAAAAAGGATTTCATAATCTATAGAACATATTGCCTTAAAACAATTAAAGGAAACACAAAATGATAAACAGAAATAGTCTCTTATACAAAATCAAGTTTTCCTGCTTAAATGGGCATTGATCTGTGACAGGTGCATGTTTGTTAATGTGTTACTTTGTAGGTTATTCAATGATTGCACTTTTTAAAAATAATTTATGATCTTTATGTTTATGAGTAGATTTACTTAAAAGAAAGTTATTGTCTTCTTTTGCCAGAGGATTAAATGGGATTTTCCATAATTGTAAGTGTACTGCTGGCAGCCTCAAAGAAACATGCTGATCGAAGGACAAATAACTGATTTACTGTTTCAGAACTTTGGCAACCCAACAAAAACATAAGAAAGAGTGGAATTAGGAAGAATCTTGTAATATGTTTTTTCCACACCTATTAACCCAACAGGTCTAAATGATTAGAAGTTAATCCTTGGCAGCCCATGGTTTCACTCCAACACTCTAATCCCGTCATCTCCGGATATGGGACTCTCCCCTCTCTGCTGCATGGGCCCTTTGTATCCGTGGGTATTAAAAACCACAGTTACCAACGGAAACGGAGATGGGCACACTGTGAACTGGCTTGACCAAGTGCTCTGGGAACAACAAGCAATATATATATATTTTACCAGCATGCCATGCAAGTTTTAATTTAGTTGATTAGTTTCACAGTTTGATATTCTAATATTTTAGTCTTTTTTGTTGTTGTTTTCACAGAGGAAATAAAAGTGCACTCTTTTTTTTAGCTTTTTGGGTAGGGGGTAGTTAGAGTTGAAAAACTTTGCTTAACCAGCACCGGTCTATAAATTAATAGTGCTAAGTGGCAGGTCCTATGACCCTGAATTATTTATACTTTTACTATTGGTCAAGGTGTCACTTAGATAAACACGGTGGAGGTTCATCTCATCTGGTCCACAAAACACCAAGTGTGCCTCTACCAGTGGTTCAGCTGAACTCTGACCCCGCTGTGTCACAGAGAGTATTTGTCCCTTGGTAATTGGACAGAAGGGTGCTTTGGCTCTTCATTTAACCTTTGGGATCCAAATCTTTTTTCCTCAACTACCATAAAGTCCCTGGTCCAGACCCTGTGTTTTTAGGCCTATCTTCCTACCCCCATTGCAGGGCCTTTGAAAGCTGGAGAAAAGCTGGAGTGTGCTTGCCCTGTCAGAGACAATGGTGGAGTAAGTGACCTCTGACCTCTCAGGCTGAGGCCTTTCTTTCTGGATCAGGCATTGGCTTTTGCTACGGTGGGTTACTGCTCCACAGCTTTGCAACAGAAGGAGGGTAAACACTTGTTAAGATTCCTCTTCTACAGGCTAAACCTCCAGCTTTTTTCTCCATTGGTCACTCTGTTTCAATTATTTTTTAAGGATTTTTTTTCTTCTTTTTTATATAAATTCAACAAGGAACAGGATGAAAACACACTTCTCAAGACTTCAGGAAACAACAACTGTCAATGTGACAAATGCTGGAAGGTGGTAGAAGTTATACTATAGTTCCTCTTTTCATTAAAATAAACAAGCTAAAATATTGCATGCTACATTATGTATGCATCATGTACCGTATTTTTCAGACTATAAGTCCCCACCCTCTAGTGGTTGATTCTATTCATTTTCAGCATTGGGAGTGACATATCACAAAGTGAAACATTACTGCAATATAATTGCTTTTGTCAGTAACCGAGGAATGTGATGACTTACAGTTCAAAATTTTAGTTATTAAATTGCAATTACTTGGCTACAGAAATCCTCATAACTTTGTTACTCACGCTTTGGTGTGGTAAAACCAAGGGGTTACTAATAAAACAAATTTATTTGTGTAAACACTAGGCCCTGACATGTTTCTCAGAAAAAGGAGATTAAAAAAAAGAACATTACTGAAGCATTCGTGTATGAAGTCGCTACTGTAGAGTTGGAGATCGGTCAATGGGCACAAATATGTTATTTTTCACACTGCCAATTCTAATGAAGCAAGGTTATGTCTTAAACCATGTTCATACTTTATATAAAAAAATAAAGTTAAATGAAAGACAAGAGTACCTTGTTTGAGCAAGCTTTTTTCTCCATGAGAATTTGTTTGAGTGGAAAAAAAGGAAAGTTAAGTACCAGGTACCGGTAGTGAATTACTTTTTAAAATAAGTAATGAGTAAAACAAATCAATTCCAATTTCATCCAGTAACTAAAGTAATCAATTACTTTTTAAAAGTATGTTACCAAACAGTTAATTTTTTTTTTACAAATCAAAATATTAAATCACATCTGAGTATAAGTTCCAACCCCTGGCAAAGCTATGCAAAAAGAAATTCCAATGATACTCTGAAAAATAGAGTTGTTGCTCATGTTTGGAAGCATTTTGATGTTTTTGGACACAAAATGTTTCTGTGTAATTAGCAAAGTTTTAACTTTTTTTCCAGAACATTTTTAAACATCATTGCACCAACTTTCGTCTTTCCGCACGTCCATACAACTTTTTTTAGACTTTATCCATCTTGCTATAGCAACAAGTCACATGCAACGATTTTGTTAGAAATTATTGTAACAATTGTGTGTAAAAGAGCTTCTCCTTTTGAGTTTGGTGCTTTAAGTTTTCCAGTCTTGATGGGGCAAGGCGGCACATTTTTCTAAACTCCAAATCCACTAAAATCCACCCAGAAATACTTCCTTTCCCTAATCTCTTGATTGCTTTTGTAAGTCCTGGTGTATTGCAGAGGCATCACCATGGAGACCCTGCCCCGTGTTGCCCTGGCTGGTCACTAAGGAGCGACCTCGCGTGTCCAGATGCTGAGCATGCGGTGGTGGCAAGCAGAGCATCCTGTGAGGTGGCCACAGCCATATGTGCTTTAAAGGAGGACTCCTCTGGAGCTCCTGGCCTTCTCTTCACTGACAGAAGCCCATTGTTGCCGCCCTGCCCTCCACGCCACTTAATGGTGCAGAACAGCATTGTACAGTATTGTAAACTACTTTCTGCTCCTTTCTGGCCTGTCAGCTCCTCAATAGCAGGACCCTTTCCTGCTTTCCCTCTCAATCCCTCACTCACAGTGGGTGTTTTAGTGCCCTCCGCTTTTATCCCTTTCTTTTATCGCCTCCTGTCTTTTCTACTTTTGCTGGCTTGCTCAGTGTTCTGTTGAGTGATGGTCTAATTGTCATGGAACAATTAAGCCATCTGATTTTGCTCTGCTTCTCTGGTCATGTCTGTTTTGTTTTAGTGTGGAGTACAGGGAAGAACTGAGGTCACGTCAATATCTGTCTGAGCTTTAACCACATGCTTTTATTGTGAAGGAGCCAAAGCGCCTGAGTTATTTTGCTGCAAACAGTCTTCTTGTCAATAAGCCAACAGCTGATATTTATTTAGGTTGTGACTGTAAGGATAGTGAGGGCTCCCTCAACGCAGGCAGGAAAGTGATTTATTGGTTCTTGTCTAATCATCAAACTACTTCCCCCATGTAGCTGCAATAAATCTGCCTCATCTTCTGTATCCACAATGAAATGTGTTCCCTTTTAATAGACAGGTGGACTAAACAGCTGGGAGACAGCTTTGCTTCAGATGTGGCCACACTCCCCCCCCACACTGATCCATCGCTATTGTTAACGCAGTGTCACATCTGTGACCCTGTCTGCTCCCTTCTCCTGCTCGTCCTTTCATCCTCTTCTCTGCTCATACTTTACGCTCAATTTCATACTGTTTAGGTTTCGCCTTACACGTGGAGGCGAGGCCGCGCGCCACAGCACCAAGAGCAGGCCTTCCTGCCTAATCCTCTTTTAATTTGGCCCTCCCCCTTTAAGGCATACAAGAAGATGTAATTTCAGGTGATTTCATTTTTAACATTTTTTTGACATCAAACCTCTGTTGATGATTAATCTTAGAAACAGGGCAAAAATATCTTTTTGGTTTTATGGCTTGTTGACAGCACTTCATTATAGGATATGAGGTTTTTGCTGTCTCAAGCACAGCGGCATGTGTGCTGCGTTCAAGAGCTTGCTAAATGCGGTCTTAAGCATATGATGATCACACTAGTCTGTCGCTACCTGACATTAGCACATGTTCCAATAGTTGGCTTGGCGCAAAATGTCAAATCTTGCAAATTTTCCTCCAGGCTTTTTCTTTCACAGATCTGTTTTGATTTACGAAAGACTTGGCGATTACTAATTTGTCCTTTATGATCAGTTTTTAAACAGTTGCTGCTTCTGTTTTTTGAAAAGGACGCTACTCATACGCCACTACCAAATCCGTTTCCCTAAGTGGTCAAGGTTCAATGGGTTTAACCTTTAACATTCGCTCAGTGACCAGGAAATTTGTACTCAGAGCCCGAAAATCAGACTTAATGCCTTATGGATCCCAAAACGCAGATTTTATTGCATCTTGGCTTTTCATTGAAAGTGGTTGGTCGAACGCACGTTTCGGAGCCTGGTGTAAACGAGCGTTAGTTATGATGAAATAAGTTCTAATAAAATTAATACCAAGAAAATAAATTTTGATTTTATTTTTGTCACAAAATCAAACCTAAAAAACTATATTGGGATTGTGTGTGCAGCCATGATGGATAACCATCATTACGTCATCAACAATAAAAGACTAATGTACTCTAATATCATCTCTGAAGAGGACCGCTGGGTTTAAAGCTGTATTCTGAGTGGAATAGAGCAGAAAATCTTTCATGAAAAAGCAAAGACTTGTACAATTACTTGATAGAATGGTGTGAAAAGTTTTTCTTTTTGTTTAATCAAGAAATAGTAAATTTGCTCAATGAAAATTAATTGGAGGGTGAAAAAATAGGATTAAAAGTAAAAAAAAACAGATATTTTTAATATTTTAGGTACTTCAACAGTTTACAATCCCACTGGCAGTCTGTTTAAATACTAGTTTATGTTAGTTTAATACATTTTAAAGGTTAAATCTAAACTGTCACTTTTTTGTTTCACTTTTCATGATAAATAAGAAATGATACCTCCATTATTGGTGTTTACAGTTAGCACTGCTTTAAATGTGGATGTAAAGCTGATCTTGCCTGGACTCTCTGGAAAAGTATATTAATATCTGTAAATGATTTACAGAAATTATAGTAATGCTGTAAAATACTTTTCACCGAAGATATACTTTGTATAAGCTTGTTTTTTATAAATTGCTTCTTAGATTTTTTTTTTAGGAAGATATATTTGTTTTAGCACATTTTGAAACTTCTTTGAAAGATAATTTACTTCTAATCACTGTCTAAACCTCTTTTTTATTTTATAAATGTTACATTCAAAGGCCCTTAGGATCGTTACATTAAAGTAAACCTTAAATCTAATCCAAAACTCTGGTTCTACTTTTTATAATTTTACATCTCAGTTAATGATCTGCCTGTGAGGGCCCACCTTGTGTGTGTGGAGCACACAGGCACTAATGAGAAGAGAGAACGCCCAGGCATCTCCTCCCAAGCACACCACCCCATTGTTTCCCCTTCTGCCCCCCCATCATTAGCTTAATGTGGCCCTCTCCCTCGTCCAAAAAGACCAGTTTGGCAGTGGTTTCACAGATGCAAATCCCTGCCCAGTGCTAATGGAGGTAAATGAAAATTAATTGATTCTCATTCAAAGGCCTTTTCAGTTGTCTGTTCTCCCTCTGTGTTTTATTAATATGTAGAAGCCGGCTCTTTAACAATGCAGCCTTGCCCCTCCACCTCGACAGTTCAAACATATTGCATTGTACTTGCCTTTGCTATGCAGAGTGGACGCGACAAAAGGGAGCAAGGGAGCACATCGTCCCGACACACGGTTATGTATGAGGCGAGAGCCTGCCCTCTCTGAGTCAGATCACTGCCCTGGGTGCGTCACATTTCAGAGTTTCAGTGCTGGTTTCTGCAACGGGGGTGTCACCCTTTTCATTATCTGCGTCTGAATTTTGTTGTCCCTAAAGAAGTTTCAAGTAGTTCTTCCACCAATGAAAGGTCCCACTTTTGTATTTGGATATACAGGCTTTAGACATTTTACATTTTACAAAAAATAACTAAATAAAACAGTGACTCACTCTGCTACTAGTAGTGACTGATATGTAACCAAGGTAAAGGCTAAAACAGGTGAGGAAAATTAAAAAGTCAGTAAATGCCTTAGTCAAATGCACTTACGGAGGGTTGACCTGTCCGGTTTTGGTTGTCTGGTTTGGGATACAGACAAGTGCGGCTGCAAATTAACAGGAGCACAGGTGTGTCTTGCAGTTTTAGTGTGGCTATCTCAAAAGACATGAAACGAGAACATTCCATTGTCCTGAATCTAGTAAATTTATTGTGAAGTATTTGGAAGGATAATGTAAGTCAGATGCACTTATTACCCATGGATGATGCTGTTGTACTGTATCTAATTCCTTTACTCTATCATTAGTGAGGTCCGCATTCTGGCATCCTGCATGCACAGAAATGTCAGTAAGATGCTTGTAGGATGCCCACACAAGTTATGCTCTTATTTTCTAACTTCCTCATAACAGTCAGGCTTCAGGAATGTAGTGTGCACCACAGTGCGCGCTTATCACTTAACCAACACTATTGGGCCCAATCCGAAGTGCACAATTTTTTAGGGTGTTGGAAAAAATGGAAAAATCCATGAAAAGTCCCTGCGTCCCATCTACTTGTCACAAACTCACCTCTACATTTCATTTAAAGTCCCACTCTTATCATATTTCGGTCTATTTTAAAAATGTTCCCAGTAGTTTTTTAATTATGATTAAGCCACTTTTAGCCAAAATCCACCTGTCTCGTTCTCTAGAACACAGTTTCTGCGAAGCGGCCGTAGTTCATTAGAAATCCACCTCCAAGTTGTGGGTGGAGCTGTTGGCTCAAAGTGAGCCTGATCCTGTTTTCCCATCATCTCCTTGTTTACATTCTCTAGCGCTATCTTAAAGCCCCTTACAACCCCAAACTAACATTTAGGGGTGCTAATTAAATGGCAAGCAATATTGAAGCTATCCAGCTGTACAGTTTTGAGCCAAATGTCAGCTTGGACGAGGAAAACTGAGACGTTAGTGGATTTATTTGTCTTCAATTGGATGCATCACAAAAAGGAGTGGAGTGATAGGAATGGCCCACTGATAGTAGTGACCCACTAATAGTAGCGGCAACGTCACAGCTGCAAGCTTCCCCTGGAACTTTTTCATCTGCTTCTAATGAGTAAAGAAATATTTAGAAAATTTTAGCTGAAATTTCTTTATATATGTCCATGATGAGAAGAATGCGAATCCTAAAACAAAGAAAATGTAATTTTCATTGGAGTGAGTCTAAAACTGTTCACTACAACCTGTCTCTCTTCATTCCTGTGGAAAAACTGTGCATAAAAGTTTTTTCTCTATAAGGTCATAGAGTGGCCTGCAATCTTAGATAGCCACTCATTTCTGTGTGCCCAGTACAGATTTGACCATAGTTTTGTCTGCAGACAGCCTATATCCACCTGTAAGAGCAGTTGTGACATAAGACATGCTGGAGACCTCAAGAAGAAGATTGCAATCTGGTACTGATCTGGTTACCACGGTGATGTGGAACTAGTTCTTCGACATATACAGATAATACAGACTTTTGTAAGCTTTTTCTCAAGCAGCTCCTCAAGTAAAAACATCTCTTGAGCCTTTGGTTCAGAAATCCAATTCAATTCAAGCAAAAGTTGCTTCAAAACTTTTTTGTTACTAACCCTGAGAACTCTGCCTATTTTTCCAGATAGACTAATAGAAGAAGTGATGAAACTTAGTTTCTGTTCTTTAGAAGGCATCCAAATCAAGTTAAAGTTCTTACACCTGCCACTTAGAGAACAGGAAGGGCTCCTAACTTTGAGATATAAAAGTTATACTTTTTATCATATCAAAAGTGGATGTCAGACTGCCGATTGTCACCATCAACCCCCCTCAAAACAGCTGGGATAATGAGGTTTGATGGATGGAGATGTCACTCATGAAAGATAAGCAGACCGGGCTCCTGCGGACTCCTCCGCTCCGTCTGACCTGCTTGTTTGCCGATCAATTGATCGACCTCTGTTTTCCTTTTGTGATTAACCAGGCTTGCTCTGCAACTTCCCTCCTCCCCCTCCTCTGCAGGCTGAGGAGCAGAGAATATAGGAGCGGTGAAACATTAACCAGACAGAGGAGAAGTGACAGTGATGAAATGAGCCCGGAGGGATGCTGCCGCTGTTATTGAGCAAAGGGCCTATTGTTCTCCAGTCTGTAAACTGCCGCCCAGGGTCAGATGAAGGGGTCACGCATTTAAGCCAGGTTTCCAACTTTTTACAGAAAGTTTCCCATCATAGACAAAACAGTTATGGACAGTGGGTCGCTATATAGGTATACTAAAACAAAGTTGGACGCCTCCATTCCTTCATGTCTTGATGTGCATCTAACATGACCAGAACGGTGGAGCTTCTTTAATAACTGTGTGAAAATCGTGCTGCTGGGTTTCTGGAAAGCCATGAAAATTATACACAAGGTCTTTAACTCATTAAATGAAAAAACACTCCCGACCTCCCAGAAAGTGCTATTCATATAAAACTGAATCACATTCACTGGCTGTGACCAGTGACAGATAGCTTTGCATCGTTCCACCGGCCGTACCGTGAGACCACAGTGCCCATCAATTAAACAAGAAAAATCTGACCGAAAAGCAACCCCCCCCAATCCTCCCAAAACAGGGACAGACACATATCCACTCCTAGATGTTCCAAAGTTCACTCATACAAATTCAGACAAAAAGCAACATGTTTCAGAATCCCAAACCAATCAAACCCAATAAAACCAACAAAGCTGGGCAAGGTTTTTGAGTGGGGTATGAATGAAAAAGAAAGATGGCCCTACAATGACAGCCAGTGAAAGGAGGGCCATTTGCTAAGCTATCATTCATGAGGTATGGGTCCCATGCCTGTACAAGCTTGCTCCCAGCTCTACACACTTGTTGCCATTGTGACGTGCTGGCAGAGAGAAGCCTCTGTAGTCCTGCGGATCAATTCAAACCCTGACAACACCACACTAAACCGGGGTGCCATTTGTTCAGAGGAACCCCCTGAAACTCCTCTCCCCATCTGTCAGGGGGCCTCAGAGGCACTTTGTGTCAATGTGTGTGTGTGAGAATGTGAGTGGGTGGGAAAAATAGGAGTGAGAGTGGAGGTTAATCAAGATTTGGATGTAGATGGGTGTGGGAGAAGGGCCCGGGGAATGTGTGGTAGGGAAGCATGGTCATTATGCTGATTTTCTTTTTTCTTTCAAGACATTAGAAGAATACTTTCTTTTACGTTCCTTGTTCCTGCAGCCAGGCCGTCTTTTGCCACCTATGCTGCCCACTTTTATGCTACAGCAAGGGTGGTCAAAGGAACAGAAATCTGGGAATCAGGTCAATTATGGACGGTGGCGTGCTGATAAGAGTGAAAGAAAGCATGCAGGAGAAAGAAGGAGTACCAGGAAAAGGGAGCAGGATTCAGTTTTTTTTTATAAATCATTTGGATGAACACTGCTGGATCCGTGCAGCAACTCTGACCCGACCAGGACGGCTGTTTTGTCAGATCTGTTGTGACGGCCTTAACTAGATCTGTTCTCACACAGACCTCCCCCTCGAGTGCCACATAAATTTTTTCTTTTTAATGGCGGGACTCCTTCCAGCATCTCCACACGCATCCGTGCACACCTGCAAATTCTTCAAGCCCGGCTTTATTTTGTGTTTGTGTCCGTGCCTTTGACGACTCAGAAAGGAAGCAACAAAGCAGGACAACTGTTTGTTCTTTACTTAATTGAGAAACCCAAAGGGAGCTTTTCAACTGCTTCGGTGCAGTAAGCTGCCTCAAAGCACAACTCCTGTTCAGTTCACACATCCATGGCCCTAAAAACCAACCGCGCTCTGTTTTCCCCTGACCGGAGTATTCGTATGGGGTTCATGTTGGTTCTAGCTCACAATGGGACAAGTGGTGACCTCTGGCCTTGGCACTGACCCATTCTCTTGCAAGGTTTAGGTGCTGGGACAGATGTGGGTAAACTTCCTTGAGTGAAAGGGGCCCACTCGTTAAAAGACTGCCTTATCTCAGTGAAAGTAAGCTTCAAAGTGGAAGGTGGGTTTAATTGGGAAAGGTCTGGATGTTGGGTTAGTGACAACAGAAGAGTAAAGAAATCAGAGATTTTTTTTTTATTCTACCAAAATTAACGTGTTTAGATGCTACATTATTTAAGAATTCAAACCTTCTGAAAGACATGCAATCTTGATAGAAATGTAAGCTGTAAAGACACACATCATTTTTAACATCCTTGTTATAGTCACAGATTTTATACATGGTATATTTATTTATTTATTTTTATTTAACCTTTATTTATACAGGTTGCCCTGAAGCTAATGGATGAAAACTATGCTCAAACAAGTCATTTAGTTTAGAACAAAGGGACTAAATGTAACATTTTATGATGAATCATTGGGTTATTTCACCTGTAGGTGGCAGTGCAGATCAAACTAAGCATGTTCATCCATGTTCATGAAAATTTGGAGAAAGCTGTATTAAAAGTATGAACTGTATTTTTTGTGTATGTTGATTCTATTTGTTATAAATGCAAATTACAAAAGGGTTTTAGTGGTTTATTTTTTGTTAGAAAGGGTTAAAGGGCTTTTCCTACCTCTGAGTTTATTTTGAAAATACTGCTAAAGCCAATTATTTGTTCTTTGCATTACAATGCAAATTTCTATTTTTTAAAATGCAAAGAAAACATCCGATGGCTAAATTTGAAGACATATTCCTTAACTTGCATTAGTTTTTGTTAAGTCAGATTCTAAACTACTGAACAATAAGTGTCTGATAATGGCAATGTGGAAATGACTCAAATAAATTTCTAATAATCAAAAAGTTGATTTTTTCTAAAATTATTTTTGAATCTAAAGTTGTTCTAAATTAAAAGTAATGTTTCTTGTTAAAATGGGCAAAAAGTTTTGATAGTTCAGTAAAAATTGATAGATTTCTAATTTTTTCTATAAAGTTATAACTAATTAATTTTAAAAGTTTAAGTAGTCTATTTTAATACAAGGAAAATTTTCAACAATGATATTAAAGAGTGGGACAAATGATAAGAGTTAGTAGTTTATGTTCATGATATTTAAGTTATATTTTACTTGGAACATTTTTTAAACGTAACCTGAGTCATAAACTTGGGTTTTGCTTTCAGCATTGTGTGCATCAGATCCTATTCAAGGATCAAAACTTGAGGTTAAGAAAATGTGTTTTTTATCGCTATTTTTTTAAGTTTTAAGTGGAACAATTAAATGGTGAAGCATCAAAGCTATTATGCAAATTGAATTTCTTGGAACTGAGTTTGTTTGTGGTTATATATGAATACATGTTCATAGAGAAAATATATATTCAAAAGATATATGTGATCTTTTATCTTTTTTGGAACATTTTCCGTAAAGTATTGAAATATTAAATAAACTTTTCAAATAATATTACCTGAGGCGGTAAAAATATTTATTAGACTTTGCTTTTAACTGGAAATCATTTGTAATACGAAATGTATCTGAGTTGAAGAGCTTTGTACAAAGCTATGTGATTCCTTTTCAAGATGTTTTTTTTTTTTTAAGCCTGTTCTCATTTTCTCCAGCTAAACTGTACCTGATAGTATTTGTTTACTGAAATTTAGTGGCATTTTATGGTGAGTTTATCCATTAACAAAAGACGGAGATTCTTCCAAAGCTAGTTCTGAGTTTGCCTGTGGTTGAACTTCTTGTTATGGTTTACTGGTTTTTTCCTGGTCATTTTTACATGCCAGTGAAACATCGAGCCTGACTGATGCTGGCTCCAGTCTGATGGATGCTGGAGAAGCAAATAATTAAAAGCATCATCCGACTTTGATACCAGAAGAGACGCAGTGGCTGAGAAATGTAATAAGAGGTCCTTTAAATCACCCCAAATGGGACCGCCTGGTCGGACTTAGTGGAGACCTTTTCTTCATCGGTCCGGATGCAGCCCAAAAATGTGAGGCATCTCACAGTGTGTCAGTGGGAGTACAAGAACCCGAAGAGTCCTAAGTGTGAACTTCTCATTTCTACCCTGCCCGAGGAGTCATAAATGTCTTGTTCCTATTGTGTGAGAACTCGTCCAGGACATTGTCTCTCCGGCTTCGCCCAGTAATAGCCAATAAGTTGAACATGGTCTCCTATCGAGCAGCAGTCTAGCATTCCTCACATTTTCAGTCGGCTGTCTGGTAAGAGGTCAGAAACGGCACCTTCAAGCTGAGAAACCTTGTTTTTGTCAATTTTCATGGTGCAAAAGGTTTGGTTGTCTCCACTCTGGAATGCTTTTGTTTTCTGCATGTTACTAAGCAAACATCCTGAGCGAACAGGTTTGCATCGACTACACAAACCAAAACAGTTAAAATCCACATCTGCTTAGAGTCATATGCAAGACTGTCATTCAAGGGAAGCATAATATGGTGTTGAATATGCTTATGTGCATTAACAATGTGTTTAAAATTATTAATACTGATTTCAATCTTTCAAACTAATTACATGTAGTTTTTCCATCAAAGAACAGATTTTGCAGCAGTTCTGGTTTCTATTAAACGTTTCAGATTAAATCGTGAATTTTGCCATTACTTTTGAGGCCATTTACACACCGCAGAGAAGATTATAGGTAATCATTATAATTTTCTAAATGTGAACTTTTTTAATACATTCAAGTTAGAAAAGCAAAGAAAAAACTGTTTTTTGAATTTCTATATCATCCATGTAAGGAAGTGATCATTTAAAATGTCGAATTTGGCACAAAGCCTTGAAATAAGTTTGAATTTCTATATTCTTTTTTTCAGTCATGAGTCCATGTCACATGTGTCGACGTGTTTTTCCTCTTAACTTTTTAATGTACCTGATGCACTTCCTGTTTCAGTTCATTCTTTTTTGTCATGTCTTTATTTTTGACATTTCTTTTCAGGGTTTGTTTACAGTTATACAAGATATTTTCCTAGTAAAAACATCAGAAACTATTACATCTGATTGGTATTTGGTTATCCCTCTGCATACTAATGCCAGACATCCAGTCATGTTTTGTTTCAGAGTAGATCAAACTTGCAGATCGAACATTCACTCTTTAAAGTGACCTGCGAAAATGTAGCAACTTTGGTTTATTGTCTTATTTCTGCCCTCTTTTACTTCTGTCTGTGTGTATGTGTATGGGTGTGCGTGTGTGTGTGTGGGGGGGGTGTTCTGTAACCATGCCAAACAAGAGTTGCTGGATGAATGCAATGAGTGTCTGCCGTCCTGACGGTGGCCTGATGCTGTCTCGTCTCCCACAGACAGCATTCTTCAGGTGTCTGATGGACAGACATGAGGCTTTATTATTGAATTAACACTGAGAGGAGATGATAAATAGGTTTTCTAGGGTCGGTTTCATTGTGAAGTTATAATTTTCAAGCATGATTGGAGGAAGAATTCTCTTTTGTTTTTTCTTTCACCGTCTTTTTTTTTGTTAAGATATTATCAAATGTCGGAATTATCTTCATGTTATACATGTGCTGAAATATTTTTAATGGGTGTGCACTCTATGTACAATGTGCAGAACATTAATCACATGAATAATATTCAAGCTACTGAAGACATCCAAGCTGTTGTTACGCTGATTCAAAAACCGTCACTCTTCCAACTGAGTCACAGCCATCCTTCTTCAGAAAACTAATTTAATGTCCATGGATGAATCTGTCAGCATCTGTCTTTGGGAAATGTTTTGGACCCAACCAGCCACGGAAAAACATCAACACAAATGAGACTGATCAGATTCTCTAGAGCAGGGATGTCAAACTCTATCGTACAAGGGACCAATAAGTCTAAAACACACTTTAACAGGAACAATGCAGAACAGGATAAATATTCACATTGAACACTCTGAAACTAAACTTTAAAACCGCAACTTTTTAACATAATTATGAACTTGATATAAAACATTACCTGTGATAATGCTAGTGTGAATGCTGTAAACTGAGTTTGGCCGCTGAAGATGCTAGTGCTGATAGCTGAAGATGCAAAAATTGATAGCTAAAAACGCTGAAGCTGATAGCCAGCTAAAATATTAGCTAAATGCTAAATTAGCCTAAAAAACGTAAAAAAAAATCTAGGTTAGCCAAAATAACAAGAATATAGCTGAACAGAAAAAAAGTATGTAAGTATTAATGATAGCGTTGCACATGCTGGATAAATGTATCCACAACCCTATCAATTAGCCTAACTCCAAACAGCCCAAAAAACTTTTAAAATAGGCCTAAATTAGCCAAAACCGCTTGCACGTAGCTGAAATATTAGCTAAACTCCAAAAATTGTAGTATATGTCAAAATAGTCTCTAGCTCCAGATGAACAGATAAGAAGATGGTGCACAACTACAGTAAATGTTCTGATGAAATTCCAATTAAGTTAAAGTTCAAAAGTGAAATCTTCAGAAGCAACTTTTGTCTTTTTGTCATACTAAACAATACAGAATGTGGGTTCTCTTTCGGGTTCAGACACTGCTGGTTTGATTTGATCCCACTTTTGTCAAATCATCCTTTGCTATGAACCCAGAACTCACCCTTGACTATTTCTCCCTTTTATTAAAATGTCCTCAAAGTGAATAGAAAAATTTCTCTCCTGACCCAAGAATTGAACTTATTCAGTTCTGTCTGTTGAATAACAACAGAAACCCAACACCCATCCATCCAGAGAACCCACTGAATCCCTTTTTGGGTCATGGGGCTGTGTGGTAGCAAACCCAGATGATGTTAAATGAAGGCAAAGTACAACCTGAACAGGTCACTGGAGTCTGGTCAATAATCACCAGGAAAAGTGCAGAATTAAACAACATATTTCCAAAGTTGCAGGGCCACACAGTCACATGCACACCTAGAGACAATTTAGAAACCCATGAAGTGTGGATTTTTTTGACTGTGAGAAAAGCTGGAGTCCCTGGAGAAAACCCATCTATGCACCAGGAGAGCAAACAAAGTCTACACAGAAACTTCCCTGCTAAGATTTGATCCAGGGCTTTCACCCTGTAGGGGGAAAGCTCTGACCACTGCACCACTGTGCAGCCTAGAAACTGTCAAAATGAATGTGGCACAAGAAACAAACCAGGAGCAAGGAAGTAGAGATGAGTTTATAACTTCTTGAGAATTTAAAATGTATACACTTAAGCGTTCTTTGCTTTTGTTCAGGAGTTTTAGAGAAGGGTCAAACTTTGATTTTGCTGCGAAAAGGCTTTGTTCAGATTACTTTTATTTTTTCATTAACATTATTTCAAACTTTTTCTTTGTTTTGTGTGGTCTTTTCAGTAATTACAGTAACCGGGGTAAGCACAGATTTATAATTCTGGTTAAAAACTAATTGTCAAGTGAGTCTACTTGAATCTCAAAGCATCAGGTTTTTTGAGATTTCAATCTAAAAATGCATGCTGTATTTTTTAAAATTATTTTATTTTCATCAATGCAGAAACCTGTTGACTGTCAAAGTAAAGTCCAGGTCACCACATTTGCCGTCTTCATCTACAAACGCCTCTCTGTGCTTAGAGTTGAGGGGAAAGTCAATGAGGAGCGTGACTCTTACTTGCAGTCATAAAAATAAATGGTAAAAAGGCGAAGCAGCTCTCTCTGAGGGATAGTGAACCCTGAGGGTCAGTGTTTAACTGCCCTAAATTTAAGGTCTTGTTTCTAGCAGATTATTAGACTTAATCTAGTAAAGAGGAGCATGAAGTTCCAATCACCCTGAAGGCTTATAGGGTCTCTTTGAAACAGTAGGGAGATTCACCCGAGTTGGCCATATGCTGCTTTCTCCATGCTGGGGGAAGGAATGCTTGGGGTTAACTCTAAATTAAAGCCCATTCAAACATTTTCTGGTGGGTTGCAGGTAACAGTCAGAGCAGTTCTTCATGTTGAGAATGGGCTGGGATGATGTTGATGGGATGCTGTGGTGAGTTGTGCCTCAGGGCAGGTGGACGGCTGGATACCACAAGAGTAGTGATGTGCATAGGGTGATCATTGTGGAGGCCCTTTGAACCGCAGGTGGGAATGTGCTTAGTCAGCAGGTAATTTTCTTCATCCTGCTTAAGGAAAGACCCTGGAGTCGGAAGCTGATGCTAACTGTGCCCGCTGTGGTGGTCTGTGACTGAGATTCACCAGTCTTCTTATGAGTGCTGCTCTTCCTATTTGATTGAAAAGTAACAAACTCACATTCACATAGTCCCAGAGTTACAATATTTGTGCTGATTATTCATCTAATAGCAGAGAATAAACATGTTAACTATTCAATAACAAATCTGGAAAAAAGAATCACGATTTATATTATTTCTATTATTAGTCAAAGTGTTTGTCAGCAACTTATTTTTTGCAAGCAATCGCAATATTAATATTTTTCTTTTTTTCATAAATTTGTGTTATTGTGTTTGTGAAATATAATAAAATAAACATTTTAGGGATAAGTTTGATTCAGCTGGATTTCAGATAAAATCTGCTCTCAAGTGGAGGCGTGTCTGTCCACTTTGAACTGCTCGCCTCTCGTGACACAGCGGGTAGGACTTTCGCGGTGAACCGCAGAGTTTCTGCAATTTTTAGACATTGCCAGTGCTTGTTATTATAGAAAAAATAATGATGGTCCAGAACAACGATCGGCTTCCTCGTTGTTGGATTTCTAATAGCAGACAGCTCCATTTCGCTCCGCCCACCACAGCTGATATTTCACTCTGTGCTGATATTCATCCTCAACCTCATTTATTAAAAGAAAAGATCGCTTTTCTCCAAAAACTATAAATAAATGTCGTATTATGTCTTTGGTTTAATAAAATCTCAATCATAGAATATAAAAAAAGTTTGTGTTTATCTTAGACTGTTTTATTACGCTGATCTCACGTTAGAACGCCTGAGGGTGTAAATAAATATTAACACGTTAATTTTGTTCCAATTAGTTGCGTACGTTAACGTACGCTCTTCACAGCCCTTACACTTGCTTGAAGGTCCTATGCGGTAATATTTGGCTGGATAGCTCGGATGGTAAAGTGCAGGGCTGGCACACAGGAAACAAGGGTTTAATTCCCAGTTGATACCTAGAGGGTGCAATGAGCAATTGATGGGACAATTAACATAACCATGGTGAGCTAATTAACATAATCCAGTTGGGTCCTTGGACAAGACCCTTAATGCTACCGCCTACCTCTTAACCAATGAGAGACAATAAAACACGTCAGAAATTGCCTGGCCAAACAAGGTCTGCGTCAGGTGCTGGGGAACCAGAGCACCTTGATGGAAAGTGGGCAACTGGAACAAGAAGGAAATGGATGAGATGTGAGAGCAGGGATCTGGAGGAATGCTACAAATCAAGTAATCCTACCCAAAGTGGTTACAAGCAGAGAATGTGGAGTTCGGAATTCACAATCAATGCTTACTTGCCAAACAACTAGTAGCTCAATGCTCTAACATCCACAAACGTCATCTGCTATCACAGCTTGAGATTGACAAACTTCAATACAAATACACCACGGGAGAGCCAGAACACCAGGTCAGAGAGGAGCCCATACCATACTCCCACCCAGAACTTGGGAACACAGACCCAATCATTACTGGTATGCTGAGCGAGACAGCAACTGACCTGAAAGACAAGATCGATTCTTGAGAACATAGTTTCAACACAGTTATGGAAAACAGATTCATTTTCAACATAAATAAGGGTTATTTATGATTCTCTGTGCACAGTATTCACATTTTTACTCATGAATTAATTAATTGATTAATTTCAAAGCACTTTGTGTTTCAAACTACTCCTTGTCACCTTCACAAACTCCTTTAGAGAGAAAAAAAAAATTCTATTGACACAATTTAGGTCAAACCCCTATATGTTTATTTCAGGAAAAAAAAAACATGAGAATGTGTGTAAAAAAAAAAACCTTGTCTAATGTCTGATAAAACACTGACCTTAAAATACAATTCCAACCTCACAACTTCAAAGCTATGATGTTTGATGTACTTATACTGATATAAATTAGGTTTCCGTTTTTTTTTTTTTTCAGCAGTTTTAGGATTCATTGACTAGGTCCCAACTCTAAAAGTTCAGATAACCAACAACACATAACGGGATATAATAAAAACATAAAAAAAGTCTCTGCATGCTATTGTCAGTGACCTTTCTCAATAAAATTGTTTTGATTTTATTTTTAAAGTGCAATCTTCTCCTTTCTGGGGCTTTCAAACTAACATTTGAAAAAGTTTGGTCTGTTTGGAAACCTGAGAGTGGCGTGTATTTTAAATATATTTTATATACAAAGTCGTGTATATTTGCTCTGTCTGTGAAGTAACATAGAGGGAAAAACACTCTTAGAAAAATGTTTTCTTTGTTTTTTTTTGCTTACTTGTGTAAACTTGATAAAGACCCTCTTATGATCTGTATACTGTGCTCACGAGTGAATGCCTCAATTTCAAAGAGAATTTAAATAAGGGAATATTACTTAAATTGCTCTTGTTTTTTGTTATAATTCAAAAAGTTTTAGAATCTGTTCCATTTTTTTAAAGTAGTTTCTGATTCCAAAAGTTTAGACAGAAAATGTCAAACTATTTATCTGCAGTGGTTTTATTAAAACTATTTTTATTTTTATGTTTTTGCTGATACTATTTTGAAGTATTGCTACTCGGTCTTAAATTTACTCCAGCCACCTTTGTCCTCCATCAAGAACTCTGTTATGTATTAAGCTGATTTCCTTTAACAGCTTTGCTGTCAAACGGCGTCATGATTCCTTCAGTCGCCCCTCCAGGATTGGAGCCATCAGACCAAAGGCATCTGCTGTTCCTCAGAGGAATCTTTTTGTTTCTTCCTAAAAAGGGGGACGAGTGACCGCAGGGGTCTATACCCACAGGCAAACAACATAACTCCTTCATCTCTACAAACCCACAAATAATGGAAGAAATCCTCGTACACAAAAACCTACACAACTGTAACACAGACACAATTTGTTTGTAGAAATAACTAAAGAGCTTCTGCTGATGGGATTTGGAATTTGCATAGGGATTCCGAAGGACACAAAAGTTCTTATTTCCATAATTGTTTTACACACTGTTTGTACAGTGGTGATACCATCAAGGCAAACAATTACAGACTGACTGTCCTTTGAGGGAAGGGCTGGTTGAAAGGGTGCTGGACAGACAGAGGTGTGCCTTTACAAATGGAAGGAAAACACAGAATTAGCAGGAGCGTGGGAGCATTGCATGTTTGAATGCGCCCTGTGCCATTGTCCCGTGCAGCAGCACAGCCCAGCTGCGAGTCCCTGCGCTGCTCACAGCATGAAGATCAAGGCCCTGGTCTCTTTGGCTTCCTGTTAGCTCACATCTAGCCTCCAGGTGGGCTCTGCTAATGAGTCTCAGTTTTGGTTCTGCTGTGGGCCTCTTCTTCCCAGAACTGGGGGGGTTGTAAAGGGGGCAGAGGGGGTCTGCTGGCTGGGTCAGTACCAAGCAGGGGGCTTGGGATGAGACAAGGGCGAGGGGCACAAGAGTGAGCTGAAATCACACGTTTCACAGCCCTTTACTGTGAGCTTGTGTGGTAGTGTGGGAAGATCAAGTGTGAGAGCCTTGGAAGGAAAAGTCTCGAGGCACATGAAGGTCCACTTTCTGCTCTTTGATGTATGTTTATTATAACTGACCACACAGTGCTCCACTTGTTTGTGTGTTTGCTGAATGGTCCGAGCAGTGGGTTCTCTTTGAGCACGGGAGTTATTCCAGAGTAAACACGTCCGCCTTCATCTGCGACGTTACAGAAGAGAGGGCAGTGACTAATGGGAGGGTTTGTCTGGTGCTGCCAGCCCCCACTTTTGTTTGGTGGGTGTTTGATGTGATTGATACACATGTTTTCAAAGACATAAATTGTCTCCTCTGCCATGTTTGGCCCAAAATAAAAGGTAAAGGGAGAGGCTGCTGACTGTGAAGTGTGTGAATCTCCACATCACAACAAAAAGGAAGGGCGGTGATGTTTGGAGATTAGAAGAGACTTTGATCATGGGATGATGTCTGAAGTGACCACAAATGTTGAAGTACCGTCAGTCCCCAGCTATTATTTTGGCTGTTCTGAATGCAGATCAGTGCTGCATTGGGATGGATTTAGCAACAAATAGGTCTCTATTTTTTTCATGACGTGAACAATAAAATACGTCACAGTAACCCATGTGTCCTTGTGCAGGAATGTGCTTTGCTCAGCCTGATTGACCAAACTGAGACCTTAAGGATCAGGTCAAAGATTGGTATCCACCAGGATCTTTACAAGCTCAGCATTTTCTATAGATGGTAAAATAATGGAAAAAAAAAACAAACCTTAAAGCAGTTTTGAGAAGGATCACCAAATCCAAGGATTTTGTCCAGTTTTAGGATTTACTTACAAAAATACAGATTAAAAAATATAGATACAATCCTAATTTAAACCTGGTAAAAAAAAGCTCTTGCTATCCTTGACATGTTTACATTAACAGTGGGGTCATCTGGACCTCACAAGACAGCGCGCTGAACTTCTTTTTTCAAGGATTCCCACCCTTGTCCACCTTTATCATGGGAGGGATCACACATAAATATAAGGTTGGGATCATCTGAACCCCATAAGATAGCACAAGGGTTAAACCAAATACATCAAAGAATTGACATTCAAATTCTTTGAAATTAAGATAATTCATTTAAAAACCTGTTGATGAAATCCACAAAAAAACAAATGTTGCAATATGATTTTTTTAGTCACATAGACAGCCCGCATCCGAATCCGTCCCTACTCCTATGGCTGCCCCTACAATATGAGAAATAGAGAGTAGGCAGACGGGTAGGTAAGCATTTCAAATTCAACCATTGTTTCAATTAGTCGGTTTAAGTTTATGCTCACGGTGTTAGTTTAAGATATTGACATGAGTGTTCTTTAAAAAAAAAAAAACACATTCTTTACACATTGTCTAAAATTTGATACACAAATTTTTAACATGGTGTAACTGTATTATAAAGAAGTAATAATCAACACAATTTTCATTTTTTTTAAATACAGGAAGAATGGCAAAATACTCCACAACAATGGCACTGATGGATTTAACCGAAGGAATATCTGCAGTAGCTGACAAAAAACCCTTAAACAAAACAAAAAAAACCAAATAAAAACACCATCAGAATTTTATGGACCTCAATAAAGTATTTGACACCATAAACCACAACCTTTAACTGAAAAAAAAAAGAAAAAAAACAAGTAAAAATGGCATCAGAGGAGTTTCTTTTGCCTCAGACACTATGAACTTTATGAAGGATTTTTGGGAAAAGGTTTATATATATATATTATATATATATATATATAATATATATATATATATATATATATATATATATATAATATATAAAATCCCCTAGGTAAGATATTTTTTTCACGTTTCTGTCTATTTTATTTTTATCGGTCAGCTTACGTTGCTTTTGCCAAACATTTGTTATATTTATCTTGGATTTGTCTTGATTCAGCGCTTGGGTTTGGTCATGTTCTGTTTTTCCTGTCAGTATAACCATGTTCAGGTTAATCATCCACAGCTGTTTTCATTTAGTTAATCAACCTGAGTGAATTTAAGTGTCTGGTTTTCAGTTTTTTATGGTCAGGTCGTCTGCTCTTCTCAGTTCTGTCATGGCACTGGTTTGGCATCCTGGGTTTGTCATGTCAAGTGTATTTAGTAAATCTTTGTGTTTCTACCACCATGTCTTTTCTCCTGCTTTTGGATCCTCCACCACCATTGTTGACAGTATTACAAAGAAATATATTTGGTTAAAATGATTTAACTGATTTTGTTTGATGGTGCAGGCATGATAAGTTTTCCTCTTTCTGTCCCCTTTCGTTTTCATCAAGTAACTTATTGTTGTTTGCTATGAAAATGAAATAGATTTTAAAAAAAATCATAACAATTTATGAATTATTCTCAACATGAAGTTTTTAAAATCAGCTAAACTTTTCCCACCAAAAGTTTTTCATGGAAGCAGCCATTTTTAAAATGAGCATCAAAAGCCCCTCTGCTTCCCCTAGTGGAATAATGAATAACAAGGTAGAAAACAAATAAAGGTACTTACAACAAAATTTTAAGAGAAGGTTTGATCATGAAAATTAGACAGGAGAATCAGATAGTTGTTGTTGTTCACCTTTTGGCTTATCCCATTCGGGGTTGCCACAGCAAAACAGCATCCAATGTTTCGCATTAGTGATTTGGCAGAGTTTTTTTTTTTTTACCTTCCTGTCGCAACCCTGTTTTTGAAAAGCACAGGGGAACCTTGTCCCAAATATATTGTTTTTAAAAAGGTTTAAATAATTTTTTTAATATTAAAAAGTAAACCCATTTTGTTATGAAAAAATAACCAAATACAAGATCCCAAACACTCATAAATTGATGTTTGTTTGATCTCAGAACAAAGAAATGAAATCATTTGACATATTACTTTTTTTGCACAATTAACAGCTTTTGATAAATTCACAAGTGTCATGATCAGCCTGTTATGCAGCTGCCGGCCATCCTGTTCTGCTCGTAAGCAAAGTTAAGAAAAGGCAAAGATTATGGCTTTTCTATAGTCCTCTAACCTTCTTTATGTGTGCAAAAGAGTTGGTTTTACTGAGGCGCCATCATGAATCTCCCGTGGTGCTGGTCAGTGAGAGTGGAATACCCTGTTTCATGGCTTCACACCCATGCCATAAAAGAGTCTTTGTCACCCGAGAGTGGGGTCATCTCGCTTTTCCACCGGCCAATAAACGTTCAGATTCTCCACCTTTCTTATGATTTTGTTTAGCTCAGAGCGTGCAGACAAAAGTGCAAAGAGTCGAATTATTCACAGGGAAATGAATAAAGGATTCATTTGCATTGATTTTACTCTTGCATAAAGGGAGTCATTTTTTTGTGAGAAAGAACTCGAGAGCAGATCATGTCTTTAAGCATGAAACCCAAACAAAACGATCAATAGTATCTTTAATATAGTATGTAATCAGGAAGAGGGATGCCCAAAGATGCTTTGTGTATTAGCCTGAAGGATTTTCCACTTCATCTGTAGACATAGATAGACTTTGACTTTTGTGTTTGTGACATTTCTGGTCACAAATTGAAAAGACATCAGTTTAAATTTAAATAATTTGGCCTGTGAAAGTTTGGAAGGGTCCTTTTTACATCTAAACGGACTCAGGAACCAGTGTGTTAATTTAACAACAAATGTGCCTTTTTTCCACATTGTGTTTTGCCTGGTTGACTTAATCACCACAACCGCTGAATAAGCCTGTTCTCCTTTAGGAGTATTTGGTCTTGGGTGGAATGGATTAGACACAAATCTGTTTATGCATGATAAGTTAAAACAGTAATTTTCTGCTTCATTTTTACCATTTGCATGTAGATTCTTTGCAGGCATGCTGATTCCTAATTTACCAGAGAGATATAGAGGTTTACGTCAACCTATTTGTCTATAGCTGGTTGTTGGTTGATTGTTCCAGATTAAGGTAATAAACAAATTATTTCTGTCATTGTTGTGAGGATATACAACATATTATTTTCATAAAAGTTACACAGCAGATGTTAAATGTGAAAGGAAATTCCATATGTATTGGTTTATTATTAAAAGTGATCACTATATCCTTTGGTTAGCCCTTTGATTAACCGTTAACTTATCAAATCCAATTAATTGGTACTCCACAAGTTTAAAGACTGTTGCCCAAACTGAATTCTTCCCATCTTCCTTCCTCTTCATTTATCCATCCAAACAGAAAGTTATGAAAAAATAATGTCTCATAATTCAGGCATAACTTTTTTTTCAATGACGTCACCAATAATTAACAGTCCGCTAGCGTTAGCGCTGAGCTTCCAGCCCTCAAATATACATAATAGCGGTTTTATTACTTTAGAAAGGTCAAACAAAAAAAGTACTTACATTTAAATGTAAATGTCTGTGGTTTACAGTGCACCCACGTCAAGAAAAGTACTTCTCAGTGCCTTGTGATGGAGGACTTTGTATACCTTCGCTTGGAGGGTAGGATTAAAAAATATGTGATATATAAAGAGGAAAAAACTTTTGGATTGGATCCTGAGTTGGGAAAAGAGTTACATGTGTTTGGCCAAAAGAGTACAAAAGAAACTGCAAAATGTCAGCTTATCAGCTTTCGAATATCATCACTTTCTCCAACGGATGGCTGAAGTGGCTCTGCCCAACTGTTCTGTTCTATTTTTTAATGGACCTACAACTGGTGGAGGCCCCCAAGAGGAAGAGTTTGTACTGTTTAAGGGTCTATTTTACAATAGAAGTACTTAAAATACAAAATATTGTACTGTACCAAACTGCAAAGTGGAAACAAGGCTTATTTTTCCACATCTCTCCATTTAAAGGGCTAAATGTAGGGAGGGGTAGAGGAAGAATTTGGATTCGGACTTGGTGTCATTTAATTCTGTCCTGGAGCAAACTGCAACTATTAATTTCCCCTCCATGATCAATTTTCACGTGGTTGGGACTTCCATGAATTAAAAGGGAGGCATCCATTCGTCACAACCAAATCTGAGTCCTTGATTGGTCAAAGTTTGACATTGTTCAACTTCAACGTGCCTGAAAACAGTTGTAGAAACTTGCTATACGTGAAAGTGAGTTTTGAATATGGAAGCCTGAGACACACATTTCTGCATGTTTACTTAGATTTTTTAATTGGAGGTGGCTGCTTGAATGCATCTTGCTGAGGGTGTTGTGAATGTAGCTTCCGGCTATAGAATACAGTAAAGCTTAGCCCAGTGCTAACATTAATACGTGACAACATTTTTTTTTAAAACCGTTATAGATTTCTTTTGTTTTCTGGTTTAGTTTGAACTCAAACTAGTAACATTTCAATTTCTTCTCTTTTTTCAGCAAATATAAAATATTGGTCACAGCTGACAATAGAGAAAACAGAAACTTTGATGGCTGTTGTGCTCACATGTTACACATTGGAGTGGTGCACCTCAATCTCGGATATTACCAGAGTAGCTTTAACACTGCAGGTACCAAAAACCAGTCATGAAGGTTAACAGAGGTATCCTTCCCCTGCTGCACTGGGACCACCAATTCTTTAATCTTCTTTACCCCTTCACATTTGATCCTTTGTCTTGGAGTCCCCACCCTCTGTTTTAAATGTTGTGCATGGGGCTGAAGGGGATGCCTGTCCCATGGAGTGTAACCCTGTTCAAGAGTGCCCAGAAGGGCCATATCTGTCATAGCACATTCCACTGTGCAGCTATGAATGAAGTGCTGTGGTGCGCCCGAGCAGCAAGTGTGGAGCTCAAAGGCCGACTCAAACGCTGTAATGTAATTATGTGGACAGTCCCTGAGATCCATTAGCTTGAAATTGTGCTGCAGACCCTATTCAGTCAGTAGGTTACCATGTCTTTCCTAAATGGGGGGTGGGGGCGGGTGGAGGGCTCTGAAGTCAGCTGAAAGAACCTCCTCTGTACTTCTGGTGCTCATTGTCTTTTTAAGCCTGTTATTAGGCGGGAATCAAGTTTCAGCACTCCGTTGATGACAGCATCAGAAACTCATTTTACTGTGGGATCACAAACTTTTTAACTCCCTTAGTGACACCTCCAACACTTTTAACTAGGTTGTTTGTCAGAACAATTATGAACACTCTATTAGTGAGAATGCTGCACTTATGATTTGTAAAACTATTTTTATAAGTCAGAGAGAAAAAAACTTACTACACTGCAAAAATAGAATTTCAAGAAAGTTAAAACCATGCTTCAAGAATTAAAATGTCTGAATTTTTGTCTTGCTAGAAAACTAATCTTTACAAAGAAGTTTTTCAATAACAAAACAAGCTGAGTTTAAGAAAAATATCTCAGTGACTAGAATTTTTTCCTTAAAATAAAATTTCTTGGTTAGACTATTTATTGACAGATTTTTTTTTTTTTTTTTTAATTTTAAGAATTTCTGACTTACTTCTTGGGAGCCTGTTTTGCTATACAGTGATGGGAGGTAAACTCAAGAGAAACCGTGATACTGATATCTTGGACTAATGACACTGACAGAAAAAACAGGTAAAATCTTGGTTATTTCACTTAAAAACCACTTAACAAGTGGCACATGAAAGCTCCTTTCTCATCTGGGCATTGAGATGAAAGTAGAGATTGCATTAGTCTTGTAGTTTACAAAACATGTCTTAAACATTTATTTGAGAATCACATTAAAGGTTCCAGTCATTTCCAAAATTCAATTTAGTGCTTTGTGTTTACCTAATCTCTGGCATTCGCACAGACACCAGTGCAAATGTCCAAATGCGTCACTGCACAACTTTAAAGGCTTTTCCCATGTATTGCAGTCTAGTGACCCATTCTAAATAACCTATATCATTGGGGAACTGCTGTTTATAAAGGAGTCCATTGGAACGTCTGCTGAAAGGGTTTTTTTGGGTGGAAGCCTGGATGAAAAGTGTAAAGGGGAGGATAAAAGAAAGCATAGGAGATGTCAGGACGCCTTTGGTTGGAAAACAAACTGCAGAGACCAATGTGAGTTGACTTAATCTGATTAGACTAACCTCATCAACAGCCCACTTAAAAGGGAGAAGAAAGCCTTGCAGTGGGGCGAGAAGGAAGAGAAAGGAGCCCCTCTCTGTGGAGAAAGCCACCGGGGCTGTGTGAATAAACCACATTGTACTGGACATGCTGGTCTGCAGATGGCAAAATGACAACAAGCTGCTTGAAAAGTGAGGCAAATATAATTGATCACAGGGCCTTTTCCCAATGCAGGTATGAAAACAGCTAAGGGAGTAATGAGATTAAAGAAGAATGAAATGAAAGTTCATTATGGAAGCATTGCTTTCCCTCGCATTTGTGGTGCAAACATGCAGCTTTGAAGTCTTTCACTGGATGCACCCATCCCACTAAGGCCATGAGAAATTTCTCAAAATTCATAATCATTTATTCAAATGCTAACTTCTTATGAAGCACCCTGCTGGCCGAGTAATACATCAAACAAAGCGGAGAGAAAAAAGATGATGTGGGTGAAAACTTTATCAAACGCCTGTACAACACATCTTATAAAACATCTCACTTTAAGAATAAAATTCTCTTATGTACCACTAAAAAACGTCTTTTACACAAAAAGTTTGTTTTGACCAATGCCAACAAATCCCTGCTGCCAGAGTGTGAGCTGGAAGCAGCACCTGCAGGAGTCCTTTTACTCAGATTAGATCTGCTGGTGTCAGGGATCTGACTTCACGCGTTTAAAGACTTCAGAGCACTAACTGGCACTAAAAGGACCTTTGAATCCTGCTGTCATCTCCAATTTAGAAACACAACATCACATGACTGAACTGATACTGTCAGTGCCACCTCTTTCAAAAGAAGTATCCAAAACCTTGATGGAAGTCATATTGTTTCTTGGAACATTTTCAAGGACATGGCATGATTTATGTCCTATTAAAAAAAATGGTAATCCTTATTTTTTTCATGTCAAAAAAGTCATTATCTCAGAATATATTAACATTTGACTGTGGCTCTAAAATCATAAATATTTCACCATTTTATGATAATTTATTTAAAGAGAAGGGTGTGTATATTTCTGTTCAAGGTATGATAATGTGGACTGCTTATGTGTCAAATTTTAGTTTAAATGTAAAATTTTAAATATTATACATTTATTTACAGCTAAAGAAACAATATATTTATTGGTCCAAAAAATATTTTGATTTTTCTTAATTTGTGCTTTTTATTTCCCAACACCACCCTCCCAAAACTGGATATAAAATAGCTTAAACAAGGGTCTGCAAGCTGAGGTTTCAGATCCATATGAGGATATATTATCCCTTTATTTTGACTTTTTGTCTTTAAAACAAATGCTAATGCATGGCATAAATAATAAATTAGTAATTTAAGTTTTGTCATTTATGTTTCGATTTGATAAAGGTTAGATCGACTGTCAGAGTGGGTCATTATTAGAATAATCTTAAGTTCATATTCTTATTTTCTGCTGGACAAAACCATCTTTTTGATGTATAAAGTTAAATGCATTTACATGTAAAGATTTTTGTTAAGAATTTAATTGTACTCCAATTTTGTTAGTTTTGTACTTTTGTACTTTGTACTTGACAGTAAAAGGAGAGAGAGTCATGATAATAGAAAAGGTCATGTTTACCATTTCTGTTTTTTAAATTCAAATAAATCAGCAGCAGGAGGAGGATCTTATTTGATACAGGGTGCATTTTATTTGAAAGGAACTTGTATGTGCTTTAGTCAAATGTAAAAGAAGTTAAATTGTTTTATATACACATCAATATATCAGTGTTATAATTCATTTATTGATATTTAACAGTCCCAAAAACATACATTTTGTGTATTTTCTAAGCAATAAAGTTGGACTTTGTGGCTCTCGCTGGGTTTTTGCTTGTGAGAAACTTGACGACTCTTTTAGGGTTAAAGTCCCACTCCTATCATCTTTTGATCTGTTGTATTAGTATTCCCAGTGGTTGTTTAATTATGCCATTTTTAGCCAAAATCAAAAAACCTGTTTCGTTCACTGGAACATACTGTATTTTATGCAGAGCGACAGAAGTTCATTAGACGTTCACCACAGAGATGTGGGCAGGACTGTTGGAGCAGAGTAAGCCTGTGCTCATTTCCCATCATCCCTTTGTTTACACTCTCTCTCCCACAAGCTTACATCCCATCACAACCCCAGCTAATATTAGCAGTGCAACAAAAACAATGAGAAATATTGGAGCTAGCTGTACAGCTGTACAGTTTTGAGCCAGCTTGGACGAGGAAAACAAAGACGTACGTGGATCTCTTTGTCTTAGAGTGGATGCATCGGAATCTTAGGAGGGAGCTTGTAACCTGTCGATTGTCGTTTACAAGTAAAAACTACAATATTTTTCAAACTACATCTTTCCGCCTGAACATGATTTGCCATGTTTGAATAAAAAATTACTCAGAAAAGCCATTTTGATCTTACTTGTCATTTTATAGATACTCCATCATCAGAAAGATGCTATAAATGCATGTTAAAACACAAAAAATACAATTTTCATTAGAGTGGGTCTTTAAAGGTTGCAGACCCCTGATCTAAAAGTAGTACAATTCACAAAATAATGTGAAATTGAAATCATTGTTGACATCTAGACATCTTTAGAATATTATTAATGCTTAGTGTTGTTCCTCCTTTTTGCTTAATTTCAGCTCTGAAATATCCCAAACGTCTAAAATAAAGCAAAAACCACCCAAACAGGCATTGTAACTTCTCCATGTTTGGGATTCATTGTGTTAAATGCGACTGCAATAAGCGCTTGATTTGGGAATGTGTATAAAGAGATTGTCCAGCCAACACCAGCTAATACAGATATAATTGACTCTCCGTCTGTATTCTGCACATGGATTTGGAGAAGTGCACCAGCTCATTGTACAACAACAAATTAAGCTGGCAGCAGTCAAAAGGAGAACTGAGCACTGAGCAAACCTGAACAACGGGCTACCGAGCTTTACTAAATCTGCAAACACAGCTTCTGCCTCCTTTCTGCCACTTTCATCTCCTCCGACAACAGACTTCTGCCTCATAAAGCCAAGACGAAAGCAGGTACTTCTGGTGTCTGGTGAATGTTGTTCATTAACAGTCGCCGTTCTCCACATTTCTGAGGCCACTGATGTCGGCATCAGCTTTAATGCTCCTCTAATGACAAAGTCACTTGAGAAGTTTCTTGAAGTTAAATTTCTTTCTTCACTGTCTTTTATCAAGTCTTTGAAATGCAGGAATGTAGAGGAGGAATTACAGATGGATGAGTTCTTGAGAAGACGCCGGACTTCCTCTGACTTCAGATTGAGTTTAACAGGTGCTCCACGACTTTTAAATAGTTATCAAATTAAATTCCCTTTTTGCCCCGCTGCTAGAAGCAGTGGTTGCAGAATCTTTGTGTGTGTCCCCAGCAGAATTAACGCAGCTTCATTTGAACCAATCCGAAAGCAAATAAAGGAGACGTGAACCCAAGCACACACAGCTGGCCCTTAAGACTCAGGAGGGTCCTGCGTAAACAAGTGTCCAGCATGCCCCGGCACAGATCCCCGAGGTGGGATATGAGCCCCTGAACAATGACTTGTGCTGCCACAGCGACGGGGCGGATGCAGGACTTAAAGTTTTATTACATTTGGCTTACTTTAATACTGGTCAAGGGGGGATCACAGACTTTGTCGTCAGTTTGAAGACTACAATGACATCTTTGCCTCCTTGGAATTTCTAATGCCACCATTGTTGCCTGAGGCCCACTAACTTGACATGGAAATGTGTCACTGTTTTACTCCAAATTATAGAAACAAGAGGGAGCAGCAGCTGTTGTGTTCTCATCGATTTACTTGTTTCCTTTTTTTATAAATATAAAATCATTTTATAAGTAGACTGAACACAGAAATTTTTTTTAAGACCATTCTGGCCAAAAGGATCTAAAATAGAATGCACAAGTTGTTCCAAAAGAAATCCTCACAACATTCAAGGTATGTCAGGATTCATAAGTGTAAGCAAAGTTCCACTCAAACTACATTTCCATCTATTTTAAAACCGTGCAGTTTTTCTTTAATTATGATAATGCTATTTTTAGCCATTATTAAAAAGTATTTTGTTTTCTAGGACACAGTTTCTGCAGAGCAGCAGGAGTTCATTGGAAATTCGCCTCTGGGTTGTGGGTGGAACTGTTAGTGCGAATGTCAGCCTCAACTGATATCCCAGTATTCCTTGGCTAACACTCTCTCCCGCTAGCTAACAGCTCCTCACAACCCCACGCCAACATTAGCATAGCTAAAAAAAATAAGATGAGCAACATTGGAGCTCTGTAGATGGAAGCTCAGACAAGGAATGTAGAAATTGATTAATCTATTTGTCTGCAATTGAATGCATCAGAATTAGAGCGGAAATAGGAGACTTTGGACCGCCCACTTCAGTTGTTGTGTTATAAACCCAAGATTTTTCAACTGCAGACTTTCATCTGCTTTTGATCTGCCATAATTTGAATGAAGAAACAGTCAGAAACGCACTTTTAATGTTAAATTCTTTTACATATATCCTCCATGTTAAAAACACAAAAAACACAATTTTTATTGCAGTGGGTCTTTAACAAATAAATATCTTTATTTATTAAGAGAACTGAACATATTATTACATTCTTACAAGTAAGCTTTAATAATTTTCTGAAGCTTTTTGATTAAAAGTTTCCTAAAAGTGTTGATGTAAAAAGCTGGATTGTAAATTAAAAGTGTTTTACTTTTTTGACATTTAAGTTGCCGTACATGCCCTGCTTGATACATTTATAAATAGATAAACTTAGTGGGACTTTGGCAGCTAAATTTTCAAATACACTTCAGGAAATAAAGAGACTTTATGTCTCCTCTTGGGAAAACCTTCAAATAACATAATCAATTTGAGTTTCACAATGAATGAAAAACACTAAACAAATAATTAAAGTCTGAGTTTTAGCAGTGCTGCTTTAAAGAGATTTGATACCATGTCATTCATTAAAGCCAACCATCAAAATGCAAACTCTGTAGTCTCTACTACAGCAGAATTTCCTTCATGACGGCCTGCAACATTTTTATGAATTATTTTCTAAATATTCAAGAGCATTTTTGCTTCTTATATTTAGGGCTTACAAAAAAAAGATTATGTGTATCTATGAGGCAATGAGGAAATGCAGAATTTTTAAGAAAAAAATGACTGCTTAAAACATTTTTGACAGGTTTTAATTCATTATTTATTATGCTGCTTTAATTTAATAAATCCTATCATAGCTTTCTTTTATGCTTTTCCTTTAGCTTAATATGTATTTATCACATTATTTTTATTGCCTTACATTTTATTTTGTGTCAAAGTAAATGAAGAGAGGGGCATTTCAAAATAGAGTTAGAGAAATGTGAAAAATCTCAGTTTCATTTTTGGGACGCCCTCTTGTGGTCATTTTGAGGAAATGTGAGAATAAATATTTTTAATTCTTTATACAAAATTAAGAACTTTAACTTGGTTAAAATATAGAACTATATAATTCATTTATATATGAGGGAAAACACATTAACATTTAAAATGTCAATAAAAGTTGAGTCTTTAAAAGATTTATAAGACGACTTTTACATGAGCATCACAAGGTGGCGCCCTCCTTCCTTTTCACTTTTGTTTACAGAAGTTCAATAAAGGGTTTCTAGTTTGTTTTTTATATGTTTGTTTATTTTTGGAATGGAAGCCTGTAGTATTTTACTTTAATGCATAAACATCAATGGATTCAACGTCACATTTGACGTGGGTGTGCTTTTTCATTTAAATTATCTGGTCATGCTAATTAAAAAAAACAACAACAACAAATATAAACTTTATAATAATAAAACTGCTATTTTAAAAAGTGATCATATATTTGTGCAGATGTATTATGTATAGTAATGATTTTTCCTTCTTGCGCCTGTACTAGGGCAAAAAATTGTAATCTGCAAGTTTTGGCACGTGCTCGCCGCAGACTGGAGGACACTGGGCGCGAATGGCACGCGGACAGATGTGCACCCCTCCTCGTCCTTCCCCTACCTCCCCTCTTGTTTGAGCTGCTCCCGCTCCAGGATGATTGACAGCGGGTTGGTGGCGCAGCCAATCCCCGCGCGCGCTGGCCAATTTGCATAAAGGGGGCGCATGCCATTGGCTTGGTGCGTGCCGCTGCGCACCGCCTCGCGTGCCATGACAGCTGTCTGCTCCTCTGAGGGCCAAAGACGAGTCTTAAAATAGATCAAAACGTGCGTTTGAGTGAAAGTCTGCGGATTTCTCTATCTGATACTTTGCAGAACGTGTAACACAACAAGTAAAATGATTGAACAGTTTTGTGAGATAAAGTCTTTTACGCACTGATTTTTATTATTCTTTAAATAATACTCTGGATAATTACCGTGCACTAACACGCGCACATTACAAAAATAAAAATAAAAATAAAAAAGCAGGAAGCAAAGATCTTAAATTCCCAGTTTTATCACCTCACAGCCCGACCCGACCCGGCTCGGTCGCTGCGCGCTCCGCTTTGTTGTTTGTCCCTGCAGGGCTGATTGAGCAGCGCGTGACTGACGGCCCGCGAGGGTGTTGTCCAATCAGCGGCCTGCCCCGCGCCCAATGGGTGAGGCCTGCCTGTCATTGGCTGAAGCGAGTGTGGGAAAGAATGCAGAGAGGGTTTCACACGAACTGGGAGCACGCGAGGCGTCTATAAGAACCGCAGCGGCGTGTGTCGGCGGCAGATGTGGAGAGCTGCTGTGCGCGGTGCGGTGCGCGCTCCCGTCCTCACATGACAGCGCAGTGATAGCCAGGCGGAGGAAGACGACTCTCATGATCCTGCAGTGATTTGCTTCCAGAAAGGGATTTAATTGTTTTTACCTGTGTGGATCAATAATGCCGGCTGACAGCATGGAAAAGCAGACGGCTTCTCCGATGGCCGGAGCGCCTGCGAACGGATCCCACACGCCGGACAAACCCAAGAACGCCAGCGAACATCGAAAAGTAAGGAGTTCTCACATGAAGAGACGCGCTATTCTGTTCATTTCCCCCCTTATTTATCAACTCTATATTTGTGTTTTTCCAGTCTTCCAAACCCATCATGGAAAAACGCCGGAGAGCGAGAATCAACGAAAGTCTGGGACAGCTGAAGACTCTCATCTTAGACGCACTTAAGAAAGATGTACGTTAGAAAGCAAACAAATACAATCTGATCTTACTTTGAGAGCCAAAGTTCAAGGATTTATTGTCTCCTGCAGAGTTCCAGACACTCCAAACTGGAAAAGGCAGACATCCTGGAGATGACGGTGAAACACCTGAGGAACCTGCAGCGCGTGCAGATGAGCGGTAAGTTCAGCTCGGAATCAAACCATGTCGGGATGCGACAGCCACGTCACTGATCCCATTTCCTCTTGTTCCACAGCAGCGCTCTCGGCGGACGCCTCGGTCCTGAGCAAATACAGAGCCGGATTCAACGAGTGCATGAACGAGGTCACCCGCTTCCTGTCCACCTCTGAGGGGGTCAATACGGAAGTGAGGTCGAGGCTCCTCAACCACCTGTCCAGCTGTATGAGTCAGATGATGTCCATGAACTACCCCCAGCAGACTCCGTCCCAGCAGGCGCACCTGGCGCAGCCGCTCCACGTGCAGCTCCCGTCCTCTCTGCCCATCAGCGGCGCACCCATGACCTCCAAGCTCAGCCCCGCCGAGGCCGTGTCCCCCAAAGTCTTCGGTGGCTTCCAGCTCGTCCCCGCACCTGACGGACAGTTTGCCTTTTTGATCCCTAACCCGGCCTTCGGTTCCGCCACGGCACCGGTCATCCCGCTTTACGCGAACGCGGGGGTGCCTGTCGCGGTCAACGCCAGCCCGGTGCACGGCAGCTCGGCCCCCACCGCCGCGTCTCCGGTCCACGGCATGACCTCCTTCTCTGGGGGGTCACAGGCGGTCAGCCCGGTGGGGGTCAGCACGGGCTCAGAGAGCAGCGAGCCGGTGTGGCGGCCCTGGTAGCTGAAAGACATTGAAGGGAATCTGTGCGTAACGTTTCCACATCGGACTGATGCGCACAGCTGTTGCGGGGGAAGAACTCTCCAGCGGGATACCCCCGCACCTCTGCACGTTTCGTTTTATGGAACAGAGAGTTTCGCCTTTTATTGCTGCCGACTCCAACATTTGGGTGTCGGTGGTAAAGATGTAGATTGAAGATCAACAGGAAACTTTTCTTATGAAGTACTTTTATGAAAAGGTTTAGTTTTGTACAGAGGTGGAAATGACTGTTAAACCAAAGCTGTGTTTTATATTCTGTATTGTTTTGCGTTGAAAAGAAAGTTTGGGGGAAATCCCGTTCTTTGAATAATAAAATACATTTAAAAAAATCCTTGCTGTCTTGTTTTGTAAACTGTGAATTTCTCGTGCGTAAAAAGAGGAATTTGTCTTGAGTTTGGCGGGAATTCTTCACATCTGTCTGCTCAGTTGCTCCAAAAAAAGGGGATGCGTTTTTGTAGGTTTAAAGTAAAGGTAATTAAAAGTTTGAAAGGGGTCTCATCCTGTATGCAGCGGGAGCTTTAAGAAGTCTTAAACCCTATTCATGAGCCTGGGAAATACGCACGGGGGTTAATGTCACTAACAGATTGCCCCAGTGAAAGGAGAATATGGAAGGATCCTCGCTTTCTTTTGTGCACCAATTGTTCAGTTTCACTCCCAGCGGGTTTAGGAGGGGACGGGTCTTCTCCAGTCGGGGGAGGGGGGGTACCTGTTGCAGGTCAAATGTGTGCAGATAGATATATTTGACCAGTTTTATAAGTTAAAAAAAGACTCGTTTGGGGTTTTTTACGCACAGATTGTAAGTCTATCCGGGCCCTTTAGAAGGGGGGTTCGGGACGGAGGGTTGAGTTCCTGGGTGTCAGGCGGCTTAGCGCTGCCGTGTGTCAGAAGCTTGTGGTGAGCCTGGGGGCCCCGCGCTCCAGATTAGATTACAGGCTGGTGACCAGCGGTCAAAACCTCATAACATTTAATACTCCACCGGCGCGTCCTCGGTGCGTAAATCGCTGGCACAGCCGCAGATAAACAAATAAACAAACCAAAAAAAGAACTATTTCTTCACATAGAGATACTCTGAAATCATTTAGTTTTTAAAATAAACCACAAACAGTTTTTTTAAAGACTTGATTTGAGTGTTTTTGAAGGTTGATTCGGTTAGGGCGGCTCGTTAATTGAGGTATTTACCCTCTCACTTTCACCCAGCAGAGTGAGTGCCCTGCAGATGACACCGCCAGCAAATGACACACCGAAACCCCGCTGCCAGCGACGCTTCAGCAGCTTCCTTTCCGCGCGCATAGGCATTCTGAAACACCAGTTGGCAGTATCTGAGGCTTTTGTGGTCGTTCCTCTCTGCCTTCGCGTCTGACTTAAAAAGTTGAGAGATGCCTTTGTGGAGCTGAGGTCGTGAGAACCAAGCGAACTAGTCCGCCTGCAGCCGGGCGCAGCGCCAGTCAGTAAATCCCCGCTGGCAGCCCTGGGTCGTGCAGCCGCCCTACAGAGGTGAGGAGGCGGACATGCACGCACGTGGACGACAAGGAGGGCGCCTGGTTTGTGTAAACAGGAAGGATCCGTGGGGGTTTGGATCATACTAAAACGAATATTTTCTTGCAAGACGTTTAAATGAAGAAACCAACAGAAACTGCGCGGCTTAGCGCACTGACGCACTTCACAGCACTGAAATAGAAGCGCCTGTGAGAACAAGAGCAATATCCTCATGATAATTGCGCGCATCTTCAAACCTGAACCGATCAGTTTGCTGCACACGGGTCACCAAACTTTAAATGAAAACGAAACCGGCGGGAATTCCTCTCCAGTGATGAAAAGGATTCCTGCAGAGGGCTGGATGTCCCTCAGGGACCCGCGCAATCACGTCCCTTGGGAGAGCTCACCATATAAAGAGAGGGTCGGGGTCATCAGAGGAGCCACAAATTATCATTCTCATTAGCGATTGAATGGCGGAACGCGCGCATTGCACCGCCGCCAAACCTCTTCCACCACTTCTCCCTCCAGTTTGGGCTGCACATGTGACTTTTAAGATCTTGATTTAAAAGAAAATACATTAATTGTCTGCTCCTCAGGTTACTTTAGTGATTTTTATGTCAACATTTTCATTTGATGTCTCACAAGTCTTTTCAGGAAGGTTTTAACTCCCTGAATGCACCAAAACTTCAAGATGTCTCAAAGCATGTTTTCACTGAACAAAAACAAAGCAGGTGATTATCCTGGTTAGTTCCCCCTCAGTGAGACTGATCATAGTCCATGCTTGTTGACAGTGGTCATGGATGGAGAGCAGCCCCTGACTTTAACCCGCCACAGAGGGACATGTCCTGCATGTTTTGGCACAGGTTGTGGTGAGGAAAAGGCGTGGCTGCAGAATGCCTGCAAGCAGGAGTGCGTGTGTGTCCGCCTGTGTCTGGACACTCCTCCCTGCACCTGTTTTCGTAGGAAACAGAGAGGGTGATATGGAGAAGCCAATAAGGGCATGAAGACAGATGAACAGATTTAGAAGGGCAGGAACTTAAAACAATGACATTTATATACATAAATTGGCATTTTATTAAGAGGACATATAAGGTGTTTTGGTCTAATGGAGGTTCGGTTGACATTTTTCTGTTTGAAATCATATTTGACTCATGCCACCTTGTTAACAGGTGTTTCTTCCTCCTGCTTTCGCCATACTCGTCTTCCTCTTCTGCTTGCTTGCTCTTTTTCGGCTCCCCTCTGGCCTCCCTTCCGCCTTTTGTATTTATAGCAAAGGCAGCATGGATATACCACTTATCCGGGGAGCTGGGTGTGAGGTGTTGTGTGAGTGCGCACAGATGAGCTGAAACAGGCACACGCACGCAGACATGTCAAGCCTCATCAAATATCACAGGGCCCGGGTGCCGCGTGCTCCCTGTTGATCCTTGCCGCTTGCCTGCAGAGCATATGTCTGAGGCCAGGTTTGACTTTTCAGCAGCTTCTTTAGTTTCATGGCATCGGGCTTGAGCCTCACAGTCTTTGCCACTGATGCAGATTCCAGCGCGGAAAGCTAAGGGTCTTCTTGACAGGGCTAAAGGTCACGCGCAGACTCCGAGATGCATCCGAGTGGAGCCTTGGCTGTCTTCAAATCTGGACTTATTTTATTTATGATTTTGAACCAGGACATCCCTGGGTTTTCTGCAGCCATGCTGTTTGAATCTGATTAGAAACAATAAATACATAAAAAAATCACTCATTGTAGTACAATACTGCACTTCCATCAAATGGTTTTAATAAGTAATTGTTTTTAAGAAAATGTGTTTGACAAAATCACATCAATTCATGATATGAGTTATATAATTAGTCATCTTTAGGGATTTATTTAGCCTCATTCTTTTACTTTAAGTTACAATCTGCTGAAAAACCAAAAGAACATTTTTAAAAGTGGATAATTTTGTGATTTATCATTCACTCTTGTGTAAATTTGCTTGTTTAAAAGCATAAAAATAGAAGCACAGAAGTATATAACTAAATGTCACCCCCTAGTGTAGCTCTGATGACTGGAGGTTGTGTGTGTGTGTGTGTTTTCTAGTGTGATTGACTCATCGGGCCTTGTGTCTCACAACAAGCCCGGACTTGTCCCAAATTTAACACTTCAGAAGATCGGTGTGTGAGTCATGTGTCTGACCGAGATGTTTGTCTGATGTTTATAGATGAATAATTTTTGTCCTCTTCCTTTCCTGTTGTGTGGTTTTTGTGTGTTTCTCAGTGTTGTGAGCTGCATTGTGTTGCTGGATAACTGTGAGAAACCGTTTTTGCCCTACTTTATGTGCATCTTGTGAGATAAATGCATCATTTATATAAAAAAGTAATATTATTGCTCTGTGTTTTAAGGGATGATCCCTGATTGCTGAAAAAGCTTGCAAAAAGGAAATTATGACTCAAAAACACACAATTTAAGAACATACAGTAAAAAAAAAAATCTTCGTTATTTAAAAAAAAAACTGTGTATCCAGATTGGGAAATATTGTATTAAAAGCCCAACATTGAAAGCATTAACACTGTAACAGATATAAAGTCCAAAATGAACAACTTTGTTCTTGAAAAAACACAACTTGAAGCTCTAACAATGAGCTTTGTAGCTGTACTTTAGTATCACATCTCTGCAAATTAATAGTTCCAGTATGTTGCAGTCTATATTGTTCATACAAACTACAAAAATATCTGCATGCTGGTTTACTTTAGCACCTAATACCAAATAAAACTTCAATTATACATTTTTTTGTGTTTTTTTTATATCTTTATATTTTAAATAAAATCTCATTTAAGTGTATCTGTGAATATTTAGATTGTAGAATTTGTTTCCTCTCTGTTTCTATAAATTCACATTTTGTTCTTCTCCTATTTTTTACATTTGAATTCATCTCTTACATTATATTAAGTGCAACCTTTATGCATTCTTGCCTCTGGAACTAACCCATGTTATTTCCTTACATTTACTAAAACGCTAAGTTAGCGTTCTATATGTTTTCTGTCAGCACGCTGCTGGAAGATCAAGGAAAGTCTCAGCCCCAGGTCTGTGAAAAACAAGCATGGCTGACAGTAGGATGTTCTACTCTGGGAAGTGCTGAAAAGCATCCCTTCCTGAGCAGCTTCCCTGCTGTGCAGACCTGTGGTCCCCTTTGGACTTTGGTTAATCTAAGTGGTGACAGCCGCACTGTTGCAAGGGCATTATCACTTTAGAGCTGGGGGCTGGTGGGAAAAGGGAGGGGGTGTTCCTTGAACAGGCAAACAGGATGTCCTGGTGTCTGGTCCCGTCTAATATGGACTGTCCTTTGTTAGTGTCTCTGTGGATGTTTGAGCAAATCCTTCTTGCAGATGTAGCCGGCTCTCCATGAAGCCCTTCCTTCTCTGTCTCTGTAAGTGAATTCTCGCCCTTCTCACTCTTGGAATATTTCCCAACATATAGATGTTTTGTGGGCATTTCATCTACATTTTAAAGAGTATTTTTTAATATGAATAAAACTAGAACAAAGTGGGACCTGGACAGCTTTATATTTCTGTTCATGTTCACAGCTTGGAAGTCCTAATTTGTAATCCACATGTCACATTTTTGGATGGAATTTAAATGTTTCAAACAGCAGTTTCCTCAATTTCCTTCCAGACTGAAGACTTAGTGATTAGTAAATCTAAGTTAAAGTCCCACTCATCTTTTGATCTCTTGCACAAGCGTTCCCAGTGTTTTTTTTTTTAAATTATGTTTATGTTATTTTTATCCAAAATCAAAAAATCCTATGCCGTTTTCTAGGACATAGTTTCTGCAGAGTGGCAGGATTTCATTAGACATTGACTTGTGGGCAGGACTGTGAGCAGAGCAAGCCGTCGTCCATCATTCATCTGTCGACACTCTATCCTGCTAGCTTACAGCTCCTCACACATTTCAGTGCAACAAATATCGGAGTTATCCAGCAGAACGGCTTTGAGCCAGATGTCTGCGGTGGCCGAAATGGCTCACATAAATAAAAAAGTCACAACAGAACGACACAACAGAAATGATTCACAACGGAAATGAATAACTTTTTTTTTTGTTTCATTGAAGCTACGACAAGTGGAAGCACAACTACAAAAGCCAACAAGACAACAACACAACGACTCCTCCGTTCTTGTCGTTGTGTTGTGGGTTTCATCATTTTGCTCCGGCTTTTGTTGTCATGCTTCATCTTTTGCATGTATGTGACATGTTGGCTACCACAGATTTCATCTAAGATGAGGAAAATGAAGACGTTCATGGATTTATTGGTTTGCAAGATGATTCCATTCAGAATGGAGTGGATCTAGCATCACAGTCACAAGCTTTTTCCAACAGCAGTTTTTTGTCTGCTCCTCATTCACAATGATACAAATAAAGAGATACTCAAGAATTCAAATTTAAACTGAATTTTCTTTTTTATGTCTTCAGTGCTCTGGAAAATTCCAAAGCATCATGTAAAAAAAAATCAAAAACACTATTTTCTTTGTAGTGGGTCTTTAAATCTAACTCTTTCAAACCATCTGGACCATTTTTGGTCCAACTTGATAGAATTTGACACATAAAACACACTTTTACTGATGAAAAATCACAGTTTCAATTTATTTTAATCTGGTTTATTCATTTTTTTCAAAGTTGAACCAGCACAATCAATACATTTCCGAACATTTTTCCCTCCACTGTAAGTATTAAAGAGAGTAATGACCCACTAGTCCTCCTTTTTTCCCCTTCCCTCTCCTCCTCTTTTCATGCCATGGGAAGGCAAACACTCATCCTCTTTGCCCTCTTGTTTTTCTTATGGCGACTGTTGAACTGTGTGTACAGCACTTGTGATTTTATTGCCCGGATTGTCATGCGAGGGGGGCAGAGGAGACAAGTGTCAATAAGTGGATGGGCTCTCTGCAAACAAATGTGCACAAAGAATGGGAAGGAGAGCAGAAAATGCAGCTGGGTACACACATACGCACACACACACACACGAACACACTAAAGCTTATTCCTGCAAGTTTCTGTTCCTTCAGAGGACTTCGCATCAATGTTGCCTGATAAACACAAACCTTATAAATACTTAGTGTCTTGGAACAGTCTCTTATTTAAGTCTTGGAGTTTTCTTGCTAAATTGTTATTTTGAAGTTTATTTCAGGCACGTATAGACAAGTTTAAGTTGTATAAGAAAAAAAATCAATTTTATGTTTGGTAAAAATGATATAAAATAGCTGGTAAAAATACTTAGTATTCCTGTGGGAATTAAATTTCACTCATGCAATATTTTAAGAAGTATAATTTGTTGAGTTTTGATCATTTAAAACTTTCAGTTTTACATGGACTTGCCTACCTCCAATGTCTGATTTCTTTAAGAAAAGAACTCTTAGTGGTCTTAAAACCAGAGCTGCCCGTAGAGGTGACTGATGTCTCCTACAGGAAACACCATTTGGACAAAATGCTCTTTCTATGAAAGCCAGTAAATTTTGAAACAACATCCCTCTGTTACAGAATGTCCTACAGACTTTCAAAACCTGCCTAAAACAGTGGCTGAAAGTAAACCAGTTCCATCCCTGTATCATTTGTTCATTTGTTTCTTAAATTAAAATGAAAGAAAAGAAAATCGTATCTTTTTAAAAATTTCTTGATTAAATCGAAAATGGAGCAAACAATCAATAGACGTTTACATTTATTTTTTACGTTTTCGTCAGAAACAGAAGCGTTACCCAGAAGTGATTTGTGTGAAGTCTTATTGTGAAAGTGACACTTCTCACGTTATCAATTCTAAACCTGTCACTATTGCGTTACGTTTTATGTTCTGATTTCTTTTCTCTTAATTCTCTTTTATCATAATGTAATGTCAAATAATTTCTACTTCTTAATAATTAACTATTGTATTTTCTACTGTTTTCTTTCATTACGTGATTTATTTATTTGCATTTATTTATTTAGTAGTTTATTTGACAAGGACAATGTGCAAAAACATTTAAGATGCTTCACGGCAGTTTATAGCCGAAGCTAGTTTCCATGTGTAGTCTCCAAAATAGTAAAAATCAATACAATACAAACTTCAATATAAATGTGAACAATCATTCAAATACCGACTAGAACATTAAACTTTTTCACAAACAATTGATTATATAATAACATTTTACAATAAAATCTAACTAAAACCATATCACTGCTCACAGAGAAAAGGTAAGTAGTCATTTTAGTACACACTCTTACTTTAAACATTACAATCACGACTGTGACACAATAAAAAAAAAAAAAAAAAATTATACATTACATTTTGCTCTGACCACATTGTGTTATTTGATTTTAGATGTCTATTAATGTACATCGCCTCTATCAAATAAATAAATTAAGATATTAAATACAACACTGTATCATTTATTATGTTCAATGCTAACAAATGACAACTTTAATGTGTGTTTTTATTCTCCCTCCCATAGAAACATCAGTTCTAACACTTGTCAGCCTCTTATCTCTGCTGATGTTACCAATTGTTTTTATAGTGGCACTTAACAAATGACTGACAGACGGTAAACACTTCCTCCGCAGCCTCCTTGTGTCTCTGTCTGCTGGTGCTGATCCCTACAATGGATGGCTGGTCCAGCATAAGCACTCGTTTCCAGCTCTCCACAGCTGAAGAGACCGGGCCTCATGATGAATGTACTTTCAATGAGATTAGCTCAGGGCAAACACAGATGTCTCTTACATGATTTTATAAGCGACGGATGAAACTCTGAAAGTGACCAGCCATGTGTTTGTCACTGGTGTGTGCGTCTCGATTCTTTCTCCACGGACATCTCAAACGTGGATATAAAAGAATGCGTGGAGGAAGAGCCCTAAACAAAAAAACTGTCGATTTTTTATTCATGTTTCTTCATCTTTATCTGCAGAAATAATCTCAGTGACGATGATCTTGTGAATGACTGATTTGGGGTTTTCAGAGTTGTAATAGTGGACTATTATATTACTACAAAAACAAAACAAAAAGAAATCACATATTTGTTTGTATTTATCTGTTTTCTCAGTGCATTTTGAGACAGTCGGTTACTTGATGTGTCCCTGAGTGCATGGAGGGCGGGATTCTCCAAAACAAGTTCTAACCCAGAGTAGAATAATCAGAAAGGAGTAAAAATGAATTGATTAATCAACATTTTGAATAATCTTTTGTTTTCTCTTTGGGGAATAAAAACATGTTGTATTCTATTCTGGCCCTGGAAAGCATTACAGTACACTGCTGCTTTGGTTTTTAACATAAAGACAATGGATTTTAAAAGTACTGTGTTACTTCTGTTGATTTTTCTAGGGCATCCAACTCTCTAAACCCAAATATTTTTAGTAAAATGTCAGGATAAATTGATATTTCAAGTTAAACTAACAATTGATTTGTTAAAAATGTGTCAAATAAATCACTGTGTGGACAAATGGTGAGCCCCGCTTCTCTCTTTCTGGAGATTATCAAAAGGGTGTCATAGGGTTTGGTTTTATGACCAATTTTATTTTATAGTGGGGCAAAAAGTATTTGTCAGTTATCAATTCTGCAAGTTGATCCGATTAAAAAGATGAGTTCCGTTATGTTCATCACCTGTACCTTTCTAATGTGAGAAAAAGATGTAAAAAAAAACAAAACAAAACAGGAAATTACACAGGATGGCTTTTAAAGATTTTTTTTTTAAAATAACAATGAGGAAAATAAGTATGTGGTCAATAATAGGAGTTCCCCTTATTACTCAATAATGTAACCCTTGACAGAGGTCAAAGATTTCCTGTAGGTCTTCACCAGGTTTGCACTGAAGCTGCTATTTTGGTCCATTCCTCCATTCAGATCTCCTTTGGATCAGTGGGCTACACTGAGTTTTGACTCCTTCCACAGATTCTCTGTTAGAGCCCAGAGAATGTCTAGAACATCTCAGAACCTTGAAGTCATTTGTAACTGTTAAGCACTCTTTTGTTACTCACATGGTGTTTTTGGGATCATTACCATGTGTCATTCTCAGGGTTGTTACTGATAGGAGATCATTGGCACTGACTGTTAAAGAGAACTGGACTGAGTGACTGTGATGTCATCTGTAGAAAATGACTTACTTCTGGCTCAGATTAGGTGAAGTCAAAACAGTCGCCATTTCTCTGAAATACTATTATTTCAACAGGATTTCAAATTTGGGGTGAGTCCTGCTGATGTCTTATCCAGATCACCTTTAAATCTGGGATCTACATCTAATTTGTTTTAATTTGGTTGAACAAAGGCACATTTCCAGTGATTATTAGCTGCATATTTTTTCTCGCTATTTTGAGGAAACTGAGCCAACATCACTCACTTTCTTTGGTTTTGGTCTGCTGGACATTTATACTGGAGTGAAGTGCGCCCTGATTCACCAGAAAGTGAACCAATTTTCAAACAAAACAGTTTTTCCTCACTAAAGCACAGGTCAGCTTTTACAATTCCACAAATCAACAGCAAATCCCATCTTATCTTTGAAGATAACAATGGTGGAGACATACTTATCCTGGTAAGAAAGTGGTCTGAGAGACACTTTTTAAAATAAATGCTCTTGTAGTTCTCATACTCTGACAAAACAAAGATGAAAGTCAGTTAATTCTTATAACAATAATCTAATGTTAACCTCAATAACACAAAGTAATGATTATATAAATAATTTCTACACGTTGGTGTGAATAAATATAATTAAGTATGTAACTGGTCAGAAATTAACATCACTGTTTGAGTAGAATTTTTTCTATTATTATTTTCATATTTTAATCTGCGGTCAGGAACATTGATAAGGATGATCAGACAAACACAAGTGGGAAGAAATTTGAGCTCAGAAAACAGAACCCATGACCAAACTAAAAGCCTAAAACAAACTGAGGGTAATCACTAAACAGGACACAGCTGAGCTGATTAAAATGGAAACAAGGTGTGAGCATGAACCGGAAGACACAACAAGTAAATATGACACCAAAGATAATTATTTGGTTTACTTTTAAGCAATACTAAAAAAGAAAGAATATCTACATAAATAAAAATCCTGCCCTCAGTTTCTTATGGAAGGAAGCATGCTCTGCTTCAGTATATCTCAGTATATGTTAGCATTCATGTTTCCCCTGACTCTTTCCCTTCTGTAGCAAAGCTCAAATCCCTCATACATCTGTGTTTCAAAGGCCACCTTCTGATGTGATAATGAGAACATGCACTCAACCTCTTTGACCGTCCATGGTGAGGCTTGTTCTGAATCAAATCTGTCTTTTTAAACATCCGGATGGTTTTAGCCACTGTGCTGTGGCAGATTTTCAGGGTGTTGGTAATCTTCTATCATAGGCCATCTTTATGGTAAGCAACCATTTTTTTTTTTTTTTAGACTTTCAGAGTTTTTTTTGCCATAAAGTACCATGTTGAGCTTCAAGTGACCAGGTTGAGAGAGTGTATGAGCTTTGATGCCAAATTGAACACACTGGTTATCTATTGACGTTTGAGACATTGTGACACGAAGAAGTCACATGGCCCTGAAGAAGAAAAATGACTCATTTTGCTCAATTTAGACATTTTCACCTAGTGGTGTACTCACTTTTGTGGCCAGGGGTTTGACTCTTAATGCCTCTATTATTATTTATTTTGAAGGGAAAACAATTATACTGCTATATAAGATGGACTTTGGCTACTTTTCATTGAGAGTGTTGTCTCATGAAAATATATAAATAAATATCTTTAGAAATGTGGGGTGGGTACTCACTTTTGTGAGAGACTGTTGATGCACAGCTTGTTTACACTTTCTCCTGCTAGCTTACAAGCCAAAGCTAACATTAGCTTATCTTATACGAGGAAAATGAAGCCGTTAATGGATCTATTAGTAATGCATCAGAATTGGAACGGAGATGAGAGACTTTGGCCCTGCCATGACAAAAGCTGCATCACAAACTTGAACTTTTTTAAACTCTGGGTTTTAATCTTAAATACTCAGAAATACAGTTTTAATTTTAAATAATTCACAGTTGTAGGAGAAAATATGCGAACCCTTTGGAATTACTTGGTTTATGCATAAACTAGACACACAATTGTGTTCATTAAAAACATATCTTGGTGTGATTTAAGCTGGTAATGTTTTTCTTCATCTATGTGATTTAGAATGAGGTAAAAAACACATCATGTGTCTATTTTGTACAACTAACTTTCTGTTGAAACTGTATATTTGTCCTCCAACATGAGAAAAAAGCTACAAGAACGTGTTTAAAGCACCAAAAATACAATTTTCATTGGAGTGGGTCTTTTAACAGTATGGTGTTATAGGTACTGGAACAGCAAATGTAAACTCTTAAAAGTACTTCAATAAACAATAACTTGACATGCAAGAGGTGCAGCTCAATGGTTTGAGAATCTTGGTTAGTGGTTCAACTTCCATCTAATAAACTTTGTACTTGAATAGCACACATGTTCCCACGTTGGCCTCACTGATGAACAGCCTTCAAGCCAATTTGGAAGAAGAATGTGGGTTTTGTAAAAATAGCTGTGAATTGTTATATTTGGGGTGATTAAAAACATCCAGCTCCAGAGTCAGATGTGAGTGGCTGAGCCGAAGCCTTTGTGTGTCTGTGAGCGCATCTGATAAAGATGCTGGCCGACCCCTGCAGTGACAGTCTGCATTGAGTGACAGCTTCAGTCTGGCTCCACAATAGCTGAACTTTGCTCTGTATCTGACTGTATAAACACAGAGTGGGACAGTTCCTTCATGCAGAACTCCAGTATTGATCACTTTGGGAGGAGATCTCAAAGCAGCAGTCATTGTCCCCCGTCTCTTTTTCTGCTGCCAATCAATAGCTCTTTGTGCTGATTTTTACCCATTGACAAATCACTCTGTCCTGTTGCTTTAGTTGAACTGTCAATCAAGTGAAAGGCTCACTCAGCACTGAGGGGAACTAGACATAAACACAATTTTTTGGAAATATTTAATGTATTTTTAAGGGTTTTTAGATTAATGAATGCCTGATTAGACTGAGTGATGTCTTCAAAACACCAGCTTCCATCCTTACCTCACTCTTGTTGTGATGTGACCGTAAGCACCCATGATGCTGTCAGGAAACAAAGGTTTTGCGCGTCATTGAACCCTCTTTGTCTAAACGTGGGATCTCTTTTCTTGAGAATGCGAGTTGCAGTTCCCACACACGATGAGAGTGATGTGCCAACCAGACAGCAAGACGGGCCTATCATCTAAAGATCTCCTCCGCTGGCTTCAGAAAGCGGCTTCTCACAGAGTCACATTGCAGAAATGAGTCAGACCCTTCTAAAAACAAACCTTACATATGATTGATGTATTTATCAGTCACATGGGTGATCATTCGGCTGCCTGTGAAATTTACATATGTAAATGTATTGGAAATCTTTCAAACCGATGAGTCAAGCAGCCACACGGGCACATAATTAGTTTGATTTTAGTTTGGATATGACAGAAAAAAGAATGCAAACAAATAATTAACTTAGTAATCTGATTTTCTCACTGAAAGTAATGCTCTAGGTTTATGAAATTTGCCTTTAAAAGTGCCGTTGGGTTTCTTCACATGTGTTTTATCTCATGCTGCACCCTATTCTTTCACATATGGCCAGATGCCATGAGTCAGCAGCAGCGGTCAGAGGTTTCCACTCCTAGACACAACAGTCCGTCCGGGAAAAACAACTCTCTGATGCTCCGGTCTTCCTATATTGTCTGGGATGATTCCGAGTTGGGAGAGGCTTATTGTTTGGATGTCTTTGTAGTGCAGGTCCACTCCTGCGGAATGTGGGGATTTCCTCCCTCCTGAGTATTTTTAGATCTCTGTGTGAATTCAAAAGAACTCGACAGAAGCCGTGCAGCTCGGGGTCTAAAGGTGGGGTCTGAACATTATACAAAAGTGTGGGAATCAGCTCCTGAGGCCGGCCTCAAGGGAATCCCAATGTCCTTATTTGATGCTACATTCACACCGGACATGTGACCCGCGTTCAAGAATGCTCTTTTAGCACGTTCTTGGACTATTGATAGATGATACCAGAGCATGTCTGCCATCTACAACTGGAAGAAGCTCGGTGGGAAGGGTTGAAGCGGTACAAATCTTACGAATCTTGCTCCAGGCTTCTTTTGTCATAGCTCTATTCTGAAATATGAAAGACTTGGGCTGAATCAGAATTAGCTCCTGATTTCTGCATTTAGTAAAGTAGTTCGATTAAAAATTGCGTCTTCAAATTAATCTACAATAGCGTGTGGCTGCCAGCGCTCGGAAAATACATAAAAACATCGGCCAGGCAAACCAAAAACTCATTTGTCCCATTGATTAAGACTATATTTATGTTTAAATTTGTAATTTCTATTTATCACAAGTTATTTAAAGGGTAACCAAACCCTAAATGAACTTTTTTTGGTTGTTGATCTCCATAAATAAGGCTTTAAAAGTGCTGTCTGTTGGTCATAGCCAAATTTTTGACGAATTGAAATAAAACGGTTTATTCTTCAAACTATAGCCAAAAATCGCCAGTGTCCTGCCCCCTACAGGTTGGAATGAGGTATTACAGTAGAATTTTGTGATTGGTCAAACCATGTAAGTTTTAGAAGTCTGACATCATGATCTGCAGCTCCAGTAATGATAACAGCCCCCAAGCCCCAACCCTCTGACTGGATTTTCGAATTTTGGCAGTGGGTGGAGTCAGCCTCCAACTTCCTGGTTTGGTTACCCTTTAAGTTATAAGCATCTGGTGCCCACTATTGATAGCTTCTCCCGTGCTGCTTTCAATGGAAGGGGCGTGGACTTTGAACAATCTTACTCATGATTGGTGGTAGTAGTTCCTCTAAAAACATGACTAATCCCAGGCTCCCACGGCAAACATTATGGGTCTGATGTGACCGCAAGAGTCTCCAAATCCGTTTTGTTGGGTTCAAATTTTCTCCGGATGCCAGAGCCAAGTCGCAGCACTTTTTGTGAAGTTGGGGCTATTAACGACCTATATCATAATAGATGGCGGGTTATCGCGTAAACCTAATTGGGTTTTGAGTTTTGCCATGTCGGCAGCAGAGCTTGTGGCTGCAGCCATCCTATAGCCAATGGGAGACATCTCACTTTGCTAGATCGCCACAGCGTTTCATCGGAGCCGTGACGCTTGCCGTGTGAGCCCAGGGTCGGACCAATCACTGTGACCGGTTTTAAACTGGCGGCAGACGATCGGGAAGTGACAGAGAAGGCTCTGGCCTGATTTTGTGAGGGCAGGAGGTAATGCGCTTTCTATCAGTGATGTCAACACCTTGACATGTCCAGTAATTTAACATATGTCAATGGTCCCTACAGCTTCTCCTTAAAATAAAAACTTTCAGACGGCTTCAATTGCCCCTACAACTGGAGCAAAAGAGAGGAGTCAGAGGGGTAAGAAAGTAATTCAGATTTGGCCTTGGAGTTATATAATTCCACCCAGGCACAAACGAAAACTCTAAAAGAGGAAAAGAGTTCTGATTGGTCAAAGTTCAAGTTGGTTTATCTTTCAATGTGCATTGAATGGCTGCAGATTTTATACGTAGAGCTAAATAATAGTGGTATAAATGACACATGAACATGAGTTTTGTACATGGAAGCTCGAAATACACATTTACATAGACTTTTCATCGAAAGTGGTTGCTTGAACATGCACTGTTGAGGGCGATGCGAACAAAGCTTTAGAGCAGAGCTACTGAAACTACGGCCGGATCCGGCTCTCCTTCACATTCGGCCCCCCAAACACTATCAGAGATGCATATATATATATATATATATATATATATATATTTTTTTTTTTTTTTTTTCTCAATCGATGAAGGCCCACATAGAATATGATTTTTTATTCCACCCTTCTTCAGTTTGACCAAAAATGTGATTGGAGAGGATAGATTGGTGTCATTATTAGTATTATTTTTTTTTCTGTGAAGATTATATAAAGGAATTATTTAAAATCTGGCTATGTGTAGCTTTCTGGAAAACTATAAATGTTTATGTTTAGGCTGGGATTGCTACACTTTTTATTTTAATGTACAAACCGTCCCAGGCCCCACATCCGAGAAGCAAACAGTTATGTGGCCCTTACACGAAAAAGTTTGGGGACTCTTGCTTTTGAGGAATCATACTGAGGAACAATCATGTATATGTAACTTATAATACACATTGGGCTTTTTCAACTGACCCCTAAGTTATCAATGTTTTAAAGTGTGCTGTGCTTGAACTCTTTTTTCATCCTGACAGCTCGAGATTTGACCGCAAAGTGTCAGATCAAATCTGATCCACTGTGAGCACAACTGAAGGGTTTCCAAGGGGCTTCGCGGGGTCACCTGAGCCCTTCTGACCTTGCGGGGTAATGCTCTTCTTCAGGTCCCTCTCTTTGACAGCAGTCAATAGAGGCGTCCGTGCAGGGGATGACCGGGCAGAGAGCTGGGGTGAAGACAGGGAATAGACAGGTCATAACCAGAAGGACCTGTCACCCCAAAATCAAACAGGGTGAGATCTTCTTCCGGGTTTCTCTCTCAGCCTGTCAGCTCAGTTGACATCCACTGACACTCTGACTTGACCCGTCCTCAGCAGAATGGACATTTAGTTGTAGGATCGCTGAGTGAATGGATGAGTGTGTTCTCACGTGTCATTGCAAAAAAATCCCTAATCTGAACTTTGTGCTGTCAGTGAGTCCATCAGCAGCACGATGTGGCAAGACAACAAAATACCAGATTGTTTGGGAGGTTGGTAAAATAAAAATGGAAAATAAAAGCAATTTCATAAGAAACTGATTAAGGCTTATTCAACTTTTTTTCATAAAATCAAAATTACTTTTTGTTGTAGTTTTTTTTTTGTATGAAAAAAAACTTAATTACATTCAAGAAGTTCTGTGTCAATATTTAAAAAGTTAACAGTTGACTCGGGTTTCTCAAGAAGTCTTCCACCTCTTTCGTGAGGTGTTCAGACCAGGATGGTCCAATAAAGTTAAGTTGATGAGGCAGCAAATGGTGATATCCCAGTTTTTATTGCACATTTGAGAGCAAAAAAGATCCAACAGACATGCATTAATGAGGATGAGAAAGTCTTTTATTGTAAGGATTGATTTGAAATTTCAGCTTCTTCCTGTGAGTCAATCAGCTTCTCTTTAAGTCAATATTGTAGTTTGAGATGCTTCCTGTTAGTTTGTTCTCATGTTAATTTAGTTTTTTGTCCTTTATTTCCCCTTTATTTTATTTTATTTTATTTTGTTTTCAGTTTATTTAATAAAAATCAAAATTATCTGTCAAACCGTTTTTTGTCAGCTGCACAAAAAGTTTTCTTGGTTCAGCTAATCAAGCAACAGCTGACTTTAATTTAGTCAATCATCTTCAGTGTATTTGAGTGTCTGATTCTGAGTGGTGGGTTGTCATGTCATCTGCTGTTGTTGGTCTTTTTGTTGTGCTGGTTTTTTTTATGGTTTTGGCATTATTTGATTTTATTTATTTATTTATTTACATCTGGCAGTCATCATTTCTGATCTTGTGCATTGTTGGTCTAACGCATTTAGTTCCTGACATTTGCCACCCTCCTGTCAACATTAAAATGTTTTTTTTTTCTCCCAACTTTACATTTTTACTTCAAAATAAAAGTTTTTGTTGCAACTTTTGACAAAATCATATACATTTTTGTATTAAACAAGCTAAAAATACAGAAATATACCACGGTTTAGTACATAAAACTTGGAATGGTTAAAATAAAAAAATATATATATATTAAAAAGTATTTCTAAGATACTTTAGGGGATTGGAAGTCTGAAAGATTGATTGATTTCAGGCATAAAGTATGAAAAATACAGGATAAAACAGAAATCTTTCAAACCCATTACAGAAATAATGAAATAGATTGATTAGAAAATAAAATAAACTGAGACACTTGTGTCACATTTGATTCATTAGATATAGTAATTATTAACTTAAGTAGAATTTGATTGATTGTTTGAAAAGGAATGGGAAGAAGCAAATTTATGTAATCCCACTCTTACTTAATTACTTCATTTTGAAGGTTTGCAAAGTTATGTAATCCAGTTCTGATCAGATCAAATGCAAGATTTTTTTTAAACAGAAACATGAATCACACATCATGTAACATATGTAATACTCATTGATTGCAATTTTTTATTAATGCAGAAATCATCTACAAATTAAAAAATGAACTTTTCCTAAATTAGGTTTTTCATCTAAAAAAAAATCATTGCAAGGTCTGTCCTCATCTCCTTTTGATGTTCATTAATGATGCAACTTTCAAAGGTTGCACAATGTTCATCTTTCACTTAAAATTAACAGATTGTTCTTATCTATATGCTTCTTTTTAAAATTTATTTCAATAAAGAAAAAACTGCAACAAATAAAGTTTGTGCACAAAATATGAGTTTAAAGGCAAAATTAATTTTTTTCTGCTTATGAGCATTAAATGTGGCTGCATCAGAGCAACAACAGTTTGGGTCATTGAAGGCTGAGACCACCTTTGTATGTGTCAGTCAGCGGCACGCATAAGTTCATGTTTTTTGCCTCCGTCTCCTCTCTTTCACCTTAAACAAAAAGAGGGGCCTTTAATGTCCATATTAATGTAGAAGCAGGTGGTAAAGAAGTCTTTGTTAATCACTTAATGATGCATACCCCCCACTTTACATGGTGGCTTTTTCATCATCCGTTTACTCCTTGTGCACGGGCTGTGGAAACTTTATAAAAAGTTTATCTTACCATGAAATGAGTAAGCACGAATAAATGGCTAACGTGGGGTTTTGTCAGTCAATGCAGTGGTCCTATTGGGGGTCCACCGACTGGGCAGGTTTTGGACCATATGTCATCATTCCAAGCCTTTGTGTGGGCGTGTCTCTGTGGCAACAGCATCAGCTGCGGCCTTTGTGCCTGCCGATTCAATGGCCCATATATTCATTGCAGGGCCGGCGTGGGCCCCGCAACAGAAACAAATTGATACATACAAGTCCCAGCCCCGTTTGGCTTGCATGACACTTTTCAAATGGACAAAAAAAGGGGCATTTTACTCTGTAGAAAATCTTGAGAAAAGCTTGGTTGCCGTGGCGATGGTGCAGTTAAAGCAGCCATGGGCCATTAAACTCCAATCAGATGTAAATTTGGGCTGCTCCCAACCCCACCGAGAGAAAGCCGCCTTCACACGGGAGACACAAATTAAACAGTTTGTTTGCCAATTCACATGTCATCTTAATGAGTTTTTACTCGTTTCCTCTTTGTTTAAATGAAGAGAATTACAAACCATCATTGATTTATAATATGAGCCACTCCACTTTTCTAACCATTCATTTCTGGCTACAAGTCAGGTGATAAAACACTTGAAAAAAATTTAGAGTGGGACAAAAACCGAGGTTAAAACATTATTTTTTTAATATCAAAACTTAAAAATGACGCATTTATTGGAGGTCATGTTTTTGGGGGGCCTTTCCATTGAAGTTGTAGATTGTCTCCTTCTCATCTTACATTTTTATCTGGGTTAAAAAATCTGTCTCCAGCTTTGGTTAAAAGCTTTATCAGAGTAAAATGGTTTTTTTTATTCCCATTAAAATGACTCTGAAATGGAGGAAACCCGTTTTAGTAAAAACAAGAGGGTGACGGTGTCTCCAGCACAGGAAGTAATGTGCCTCGTGATTGGACAGAGAAAATATTTTTGCTTTGCCCAGTGCTGGCACATTTGTTTTAGCTTGTCATGTTCAGATCTATGTCGCATTAAGGGGCTGATGTTATTGTAGTAAGCATGGTTATTGTGTCAAACACCGCCTGGCTGCTGTAAAAGTACAGAACAACAAAGAGGGGAAAATGAGCGGCACATTCATGTCCAGAATAAATGCAGATACCTCCTGCACCTTTCAGCTCTAGTGCTGTTTCATCTGGTAGTGAAAGTGGAAAATTCTTGAATTTTATAAGTTATATAAACACATAAGGCTATGTGAAATAACACAAGATCAAAAAATAATTTTAGTTTTCTTTTCAAATCTAGTAATGGAAAATTCATTTTTGAATTATTACTTTTGCTCAGTTATTTTTGCAAGTAAAAGTTTGTTTATAAAAGTGGGCCGTTGTGGGTTAAAGATTAAATACAAATTATTGTTTCTACTTCAAAATGAACCCTGTCAGAAGCAGTGAAAGAGAAGAAAACCATGGCAGCTGCTGATGTTGTTAAAATAGGTGTGTGGTCTTGTTGTTCTGACTTTTTTTTCATGAGTCCGTGGCCTGTTTTTCCTCCTCTATCACCCCTCATACAGTAAAAGTCCACTGTTATGACAACGCCAGGCAGACCGAGCACAGCACGAGCTTCCACTGGCGCTGGACCAAGCTGACCTGGGGTCTGACATTACCAGTATGGCTGCAGCTTCCCCACGAATAGATCATTGTTGCACGGCGCTCTCTTACCATTTCATCCATGCTGAGGAGGGGGAGCACCAATCTGACAAAGGGATGATTAACTGCAGCACCAACAATAACAGAGCGCCTCATCTTCATGTGGAATTGTCTCCAGTGTCTGAACTCCCAGAAAAGTTTGACTTTCTTTCAAGCAGCTCAGCTGGTAACCACTCCAGCAAAACCACGTGCAACTTAAAGCTTTCTAATAATATTTCTGAAATATCATGTCACATTTACCTTAGTGTTTTGCTTAAATTATACTATGAAATACCATCATTCTGTGCCACTGCCCTCAGCCACATGTGAACAAAGCGTGGAGGCTCACAGTCAATGAGGTCACCTCAGCTCTGTATGTACCAGACATGTTTTACTTCACAGTATGACCCACATAGCTGCACATAGTTGTATATTTAAGTGTACAACAAGTCTACTTAATACTTAAAGTTGATTTTTATACACTATATATCGCAAATTTAAAATGTTCCAATTAAGTCAAACACATTTAGTTAGTCTACTTTCCACGCTATATGTCTTCTTTTTTGTTACGGGGAAAATGGTTGACGATAGAACTTCCCAGAACAGTGCTCTCAAAACATTTTAGTTTATGATTTGAATTTTAAAATCTCCTTTGTTATGCATTAAAACTGTAAACATCTTGTTTTATTACATTTAGGATTACTTTTCGAAGCAAAACGTAGTATAAACTTAGTAAAAATTAATCAGATTAATCTCACTTTTGGGTTGTGATTAATCACAATTAATTGCAATTTTTACCAGGTATATTTTATGACAATATGCAGCTTTTGAAGAAAAACAGGCCTATGAGAGACATTTTCATCATTTTTATTGCTGTAAATTTGTAAATTTATAAAGTGATAATTCAGATATCCCAGAAGTGAAATGTATGTGGATGAAACATATCAACGCCCGACGAAGTGTTAAGCAGAACTCTAAAGAATTTCATGTCTGCATCCCCCAAAAAAACCTCAAAGATTCTGACATACAATCATAAGAAACAAACATTGTGTTTCTGCGCTTTAATTGAACGTATACCACGCACTGAGTAAATACTCGATTCTGATTGGCTGCTGAGTGTGAATGCAGACCTGATAGAAGAAGTTCCGGTCAAGTATCCCAAATGCTCTATATCACTGCACTTTAAAACAAACTTTTTCTTTATTTTCTGGCCGAAAACAAGCGGTAAGAGGTGAATTTTTTTCTCTGAACTGATGCCTTGTTTAACTTATCACGACAATCAGAATATACTGTACATCGCTTTCCTTTGCTGCTGCAGTCAGGCTCAGCAACACTTCTTCATTAACTTTTGCCATGAAAACATGCCGGACCATGGATCAAATAGTCAGCTTTTTGAGAAATAAGCGAAAATAAAACAAGAATCAGGTACTAAAAATCGATATTTTTTTTTCTTTTGTAAGTAACCATGATGTAAGTGGACAAAGTGTTTTAACGCACGTTGTAGAAGCCTGTACCGTCCAAGGCAAAGCGAAAGATTTCTGCTTTGCAAAGTGTAATTGATTTTCGTTAATACATTTTAATTATTTTTTTTTTAACGCTGACAGCCCTAGTACAAAAACTAGTTCATAAACTATTTATTTATTTTAGCAAAAACTGTTTTCATCCAGAAAAAAAAGGTTTACATTTTTTTTGTATGATTGTCATATCATGCTAGTAAATCTATGCATGTTTTTTTCTTTCACTGTCTGTTTGATTTATATATTTATCCGGTTTCTGCTTGTCTTCCGAGCATGTTGGATTGATTCAAATGGTACGTTCGTGCTAAAACAATGATGAGCTCTTGATCGAAGTATGAGAACCACATCAGAGCTGCAGGAAAGTGCTTCAAAGAGCAGAATAAAGGAAGCCGTGAGGCCACATGAAAAGCAAAGAGGCTGAAAAGGAGGCAGGATGGCGTACTGTCTGGGTGTCTGGTGTCCACACAGAGCTCCATCTTGTCCACTGGTGGCTGTGGAGGATTCATTAAGCTTTACAATCCCTCCCCCTGCACGTGAGTGATAGATCCCTCCAGCAAGCATCACACTTTCTTCTGAATGACCGCAGATCATCCCACTCCTCTTTAGCCCATCTGGCTGCTTGAAGCTAACAAGGGATGTGTTGTTATATAAGGGCAAAGAAAAAAAAAAGAGAGGTAGAAAAGTTGAGCTCTGGAATATCCCTTCAAATTCTCCGTCGTCCATGAGCTCTAATTATTCAGAGCTTATCTTTTCAGCTTGGCTGATCCCCAAATGAATAAAGTGCGGGCCGTATTACTGCCGGGCGGGTGCACCTCTAAAGAGGGTGAAGAAGGATCAGGGATGTGGGTTATGGTGTCAATCTGGCTCTGACCCCAAGAGGTTGCGGAGGTGACGTTATGCAGTCAGAGTCCCCTGGCATCTCCTTGTAGCACGTCTGTTTAGAGCCCATCTCTATGAGAGCGAAAGGCCAATCGCATTAGAAGAGGTTTCTTTCCATCTTAGGCCAAAAAGAAGAAGGTGAAAGAGATTTCCAACCTCAACGTTATGACTTTTGACTTTAAAATCAGCCTCAAGATGGTGGGTGGAAACAGTGGAAAAGGTAGAAGTCAAAGGGTTTAGCTGGAGGAGAAGGGGTTGCGGGTGGTGTCAGATACATCAGATGCTGTTGGAACAGAAAAAAATACCTAAATAATTTATTATGATAATTTAAAATAAGCAATTCTAGATTTTTCCACTGATTTGTGATTTATCATAATTCCACAAAGAACAGGAATGCACAAAAATACACCTTTATCTTGTTTATACATGCACATACATTTGTGTGTGTGCGATGGTGGTGGATCCTGCAGGAATTCATTCAGTTACCAAATACAGTGTAACAAGCAGCTTGGCCATTGTGCCTAAAAGTCAACACAAACTAAAAGGGCCTTTCAGAGTTTGTTGCCAGGATTTTTTTTTTTTTGCCCCTCCTCTGTTCTGAGTGAGGTATAAACCTTTGCGCTTGGCACTGAGCCGGGGCTTGATGGGAGACTGGTGCCCCTCTGTTCTGCGGCGGCCCATCCAGTCCACAAGAACCTCGGACTTTTAGATCTTACGACAAATGCTTCTGATCCCTCTCTTTTCTTCTGCCTTCATGGAAATGGCAGGGGAATTCTCATGCCACCGCACAATGCCTAAACAAGCGGGTATGTCTAATTCAATTAAGTCCGCAAGGCTGTGCCAAGTGGGTCTCGGTCCTGTTTGACAGGGATAATGAGCAGGCGAGGAGGAGGAGGGGTTGTTGGGTAACACGGGGCTGAAGATGGAGTCCTGGACTCATTCAGACCCTCACACTGCATTCTTTTGATACTCTTCCCTGTACTTTAACATTTCCAGATGACCTGGCTCATTTGCTGTTGAATGGAATATGTTGCATTCCAGAACCGAACCGTCCTGATGGAGATATAATTTAAATAAGTGTGTCCTTTTACTATCCACAGACCAAAGATTGAAAATTTTTAAAATGTGTGTTCTCTCATGTGGGTTGGATGCTTAGAAGATTTGTCAGAGTCTGGATTTGTCATTGCTGAAAGACACTGTAAAAAAATCATATTTAAATTGACTTCTTGTTTGACTTGAGCTGTAAAAGTTTTGCATATCATCGAATATGTTCAAGTGGTGATTATTATAATGCAGCTGATGTAACCAATGGAAAGCAGGTGAGCAATAAAGAGAATCAAGAACTTTGTTAAATCAACGTCAATCCTGACTGAAACATGTCAGATGTGAGAGTTGTTCTCCACCAAATAAGCGCATGAAAGTGAGGCAGCATCTTAAAGCCCTACTGCAATGACTACTGTGTTTCTAACATGTTCTTGTGGGATTTTTCTCATGATGGCAGAAATGTATAAAGAAAACTGTTGCTGGAAAAAGGTTGTAGTGAAATAAGTGCAACAGTAAGCTGCAAGCTCCATGCTCTGGCTGGATCTGGCCGACTGGGTGATTTTATTGTTATTAATGGCCCAATGTTATCTTACTTCTAACTTGTATAATTTTTTTACAAAATATATTTTTATGGAGAGTAAAATATTGAAAGTTACTGAAGGTTCAATTTGATTTATTCTGGAATTATATTCCTGCATTTTTTATTTATGGTAATGTTAAAATGTTACAGTTTTATAGGTTTATTAATTGGCATTCTGCTAGCTTTTTGAAATATTTTGGCATTACTTCAATTTTTTTGGGCTATTTTGGAGTTCAGCTAATATTTCAGCAACATGTTAGCGGTTTTGGCTAATTTAGGCTTCTCCTTTTTAGTTTTTTGGCTGTTTAAGAGTTTAACTAATCTTTCAGCTACATGCTAGTTGTTTTGCCTAATGTTTTTTTTTTCTTAATTTAGGCTATTTTGGAGTTTAGCTAATATTTTATCTGGCTATCAGCTTCAGCGTTTTCAGCTATTAACTTCAGCTTCTTTAGCTATTAGCACTAGCACTTTCAGCGGCCAACTTCAGCTTACAGCATTCACACTATGTTGTCGGGGGCGTGGTCCACAGCCAGGAGCAGGAATCCACCTGGGATCTGAAATCTCTCCCGCTCCCCAGAGGGGAGTGGGAAAGAAGAACAACACGTGAATCGAACTGCACCAAACAAAGCATGGAGAGCTAAATACAATAAATAAAAAAGAGGAGAAGAGAGGAGAAGTAAATGAGAATAGAGAACAGAACCTCAGAGCTGATGTGGAGAATAACAATGATAGAAAATCTCGAAATTACATTTAAACATATCAATATTGATCTAACCTCACAAGAGCCACAGCAGAGGGAATATTCTCTGATTACTAGCTAACCTGGCAGAACACCCGTACAAAGAGGAATGTTTTAAGGCTAGCTTTGAAGGTAGAAACTGTGCTGGCCTCTCTGACATGAGCTGGGAACTTATTCCATAGGACAGGGGCTTGATCCCTGAAGGTTCTACCTCCAACTGTACTTTTAGAAGTTCTAGGAACTACAAGCAGTCCTGCATTTTGTGAGTGAAGAGTTCTGATTGGTTGGTAAGGAACTATGAGGTCTTTAATATAGGATGGGGCCACACCAATCAGAGCCTTATAAGTTAACAGGAGGATTTTGAACTTGATCCTGGATTCAACTGGGAGCCAGTGGAGTGAAGCTAACTCAGGAGTGATGTGTTCTCTTCTGCTAGTTCCTGCTAACAATCTGGCTGCTGCATTCTGAACAAGCTGAAAACTTTTTAAGGAACTTTTCGGGCACGCTATTAGTAAAGAGTTTCAGTAATCCAGTCAAACAAATACTTGGATGAGTTTTTCAGCATCACTTTTAGATAATATATTTCTGATTCGAGCTATATTGCGAAGGTGAAAAAATGCAGTTTTACAAGCTTGTGATATGTGAGCGTTGAATTATAAATCCTAGTCAAACCCCCAAGTTTCTAACTGTAGAATTAGAGGAAATATTTACATCATCCAAGGAGACTATGTGATCAGAGAGAGCCTCTCTCATGTGTTTAGGGCCTAATATAATGACCTCAGTTTTTCTCTGGGTTTAGGAGGAGGTAATTAATTGTCATCCAGGACTTAAGGTCTCTGATGCAGGAATTCAGTTTCACTAGGTGGTCATTCTGGTCCAGTTTAATGGATAAATATAACTGTGTATCATTCACATAGCAGTGAAAATGAATGCTGTGTTTCCTCCTTTTGGAGGAGTCACTCCCTGACAGTTAAATTTAATACAACAATTGTTAAACTGATACTACATTTTAAAACACAAAACCAACATTGAAATTCTAATACTTCTGAATGTGCTGTGTAACCTCTGGAAAATGAGCAACAGGTGTTGTTTTTCACCTTTCTGCTTATCTTTCAGCGACTGTGGTGCAGTGGTAGGGCGGTCAACTCCTGATCAGTAGATTGTGGGATTGATTCCCGCCTTACCTACCCATGTGTTGAAGTGTCCTTGCGCAAGTCACTGAACTCCAAGTTGCCTCTGGTGGAATGCTGGTGCCAGTGTTCGACAGCGGAGTCACCACAAGTGTGTGAATGGGTCTGTGACTGTACAACCGCTTTGGGCCATTGAAGGTGGGTAGAAACACACCATTTTATCTCTTCAGAGTTCACCATAGCAATTTAGCTTTAGACTGATTCACACAGGAGATTTGACAGAGTTTTACACCAGATACTCTTCCTGACACAACCTTGTCTTTTATCCGGGCTGGGGACTAGCACGGGGAGACCCAGACTCGGGGACTCTTGTGGCAACATAGTTAGGCAGTAGAGCAAAGGGTCTTGCCCAAGGACTCAAACTGGATGAAACTCATTGCACACCGTGGAAATTGAACCCTGATTTTCTGCATGCCTATTAAACTATGTTGTCACCCTTATTTGGTGCAGCAGTCTTTCTGTGAGTTACTGGTGTTAAATAAAACTGCATCTCACTGAGATCCAACATGCTCATGTTAATTTAATTATGCAAGTTCACTTTATAACAAATATGTTCTGATGAAGAGAGCTTTATAAAAGTTTGACAACATTTTTAAGCATTTAGCTAAACAAAAAAACATCTAGCAGCATGACTTTTTTTTTTTTTTCACCCCAAAATTCAGCGTTTTCTCCCTCTTTTCCAAGTTCGGGATAGTATTGGAGTAGTCTCTGTAACAAAACCCATGTATTCTTCTTCCAGTCATTTCAAAGACACTTTGTTTTCAGATCAAATAGGCGACATGATCTCTCCAGCATGCCCTGGGTGTGCTGCAGGGTCCTCTCCTGGCTGGACTTGCTCCTTAACACCTCAGTAATGAGGTGGAATCCCAAACCTCAGCCACCTTACAATGGAATCTCTTTGCCACTGCATGTATTCTTGAATTTTAACTGTTCTTTTGCTACTCACAGCTCATCATTGTGGGTGAGATCAGCCTAAAATTGTCTACCCTATAATGTTTGACAAATACTAATTCTGAATTCCTGTAGAGATTTGTCGATCAACCTCACACTCCATCCATCTCTGACTTCCTTTTGAAAGCCAAGAAACTTAAACTCTTCCACTTGGAGAAGATTCTCATTCCCAACCGCTGTTTCCTACTGACAATCGCTCCAATTGCTTTACAATCAGCTGAAAGCCGCAAACTTTAGATGACAGTCATATCTGGAGAAATGCAAAAGGTCTACCCTTTTCTCAGTTGCAGAGATGAATTCTAAGGCTTCTAATACAAAATATTTTTGCCATTTGATTGTATAAAGAAAGTTAGCTCTTTAGCACTGAAGATGTTGCTGGCAACACACACTCTTTGACTTATCATAAATCTTCGACCTTGTACGTTGATTCTGACAGGGAGAAAAGCAACATATTACTATCATAAAGTGCTCCATAATTGTGCTATGCTACTTTTCTCTAATACAAAATCAGCTGATTTTTATTGATTGCATAAACTATTGAAGACTTACGGTAGTCAAAAGAATGTAAACACTGAAGCTGAAGCTCCGTTGTTGAAGACCCAGTCTTATGAAAATCAGGTTTTTGGTGTTTCTAATACAGCTCCCTGCTTTCTCCATTCTGATGTGTCCATTAGATGTATCGATTCATGTATGTATTTGTTTTCCTCATCTGAGCCGACAACTGTATGGTTGGATACCTCTGTTATTGCTTGCCATTTTTGTTGCGCCAGTAATGTTTGGTGGGGGTTGTGAGGGGCATCAAGCACATAAACGTAAACTGATGAGTATAGGGAAGCAGGGGTGGGCTTACTCCATGGTCACGTATCTGCCCACAACTCAGAGGTAAATTTCTAATGAACTACTGCCAGTTTGCAGAAACTGTTTTTTTTTTGCCTCATAACAGCATAATCATTTGTGTTGTGTTCTAAAAACACTGGGAACGTTCTAACAATGGATCAAAAGATGACTAAAGTCGGTCTTTAAAAAGCCTCTATCATGCCTTTCATGAGTTTTTCAGAGTAAACTATAACCATATATGATCATATATTAGCTTTGGCAGAACAAATTATTTATGAAATATGAGTTATTTTCATTAGTTTTTTTTTCTACCAGTAAGTAAGACACCTCCATCTCTAATACTCTGTCTTTCATTGCTTGTGGGTGTTTCCCATTTCAGGACGTTTTCTTAGAGATGGTCTCCGCCTTGTGTCTGCGAAAATGGACAACATCCAAATTGAGCACCGCTAGCTGAGTGGCGAAGCTAGAGGCTGAGAACCACTTTCTTCACAGAAAAAAGGAGTGTTTTTGTTTGCCAGGGGCTTGGTTCTGGCAGCGCAGACTCTTCCTGAAAGGGGCTGTTCTCACTTTGTGACATGAGCTTGCTAGAACCCATTCCTTTTAATGAGTTGGGAGGGGCTGGTGCTTAGAGCACAGGCTTTTAGAGGAATACTCAGAAATGTGTGAATGAATCTAAATACTGCTTTCGGGTTCTTTATAGTGAGGAATGAACAGTATCAAACGCTTAAAGCTCAAAAAGTTGATTTTTGCTGAGTATAAGCCCTTTAAAGACCTATGGATGGAGAGAGTCCAACTCCCACCAAATGTGACTGACTGACTTATTGCTGAGTGTTTGGACTTTTTGACAATTCAGAGTTACTGCCTCCAAAGACCATGTAATTGTTGCAGAGATAAGTCAGACAGGGCAGCCCCACAGCTTTGAAAAACTTATTACACATTTAATCCACTCCCAATGAACAAGTCCTTCAAAGTTCACTTTAGTTTTTTTTTTTATATTTAAATTTAGCTAAGTTTTCGTCCCTTTTCTTTGGTAAGTCCCTTGAGTTTTTAAAACAACATAAATGCCTGTTTAGCGGTGTGTCGTTTTTGTTTTCATGTGCTTAGTTTTATCAGCAGTAAAAGTTGTTTGAAAACTTGAACACAGTCTGCTTTCAAGACCTCTGCCTCCATTTTTCAAATGTCAGAGTAGAAAGTTGCTAAATAGCATGGCAGTCATGGTTGACAAGATGTCAGACGTTGCTTAAGAAAACCTGCTTTTCTCCATTTTTGACACTTTAGGCTTTAGCTGGGAACCATCTCAGACCTGAGTGCCTTTTATTTTGGCTAAAGCCTTTTAAGGACTCCTGCTGTTTTTCTTAGACCCTTGTCCCCAGCCACCACAAAAAAGCGCTCAAACATTTGACTTTCTCACAGAAACAGCTTGCTAAATGGTATTTCTGTAATGGACTCCTGCTAGGGTTCATATGCGTTGTATAGCCGCATTGCACAAAGTTGAGTCAACACGATTACCATGAGAATGCACCCAAAGAAAGCCCAAAAAGAGTTTTTTTGAATAAAAATCTAAAACTATTGAATTCTTTGTTTTCCCATGGTAGAAAAGATGAAAATCAAAGACATCGATGGTCATTTTTTTCTATTGCCAACGTGCTGCCGATTGAATGTCTTATTTACATGCCAAAGAAAAGAGCCACAGTTCCAAAGGGATGGGAAAGCAGGGGCCTCTATTATGGCGGTGCTGGTCAGAGAGGCCGAGGCTGCTCCAGCAGCCTCCCCGCCGGGGAGCGGTTAACAAGGCCTCAGCTGAATTAAAGAATGGCAACGAGTTTTTAATTGGTGACACATTATATTTATCAAGCTGACAGCGGAGTGACTGCGCTGTAACCTTTCTTGTTTTGTCCTTGTGCTCGAATTACTTCCCCCAAGGTGCCCCTGTATGATACCCCCCGTCTGCTGGGGTCCCTCACGTGTGAAGATGGAATAAAAACGTAATAATTGAGCATCAAGCTGAATGATAACACTGAATTATTCATAAGAGAGCCTAAAAGTGCTAGATAAATCCACCCCCTCTTCTTCATTCTTTCTTCTTAAAGCTGTTCTTTGTCCCTGCGTCCAGTTCCTCCACTTTAAGGCTTTGCATAAAGGCAAATCCATTTTGTACATTGGGATCTGCTTCAAGGCAGCAAAACTTATTAGGAAGTGATTTATATTTGACTGGGAGTGTTTGCTCACTTCTCATGGATCTGTGGCATCTACAGTGGTCTTTTCGTGGAACACCCTGTGATTTTCACACAGAATCCTGACAGACTGTGTTTTCAAATGTTTTTAGATTTCAGTCAAAACATAGCTTTTTTTAATATATATATTACGAAACTTAAAAAAAAAAGTTGGTTTATGGTTCATTCAGAATTCTTTTTCCCCTTAAAAAATAATTTTAAAAGTTTTGGGGGGGATTTTTTCATTAAATTGTAAAATGTAAAATGGAACTAAATCAATTAGTATATGATATGTCTAATCTATTAATTGATTGGAGTGAATCATAAAGTTTTTATAAAAAAAACTACCAAAAAGTTCCCGGTTAAGAATGCAACCAATAAAACCACATTTTGACAAGAAAATAAATTGATTAAAATATTTGAAAAAAGGTCTGTATTAAGAGGAAGATGGAGTCTGTTTGCAAACAAAACCTAATTTCCAGAAACTTAACACTCGTGCAGTTTAATTTTAAACACTGCAAGCATAACAGCAGGTTCACAAAAGTTTTAGAGGAAATCTTTTGTTGTCTGTGGGGCGTTCCTACACCCAAAGAGGGGACGCACACTCGAGATCCACGCCATGCCCTTCAAAATGGGAGTGAGAGGGGAGCGGCGGCCTAATGAAATATTTAAGATTTAGGCTAAAAAGAAACTTTGAAAAACTCATGAACAAAGGGGGTCGGCCGTGGGCCCCTATTGTCCCGCGACCTGGCGGAAACGGGGGCCGCTTTGCTACAGATGTGAGGAGAGCCCATATTGAGCAGGGATGTGTTAGCTCTGCTCACAGCTGTGTCGCTGCACTCCCACCCCAGCCACCAGCCCCCTGCCTTTGTGGGCCTTTGTGAGGTGCATAGAGTGGCGATTTTACACCGAGCTGATTGCACAGCAACGGCTTTGTGTCTCCCAAAAGGAGGCTCGGCCCATTCCTGACCATCAGTGCTCATTCCCTCGGCATCATGGGATCACACATTCATCCTAGTCCCATCAGCCCACACAACCTCATCGCTTTTATTATCTGAGGATGACACGGTGATGAATCCCCCCTTCTGTCGGCTGATGTAAACTATGGCAGTTAGTTCAAGGAAGGGGGGGTGTCTCGTCCTGCCTCTTTTTCCAGGTCCGGCCTATTTAGCACTTAACTGCATCTGATTTATGTCTGTTTTACTTTCCAATTTACTTTTCTATATGTCAGTCTTGTAGACACAGAAAAATACTCACGTTAATATTATGGGTTTTTTTTTTTAGGTAAAACTATAAAGTACCTATGTACTGTCACATGACCCTGAAAAAACTAACTAGGAATTCGAGCTGTCATATTAGAAATATATTCAATTGAATTAAAGAAAAGGTGTTGGTCTGTCAACCAATATTTTCTTCATGTGACACAAAACTGAGGCTTTTTCCATTGCCATTCCGCAGCTATGGCATGATGTCAGACCTTTACAGTTTTACATGTCAACTTTTTTATTTATTGGTTTAATGCCTTTTTATTTGTCTTTTATGCAATTTATTGCCAATTGCTGTTTGTCTTTTTATTTTGTTTTTATTTTTTATTCATCATTTATCTTATTTTAAACTTTCTTGATGCATTTTGTTATCCTGAAAAAGTTTTAAAGTGTTGCATAAATAAAGATTTATTCTAAAGATTTTTTTTTTTTTTAATAAAAGCAGTCATGCTTTCGTCATTTCGCCAAATATTGTAGCAGTGAAGGAAAACATGAATAAATTCATATTTTATTCTCTTTCTTTCTTTTTTTAAAGCACTTTCACACACAGTAGACTTTGATTTGAATATTTTATCTTAAAAAGTTAACATTTTATTATACTTAAAACTTTACAGATAATATGAAAATTGATTGATCTGTAAAATTAAACTAAGTTTTAAACTTTGGAACCCTTAACAGTCTCCCAAAATGCCAGGGTGAGCTCTAGACTTGACACAAAAAAATTCCCAGACTTTTTAGATCCAGCTCACAAACTTTCATCGAGGTAGCTAACATAAAGAGCAACGCACTTGATGCTTTTGAACAAATCCCATAAAAGCATTTATCTGTGTGCACAAGTGCATCTTTACTATGAAAGCTTTGTGTAAAAGTTGTTGCTGAAATGGATCAGACAAATGTTGCCACTTGTTGCACTGACAGCGTTGTGATGGACTGCCTCATGTAGAACTGACAGCTGGGGTAGGAAATAAACCCCCCCCCCGTGACCCTGAACAGAATGAAGGACGACACTGAAGATGTAGAGATTGGATCAGTTGAGGAGGCTTTAACTTCTTCAACTTTTAAGAATGTATCTAGAATTTAAGCTTTAGCTACTGCAGCACCAGAAACCTAATACCTAAAACCTATTTTGTAACTTTGGCCCATTTCTTACCTTGACTTTTCATTCAAAATGAATCCTTTAGAGTTCTAGAATTCAAGTTATTGGGTCTGTGGGTACATCTGTGTGTCGGTCACAAGACTGCGAGGATGTGAAAGTTTAACTGAGTTTCTGTGTTCAGACTATCTTGAGTTCTTCTGTTATTCAAGTGTTGAATGCTCCAGTGTAATGCTTCTCTATTATTTTATCCTTGGTCTTCATGCATAAAGTTGTGTTTTTTAAGGTTTTTTATTTCAATTAATTCAAATGAAGTTGTTTTTAAACTCTTCAGCTGATATCGGTTCTTGTTAAACAAAAATAAATTGTGAGAACTTGATTTAAATCTAAACTTCACTTTATTTCAATTCAATTGACATTATTTTTCCTAGTTTTTCTTGTTATCTCGTCATGATTTTTAAAATGCATGTTTTATTGCAAATACAGTACTTATACAAATGTCTTGAAATATTTTTCATCTTCTTTTATTATTTGTACAAGTGTAATATTTACTACAAAGATTATTAAAAAAAAAACTTTACAAAAAAAGTGTTTTGTAATTTCATTATTGAATTGCTTATACAGACAATATTTACAGACTATTGTATTTGATTGACTTCAATATGCAGTATCAGTATGAGAGGAACCGAACTGAAGCCAGAAAATATTCCTTTTCATCTTTCTCTGAATATTTTCTGTTTATTTCTGCTCCATCAAACTGCATCAAATCAAAACTACATCCGCTCTAATAGAGTTGAACCTGATTAAATGATTCAAGTTAAAGGAATAATATATGAAAACAAAGTGATGGAGAACTAAATAACCTGTTGGACTCCCTGTCATTTAAGTAAATAGTTGCTAACTACACCTTCCTCTCAGTTTATCTCAGTTCTTCACAAAGACCTGTCACATTTAATGGCCTGCTGGATGAGTGGGCTTCTGTAACCCTCTCCTGAAACCCCCCTCCCACAAAGAAAGGCTCACGGTCAGCTAATGAAGCCTAATATTCTTTAAATAGGTTCGGGGACAATTAGGAAAGTGTTTCCCATGGTTCTCCCTCCAGCGGTCCGCGGCCGTCGGTGCAGCAGCTCGTCTGTTTGATGAACTCTGAATGCATCCTATTGATGGGGGGGTCAGAGCTTAGAGACTGTGGCCCAAAGGGACGACACTGAAAAGAAGGTCCCACACCGTGCCCTGAGACACACACAAATAACCACTAACAGCTCCTCCACTTATCTGTCTCTGGGATGCATTCATCAGGACTGAACAAGCGGCTGAGTATGTTGTGAGATTCAGAGCTTTCCCCTCATCTCAAAATATTAAGTGATAAAAATGGAACTAATTCAAGATTTCAGGTAACTTGCTCACTTGTGTTTGAATGTTCTTTTGATGCCAAGCTCCGCCCTGGCAAGAGCAGGTAGTGGAGTTTATTGGGGTTTCACGAATCTGTTAAAGCATTCATACAAGTTGTATTTGAAATGCTATTGAATTTATCATCCTTTGCAATAAGAGACACTGCTTTTGTGCAACGTGCAGAGTCAGGGAAGTGGTTGGGGGTGCATCTAACCACTTTTAGGTCTAACTTTTTTTCTTTTTTTTTTCAGTTTTCATTTGATTCCAAAAAGTATCTGCAAAGACGTATGCAAACACACAGAAATCTGATATACGTGTTCATTGTGGCACAACTAGTTGTTCTGCTTCTGTACTATGAGATGGCTCAACTACAGTGTAGAAGCAATTACAGGGGTCTTTGGGGTTAAGGAGAGAGCAAGGGCTTTGTTTGCCCCCATCTCATGAGTGAATGGACACGTATAGGAGGACGAAGGAGAAGAAGCCAATTAAAAGATGGAGGATTTGAATTTTTGTCTTTCTCCTTTTGTTATGTGCCGCATTAGACTCTGGTTCCAAATAACGTCTCCAAGTGCCATTTATGTTTCCTCATTTGCCACGTTCTTCATGAATTTCCCTCCCAGCCGATCAGTTCTCAGTAACTTGAGAGACTGTGTGAAAAGAAGCTCTAATGCACAAGATTTTTGGGGCAATTTATAAACAAAAAGCATGAGTGGAGTCCCTCATTTCTTCCAACCAAAGCAGTTCAAACACTGGCTGACATGCTTTAAACAGAGGTAATGCATGGGCTTGGTGTATATATGTTCCTGTGTGGCTCTCCATAGAGTGCACTCTTAAACAGACGTCCTGAGAAATGACATAAAAGCCCTTCAGAGCTTCTGTCAGCTTTGATGCTGAAAGCAGGAAATGAGTCACATCCAGTGGTTTCAAGTGTGCAACTTCATTCATGACCGCATCCAGTAAATCAAATGTTGCAGAAACATGTGAGAAAACAAGGAAGTTCCCATTCGATACCCTTGTCAGTTCTGCACTAAATAATAGTATTCTGCTGAAATAAAAACGTTAACTCGTTGATTTAGTGGCTGTTTCTCCAAACTTTTGTCCAATAACTAATGATGCTCCTTCAGTTTTCTCAGCCATGAAGTCCCAGCTGTTTCAAGTGATGAGATAAATCTGCCTCAACTATGACATGCAAACGAGGAACTATTGCCACGCATATCTGAACAACAAATCAGACCGTGACCCCGTAAGCTCCCCACCCTGTGGCACACACTCCCTGCTTCCTGACGCTGGGAAATCAAGAGTCCAGCAGCTGTTGGCCGAGTGGGTGGTGCAGGGAGGGGCGACCGAGGGGCATGGGAAGGATTTGAGTGTGCCATGTTAATAACTCACAAGTGGCTTGCACCAGTGGTCCCTCTGTCATTACTGTGCCACCACACTTCTGGCATCTGACCCAAAGATGCATTCCTGGTGTAATGGGCAGCAGCTGGGCCGAGGCTTTCCTCGAGGACGGCGAGCAAAAAGCAGACCAAAGCACTGTTGGCAAACTCCCACCCCTCTCACCCCTCTGGGACTTAAAGTCCCCCCCCCACACTCATTAGCTCCACCAGGATTTTTTTTCTGAGAGTTTTTATGGAGGAGAATCTCACAAAAAGTTATTCTTACCATGCTGACTGCACTGTTTGGATTTAATGGGTTCAGGTCAATCAAGTCATAGGGTGGTAACAAGTGATTCCTTTAAGATGTTTTAATGAGGAGAGATCTTAGAAATGTGAGTAAAGATTTATTAGTGATACATAAAGATGTGCATGAAGTAAGTCCAGTCTTTGGCGGTTTGGCTCAGGGCTGATGGCGTCCTGCATGCTGGTGGGATAAGCTTGGCATCATAGATGTATAAACCCCAGATTCTAGATCCTGATAGTGATAAAAGTTTCACTCATCTTTAGATCTATTATGAAAGTGTTCTCAGTGGTCTTCTAAATTTTTATTGTTGTTTTTAGACAAAATAATAAAAAAAAACTATAATTTTATTAAGTAGAGTAAGCCCACCCCCATTTCCTATCATCAATCTGTTCAAACTCTCTCCCGCTACTTTACAGCCCCTTAAAATCCCAATCTTATATTAGTAGTGAATCAAAAATGGTGAACAAAATTAGGGCAGTCTGAAGTCAGATGCCAGCTCAGATGAGGAAAAAGAAGATGGCCATGGATCCATGAGTCTACAAGTGGATGCATCACAATGTAGCAAAGCAAAGGGATTATGACCCATTGATAGTAGCACCTATCTTACCTACAAGCTTTTTTTAACTGCGTTTTTTTTCATTTGTTGCTGATTAACAACAATTTAGAATAAAGAAAAACTTATAAATTTAATTTAAAACCTAATCTTCTTTATGTCATCCACAAGAAAAATGTCACGAGAACATCTTAAAAACACAGAAAACAATTCTCATTGGAGTGGGTCTTAAAGGGCCAGTCCATGACAAGGCATTGTCCCTTGTGGAGAATGGAGTGGAGTGGAACCTTCTTGAATGTAGAGATAAATCTGCATGAATTTAATAGCTAAAATATGATTGTGGTTGGATGAGAAAATGGAGCGGGAATTTCGCTTTTGATTCAAAGCATTGATTGTAAATGAGAAATAGGCTGAATGACTCTTCCTGACTGGCATCCAAATAGGAAGGACCTGCTGACTCCAAGAAGCCAAAATCCCGTAGACTTCAATTGAGAAATAAACAGTTAGTCATTCTACTAGTCAGAATAACTACTCAAGCTCTGTTATCATTTAAAAAAATTTTGTTGGAATACAATTTTTTTATCATTATATTTTTCCCGTAGTGCCAGTTATTCAAGTTATAAACTGGCCAAATAGGCCAATCAGTAAAAGTACCGGTATGCGGTCTCACAGCAAACATTGAAAATGTTTGACAGATTCTGAAGAGCCAACTGTCAAATGATAAGGGCGTGAACTTCAAACAAACTCAATCCTGATTGGTGAAAACAGGTTGCAACAGAAATATTGACCTGGATCAATCACTGCTCACTGACTTTGTCAGGCGCCAATATAGCAGTGTCCATATCACAAGAAAAAAAAAGGCGACTGAATTGATTTCCTTTTGTTGGACTGGAAGGTAAGCCACTTTATGTGTGACATCATACTCACTTGGTCCAGCTCTCATATACAGTCAATGATTGAGAATAAAGACTTTATTGATAAGTGGTGTAACAGGCCAGCACGCCTGCAACTGAGGTAGATCTTCCTTATTGAAATTCCACCAAATCAATGCTAAGTTTTCCCATCTTGATAAAATTGGAATAAAAAATTTTGTCAAGACACAACAAAGTCACAGCTTAAATTGGTCTTGTTTCTGCCATGTTTTTTTTATTTACAAAGGTAATTAAAATCTGGATCATTCACTAAATGAGATGTCTACAGAGCTAGAGTTGAAGTCACCTCCCACCCACTCTTGTTTTCTAGTCTAAACTTTGTTCTGAAATCATTAAACATTCACATGAGCAGAGAATGGGGGAATAAAATCCTTTCAACCAATTGTATCAACAGAAATCCATAATATATGAAAACAAAATTGTGCACCACCTACTAAGCACAGAAACAATGAAGGCCTGTGCCAGTCCTGAACTCCTCCTCACTGGAGGAGGAGGAAGAAAGTCCTCTGCAGCCTCATTTACTTGCTGGAGTATATTTATTCAAAAGTACCTTCTTTCAGAGTGCGCATGCCCATGAGCAGAGGGGGCTGACATGCAGACCTCTGTCTTGGCTGACGACCAGTGGTCAGAGCGGCGTTGGCAGCGGGATCGTGAGAAACAGGGGGGCGACACCCAAATGTCATCACAGCTGCAAAACTGCTGAGCATAAAATACAAATTACAGAAATATGCACCCTGAGGCCTCCCAAAAATGAAAACAGAGGCACATTTGAGTGGCTTTAGTCCAGCTGAGCAGAGGAGTTGATGCTCTCCCCGTACGCCGGCTGAGATTCTGAGTCTCGCTTTGATGATTCACAGCAGACTTCAGCTTGACTTCTGCCAAGTTTCTGTTTATCAGGTCTGTCTCATCAAGCACAAGTATGTGGCGGTAAAGCTGAGCTAGACCTTAGAGGGGTAGGACATAATAATTATAGCAAGTTAAAGAATATCCATTTAAGATTAAAATTCTATTATTTTGTCCACTTTTTCACCTTATCTCTGATAGAAAATAATGCAATCATGCTGGTTTCTAAATTGTCTCATTAGTGTTGACTTTCTTTGATTTATTGTGTTACCTGGAACCATAAAAAATGAATTCAACTTTTCTTTGCAAGATCATTTTTGGTGCATCCCTCCTTAACAAGACCAGTCAGTGTGCGTCAGACTAGAGGGTGAGTTCTGGGAATGAACCAGGAAGTAGGCAAAGACCTTAACCTTTTGGCTGAGGTTTGCATTTCCCTTTGGTCTCCAGCCAACAGGTACTTAAAAAGAACCATTTAAACAGCTTTTTATCAGACTTGAACCGCAGACTTAGATTTACTTGCATGTTATTCTAACATTGAACAACACGTTAAATTCTAATCAAAGTTCAGGTCCATGCAAAAAAATCCAAAAAGTGTATCTTTACTAAAACATGATTTGTAAAGTAAAATAATCTAAAAACAGAAAAAAGGGAATGTGATAGAAGCAGGTCATTATTAAAGTATACCTGCATATCTGTACTTCATTTAATGAATGTTTTGTTAAAGTTCCAGTCCGATCATTTTCAGTGTATTGTTGTAAGTGGTATTTTATTTGCTATTATACTATTTTAGCCAAAATAAATAAAAACAAACCTGTGTTGTTATAGAACATATTCTGCAGAGAAGCAGGAGTTCATTAGACATTTTCCTCTGATTTGTGGGTGGGACTGTTAGCGTGGAGTGAGCTGGTCCATGCTTCCCGACATCCCTTTGTTTACACTCTCCCACTAGCTTACAGCCCCTCACAAACCCAACTTTACATTAGTGGTGCAACAAAAACAGCGAGTCATATTGGAGCTATCCAGCCGTGCGGTTTTGAGCCAAATGCCAGCTCAAACGAGGAAAACTAAGACGTACATGGATCTAGTCGTCTACTAGTGGCTGCACCGAAATATGCAACAAGAACTTGTTAAAAACACAATTTCCATTGGAGTGGGTCTTAAGTGAGGAGAGGAAATTATCCGATTTGTGCGTGGGTAATTCTTGATGTGTGTGCAACTTTGGATTACTCACACACTAAACCCATTTACGCACAAATCTGATGTAAGACTCTTGACATGTCTCCAAGATATGTGCACAAGCGATGCGTTTAAATGCTGCCAGAATGCTGGGTCATCACTTTTCTTTTCAGCTGCTTTGAACTTAGATTGTGAATAATATCTGGTGAAACGACATTTTTCCCACTTTCTTAAACAGATGTGTCCAATAATTAACATTATCAGTCTTTTTGAATTTTGTAATTTTTGTACTTATCCACAAAATGTACTTTATGAGTTATAAATCAAGAATTATGTACGCACAAATCTGGGTGATATTATTTTTCTTCTCCAAACTTAAATTATTAAAATTGCTCATATTATGATCTCATATGTAGTATTTCTTTAGTTGTGCTTTCAGAATTCATCCTGTTGCACCAGAAGGTTAGTTATGGGTTTTTCATATCACGGAATTGATGGGAGACATGTGTGCGTATTTATACATAAACAGGTGTGTGGGCATATTTGTGTATGTTGGTGTACAATAGTAACACAGTACAGGTTGGTGTTTGTTTGTGTTTGAGAAAGAAGCTGGGAAAGTTTGAGACACAGTAGCCGAGTGGGTGGTGGTAGATTTGTGGTTTGGTTGAGTTGGGGGTGTTACACTCGTGCGAGCTTAAGGAGGTAGATGAAGCGAAGGGTTGAGCAGAAAGGGAGTGGGAGCTTGTGCTTGTGCCTTTCAAGGTGTGTTATTTGTTCAAGGCTGTCCAAACATTTACAGAGCGCTGGCAGTCCTGGAATGCAGAGGCAGGGCCCAGACCGAAAGCAGCAGCCGTGGGAAACTGCTGCTCTCCTCAACCTCTGCAGGCTTGTTCCCCCTCAGGCAGAGTGTCAACACAGACAGTGCCAAAGATGTGTGGGCCTGATAGTGACATGACTTGTCAGCAGCAGCAGGCACACACTCACACACGCACACACACACAGAACACGCGTGCAATGCAAGCAGGCGCACAGCCCGGCTCACTGCCTCGCCTGCAGACTGACACACATTAACTAACTGAGGTGAGGTAGAAGCTGCCCACACACACGCACACACACACACACACACATTTAAGTCTCTTGCTACTGTGAAAGACACACAAAGAGCTCAGTGTTCTGCTCAGTCTTTAGATTCAATAACACACTTTTTTTCCAAACTCCCTTGATCTTAATTTTTCGTTTGTGTAAGTCCATTAATGTGACAAAAATCTATTTCATTCAATTATTGTTTATTTTATTACATAGGAATTATGTGAATTATTTTAAAGTATTAAAAGGCCTTGCCCTTTCACTTTTCTCATCCACACAGAATGTTAAAAAGTAGAAGGTGAGCAAAACGGAGGATATCTAAGCATCAACTTTGTGCTTTTGTTTATTGAATGCTCTAAAGTGACTGAGGGGAACCTGCTGGTGCCAAGCATGGGAACCAGGCATTCTAGAAAGCCACGCCAGGAAGTCAGCTGTCACACTGCACCACTGAAGCCACGTCTTGTGATAAGGGTTGAGTTCAGGAAGCTGCCCACAAGTCCATGACACGCACGAGTGCAGCGCAAGTTCACGCGTACCTCAGTCCACCTGTTCTCCATTCAGTCACAAAGCTCAGCAGGGATAATGTGTGACTGACACGGTGAACTTCACACCTCGTGTTTACCTATTTCCAAATCAAACATAGTCATATACAAATATCCAGCCACGTGATTGGAAATATAATGAATAAAGAAAAGAGAGGTAAATTAAGGCTTTCCATTTTCTTGGAAAAATAATGACAAAAATGAAAGAATAGAAGTCAAATTTACATATATATATATATTTTTATCATTTTGTCGTGGGTTTTTTATGTTTTAAGACTTTTCTCGGGATGAAGGACATTTATCAAGAAAATTAAGATTAAAATGGCATTTTATGTCAATCACAAGCAGATGAAAAAATGCAGTTTGAAAAAGCTTGTGGGTCTGACGTAGAAGCTAGAACAGCAAGCCACAAACTCTCTGCTCTGCTTCATTCTCATGCATCCATTTTTTGACAAATAGATCCATGAACGTCTTTGTCTTCCTACTGAAAACTCCTCCTGAATGTGGGACGTGCAGCCAGTGGAGGGAGGTGGGGCTGAGCCTCTCCAGCAAAATATAGCTAAAAAAATGCATACATTAAATAAGATGAATATACCTTTTATAATGAAAAATAAAAATCAAATGTTATTTTTTTAGACATTTTTTTTATGATGACCTTTTTCTGTATGGAATTTTCAACGTTCCTTCAGTAAAAAGCAGTGAATTTACGAGTTTTAAATTCACCAGACAGCGCTGGGTGAGGCTGGGGGTACAGCTGCCTCACCCAGCACCACACACACTGACTGGAACTGCAGCTAAAGCATTCGCTGTATTGTTTCGTCTTTCAATATTCATAAAATACGCTTTATTTCAAAATGACCTAATTTGCTAATCTCTCACCATCTGCCTGATTATATTGGTGCCAGTTTGCGACTCATTTAGTCTTTTTATCTGCTAAAATGTGCTTTAAAAACACACTGGCACATGCGCAGTATGCATGCCACAAGGCAGAGGGCGCTGGTGAGCACATAGAATGTATGTTACACATCAGCTAAAGAATAATAGAATTAGTGGTAGCAAAACAAGTGCAGTCCAGTTACTTTGTGTATCAATTTCTAAATGGAAGATTTTGTTTTTTAAACCCCTAAACTCAAGAATTTGTTTAGACACGTCACTGGTAGTGATCTCTACTGAGACAGAGACTTTTAACACTGTTGTTAAAAGTTAATTCAACAACATGATGAATTAAAAGTATAGCATGAGGTAAACAATGCAGATGTAGATGTGAACAAAGCAAATAAAAAAGAAAACAAACCCTTCGTTCAAAAGTACAAATACTGTGGTTTGTTGTGAGGAAACCCTCCTCATTTGATTAAAGATGTTCATTTGCCTAAGCGCTGGCAAAATACCTGCTGCTGACGCAGAACTTCATGTTGGCGGGACAGCTACTAAACAAATGAAAAACACGGCTCACTTGAGTGATACCTTGAGTCTGAGGATATGACAAATCAGAGAGAAACTTGCTCATCATGCTTCACTTCTGAGAATGGCTCTTTGTCTTTATCTCTGGCACACAGTCGCTGCGTCTGCCCCGGAGCTACATACACCTGCCTGCAATGCTGCCGCAGAGTCATGTTTCAGCAATGAGGCAACGTCCCACCAATAAGCTGCGGTGAGAACAGTTGAAGTGTGTGGTGGGAACTCTCCTCCCATCTATCTTCTCTCTACCTGGGAACCGAGGCAGCCACAGGGAGGGGCCGCCCTGCCGCCCGCCGTCTGAATGAACACCAAACAAAAACTTACCAACAGGTGAGTTACACGAGTCAGTGTTGGTTTTTCTTTTTTTTCTGTTCCTTTTCTCCCCTCTCTTATTATTTTTCATTCATGGCTGCCATCCTGCTTTGCATTTTGGCAGGACTATAAAAAGGATACACAGAAAAAAAAAAACAGTCAAAGTGTGGGAACTTTTCCCTGTTCCTTTTTTCCCCTTCGATGAGCTTTTATCAGCATTAACTCTGCTTACACAGGTATTTGTGCACCTGTGGTGCAGGATTAGAGGATCAGCTTTTTCATTGTGTGCAGAAACAACTACAGTGAATATTTTTTTCCACCTTTTGGTCTGAAGTCCTGTGCTGAACAGCTGTAAAAGCTTAGACCGTCAAAGCAAACCGTATTCCTGTTTTTCTTAAACCTTAGCACCATAAAGGAGAAAATAAGGAAGTACTCATTAGCTCATTGTTTCATAACATTATGGGGGAAGATGATTGAAGGCTTAATGATATAGGCTGTTTACAGCAGTTGTTAAAATCTGAAAGAACCGGATTGTTTCCTCATTGTTAACTTTAGACATCTGTTTCATCTGACATAAAAAAGTAACGCCCAAAGAAAAGGGCTGCAGAATTTGCTTTTTGCTGTTCATGATTTTCCTGTTCATACAACAGAAAATAAATGAATGAAGATTGATTCATCTGAATGTTCAATCTTTTGACTAAAATTAAAATTGAAAATCTTGATTATTTTTCTTTTGGCTGCTCCCTTTCAGACTTTTGTCATCTGTATCCTCCACATCCATTAAACCTTCTTTTTGATGTTCCTTTAGGTCAGGGTGGGTAAACCTTTTGACTCCTGGATCACAAAAAGGTTCTAAAATTCGATAGAAGGGCCGGACTACCTCATCCACCTCACAAAAGAAAGAAAAAACACAGATTTTGGACAAAAGCATGCTGCAATTTCAGTTGGAGTTTAATGCATTTATTTTTAAACAGAATATTCGGAAAAATGACTGTGACTCACAAAACACACATGAACATCAAAAAAGCAACAAAATATTCCAAAATCACATGAATGCAGGGTAACTATCTCCACCTAAAGGGGCTGTACCATGCAAAATCAACTGTATCATAATTATCATTGTTCATGAAAAACAATCCTAAAATGGTATTTTGATCCATTCACCCATATCTAAAACCCTGCTCTCTGAACACCAGCCTCTCCCAAACCACGAAAATGAGTGACTCCTCACATTGTGACGTAAAAAAATGCAAACAGCCCCTTCCAGGAAGACTCTGAGCTGCCAGCTCTGTCCCCAGGCCAACATAAACACCCCGATTTTCTACGTGGAGCAACCAGTGATCTGCAAAACACTTTCATTTTATATATACATTATGCACATCCATCTTTGCAAAAGTTCAGATGTTGTTTGTTTTCATGGGTGAATCGTAGACACACTGCAGAGGCCAGCTCTAGGTTGTCGTTATGATTTAGACAGCACCTACAAGGAGCGAAAGGCAAAACATCTACCATGAGCTGCTCATCTGATGGATTCCTTCCTGATTTTTTCCATCCATCCAAAGAAAAATTCAACATCTTCAGCTCTGCTACCTCCAGCATCATCTCCTGTCTTTTCTTCAGGGACATTGTCTCTGAACCACACAGCATTGTTGTGCTAACCTCAGTCTTCTATCCCTAAAGACTGTAAATGTTTTTTTTTTTTTTTTTAGGATTAGAAAGGCAACACAGCTAGTTCCAGAAAAACATCAAGATTTAGTGGATCATGGATGAAAGATCTAAGCAACTATTCAGACTAGAAAATCTGATGACACAAAAATGGGAATAGAACTTTAATTGATCCCAAAATGGGGACATTTATTTGTTACCGTTACTCAAAATAACGCAGATAATAATAAAAACTGATATAAATAGCAGTAAAATACAATCAATTGTCCTTTGTATTTGAAGCATTGGATAGTCTGGGAGGAGGGTTCTGCAAAAGTGCTCTTTCTTGCAGCGAGTGTGTTTCAGTCTCTGACAGAAAGAGCTGCTCAATGCAACCACAGACTCATGCAGAGGATGATGAAGATTGTCCATGATGGATTCCAGCTTGCGTAACATCCTCCTCTCACCAACCTCAGTCACAGACTCTTGGAAACAGCCCAAAGTGGAGCCAGATCTCCACACCAGTTTATCGATCCTGTTCCTTTCGGTGCATCCAACCCCCCCAGCGACACACTGTGAGGACAGGAACAACGCTACAATAAAGTGCTTAACTAAGTCCCACAAACTCTACAGGACCTCAGTGTCGTCAGCAGGTGGAGTCGACTTTGACCCTTCTTGTACAGGATGTAGTTATTAAGGTGAACACCCAGGTATTTGTAAGAGTCTACTTTCTCAATGTTTTGATGTTCATTGGTGAAGCGGAAGGTGACTTCCTTTCAGACACATTATTTGGTCTAAAGATATACTGGATAAGTTAGTTTGATCTCTCAGACGTCATTTTTACACTTGTAAAACTGTTTTTTTTAATCAATAATTAATCAATTGGTTATTTATTTTAAATTGTATTCTATTTTCTTCAGTCAACAGTAATAGTCAATATTTCTTATAACATTTCAGTTAATCAAAAATGGATCACAAATGTTTCAACTAAGAAAGAGATGATCATTCTGATAGTTGAAGTGCTTCTTTATAAACTTACAGAATTGTTGATGTTAATATTTTCCTCCATTAAACTTAAATCTAATATATATCCAACTCCAGCGTACATTTTCTGCCTCTCAGTCTCTCTCTTTAATGTTGTGAGTACTTTAGCAGGTGAGACTCCACTTATTCCTTTATTCACAGCTGCTGTATCCCACTTTATGATAGGAGGGGTTGCTGGAAACTTTTACAGCTGCTAACAGACGAAAGGTGCAATACTTCCAGGATTGCCCATTCAACAGAGTAAAACAGAGACACATCGTGGCAATAGGAACCATCCTGCTTAGGCTCACTTCTTAAGACAAATTAGAAGTAATAATAAGTTTAAAACATGTACACTTCAACAAAACCAGATCTTGTTTAGACAGGGGATCTGCATACAAACAAATCAAGATTTTAAGTTTAGAAGTGCCAATCCCTCTCCATCCTTGGCCTTAAAGCCAGTGCCATCTTGGCTTTAAAGCCAGTTTATAAATAAAGTTTGATTTGATTTTGATCGGTCATTTATATTTTAAAAATGTTTTACATTTCCTGCAGTGAGACTTTAAAAAATTGTGCTCATTCAAGGTTCTGTTTGGGTTTTATTTCATTTTACGCCATTGTTTGTTTGTTATGTTAAAATCATGTCTTAATCCCACAGTCTTTGATCTGTTCAATCTAATCAAAATAGTGATTAAGTGTTATTCAATGTGAATTGGTATTTTTTTAAACTAGAGAGAAACTTTTTAGATCATAAACCTGTATTGGCTCTAAATATTGATAATTGCTATTTTCTAGGACAAATATTAGCTTTATTTCTCAACTAAATCCTTATGTGGTACATCAATGTACATCCAAATATAAAACTACTAAAGTTTTAAGCTTTATTTTAGGCCAGAACATTCTTTTGATAAGTTGTTGAACATGGATTATGGTAGAGGTAAGAAATGATTTCACATAGATGCCAACAGAACTGCATCATTAACTTCAGCTTGATAAGCACAAGACAATAAATGTCCTTCAGACTCTGCAGCCTTCCGAAGGGTAACACCCACAGGGACTTGGCTGTTTTAAGAGTTTTGTGTCCATAAACCAAGAGTCCAGACAACAATGGACACACAGCTGTTTCCTCGAAAAGCACAGTGCCTTGTGTACTGTAACAGGTGCTTTCACATGATGTCATGTTCTTGTGTAACTAATGTTACCCTACAGGGAAAAAAATTGAAGAGTTTTTCTCAATTAACAAAAAAAATTAATTAATTTTTGTGGCTTAATAGAGGGATCAAATTTCTCAAAGACTAAACCTTTATAAGAAATGTATCAGTGAATTTATTTAGTAGCTTGATTACATTATAACAATATGTCAACGAGTATATTGAAAATAGTTCATTTGGTCTGGGTTAGTGGGTGTTGCCTCCTCATGGGATCAATTCTCTGTGTGGTGTTAGACTCCGGTTTTGTCTAACAGTTGAGGGGAAGGTAAACAGTGAGCCATTACTTGATCCCAATGCTAGTTGACTTTTGACTCCTTTGACACAGAAAGGAAATGGTTTTGGAAAGGTTACGTCTATCGTTTGTTTTTCTTTTGACTCTACAGTCGGTCGCGGTAGGAGGGAAGACATCTTTTCATCCTCTTATCCTCTGTTTCGACTTTAAGACTGCTTTTCTTTACCTTTCTGCAGGCTTCTTCCCCTCTTTTGTTCTGCGTCTTTCAGTCTTAGGTTTACAGCTGCTCCTCAGGCCACAGAAATGTGTTTGCTTGTTTTCTTAACAAATAGGACTTGGAGGAGGCAGGAAAAATGTGGTCCTTGAAAGCTGTACCTAGACGTGTCTTTTATTCACAACTATTTGACTTGTGCATGTCTACAATAGCAGATGACATAGTTCTGTATGTTAAACCTAAAGTCTCAATGAAAATTCTGCTTGACACGGAAAATCTGCTCAATAGTAGAGAAGACTAACAAGTTACTTTTATTATTCAATTGCTAAATTATGACTATTTTATGGAAATAAAAACAACAGGTTACACCTAGAACTTCAATTTACAGCACAATGATCTTAAATTAAGATTTTATCAAGATAATAACTTGAAAATACAAATATTACACCGTTGTACAAAATTTTATGGGTACAATAAATAAAGATATTCTGAAATTAAATTTCAATTGTTCTGTGTAACAAGATTCCCATCTATGGGTATGATTGAACAATAGTATCAACAGAGTTGGTTGATTAGATGATCATTAAATGTAAAGTATCCCTGAAGGGCTATAAGACAATGCACTGCAAAACAACATTCTAAATAAGACAAAAAAATTAAATAAATAACAATTTTCCTTTAAATAAGAATAAAAAAATCTGCCAAGAATTCTTATTTTGCCAAAAAAAAAAAAAAACTTTGAGTAACATAATTTTTCCTTTGAAAAACATTTTACATGAGATCATTTTTCTTGCAAGGCAGATAATAATACATTTTTTCTTGAAACAAGGGTATTTTTTTATTTCCTAAGGTTGGATTTTTACAGTGTATCCTCAACCAAACAGTGTTTTTACATGGTCTAATCCTAAAGCGGCCGTAGTACTGTGGTAGGCGATCAACTCCTGATCGAAAGATTACGCGCGTTTGATTCCCGTCTTGCCCGCCCATGTCTTGGAGTGGACAACACACCGAGCCCCAAATTGGTTCTGGTGGAAGGTTGGCACCAGCGTTCCACAGTAGAGCTACCACCAGTGTGTGAATGTGCGTGTGAATGGGTCTGTGACTGTAAAGCGCTTTGGGTCGTCAAAGAAGGCAGAAGAGCGCTATACAAAAATACGCCGTAAAAACCTTCAGTAAAAACAGCTTTAACATCGTCACGCCTGTATGTTAGTATATGTTCAGTAGTTTGGCTAGTTTGGTGACAGCTCACAGACCCAACTAGACCATCCAGCTCGATCTTGTTCTGGCTCCTGAACCAGCAGAGCAGGTAAAGCCCTTCCACCGACGGTCAATCCAGTGTCTAGAATACCGGCCTGGTTGAAAGACGAGCTTTTTCCACTCTCTTTGTTTTATTGTGTTCACCTCACAAGTAAGCCTCAACCACATCTGTGAATGGCATGCATTGCTGTGGTTTTTTGAACATATAGTATCACACCAGCAAATACACACTGAAAAGCCATAAACTGTGCTTGATTACTTTGTGGCACACTCAAAAGGGAGGTGTTAGTGTAAATACGCCCACTTCTTATTTTTGTTGTCTCTTTAGCGCTCAGTGAATAAAAGGTGTCACTGGATTTAAAGTGTGATTTCACCCATTAGCACTGACACTACTAAATACACAGAGGGGACCCGCAGTGTTAATTAATATCATGTTTATTTGGCACAACATGAGATACATTTGAAGCCAATATTTGAGGCTGGATTTTTACAGGCTGATACCACTAAAAGATTATTTAGTTTTGTCCTTTTAGCTGCTCATGTTTAAGCAGCTGGATGGCTTGGTTGGTGCATGCAGTACTGGCACATGGGAAACCAGCGGTTCATTTCCCAGGGGTCGCGGTGAGTCAGTGTGGGTGCCTACCCAAGACCCTCCACAATACTGCCTAAATATGGGTCTCCCTGTGCTGGTCCTAGTTTGGATGAAATACAGGGTTGTGTCAGGAAAGGCAGCCGGCGCCAAACCAAATCTGTGGATCAGTGAAAGCTGATTTGCTGTGGCAACCCCTGATGGAGAGAAGCCTAAAAGTTGACAACAAAAGTTGCTTGCACTACAAAAAGTCTTCTTAAAAAAACAAGAAAAAAAAGTACAAAAATGAGGTAAATTTTGCTTAAAATAAGAAAAATTATCTTCCAACAGAACAAGAAAATCTGACTTGTCAAGACTTCTTAAAACTAGTAAAAATATCTAGCCTCATAAGAACCAAAAATATCTTAAAATAAGTATTTTTTACTAAAATCAAGCTAATTTTGACTAATAAAAATATAATATCTAAGATTCATTTTCTTTAACTAAGATTTTGCTAGTAAGATTATCTTTATATTATGCTAACCATTAGGATCTGCTTCTTGAAACTAGACAAATATACTAAAAGCAATAGGGCTTTTTTTTTCTTCAAAAATAATAGTAAATGGTTGTTAGCACTCTTATTTTCTCACTATGGATCATAGTTTACTTGAAATTCTTGAGTTAAGGTAAAACTCCTGCATTAATCTTTGCCATACAAATGTCCCAGACTTGAATGAAGATATGAATCCATCTTCTTTTAACTTCTTTATTGTATTTGAGGTGAACATGACTGGAAACAAACACAAGTATTGCTGGTCTAGGTTTAAAAGAGACATGCAGATGACTACAAACGGTGCTGTAAGTTTAATAACAATGAGTATCTCACAAGAATGTGTGATTATGTGTGATTATGTGTGATATATGACAAATTATGTGTGATACTGACAAACTTAAATGTAGTCTGTTTAGGCAACATAACTAGAAGTATGATAAAAATAAAAAAGCTCGTACTGATTCCAGAAAGCCTAAAGTCATCATATAAGAAGAGCAGAACAAATGATGTAACTTAGAAAACTAGTAGAAAACTTCACATTTTCACAATCACATCTGTAAACATTGGGACTGAACATCAACATACATAGTTGTAATAGCATTTACTTTTTTGTTAGAGGAAGTCATGTCTCTGGCATGGATCGTGTCCATAAGGTCTTCTATCTGCAGCACAAACAGGAGTGTCCTGCTACACTTGGGATACGTACGGTGAAAGATGTAGCAACATGCCATGATATACATCACGCTGTCAGATACGTCCTCCTTGGAGAAGATCAGCACAGAAATGGTTCCAATGGTAGTTACTCGGTTGGAGTCACAGACGATCACCACAGGATGGAAGAAAGGTCTTGATTGAAGAAAGATGTTGGGGTGTTCTGCCGACTGAAAACACAAACAGAAAAAAAGACGGCAAAAATGAAAAACTATGATCAAGTAAGATGAAAACCTGTCGTGTACGCACAAACATCTTACCTGGAGGATGTGAAGCATCACCTCACTTGAATGTCTTAGCTTCTTGGGTGGAGCGACAGGCGATGGGATCATGTCTGGCAAAGGCTTCATCTAGGCAACTGTTTGCTTTACTGTGAAAAACAAAACAGCATCATTTTATTCACTGCAAAAATACATTTAATAAAATAATAAAAAAAAATACAAAGATATGACAAGATTTACGTAAATACCCACACCGTTAAACCCATTGCTTTAACCCCTCCCATGATAAAGGTGGACAGGATTTTATGTCTGCCACGAAAACCAGTGAAGATAAAAGAATCCTTGCAAAAAAAAGCTCCGTCTTGTGGGGTCCAGATGACCCCACTTTAAATTTTAACATGCCTATGAGAGCACAAGGATTAATAACTGCACATTTTATACAATTATTTAACGTCTATAGGACAAAATGGCAGATACACCTGCACAAAAGCACATAACTAACACAGCCAATGACCATGACTGCATTTAAGTTTGCAATTACCTTCATCTCTCTTTGGAGGCTTCATCCCTTTTTAAAAAAAAACTCCACAAAACTGGTCCCTCTCAAAAAAGATCCTCCAGCGATTCTTCAGTTCAGGAATGAAGTGGGGGTTTGCTTAATTGAGGATCCAATCCCGTTCATCCATAATCTGACACATAAACACAAAGATATAAATACATACATTTTATTTTAATAAAACTCTTGCTGTTCATCAGCTTCATAGCATTTAAATGCCAAAGTCCTATGACTTTTAGAAACAAAAGTCCAACATTTTACAATGAGTATGATTTACTATTTACTCGCAGAATCTTATTAAACAGAAACCATCTGAAAATGATTTGCTTACATGATTTAGATCTCTAAGGCAGGGATATGGCTGAAGAATCTTGGAGGGTCTGATCCTGTTCCTTCATAACATCAGATGGCTCCAAATGGCTCTGCTTCTGTAAAAGTCCTCTGGCCCTGGAAAAAGAATCACGCATGTTCTTTTTAGAAAGACTGAGAAGCATGTGTCTGTGATAATATCAACAGCTGGAACACACATACAACCATCATGTTAATATATGATATAATGTCTAAACACCTCAATAAATAGGTCAAGTCTGCATGCCATTTACACTAAACTTATAGATGATTTTATATCAACCATGCTAACAGCTGTTGGAAGAAAGAAAAGGTAATATATGATATGATGATGATAGGAAAAAGATTACTAGTCTGAGCCCATCTTAACCAGTTTGAATGCTCTGAATTCTTCCCCTACACCTACACATTTAGCCCTCCAAACAGAGAGATGTGGAAAAAAAAAAAAATTTAAATTTGGACAGCACTCACCCTCAATTACTTCATCACTATTTGCCAATTATTGGTTTTATTGATGTTTAATTTCACTTATGTCAATCCACTATAATCAAGTCAATTCAATGTTGAATTTACACTGTTTACTCATTTAGACATGTGTGTGTAGAAATAAATTAATAGTCAATATGTATTGGAAATATTCATTTTAATCTAACGCAGTTCACATACTGTTAAATGTACTCATAAAATAATAAAACATGAGATTTTTAACACTATACTGTGTTACATGCTTTCTCAAACAGAGAAGCTCCTGCAAAAATGTGCAGATCATTAACATGGTAAAGACTTCATTGACTCTAATTACAAAAACGAATGTTCTACCTCTCATAGAGGGTACTTCAGTTTGGCCACTAGGGGGCGATGGCGCTAAAGCATTACATTTTATTCCAGAAGCAGAAGAAAATATGAGAGGGAAAAAACGGTATTTTAGACCACAAATGGTTACTTTACAATGTATTTATTTCAACAGCTTGAAAAATACATGCTTACTGAGTATAAAGAGCTACCCATGTGGTCAGCAATGTATGTTTAGGTCGAACCATTGACTGTATATAGGAGACAGTCTATGGGTCGAACGAGCGTTAGCATTAGCCGCCCTATGAGAAAACCCATAATAAGCTAGCATCAAGCTAGCGGACTTTGTTTTCCATAGCTAAAAGCTAAAGTTAAACTTAGATAACTGCCTTTCTGTTTTCTATACTAAAATGTGGTTGTTAATCTATACTTATTAACAATCGATAGCCCAAATTAACGATGTGAGCAAGTACAACTTCCACTTAGCTAGCATGCTATACCTTAGCTCACTAATACTGCAAAAATCCACATTACCTTTTGGTCCAGCTGTAGTTGTTGGATCCATACTTTTAAAAAGCCCGGTCATCTCCATCCATGGCGCAGGGAATGTGGTGGACTTGTAAAGGCACAAACTTCCAAGATGCAAATGTTTAGCTAGTTAGGTTCTTAACATACAGAAGGAAAAAAAACGGTCACCCAACTTTTTCTTTTTTTTGGCGCATTTTGATTTGGAACGTACCATATGATAAAATGGGGGTAACTTACATGTTATGAACATTTTAAACCCGATAATATTCATAATTTTTTGAGTAATGACTCAAAAACCATACAGTATATTAAAAAATATGTATTAATGTAAAAGGTCAGTCCCACAAAGTTTATTTTAGATGTTAAAAAACAACATTTAATTTGTGAAACTACCCTGCGCTGGATAATGTACTGAACACACATCAGGATTCATAAGCATTGCTGACAATAAAAATGGACTAGATATGACTTCTGTTTGTTTTATTTTTTTAATGAGTTTTGAAAGAGAAAATTATGTCATTGTCAATTAGTGCTGTCATTTGATGATTTTTTGTGTGATAGTAATAATTTATCTAATGAATTAATTTTAATCTGAATACTTTTAACCTAATAATTGCAGTAACAATCCTATTCTTTAGGTTATTTTTTTTTAAGTTTGTGATATAATAAAAGATCACATAAAAGCTAAAAAGATAGCTTTATTATTTATTAATTATTTTTGTATTATTGTAAAACACTTCCAACCTTTAATTTGAAATCATGGAGGGGTAATTTTCTTACAATTTTGAACAAATGACAAAATTAAAAAGACCACCAGAAAAACATCAGGTCCAGAATGTTCTAATTTACCACATCAAAAAACAATAGGAACACTTTCCTGAGAAATCAAAAAAATATTAAACACAAAATTCTTATACCGTAATAAAAAATGGGATACTCCTTATTCCATAGTTTATCACAACAGCAAGACAGAAGAAAGTACGTGAGAGTGATTTTATAGTTTCCTTTAACCACCATGTGTTAAGGTCCAGGCCCGGGGGCCAAATCCAGCCCTCCGGGTAATTATACCCTCATGCTGATCTATTCCGAAATAATTTTCCTGCCTGTTTTTTTTGTTAAGTTATGGTTTTAAAATTTCAAACATTTTGTTTTAATGGGTTTTAATAAATGTTATGGTATGAGCGAGATAAAATGCTTCTCCAGGTGTGCAATAACAGGGAAGTAACCGTCCAACGCAAAAATGAGTTTAAAGTGATTAAAAAATAACCCTCTAGAATGTCTGTAATTAATTAATCATGCTTAACACAACAATTTCAGAGCCCTAGTCACAATTGCCTTTATTTGCTTGAAACAAGAAATTATTACTTAGAAAATACAGTTTTGTACCATGATGTTACTGTTATAACGATTGAGATTCTAGTTTCAAGTGTGTTTTTACTCATAATAGGTAATAAAATCTTATTAACAAGCTTTAATATCTTATTGAGATAAATAAGTGCAGAAACTCTTAAAATGAGGGAAATTATCTGGCACAAAACCTACTAAGTGAGAAAAATAATCTTACCATTAAAAAATAAGCATGTATATGCTTGTTTTAAGATATTTAATCTCACTTAGATTTCACTTTTTGCAGTGTGGCTCATATCTAGTGGATTCTGCTTTGTTTGAAGAACAATACATATATGGTTTCCTGTGTTCAAGGACTAAACGGATTATTGGGGAAACAGTCTGCCTGGACTTTGTGCACAAAATTGACATTTATTCTTTTCCTGTATAGTGAAACATAATACCTCTAAATATGCAAAATCTATCAATTGCATTAGATCTTCTCAGACCTTCAGAGGCAGGTGTGAAGGAAAAATTGCCAGGTTTGCCAGTCTCCGCTTTGCTATGTTTTATCTGTTGCTTGTCTGAAAAGAATAAGGACATTTGAATTTATCTTCACAACTATAGTGTTACTGACCAAAAATGAAGATAAAACATGTAAACATTTCTGGAAACAATTTGCCTTGTTGTTTTACTTCTTAAATGTACATGGAATACAAAAAAATATATTTTTATATACCTGTCTGAAAAAGTCATCTATTTTGGTTAAAAATTTCCTTATTCCTTGGTTTGTGGGAAAAAAAACAAACGGGCATGAATGACTTCTAACCTGTTTTAAGCACTGTGTAAAGTTAAATTGTTTAAAAAAAAGTCCTTGATTAGTTTTGTGGAGGTTTTGACCAAAGACATTTCCAGGCGAGTGTCATGGCTACAGACACTTTTCAGACCCAGACGCTGGAACCCGGAAGAAACACAGCAGGAAACTAGTGTGGTAAGTAAAGGATTTATTGCAGAGAACAGGAGGCAGAGGGCGGTGGCGACGCAGGTGGGCTTCTCCGCCGGAATGGGTAGACGTCTGGAGTGGCTGGGCCGAGGCAAAGGCAGAGGCTCGAGGTGTGACCGCTGGCGAGGATAGAACGGGGAATCCTGACAAAGGCTGGAACTGGCGACCACTCGTGGTAAGAACTCCTGTGGGTGAGCAGAGAGAGATTCTTAATTCAAAGACTTGGTGAAATTCGAAGAAGGAAGTACTAGACTTGGAGACCAACTATGCACCATCAGGGGCAACGGACTGGCGAAATATGATCCGGAGGCTCCTTATAAAGGCAGACGAGGATGATGAGGTGAGTGGTCGCAGCTGGGGAAGATCCGCAGTCAGGTGGAGAAGAGAGGGGAGGGGGAGGAAGCTGACAGAGGCACCGTGACAGTACCCCCCCCGCAACGACCCTCCAGGCGGTCAAGGGCGGCGGTCCGGGATGGGCACGGAAAAATCCGAGAGATGAGCGAGGGGTCCAGAATGAGGGAGCGGGAGATCCAGGAACGCTCCTCCGGACCGTAGCCCACCCAGTCGACCAGAAACTGGAAACCGCGACCCCGACGACGGACGTCCAGGATCCGGTCAACCGTATAGGCCGGGCGCCGTCGACGATCCGCGGGCCGTGGGAAGCGGACGGAGGGCACAGAGGACTGTCCCGGACAGGCTTGATTTGTGAGACGTGGACGACGGGTGGACCTTAAGTGCCTTGGCAGGCGGAGACGGACACAGGTAGGGTTGACGAGTTTCTCTATAACATAGGGTCCGATGAAACGAGGAGCCAGTTTCTTAGAGGATGCCTGGATGGGTATGTTGCGAGTAGAGAGCCAAACCTTCTGACCGGGTTGGTAGTCAGGCCCCACCACCCTGCGACGGTTGGCGATCTGGCAGTTGTTCTCCTTGGTGCGGAGGAGAGCAGCCTTCGTCTGAGACAAACGCGTTGGCAACGCTGCAGGTGATGTTGGACTGAAGGAACCGCCAGATCCAGTTCCTGAGAAGGGAACAGAGGTGGTGAGTACCCCGAGGGCGGCCTCAAAGGGGAGACACCGGTGGCGGAAGCAGGGTGAGTATTATGGGCGTACTCAATCCACACTAGGAATAGGGACCAGTCCTGGTGTTCTGGGCTGCCAGACAGCGGAGAGCTGCCTCCAGTTCCTGGTTGGCCCGTTCCGCTTGGCCATTAGACTGGGGGTGGTAGCCAGAAGAGAGACTGACCGTGGCTCCTAAGGCGGAGCAGAAGGCCTTCCAGACCTGGGACGTGAATTGGGGGCCACGGTCCGAAACAATGTCAACCGGTATCCCGTGATGTCGAAAGACACGGTCGACCATGAGGTTGGCTGTCTCAGTGGCAGTGGGAAGTTGAGGAAGGGGAATGAAGTGGGCCCATTTGGAAAAGCGGTCAACGACAGTGAGGATGACTGTGTTACCGTTCGACGGGGAAGTCCGGTGATGAAGTCCATGGCCAGATGTGACCAGGGGCGGCTGGGAGTAGGAAGGGGATGGAGCAGACCCGCAGGAGCCGAGGAAAGAGGATTTAGACGGGCACACGTGGAGCAGGCGGCGACGTACTCCCGCACGTCCTTCTGCATGGTAGGCCAATGGAACCTCTGACGGATGCGACTCAGGGTACGATGCACTCCCCCATGGCAGGCTAAACGGGACGCATGTCCCCAGGTGATGACCTCCGAGCGCAGCGCTGCCGGAACGAACAAGGTATTCCTTGGGACAGGAGGGTGGTCATTAAGATGCTCCAAGGCTTGGAGTACCTTATTTTCGATGTCCCAAGTAAGGGCTCCGATGATGCAGGTGGAGGGCAGAACGTTGGAAGGGGAGTGTTCCGAGGGGCAGTATTTCCTGGATAGAGCGTCCGGCTTGACATTACGAGATCCAGGCCTGAAAGTGATAGTGAAATTGAAGCGGTCAAAAAAGAGACACCAACGAGCTTGCCTTGAGTTGAGTCTTTTGGCGGAGCGGAGATAGGCCAGATTCTTGTGGTTCGGTCCATACGATAAAAGGCTGCTCGGCACCCTCCAACCAGTGACGCCACTCCTCCAGCGCCAACTTGATGGCTAGTAGTTCCCGGTTCCCAACGTCATAGTTCTGCTCCGCCGGTGACAGAGAAAAAAGCACAGGGTTTCAGTTTACCTGTGGAGGCTTCCTTTTGGGAGAGGACCGCTCCTACGCCTGAGTCCGAAGCGTCCACTTCGACGATAAACTGTCTAGATGAGTCGGGTTGGATGAGAATAGGTGCGTTGACGAAAAGGTTCTTCAGCTTGTCGAAGGCTTGCTGAGCTTCCGCGGACCAGACGAAGGATGTTTAGTGGACGTTAGACGAGTGAGGGGGAAGCGATGCTGCTATAGTTCCTGATGAATCGTCTATAGAAGTTCGCGAAACCTAAGAACTGTTGGAGCTTCTTCCTGTTTCAGGAGGAGCCCACTTGGCAACGGCCTCGATCTTGGAGGGGTCGGGACGAATACAGCCGGCTTCCATGATGTAACCTAAGAACTGGACGGTGGGCACATGGAACTCGCATTTTTCCAGCTTGACATAGAGTTGGTTCTCAAGCAATCTCTCTAGTACAAGACGTACGTGGTGTTCGGTGCTGGGCCTGATCGTGAGAGAAAACGAGAATGTCGTCCAGGTACACAAAGACGAAGCGATTAAGGAAGTCCGGAGGACATCGTTGACCATTCTCTGGAAGACAGCCGGGGCGTTCGTGAGGCCAAAGGGCATGACTAAGTATTCATAATGCCCAAGGGGGGTGTTAAATGCCGTCTTCCATTCGTCGCCATCTTTGATACGGACCAAATGGTAGGCATTACGAAGGTCCAACTTAGTAAAAATGCGAGCCTTCTGAACGGAGTCGAAAACAGAAGTGATCAACGGCAGGGAGTATTTATCTTTGACTGTGATCTGATTTAGTTCGCGGTAGTCTATGCACGGCCTAAGGGTTTTATCTTTCTTTACTACAAAGAAAAACCCCGCCCCCCACAGGGGAGGAAGAGGGTCGAATGTGCCCCAGAGCGAGCGCTTCCTGAACGTACTGCTCCATTGCAGTTCTTTCGGGACCAGACAGGTTAAATAGTCTGCCTTAGGTAAGGGAGCACCAGGCAGGAGATTGATCTCACAATCGTAGGGTCTGTGAGAAGGAAGAGCGCTAGCCTTAGTTTTGCTAAACACTGCTTTCAAGTCGTGGTAACAAGGTGAACAGCAGTCAAATCGGTGGAACTGTACTCTTTTGGTCAGGGTAGACACACAAGGTACGGCAGATAACAGGCAGTTTGCGAGACAGTAAGGACTCCATTGAATGATGGACCCCTGGGACCAGTTGAACTGAGGGTTATGTAACGACAGCCAGGAGAATCCTAATACGATGATAGATATGGGCGGACCGAGTGATGAGAAATGGATGGATTCTCTGTGGTTACCTGACGTGACTAGTAGAACTGGCTTAGTGCGGTGAGTGATACGTGACAAGAGTTGACCCCCGAGGCCAGATGCTTCTATGGGGAGTCCAGGGGTTCTGTGGGGATAGATAAGCGATTAACTACATGGATATCAATAAGGCTCTGTTCAGCTCCAGAGTCAACGAGGGCCATTAAATCAAAAACATGAAGATCGAGGCATAACTTGACAGGTAGAAAAAGAAAGTCTTACCGGAAACTGTGGCTTGTGAGTCCCCTCGCGGCCTGTCGTCTAGCGAGGGGATTTGGAGTTTAAACGGTGAGGGCAAACAGAAACTAAATGGCCTTCAGTCCCAAATAAAAACAGGCACAGCTTCGCGTCTCCTGCGACGCTCCTCTTCAGACAGCCTGGAGTGACCGATCTGCATGGTTCATCTGGAGACGTAGAAGAAACGAAGTGTTCGGGACCATGTTCTGTTCGATCGTGGGGCGTGAGCGAGCTTGAGAGGACGAGGAGGTGGTTGATATCGCTCCTTTCTGCGTTCGCGTAACCTAATGTCCGATCTGAGAGCTGTGGAGACCAGTTCCTCAAAGGAGCGTGCTTCAGGTTGGGAACAGAGATGGTCTTTGATCTGCTCGTTGAGAGACTGGTAAAAACACACCATAAGAGGCTGATCGGACCAGCCAGCTTCCACCGCTAAGATGCGGAAGTCGATGACGTGATCACTTACGGGTCGGTTCGCTGTTTGAGGGCGAGTAGTCGCCGGGTTGCTTCCTCCTGTTTACGTGGCTGGTCAAAAATAAGGCGAAATTCACTGATGAACCGATCATAGGATAGATGAGTGATCGGGTTGGCAGTGAGGAAGGCTTGGGCCCACTGAAGAGCTTTGTTTCGCAGAGAGTTGATAACGAGAGTGATCTTACTGTGGTCGGATTGATAGTATCTGGGGCTTGTTGACATATCAACTGCACTGCAGCAAAAACCCTCCGCAGGCTTCGACGTCCCCGAAGAAAGGTTCCGGTTGGAGACGGACGTTTTCGGTGGGAGGACGGAGATCCGGAAGCGGAAGTAGGTTGAGTGACGGAAGCATGGGCTGTGGCTGGCGGACCCTGGGGAAAACGATTTGAAAGTTCATGTAAAGTCCGAGTGACATCATCCAGGCGCTGAGAAAGACTCTGTTGGGCCCACGCCATTTGGGAAAGGACGTCCGCTTGGCGTCCGAGCAGAGCGCCTTGTTGGGAGACTGCTAGTCTGAGTCCTTCCGGGTCAGCTGGGTCGGTGTTTGGCCAGTCCGTTCTGTCATGGCTACAGACACTTTTCAGACCCAGACGCTGGAACCCGGAAGAAACACAGCAGGAAACTAGTGTGGTAAGTAAAGGATTTATTGCAGAGAACAGGAGGCAGAGGGCGGTGGCGACGCAGGTGGGCTTCTCCGCCGGAATGGGTAGACGTCTGGAGTGGCTGGGCCGAGGCAAAGGCAGAGGCTCGAGGTGTGACCGCTGGCGAGGATAGAACGGGGAATCCTGACAAAGGCTGGAACTGGCGACCACTCGTGGTAAGAACTCCTGTGGGTGAGCAGAGAGAGATTCTTAATTCAAAGACTTGGTGAAATTCGAAGAAGGAAGTACTAGACTTGGAGACCAACTATGCACCATCAGGGGCAACGGACTGGCGAGGAATGATGATCCGGAGGCTCCTTATAAAGGCAGACGAGGATGATGAGGTGAGTGGTCGCAGCTGGGGAAGATCCGCAGTCAGGTGGAGAAGAGAGGGGAGGGGGAGGAAGCTGACAGAGGCACCGTGACAGCGAGTTTGTAAAATTATTTGGAATGTGTTGCTGAACCTGAATTGTAATCTATTTTTTTTTTAGTACGAGTGAGTTTCTCACATTGACGGTGTCTTGCTTCAAAGGAGGTGACTTGTTGGAACCAGACAAGTTTCCCCATCTCGTAAAAGAAAGGTGTCAAGTCATAAAAGAAGAGAGAAGAACCAGAGAAAGCAAAGAGGATGACGGGGGGAGGAGGGGGAGCATTTATTGAGATTTTATGAGGCTTGGGTGGTTAAAAGAAAAAGTCCCATATTTCTTGAGTGCAAAGAGTGACAATGTGGACTAAAGAGTACAGTAGAAGAGAGGGAATCATTTTCCCTTTTTGTCTTCCAAACAAAGTTGTATAATTTGCAAAAGGTACATGTGGAACGGTTATAGCCCAGATTTGGTCTTGATAAAAGTGCACATTTAGCAAGTTTAAAGGTAACGTATCATTAAATCTTACAGGTATTTATAGTATTTATAGTTGAAAGAATAATAATTTATGAAATTAAAAATCTCAATTTGTGTCTTCTTTTAACAGCATCATCTATAAATGAAGCTGATACTTCTTGACAGATCATTATGCTTGTTTTCTTTTTTTTACGTCTGTGTTTGTCATGTTAAAATTTTCTTCATCCCCACAGCTCGGCCACTTTTAAGCCAGACAAGACCCACTGTCTGTGGGTTTTGTTCTGTGAACCTCCTGCTGGAAGCTGATCCTTAAGACAAAGCCCTGTTTACACTAATGGCTCACTAGGCCTTTTGCAACAGAAACAAATAGCAGTAGGGGGAAGTCAATAGAATTTAACATTTTGACATTTTTCCTCCAGCTCTGAAAACCAATATTGACCCTGCTCCCCTGCATGACTCTCTTTAGTCCAGGACCTTGGCATACAAATCAAACCAATGCAGCCAGAACCACAGGCAGCCAGTCAAGGGCTGAGACCAACAATAGCTCTCCCAGAATGGGGCTCTCCCACTGGGCAGGCAGAGTGGCTACTGTCCCTGGTCTCAAGCTGGTCCACAGAGGCCTGATGTATGAAAGAGCTCCTGCTTCTGCCCACTTTAATGATTCCATCTGAGAGGACCAATTGTGTCCGTACTACAGACCCTGCTGAGGAGTAAGGTGCACAAGTAGAAGGGACAGTGGGGGCACTCACATGTGCAGAGCAACCCCATAGCAGGTCAGTACTTCTCAAAGGCCAGATTACAATCAATTAGAGCCTAATGAGCGGAAAGCCGGACTTGTAACCTGCAGCAGGATAGTTGTTTAGAAAACTCCCAGCTGGCAGACACGTCAATAACCTCTGAAATAGCTCCAGATTGAAAGCAAGACTCAGCAGGATGCATCTAAGTGCGTGGTCATCTATATCTGAGTCTTGCTTCTGTTGCTTCGGTGTAGCCGCAAGAACAAACAGCAACACAACACGTTGATTTAAAAAGTTCCTGACAGACGTGTACTGCTCTTCATTTACCCGTTCATCTAATTAGAGCCCAACCTGTTGATGTAGCTCACTGGGTTTAGTGTAACGGCATATACTCATCTTTTCTATTAAGGGCAGCCAGAATTTCTGCAGCTTTTCTCTGTAGGTTCTTCCTGTGAGAAGTTCTCTCTGCAAAAACATTGTCTTCCTGGTTCTACTTGGAGTTTTCTGAGCAACAAGAACAAAATGAAGGGAAAAAGTGTTCAAAGTGTCTTCTTTTTGTCAACATACAGTATTTCTATGTATCAGATTTTGGATGCTCAGTTTGTGTAACATGCAGATGAAAAATATAAATTCTAAAAACAATGTTTCCTTAAAAAAATATTTAGTATCAACTGACAAACATCAGGGTTTTTCAAGGTTTTGTTCTTGGACCATATGATGGTCTAGTGAATGAATTGTCCATACCTCACCTTCTTTCCAATAGCAGCCTGGGTGACCCTGTACAGAATCAATGAATGAATGAGTTACGTTGACTGACAGCCAAAGCTTTAAACATATCTGTTCAAACACCTGTGACTGGGTAAACCAAGCTCAACTCCAAATTTCTTCCCTTGCCTTGGGTTCCTCCCTCTTGCTCCTCTAGCGGTGTCATAACATGTTTTTTTTAAAAGGATGGTTGCTACACGCTAACGTAGATAGCCGGCAACAATTGATGATGTCATCGAGCGGGAGTAGCGTCTGAATATGAAGACACAATTTCTTCCAAATCTCTCCATTTCGATTGTAGAAATACAGGGAAACCATAGGGGCAAGGAAGCTATAGGATTCAGCTCAAGACTTGTGCTGTCCATCTCTGATAGATTATTATTGCAAGAGAGACTGCTCTGCCACCTGAGTGTTTAAAAACCTGATGCAGAAAGCCAAAAGGACCCAAAAGACTTTCAAACATAGCATTTAGCAACTAGGCTTCTGTTTTTTAAAGCATAATGCCACCGTTAGAAAAAGAACTGCCACCATTCGGTATCAGCAGAATTTTTCAGATTTCCAGCTGCTGCTCGATTTATTTTGAAAATCGTTGGTGTGGTCACGAATGTAGATGGTCGCTGTCAGGCATCAGTTAGGCGGGGTTAACACTATTATGAAATCGGGCGGCCACAGTGCGGTGGCAGCAAAATCAACAGCATCTCTGATTGAACGATGTGTAAAATGTTTCTGGACGGTGGCTGTCTAAATAAAGTGCCACTATCTGCCTGGTAGCCTGGGGTATTTAAAAAGCGGGTCATTCTGCTTCACTGGTCATTTTCAGCTCAGATTTTGAGTACACATTATAATCTTGAGGATTTACAAATGTATTCAATTTTAGACATGTAAGAAACACAGCAAGGGCAAAAGCCCTAGTCACCCAAGAAAACTAAGGTCCAAGCAATCCCACCACAGTAGGAGTCTTCATTTGATTGAGTCTCAGTTTTGTCAGCACCAATGCCATCTTCCTATTTATATGTAGGGTTCACAGTGGTCATGCATAGAAATGGTGGCTGGAATTGCCAAATTGATCTCTCGACGAATCAGACGGTGGCAGTATGATGGCAGACGATGACAGGGACAGGGGTTGCAATCTGAAATCAAACACTCATTGGATGATTTTTTTTTTGGAGTTTGAAGACCCTAAAAGCTAAAGGGCCAAAAGTAAAATTTTAACACTTTCTTTAAACCTTTTACTGCATACAAAAATGCAACAGCTGCCACCTGACCTGCCAAATTTCCTGAATAACTTTAGGTCGCCTCGTGGTGGCATTTTGGGACATGTGACAGTAGTCTAACGGACTGTAAGTGGAGGACATTTTAACTGCCACAATAAGAGTGTCTGTATTTGTTCTGAGTTTATTTGTTCAATTTTTATTTTGTATATTTATGTATTTTATTTTGTAAAACTTCCGGGGGGGCAGAGTTTTTGTTAGACTGTGCTGTGGAGAAACGTCTGATAAAACGCCACTTGCTGAGTTCTATAAGACTAAAGAAATGAACCAAAGAAGATGGAAAGTTAAAACATATGACAAAGGGACTGAGAAGAAAAGACATTTTAACAGTTATGAAGCTGTAAGAAGAAGAAGTTTTCTTGCTTTCTTTTTTTTGGTGAATGCGGCCAGCGAGGTACGTGTTTTCATTTGTTGTTCATGTAATTTCTTATAGCAAAATTTGTATTTACGTTATTTATGTGTGTGTTAGCTTGACGGTGACTTTGTGGAGAAAACAAGAGGAATAAAGTCATCAGTGCAACAAACTGCGGTCCTATTTCTTCACCGGAGAGAGCGATAGACATAGTTGCTACTTATAGATAAAACAGTCCGAGGTCTGGGCAGGGCTGGATGGAGACGAGGTGATCGTCACTTTACAGGTCAGCTTGTCTTCAAGACGGTCTTATCTACGCATGTCTCGACAGGGAACATTCAATTTTGTGGTAAACTAGCTCACAGCATGAAAAACTGAAAAGCAGAACTCTGGCATGAGGTGATCAGGATGGAGTTAAGGTGAGAAGTGTTGAAGAGCTGCCATCCTTTTCAAGTGACTTTTTTTTACTCAAACTATGCAGTTAAAGAAATTCAAACCTGTTCAGGTCTGCTCCTTTTTGATCCTGCCAACTCTTGCAATTTGAGTTAAATGCATTATGGATAGTTTTGTACTTTGTGTAGCTTGAGAAGATACATACATATAGTGCAGGGTTGTTGTGTGTGATTATTTTATGAAAGGAACATAAATACGACAAGGTCTAAGATATTACGCAGTAAATTTGACGTTATTCGTACTTATATGTTTTTTGTTTTTTTTTTATGTGGTCTTTGTAAAGTAGGACATGCAAATGTCAAACGAAACCACTCTAGTTTCATGTTAGTGGAGAAGTGTCAAATCTTTCTGCTCTGAAGATGTAGACAACACTGACTTAGCAAGCAGAGGTTGAAGTGATGAAGCCACCAAAGTCAGTGTGAAATGTGTTTGATCGGAAGGAGAGAACACCGTGATGGAAAAAGACAAAAGAATTGTCTTTGGTCGCCTCTAACAACAATTTCCTGAAAGTCCCAAGTAGATTTACAAATCAAATGTACCTCAGTCATTTAGCATGTCTAGAAAGAGCAAGTTGGCTGTCGGCTTCATGCCCTATCCATTAAAGGGTCAAGCTGTTCTCAGGCTACATGCTCCCATAATTAAAAAACCAGCAGGAGAAGCAACTGCATGATGTTCTTTTCAAGTTAATGTATAAAAGAGTGTTTATGCCTGCAGTGAAAACTGCTGTTCAACCACACTAGGTCAAGCTAACAAGGTCTTTTTAATTTCATTTTGGTTAAACAAAATTATTTGCGCTTGGTTTAAAAATACACACTTCTTTTCTTCACTGTTTTGGCACACATACCGGTACAACTTTTTGAGTTTGATTTCAAATCAAGTCTAAAGTCTTCCGTTGTAGTTTTAAGTAACATCTAAAATCATTGAGTAATATATTTAATTGTGATAAGTTGCAATTTAAAAACATTTCAGTAACTTGTGTGGACATGGAAACAGAAAGTTTGTGTTTCTAAATGCAAAAACTTTCTAAAGAGAGCTACTACATACAGTAATGCCTTGGATATGAAAAGTAACAACAAATAAACACCGTTCACAAGTCCCAAGTTTCTGCATAAGTCCAAGACCTCCATCTCTGCATCTTCCTCCACACCGTTAGTAAAAAAAAAAAACACATCTGCATTTGTACTGTCAACACTTGACTGAAAGCCGACAGCTGGAAATCAGCAGGAAAAAAGGTGCATCATTTAACACTTGTAACCATACAGCACAGAACAAGAGCATTCATTTACTGTTTCAGATGCTGGTAAGTTGCTGCACAAGACTTTCAGATTTATTTATTTATTTTATAAATAACGACGAGAACCTTCACCGACAACTTAAACAAACAGAGAAAGTAAGAATAAAATCTGTCTGCATTATATCCGTATATAGCTTTCTCTTTGTACAGATGTTTGGCTTCTGTAACCCATGTGATGCTTTTAAAATTCACTCTGATCATCTGTTTCAGCAATTTTGAAAGTATTCCCCATGGTATTTTAATTATGATTATAATTTTAGACTTAATCAAAAACCTGTGTCTTTTTCTTGAACCAAGCTTCTGCAGAGTTCCTTAGAAATAAGACTATTGGTGTGGAGCAATCCCCCCCCACCCCATCATATGCATTTTTACAATATTTTTACAATAGACTGTAGAATCACTGGGAAACCGCTCCCTCCTCGTGTTCCAAATAGGAAGTACCTGTTGGTTCCAAGAAGTCATACATCCCACAGACTTCTGTTGAGAAATGGACAGTTCTTACTCAGTTATACTATTAGTCATAATAACCATTCTTGCTCTGATACATTTTTCTTTGTGTGTTCTTACTATTTCATATTTTTTTCTATATCGTAAGTTGTTCAAGTTATAAACTGATCAATCAGATGCCTCAGTAAAAGCATGTGGTGGCTTCTGGCACCACCTCAAATGTTTGATTGATAGATTCTCCTAAGCAGCTTTCAGTGGAAAGCATGCGGACTACGAACCAATTTACTCCTGATTGGTGACAGTAATTGTCCTAACCTGTGACTGGCACCGAGTTGGACCTATCACTGTCGTCTGGCTCCAAATGGTGGCATCCATAAGGTGGAAAAATGTCGACTAAATTAGCTTTGTTTCGCTAGAGCTGGAGGTAAGGCATTTTCTATAGCTGAGGTCAAACCCCGCTTCGTCCAGTGATGACATATGTCAGTGGGGTGGCCGTGGTGCAGGGGTAGGGCGGTTGACCTCTGATATTACAAGTTTGATTCCCATCTTTCATGTCCATTTGTCAAAGTGCTCTTGGGAAAGACACTCAACCCTAAGTTGCTTCTGGTGGAAGGTTGGAGCCATTGATATACATTACAGGACTGGCCCTTGCCTGTTTGCTGCTATAGACAGAGACATGCGCACGGAGGCTATGCATTGAGTCATGGCAGCAGAACGCTGCTGTTTCAGTGCAGGACAGACAGACATCAACCACAAAAATCGGGATAGCTCCTTCAATTCTTAACCCATATTTTGAAAATTTGGTCGAGTTAAAGCTTAGAAAATGATTGATCCAATGGTATATCTAAATATTTAATATCTATGAAGATTAATCTATAAATAGAGCAATAATTGTGCATTCTACTGTCACAGGTAAGACATTGCTGTCAAATTAACAGCTTCTAAATATGCTTGATTTTTTATTTTGCCTTTAGTGCTCAAATTTATATAACTGAGCTTGTAAATGCTTGTCAGAACATGGATTATTGCATCGAATGCACCTGCCAAACTGGTAAGATTCAAAACACAATAATAATATCAGTAAATGTTGTGGCTGGTTAAAATTTTGGGTCTCAGCTCCTTTCCTAACAACTTTCTTTCCTTAACCAGAAAGTAGCTCAACAGTGATGTCATCTATTTCTAAAATTATGCGCAAACTCACTTACACTTTCTTAACCAAAAACAAAAGCGACCGACAAGATTTAGGCTCTTAAAGTAGCTAGCTGCGTGCTACTTTGCCAGCACAGCAATGTGGCAACGTGCATTTTAGCCTCACATATTATGTGTTACCAACATGAATTTCCATCAGTTTTCCTTTTCCTGCTGCTTGAATGTGAATACATGCCAATAACATTTGCCATGTTTTACAACATGAAACATTTTCATCGATGAACCAAACTAGCATGCTGCTAGCACCCACTTTAGCACAAATTTCCCGGTTCTCAGCCTGATTTCTCTCTGTTAAAATGCAATTGCTGTGCAGTGATGATCCATCGGATTATTTTGTTCTCAAGGTTTTAAGTTGATTACAAAACATTGTGTCCCTTTTTGTGGTTCTTTTCATACTTACTCTGACCTCCTCCAATCATCACTCGGGAAGACTCAATGTATAGTAATGCCAGACGTCTGTCACGCCCCATGTCACCTGATTTCCAATCCAGCAATATATATCATTGGTTGGTACCAGTGTTCGGCAGTGGAGAGTGAATGTGTGTGTGCATTAGTGAATGAGTCTGTGACTGTAAAGCGCTTTGGGCCTCGAAGGAAGGTAGAAATTTTAATTCAATTGAATTTCAATTTATTTATTTATATAGCCCAAAATCACAAAGAATTTTGCCTCATTGGGCTTCATGCAGGTAATTTTACAGTTGCAAAAAAATAGTCATGAAACATGAAAGAAAGATCACTAAAGACTAAACAGACTAAATAAACTGGATATCCCTGCTCTTAGACCCTCCCTCTCGGTAAGGAAAAACTCCCAAAAAACCTGAATCAGGAAAAACGAAGAAACCTTATGGATTCCCACATGAGGGAGAGATCCCATCCCAGGACGAACAGGCGATACTAGAACTGGTAAGGGAAAATTAGCTTCTACAACTACGTATTTGAATGGAGATCATTCAGATAAAGCTGCAGATAGAGCTGAGGGACGAGTGGAGATGAAGTCCTCAGTCAGACGAAGCAGAAGTGCAGTCCACGACCAGGAGCAGGAGCGTGGGGGATCCACCTGGGATCTGAAATCACTCCCGCTCCCCAGAGGGGAGTGAGAGAGAAGAACAACATGTGAATCGAACTGCACCAACAAAAACATGGAGAACTTAATACAATGAATAATAAAGAGTAAGAGAGAGAGGAAGAAATAAGAACAGAGAACAGAACCCCAGAGCTGATGTGGAGGACAACTATGATAAAAAATCTAGCAGAACGCCTGTCCAAAGAGGAATGTTTTAAGGCTAACTTTGAAGGTAGAAACTGTGCTGGCCTCTCTGACATGAGCTGGGAGCTTATTCCAGAGAGCAGGGGCTTGATGGCTGAAGGTTCTACCTCCAACTGTACTTTTAGAGATTCTAGGAACTCCAAGCAGTCCTGCATTTTGTGAACGAAGTGTTCTGATTGGTTGGTAAGGAACTAAGAGATCTTTAATATAGGATGGGGCCACACCATTCAGAGCCTTATAGGTTAACAGGAGGGTTTTGAACTTGATCCTGGATTCAACTGGGAGCCAGTGGAGTGAAGCTAACACAGGAGTGATGTGTTCTCTTCTGCTAGTTCCTGTTAACAATCTGGCTGCTGCATTCTGAACAAGCTGTATAGAAAGTGCTATACAAGAATCTGTCATTTATCATTTGATCTTTTTTACTCATTCTCTTGCTAGTTTACAGCAGTTCACAGCTCCAATATAACACAACCGGTGCAACAAAAATGGTGAACAATACTGGAGCTACCCAGCTTTGAAGTATAAACCCTTCTTAAAACAGCGATTGTGCAGAGTGACTTCAGGTTGATATATTATGTCAGTGGTTTAGAATGGCAAAGCTAACTGCTGAACGCTGTTTAAAGCAATTTAATGAAAATAATGAAAAGTACCCTTGCTTCCTCCTTCATTTATCTCTCCAAATAGAGGGTGATGAAAAAAATAGTGTCTAATTTTTCGGATTTGACTTTCATTCGATGACGTCATCATAATCACTGGTCTGCTAGCATTAGCGCGGAGCTTCCAGTGCTTGAATATACATTACAACAGCAGTTTCATAACTTTAAAAAACCATGCTACAAAAAAGTCATTACTTACATTTGAATATAAACGCAGCACGTGAGGAAAAGCGCCTCTCAGCGTGACGTAGATTACTCTTGCGATGGTGGACTTTGGACCCCTCTGTTTGGAGGGTGAAATTTAAAAAATAATAAATCTGGACAAAACTTTGACTTCACTTGCCACTTTAAATTAAGGGAGAAGGGAAGAATTCGGATTGGGCCTAAGATCATTTACAAATCAAACTACAAATGTCAGTAGTCCTTTCTGCGGAACGCTCAGAATGCACAGCTGCTTCCCCAAAATCGTATGGATGAGATTAAACGAGTCATGGATTACTTCTCTCTGATAACCCGGTTAAAGTTAGTCGAAGGTTACAGGTACTTCACTGAATGCTGCTTGGTTGATTGTGAAGGTAATTAAGATTTTATTCTTCTAATTTATGCTAATGCTAACGCTAGCTTTCCACGACGGGGATGAGACGTAGAGAGCTGGAAGATCTTTTCTGCCCAGTTAAAGTTGCTTACATTTCCGTGTTCACAAAATCACTAAAAATAAAGCTAAAGTAAGACAATTTGACTGTGTCTTACAATAAAGAAAAATGAATTAACTGTTGCCAAATTTTCTGACATATCTACCCTTTGCTGTTGCTCATAACCATGTCTGATCCCTGCAGGATAATAAAGGAGTTTTGCAGGGAGATCAGCCTGGCCAGAGTATTTTACGATTCAGCTACAAGCCTTTTTTTTGGCTTTTTCGAGTCTCAATGCCAGAACATATTAACCCTCGAGCACTATTGTTGGGTGACTTTCACCAGAGCAAGATATATTCCAATATATGGCCATGGGTCCCTGGGTAAAGTTATACATGTCCCAGGAATGAGTGGACTGAAGAACAAGTGTCCAATATCATTCTTTATTTATTTATTTGGTTTTTTTTTTTAAATGAATTTCTTGTTCTCAAGCATGTTTTTAGGATCTTCCTGTGCTTGTATTTTACATTTTCTGCATAAACCACGGTTGAAAATAAAATAAAGTCATATTTTGATCTATTTTTATGACAAATACTTTTTATCAGGTATATTACATTGGGTAAAAATTACCCAGCAAAAGTGATGGTGTAACTTTTTATAGCAAAAGTGTACTTGGGTTAAAAACACCAAAAAACGCTCTATTTTCACGGAGAGGTGCTTTAAAACAATTATTCACAGACTATAATCTTTTAACTCAAGAAGATGACCAATTCGTTCTGGGGACTTCATAAAATGACCTCTTCATCATCTCTCTCCTCCTGCTTTGATTGATATGGGAACATACTCACCAGCCCCAGCTGATCATTTTAATATATGTGGTTGTTAGTTTCTTCATGAAAAAGCAGGCGGGTAGCACCGGTAACCACCGTGCTGAAACACTTTTAATCAAGCGGAGCCTACTGTGAGGGACCGAGCACGGCCCGGCTCCCCACCTGCCACAAGCAAGTAGTTCACCTCAGCAACCTCACAGAGACGGCTAGTATTTTACTAATATTGTCTGGCAGCTTCCACTATAATGTACCCACTAACAGCACTAACCCCCCCCTCGGGGCTGATGCCCCCCACTCCCTACGGTTATATTACAACCCAGCAGGAACGCTGAGGGAGGACAGGATGGGAAGCAGCAAATGTTTAGAGGTTCTCAAGTAAAGCCGACATGTTTCCAGGCAGTGGTGGGGAAGGCTTTTTCCCAGCATGTCAAACTGTACAAGTGTAAATTGAAAGTGAGGGATGGTTTTCTTCATACTCTTAAAAACTCAACTTTTTAAATTTATTTTAAACAAACTAATTCTCTCTTAATCCAAATTTTATCATTCATAACAGAAACTACATTTCAAAACAAAGAGCTTTGGGAGATTATATCAAAAGCAATATCACCATTCCCCACCACAGATGAGATCTTATGAACAAGTCAACATGAGATGCTAAAAGAACAGCAAAGCATTAGTTGTTTTTTATGTTTTTAACAAAGAAAACAGCTGTACGAAGCTACCAAAACTAAGAGTATCCCTGCTGCTAATCTTGATGTGACTGCTCTACTTTAGCTGATTTGTTCTCATAATCTGTGGTTTTAACAATGTTTTAAGTAAAGATTTTTGACAAATGGTTGTCAAATTAATAAATATTATTAAAATCAATCAGCTGACCATATTTGAATTATCTTGTTTTCATCTGAAGGAACAAATAACAATGAAAGTATCAAATTTGTTCATTGACATCACATATTTTCCCATGCTTCTTTTTCTACAGTTTGTGAATTCTCCTTCACTAAACACTCTCAGGACATTTAAATAAACAGTTGCGACAGTCAGAGCACAATATTCTATTGTCACAAAGGGTTTCAGCACTCAGAGGTAATCTAACGCCACTGGTAATCCCTACTATCTTTGTTTGAGCTTTGGTCAGGGAACACATTAGGGTTTCTTGTGACTTTTTCTGTCAGGGAGCTGCACAAACATGTAAAAAAAAAAAAAAAAAAAAAAATCTTCGGAATTAAGCTCTTTTTCTATTATAAACTGGACCCTCATGGTCGGACCACTTTGTACGATTTTTGGTCCCCTGTTGGTTGTAGGTCCATAGAAAAATGGAACGGACCAGTTAGGGTGGAGCTGTCGTCACACAATGTGATCCATTGATTGGCGGAAAGGTATCATGTCAACAGTAAGTGTCTGACAAGCGTTTTTCCTAACTCAAGATCCAAGCTGAAAGTTTTGTCCTCTTTTCAGCCGTATTCTTCTTGGCCCAGCCACGATCTTCTTGAAAAGTATATTAAATTCTTTGCATTCAGTATGCAAAGAAGTCGTCTACAGTCATCGCGGAGGGTTAGGGACCAAAGACATGCCGAATACCGAGATCAGCTGTAGTTGCACCGGTATGTCGCACAGCTACGTCATTGGTCTACATCCTTGATGGTCCAACACTCAATGGAAACGCTCAGTTGAGTTGCCCATACCATTCTAAACCAGCCAGGAGCGGACTAGTCCGGTCCGGACCGCTCAGTGGAAACAAGACTTGTCCATCTCCATTTAGTCATGTTTCATTCCTGCCTGGCCCAAACTCCTCTGCTCTTCAGGGTTAATTATACATCGATTAATTGTGGGACATTCTGCCATTTAGCTTCGGGGTTAGCCCTCCTCTTCACTAAATCATTTAGCACCTTGCAGCAAACAGGAAGCGAAGAAGCTTTAAACTTGAAAGCAAATAAGACGTTAAACCACAAAAATGTTCCAGAGGGACTTTTGAGGAGAAAAAAAACTGCCATTTTTCCCTCTATGTGCATGTGTGGCTGTGTAGTATGAGGCTAATGAAATGGGAATGGCCCATCCCCTGAGCAGCTTTACACCCACACTGCTGACTCACAACCAGAGGGCAACCTGGGCACAACACAAACTAGAAGGGCTTTTTTTTCTCAGGCTTAGACCATTATGGATTTAAAGAAGGCTTTACATATGTTCACATTATGGGACAAAACACATGTTGTAAAACTGAAGGTTCGTGTTGTTCTATGACAAATTTTTTTTTTTAATTCATACAAAGTTTTCCTTTTATACATTTTTAAGAAACAGAGAAAGACTTTCTGAATCGAAGTGAAAACGATCTTCTTTGATGGTTCTGAGTCTGGTTCTGCCAGATATTGCTTCCTGTTGTTGGAAGCTTTCCTCATACATGCATGCACAATCAGTAAATTTAATAACACTTATGTAACAACATTATGAAAACATTAAAATAAAGCAACATTAAATAATTTCACTTTGGTTCAATATTTTTCCTTTATTTCTACTTTTGTGTTTCAAAGTCTTTTTTGTGGTGAATTCAAAGATATCAAACTTTCATTTAATGATACTTACTATGCCAACTGATGCACATTTATCTTGCTCTCTACAATCAACTTATATTTTTGCCAGATTAAAATTGACTGTCAGCGGATTTCTTCTTGCTGTGCAGCAGCCTGCACACTTGGATTTATTGGAAACGGCAGATGCGGCTGAGCATCGCGCCTTCTCGTGTCTGGCTGGTCCCACACAGCATGTTCCATAAACACAGTGTAGGAGGAGGGTTTTCAGAAGTGCTGCTCTGTACAGACGAAGGCAGTCAGTCGGTCATTGTGTCAGTTGGAGTTTAGGAAACACAGCGGCGCCACCCTGTCACATGCCACGCTCCAGTCTGAAGATATGACTCTTAATGTTTAACTGGTCAAATGGCTTCTCCTCACCCTGTCTTGAAAACTACTGTTTTATGTCTTTTGGCACTTTTTTTTTTTAATTATGCAATTGAAAATGGTGCTTATGTTTTCCCTTAGAGTAAAACACTTGGGAAGCTATCCAAAAATGGTGTCTTTTCCCTTCAGATTCTACTTTATTTTTCCTATATTCAGTGCAAACTAGTTTATTCGTGGAGCTACAAACATGAACTGCCCCCTTATAGTTTATAATGACTTTTATGATGACTTTGACCTACTGGTATAGGTCAGCTACTTAGTAAAAAGAAAACAACAGATGATCATGATGTGTTTTAAGACCTACTTTGTTAAAAAATGTAGTTTTGGGTGTTTTTAACATGCTCTTGTGTCATTTTTTGATGATGAAGATGATGATGATGAAGCAATCTTAAACTGGATGTATGAGTATTTCTTTATACAAATCATTGTGAATCAGGAGAAAATGAAAAACTGCAGTTTGAAAGAGCTTGTAGCTGTGACATAGAAACTACAATTGGCAAGCCACAAGCTTGATGCTCTGCTCCATTCTCATGAATCCACATGTAGACGACTAGATCCATGTTCATCCTTGTTTTCTCCGTCTAAGCTGCCAAAACTGTGTGGCAGGATAGCTACAATATTGTTTAGCATTTTTGTTGCTGCAGTAATCTTGGGTTGGGATTGTGAGGGGATGTGAGTGTAGCAGACGAGTGTGTAAACTGATGCATGTCCAAAATAACGACAGATATTTAGATTTTGTCTAAAAACAGCATAATCATAATTAAAAAAAACAAAAGAAAAACAATGAGAATGCTTTTACAATAGATTATATTCAAAGTGGGACTTTAATTTGTAAAACAAATTTATTTATTTGTATTTATTTTGAGCATTCGGACAGACAGCACAGTTTCTCTGCGGCTCACAGGTTTACAGGGGGTGAGTGATGTGTTGCACTAGACTGGTCTTACCACTTCCTTGTGTTCCGCTGCTACTGATAACCTCAGTGACTCAGGTCAAAGGAAGAAAGATGGTTACTTGGTTTGTGATGGTGTGCTAGTCCGCTCTTTGTCTTCTGAAAACTTATTAACCCAAAGAGTCTTCAGTAAAGGAATGATTTGTCTCTCTGGAGGGTTTGCTTAGAGCAAACACCTTTTCAGGTGTCTCCTACCTGAGTCTCAATGATGTTTGTAAGACAGACAGTCTATTTACCAAGAGTATAACCATTATGTAGATGGGTTTTTTTTTTTTTGCTATTTTTCCTCTATAAACCTGAAGCACAATATTTCTTAAATACTTCAAAACTGCTCAAGAATAATATTTTCTTGTTTAGTTGGCAATCTAAGATCAGCACTCACATAGCTGACAAATCTACTGATGACAGACAGGACACTGGCAGAACAGTTTAAGGTGCCCGTCATGTCACTGAGGTCTGCAGGACAGTTATCACACATCACACATCTGTTTTGTGCAAAATCATTCCCTTACCCGCTAGTTTAATTAGTTTATGTTTCTGAAAATAGAGATATTTGTACCACAATTGCCTCCCTCTTCCAAACTGTTCATTTGGTGAACAACTAAGTTGTTAATCTGTGGGTTAATATTTCCATCTAGTGGTGACTGTGGAGTACTGCATCTTTAAATGTTTGCACATCCAAAAAATTTGCATTACTGTAGTTTATTCAAGTGTTTTTACCATTAGAGGGACTATTATTTCACCTAATATACCATAAAATATCAGGATTGTATTTTTGGCATTTATGATTAAAAATAAATGAGTTTTCTTTTTTTTGTCAACATATATTTTATTTTATTTAATCCTTCAAAAATAAAAATAGGGCTTCATGTTATTAGAAAATGCAAAGGCCTGCAGAAATAATCATAAGCAAATGGCTTAGCTGTGGTGTGGTTCTTTCAATTTGGTGTAAAAAAAGCATCAGGGTAAAACTTGTGGTAAATGGTGTTTATTTATTAAAGCTATTTTCTATTTTGATTAAGGTCCCATTCACCCATGCACACACACGTTCACACACTCATGGCGACTCTGTTGCCATGACAAATGACACCAGGAGCAATGTGGGATTCAGTGTCTCGCTAGATAAGTCTTTGACACATGGACACGTAAGGCAAGGTCTGAACTTGGCCCTTCCAAGAGGTAGACCCAAATAAAAACAAATAAACTACTTTTTCATTACATTGAAATGGTTAATATCTCAGTTTGAGTTCAAGTGTAAAGCAGCAGGTGTTTCAATACGTGTGTTGAGTTTCTCCGAAATGCTTATTCATATATTAATTTCATAAATAACTCTGAAAACAATTTCAAAATAAAATTTGATTTGACTATTTATTGAAGCCTAAAAAAGGTGCTGGATGCTGCTAAGCCACTTTACCCTTTGAATGTGTGTAGGTTATAAAGTGTGCTTGTAGCAATGTAGATGCAGAACTTTTCAAAAACCTTTCTGTCCATGTTACCAAACTAACCTTTAGCTAATTAACACGGTTTGCCTTTCTGAAGTGGTGAGCAATTAGTGTGAAATTCTGTGGCATTAGCAGCTGTGAACCATCTTCAACAGATTTTCATCTTAACCCAACAAGCAACTCATAAAAGCCTAATCCTGTTGATGGAAACACAATCCCACCCTGGCTATGAAAAGGCCCACTGCCCCAGGTGCCACAAACAAGCTCGGACTTGTCTCACTTTATCTGAGCTGATGATGAGAGAAGCCCTCCCAGGCACACAGCTCGAGCTGTGCTTCAGCTCATTATACAGTGTGTCTAATACAAATTGTCTGAGCACTCATGGCTTGTGTTAATGAATCAGTGTGACCTATAAAGGAAAAATTCTTATGTAAATGGACCGGCATCTTCAGTGTCTCTATTCATTTGCTATTAAGACACAGAACAGGTCACTTAATTACAGTTTAACAGCTATTAATGAGATTGCAGCTGATTGGTTATCTTCAGATCTTACAGTCAGCAGCATCTTGACCGAAAAGATGCTTCTGTAATCACCTTGTCTTGACTGAATCGTAAACAAAAGCTCAGGCCGTCCTCTGCTAAGCTGTCCCTGCTTCTAATGGCAGATTTAAGCGTTCTGCACCGACATCTGCGCCGTCATTTCAACAAAGACCTCGAAGTGTTGTCTGATGTTTATCTGTTGCTGTAGGGTAAGCTAGCCACAGCAAATGCAACCATGCATGCAGCTCTAAAAACATGTGGTTTAAGTATTTTGATTTATTACAGTTCGTTGTACAGTCCCGAGTGGTTGTGCCAAATGACAAAATGTTAATTTTTTTTAACTGTTAGCAATATTATAATGACATTTCAAGGTAATGTCAGTTTGATCTTTGATCTTGTTCCAGGTTTAGTTAGGCTGCTGATAAGCTTTTAAAAGGCATCTGTGATTAAATATACAACAATGGACTGAAACTCACTTTGACTTAAGTTGGAATAAAATCCAGGTTTTGTCATGTTAAACCGGATTTTTTTTAGGTCATCAAATTCAAAATTTTGTCTTTTGACCTTTTATTTAGATTTCACTTGCTGTAATTTATTGTTTGCATTTTTCATCAGACCTCAAGTTCTGTTATGATGATTACTGTAAACCATCCTAAAACAGTCATTATAGTAACAATAAGTGAAGACTCCAGAAAACTCAAAATGTCATTAAAAAGGCAATACCATGATTTTCTTAAGCTTTTCAGAAGAAACTATATCCATATATATGATTATATATTGCCTTTGGAACACTAACAAATTATTTATAAAAAATTAGCTATTCTCATGAGTTTTTTCCCACCCAGAAGTAACACGACTCAATTCCTTTCATTTACTACGAAAATAAACGGTTTTCAATTTTTTTCAAAGATGGGTGCACTGTGGCAGCCCCGGGCATCGCTACACTGGTTCTCAACACAAATACACCCAACATCTGCACGACTGTGCCCAATGGGCCTGATGGGGGTGGGTTTAAAGGAGCCCCACGTCTAAAGCAACGAACAGCTTTTTGAGCTGGAATTCATTTACCTCAGAATGTGAGGACCGCTCGTTTTTAAAGGCATGGGAGGGCTGCTGTTGAGAACACATGTTTTTAGAGTATTACTTAGAAATACATGAATGGATCAAAACACAGCATTGGGGTTCTTTATAGTGAGGAATGAACAGTATAATACACTTAAAGCTCAAAAAGTTGATTTTTCATGGAATGGCCCCTTTAAAGCTTTTATGGAAGGCTACATACAACTTGCATAGATATATATCATAGACAACTAAATGCAATAAAAAAATATATAAGTTAAAAAGTGAAATTGATCTTGCAATAAATATTACTGTCAAAATTGTGCATATTCTTTAAAACAGTTGAATGGTCACCAGTCAAAACTTTGTTTATTTTATTTGTTTAATTTATTTTTATTTTAACATTTTTTGTGATTTTTTTAAATTAATTTTTGTTTTTATTTTTATTGTTGTTTTTGTTTTATTTATTGTTATTTATTATCACATGATATTTAAACCTATGTATATTTTTTCTGCAGCATCAGAAATGGGTTTCAGTTTAATTCAAGTATTTTTTTTACTTCACACAAGAATATATAGAATGAATAGTTATCATTTGTATTTTGGCTTTACTCCAAAAAGTTGAGACGAGGCAGCGGGGTGGGGCGGGGCTCGGTGTCATTTGCCTCAGACCCACATGTGCACGTATGGGTCTTCTTCAGGCCCTCAAGCTTTTTTCCCCAGTCCAAAAACGTGTGTCACAGTTTATTTGGTGACTTCTCTTAGGAGTGAATGTGTAGTTGTGTGTGAGTTTTTATTCTCAGAATCGACCAGCGTTTGGTCCAAATCAAGACCTTGAGCAGGCCAGTATCCTACATGTTTTCCAACCAACCTAGCATTGAAGCTCCTCATTGGCTATTGACCCACCTGATCTAGGTGATCAACAGCAGGTAAGACAAGGTTTCTGGAGAATCAGCAGGAGACTGGCCCTCGAGGAATGGCGTGCCTCTCCTTGGCCAAGTAGTAGCTGAGCGACCACGATGACCCTGCATACAACAAAGTAGGAATAGCAGACAGATAAAAATGAGTTAAAAAGATACATCTGTGTTAAAACAGCTTTATTTTGAATACTTTGAAGATCCAAGACAGACTAAACTCTCAAATTACATTTGAGATAAGTCCAAACAGGCTTGAAACTTCCTACTGAATAAAAAAGAACCCTCATGTTACAAATGATTTAATCTGTGTTTAGTCAAAGTATTAACAACTTTTTTTGTTCTTTTGGGTCAGAGGAAGCAGGTTTTTATTCTCTGAAGAGAAGCTGGCCTGTTAGATTTTTGTGTCTCCTGTGACGGCGCTCCAGATCTTTTTCTCAGTGTGTGGTAATGTTTGGTTGGAAAGATGAGGCTCTTCTTTCCCCGTGTGATGTCACATCAAAATCAGCTGATTGAAGCCCGTCTGACATGACACCCATATTTGAGAGGTTCCACAGTTGTATCCACTGTCAGCACTGTAACTACAGGAGCTGCTGCAGGTTTTATGTCACTATCCTGACAAACTCCAACACAAAGGAGGTATTAATTAATTCATTTGAATATATAAATAACATTGGTTGTTTTAGTTGTTCGAAGTTAATGTTCTCAAACCGGAAAATAAAAGTTTGAAACGTCTGTATAAGTAGTAAAGCAGCTTGCTAGACGGGGTCTATTTAAAGTTTAGAAACATTACACCTCTGTTGGAGATGGCTGCTGCAAGAACACTGCGTGTATTACGTGATCTGAAGCGCCGCTCTATATTTAACAAATCATGGGGCTTGCCGTGCTGCACGATCATGGACAAGACAGTCCACCAGAGTGTGGAGGCTGCTGCTGCTGCTGCTGCTGCTGCTGAGACTTCCTCAAGCTTTCCCTCACGTTGATCTGGAGTCCAGCAGAACCAAGACGGGTAGGAAGACTGTTTGCATGTGCAGGAAGAACATGACTCGAACAAGGCTACACTTACTGTAGTTCTTCAACATATTTGAAAGATTTGTTTTACTTTCTGCTAATTTGCATACTTGAATAAAACATTTCATTTAGTGGAAAAAGTGATGCCTAAAATGCTTAGTAACAATATAATTGTTCCTTTTAAACCCTAACATCCTGCCTTAAAATCTGTCAAGTTTTTTTATGGCATGACATAACTGATACATCATAATTGTTAAATTTTGAGAATTAGTCATTGCAACATGTTGGAACAACCAGAAAATGACATCCTTTGGGTTACAACTCTTTGTTTTGATTCCCAGGTAGTCATCATCCAAAACCAAATGGAAGACTTTGAATACAGCGTGGAAATCTGTGACCGTGATTGGGAGCGTTTCTTTGCAGAATGTGAGGAGTGCAATCTCCTCCACCCTTCTTTAGCAGGTGTGGATGACTCAGGAATGAGCGATCTAGATGATAGAGGGTCCATTCTTGCCAAGAAAGCCCAAAGGGTCAACTCAACACCAGGTGACTCTACAAGCGTCCCCCTGAATGATGGGGCGCCATTCAGCGTGGCCTCTCATGTGGAGAGCAGCCTCTGTAAACATGGCACAATTGGGGTTCAGAGCGTCCTCTCAGACAGTGAGGAGGATACACATCTGCAGTCTGTCAATATTTTTTTTGAAAGGCTAAAAGGTCTTACGGAGCCTGGGCCAAGCCAAGCAAGAGTTGAAAACAACAGGGAGGCAACACAAAAGGAGGAGCGGAGTGATGATGGGCAACGAGCCAGGGGGACCCCTTTGCCAAAAAACTTCCCAGAGTTAAACCCTCTGCCTTCCAGGGGTGAAACAGCTGTTGGCAAAGAGACCACTAAACCTGTCAACGCCATCGGGGGCATGAGCACTATAAAAAAACTTGAAGCTGAATCAGACATTTCTTCTGAACCAGGAGCCTGCAGTAACTTAGAATTCAAGACCTGCAAATCAACCAAAACACCGTTGTTTATTACAGAGGAAGTCGACGCAAAAACCAGAGTAAATGAGGTCACTCACTGGAATCCGCCTCAGTTCTCAACAGAAACCTCTCTGTCCAATTCTATGGAAGAGGACACAAATCTCAATGATGCAACTCTGGAAGATTTGCCGACGAGTCAGGTTGTTCTCCGTAAAAAATGTAGCATGAAAGGGGATCAAACCCCCGTCCGGGAATCGTCTCCCTCTGCATCAATAAAGAGAAAGAGGAGAAAAAAGAAGCGGCTCAGTATGGAGGGAGGTGATGGCGGGAAGACGTGTGAGAGGCAAGTCGTCAGTGACTCAGAAAGTGAAACTTATACAACAAGGGAAGAAACAACTTTGTGTTTGTTGGGAAAATCATTTAATGATCCACAAAGTAGCCCATTGTATCCGATTTTACCATGTTCAGAGGATGGGTCATTGAAGGAGGTAGAGATAGAGCTCTGCCACTCTGAACCTCCAAGAGACGGATTATACCAACAGTTGCAGAGGAAACAGAAAACGTGTACAGCAACAAGCTTAGCTGAAAATAATTCAACTGACTGTTGGCTAGTTACTCCTCTGGAGCAAAGGAATGGAAGCGTTATATCCACAGCAAGCCAGGGGCCAGTCAAGGAATCACCTGGGCTAAATGGACACTCCTGGCTCCAAAATGCTGTTCCAGGTGTGACTGATTCTTCACAGCATCACAAGCAGGATCTGAACACAAGCACCCTCCACCTGTCTGATAAAACAAAAATGTCCGGGTTGGAAAATCAAGGAAGCACACAGTGTTTTGCACCAGCAGAGGTTGAAACAGTCGGCTCTTTATCTGCCGCAAAGTCATGTGTCACTGCGGTGGAAGTCGGCCAAAAGTGTGAAGTATCTGCTGCTAAGACACTCTTGGCTCAAGAGACTGGAAATTTTGGCAGTGATGAAAAAATGCTGCGTCAAAATGAGCCCCAACAACGACTGGAAAATGACTCACATCGATTCAACAGCACTACACTGGAAATTCCTCTGTTTTCTCCGTCTGCTATCACTGACATTAACTCTCACCATGAAGAATCTTCCCCCCTGCAGACAAAGACCTGCCCAGTCAAAGTTAAGACTTCCAGTGAAGGGATATCTGCCAATTTAACCCAACCTAATACCGATCTGTCACCTCACCTAAACTGCCTTTTCAAAAGTTCATCCTCTTCAGATACAAATCAAAAATCAGATTTTGCATTGGAAGCTAAAACATCAAATATTTTAGCAGGAGATAGCACAAAATCTGAACAGTTTTTGTCTGAAGATCCAAACACGTTAGATTTAAGAATCAACAACCTAAAAGAAACCAATTCACCCTTAATGAAAGACTTACCAATCAATTCTTCAGACATCTCTAATGTGTCATCCTGTTCTAGTCTGGACACTGAAAGCGTTGGGTCTTTCACAAATGGCAACTTGACAGAAACATCGACTGGAAACAAATCTGGAGATCAAGTGGAGAAAAAGCTGCAAATCTTGTCAGATTGCAAAGAAATTGATATGACTGGTGAACCTACAAAACATCCAGTTTGTAATTCCATGGCTAAAACACAAGATGCTGTACATGCATCTAAACCTACAGGAGAAACTGAAAGCAAAGAGAATTCCGTGTTTGCTATGTCTTCCTTTTGGAGTGAGATGGAAAAACTGACAATAAATGATATACTGGGTTTAAGGAGGATCGGAAGAAGTGCTCCCACCACCTTTCTTCCTCCAGTGCAGGAAAAAGAGGAGATTGATTCAAGCGTTTTTACCGATATGGATGAATTAAGACAGGAGAAAATTACTGAGAATTCCTCTTCCATGTATTCTCCAAGAGGTGTTACATGGGAGAGTGAACCTGTGATGCAAGATGCCAGTATTTACCCAAAGGCCATGTTGGAGCTTGTGACAGACACATCTGAATCACTTTTTACTGAAATGCCCCAGGAGTCTTTAAAAAAGATCTCCAAAACAATCACAGTGCACAATTTACAAGCTCTGGAATCTGAGACGTGCAGCTTCTCACATAAGGGTGACATTTTAGAGCCCTTAAAAGAAAGCATTGAGGACTTCAGGGTGGATTCTGCACTAAAGAAAAATGTGAACACCAGACCTTTTTCAGAAAGCTACAGCATTTCTCTCCCAGATATTTTCCACTGTCTATTTGGAGAGAAGCCCTCAACTCCCAGTCAGTCTGCTGCAGATGAAGGATCCACTTTCTGCTATGATGGAAACTCTGTACCTGAGACGTATGATCATTTTTTCTCAGAGTTTGACACAGAAAGCTTCTTCTCCCCTCTCACAACTGCAGAAGAAAAGGCCAAAGACAAGCCAGTCACCATCTTCTCCTACCCTCGTTCATCTTCTAGAAACATAAACTTTCCTGAGGCCTACGAGTACTTCTACGCATCCTCCTCATCTGACGATTCTTCAGTGGAGTCGGATGAAGAAGATTACTTTGGTCCAGTGAAGGTGGTGAGCAGGTACAGCCAAAGACCCAGCTTAACCCCGGTTTCCACAGACCCGTACGATGACTTCTTTACAGAAAATGACCTCAAACAGAATTTCTTCTCTCTGAGGTCACTTTCCTTCAGGAATGTTAATTTTAGAGCATCTCAGAGTCAGAAACAAGAGTCCTACGCCATGTCTCTTGTACCTGAAAAGCACAGTGACACTTCCACTACGAGGGAGGCTCCTCCCATCGTACCACAGGAAAACCAAGATCTGAGGAGCTCCGATCCACGGCTTTATGAACTGATCTCAAGACAGCCGGAGCAACTGCCATTAAGTTACGAAGACTTTCAAATGACTGTTGTGAATCCAAGTAAGTTTCTTTCTAACAGCAGAACTCCCTCATTTGTAGATAGAGATCATTAAATGTATAACATGTGTAGCAGAGAAATGTGAGGTGTCTCTTATGTTTAATTCTAGTTTCCTGGAACAATTTAAGACAAACCAACAGTTTTTAATCATCAAAATTAAGCTGTAGAAAATTTTAGATGGGACAGCAGTAGAAGACTTTGGGAGGGTAGTTAATGAGAACTGCAGCTATTTCAAATGAAAAGATCAAAAATTCATATAATTAAAGAAGCTTGGATTGATGATTTCTGAGACTTTGGTCACATATCCCAAAATGCCATCGCACATTAACCTAAGTGCAAGTTTTTCAGCAAAATCAGCAGGCGGCCACGTGGGGGCAATTGTATTCGGAAGGCGGAGGTCACCCTTTTACTTGCTGCGCGGCGGTTGTGGAGGTTTTAAGAAAAAAATAAAGTGAAATAACATCTGAGCGATTTTTTTTACATCGGTTATTGGCACATTTTGAGGTCGTGTGGTGGCAGCAGTGCGATAATTGACAGATAGGAGGGTCTCCAAGTTTTTGGGGTTTTTTTAACCTTTATTTTACCAGGAAATCCCATTGAGATAACATCTTTTTTTAAGGGAGACCTGGGCCGAAAGGCATCATGTTTTGATTGACCGGTTTCAGACCATCAACCCACTGTCCCCGTGCTGCCGCCCTACAGACACCAACTGATTCTTCTTCTAAATGTGAATTAAGGCCACCTGACTGCAAGATTAGAGGCAAATTATCTTGAGTATTTGGTTTATGGCTCCTCATCGGACTGCGGCAAAATCTTTGTTAATAATGATACTAATATTGACTCAAAATCTAGTTGTGGGCAAAGCTTAATGCTGACTCCTTGCTTCCCATAGCTCCATCTTTGAAATCAAGGAATCAACCAGTTAGATCACTTTGATCCTTGAAACAGTCGACTGAATCCTCAGGCTGGAAGTCCCAGAAGACAAACCTCCTACTGTAGTTGAACTCCTCAGCCAAGCCCTTTTTGTTTCCCCCCCATGTGGAATGTTGTAACTCAGACACTTTGCTCACTGACCGTCATAGTCCTGATCCGGATTCTCTTTCCTCAGCTGACAAATGACACTTTAAGCATGAGCTGTGGCAGCCAAGAGGAATGGTACTACGTGATAATTTGACTTTGCTCAATGAGCGTTCCCTCTAAGCTGGTGGTAGAAACCTCTAATTCACTCTTGGCCGTAAAATGAAAAGTTAGATTTAATCATCAAGAGCTTTTAGGAAAAGCCCTCTTTAGATAGTTTTACTTCAGCAGATCTCATTCTGTTGGCACTCTCACCTCAGGTTGATTTTCTCCATCTTTAAGGTCAAAAGAGTAATAATTATTTTACTAATAAAACTTGTTATGTTTGTTTAAACTGCAGAGATTCAGAAAGTCTTCATTCATTTATTTATCTTACATTCCAAAACCAGTTTTGATTGATTATCAAAAGTTTTTGTTGCAGTGACTCAAACAAAGACTAATTGCTTTTTTATATAATGGTTTTTAATAAACAGCCATAACTTGTGAGAATTTACAATGTCACATTGTGAGAAATCAAATATCTGTTATTTCACTTTTTTTAAAACCATGTTGAATGCTGTTAATCTGCTGTGGATGTTGTCGTATTTCGATTTTAAACAAACGACTTAGTGACTTGAATTGTAATTCTGTTGAAGGGTTGGATGCGTCCCTGCTGCCGCTCAAGCACTCAGACATGTGTTTGGTTTGCATTGCTTTTGCTTCGTGGGTCTTGAAAACTTCAAATCCACAAGTTGGAGATGCTTGGAAGGCTGGTAAGTGTGTTTCTATTACATGTATGAATGTTTCTCACAATTACTTCTCATGCAAGTGTTCCACAAGCATCTGACTTTGATCAAATCAGAAATAATGAGAATGTAAATGTCTTCAACAAATAGCTTTAAAAACTTTAACCCAAACTGTCAGTGGTTGTGTCTTGGGACGAATGTAAAAACTCACTTTTCATTTACTTTTTCACCCAGTTCTGCTAGCAAATGTAAGCGCTCTGTCAGCCATCCGATACCTACGCAAGTACGTCAAAGTGGAGGCTGTCGCCAGTGAGAAGAAGCTACACCTCACCCAAAGTTAGATTCTGTATTTCTCTGCCTATGTTGTCGATGATCCATTAGCCATGAAGCTTTGATATAAACTTTAACACAACTTCTAAAAAAAAAAATTGTTTGTTTGCACTAGTTTTGATCACAGAATGGCTTATATTGAATGTAATGATTGAAATCCATCTAATTAAAAGTCAGGAAACTTTTATTGACTCCTGAAAGCACTACAATTAAACTTTAAATGACCAAAGGCAGGATGGGGAATGTCTGACTTCACACATTTGTAAATAAGGATTGTAAGGATGTTCTAAAGAGAGATTATAGGAAATTCAATGCTGTACAGAGCTGAGATGAAAGAGTGGAAAATGGATCAAGTGAAATTCACAAGTAAAGTTTTATTGGCCGTTTTTGTTCTTCATTTATGTGATATAAGCAAACATTGATTATTCAATTAATACACAATCAATTATTGCTTTTTTTGCTGAATGTGTAAACTCCATCTTAAAATTGTATTTAAGAAGTAAAAAATTAAAGGGCATTTTAATTTTTAAGAAAATTGTTTTAAAGTTGTGGCATTTGTTACAAGTAAAGAGGAAATACTGTGTTTTCATATTCACTACATATTGCCATGCTGTGCTCGCTTAAAAAAATCCATTGAGTGTATGAAACGATTCAAACGCTAGAGGGCAGTAGATAGTCATGAAAAGACTCAACTGATCAGCTGCAGTTCCCTCTACACGTGCACTGTGAACCTCAGTGAAAAATAAAAGTCACTTTACATTCTCATTATGTTGAGCACCCCATACTCATCAGCCCTAATTTTTGAAGAAGCATCAGATTTTAATAATATTCATAAATTGAATCCATCCACTAACAATGCTTGAGTCATTGTTCTCATATTTATAGAGGGCCTGGGTTCAGCCCAGCTGTCATCGGGTTTGTAAATCCTGAAAAGGTTGCCTTCAAGGATTGCAAAGGGGAAAACAATGCTTGTAAACACTTTGGAATTCTCGTGTCAGATTTATGTCCATGTCTTTGGAGTGAAAGTTGACAGCTGGAGGACCCATAGAACTCATAAAAATGTTCAAATTCTTAAAAGGAAAACAAAGCTCTGCTAGGTTTTAAACTATTTCAATGTGTATTCACAAATGTTAGCATGCACTGAATGAATTTCAGTGAAAAGAAACCCCTAATTACAAAGGTGCATCGAAACTGGTTGGAGCCTCTGGGACTAAAAAACAAAGAGTGGTTAAAAGGAGTTGAAACGAAGTTGGAAGATTATTTTTCTTATAGTTTTTTCTTCTTATAGTAGCAATGCTGGAAAAAAAGTTATTGTAATTTTTACTAAAAAAAAAATAAATAAATAAAAAATATGATTTTTAACACTTTAAAAAAACAACCTTTTAAAAGGAAAATACTTTAATCCTTATGAGTAAAGCTTATGAGTAAAGTATTATCATAAGGAATAGTCATATAATTCAGTAATTCTAAATTTAGCATTTTTTTCGTTTTCTTTTGAGGTCTGATTTTTTTTAAATTTTATTTTAAACGAAAAACACAGAAAAATGAATATATTTATTTACCAGCAAAAAAACTACTAAATAAACATATGCATATGTTAAATTCAATCAAATTGACAGACAAAAATTAGCATGCTTTACATACACTTTCTTGTGAGTTGAATGTAAATAGCTTTGATCGCCTATAGGTTTTTTTTATTCATCAGAAATAATGTTCCAATAATTACTTTTTTAGATTTTATTTATTGATTTTATTTGTTGGCTGCTCCCAAAAGCAATTTGGCTTTTTTCATTTTAGATTATGAAACTAAATCTTGATGCTACATGATTACTACAAAATAAAGTGCAAATTCTTGTTTTACACATAGAATATTTTAAAGGATATTCAAAGCAAACACTTGGGATCTTTTTAGAATTTTATTTACAAATATAAATAAACACTTCAAACAAAACCTGTGAAAAAGTAATGTGGGTGTCAGTACTGTGCAGAAGTCATTTCTATTTTAGCACCTTTATAAGAAGCTAAAGCCAGGTACATTTACAGTCTTATAATAAAGCAAAAAATAAAAAAAGCAAATGTGTTACAAGTGGAATGTTTTACAATAAATTAGAAAGAAATATTGAAACATGAAGGTGAAATCAACAACCTAGTCATTAGTAAACAACTGCATACTGAACCTTGACAGTGCAGCGAAACAATAAATACAAAAATATTATTAAAAATACAAATTATGTACATCACACTTAGGTGTCTTTTTGACTGAATGCTACATATAAACTGGCTAGGTGAAGTGAGTCTGTTTTGTGTCTTTTTCTTTCATTCTCAAACTTCTTCAGCTCCTGGTTCTTGTTGCTTCACACCGGGAGCAACGCTGGATGAACGAGTTGGCTTTTATGATCCGCCTGATAGCGATCTGTTGTTTGCACACGTCCAGACGAGTGCCGGATGATTGTTTTGTTTTATGGCCATCTCTGCTGGGTCGCCATGGCACTAAGGCCTTGGGCCCCAAAGTTTAATCCTGTCCACTGTGTTGAAATTCCAGAAGCCGGCTGAATCATTCCAGTCTCATTGTCAAATTCCCAAATGTTGTCATAGTCCACTTCCTGGTCATCTGGTTCTCTGGGTTCAAGGTACGAATGGCGATCTGTAAGAAGTGAAGAAGATTCCCAGGCTTTTTACTTTCAGGCAATAACAGACTCATTTGTTTGTGGCTCTGTAATCTTGGACAGAGTCCAAACGTCAACTCTATGATGATTTATCTGGCCTCTGATTATGTTGCTGCTGAAAAAACAGTAACATGCTATTGCAACACCACCATCTTCTTTTTACAGTAAACACGTGAACATGCAGTCTATGAGATAAGATAGTTAAGTGAAAATGTGCTTAGGAGCTCATCAGACGTGTACTTAAGTTTGTGTCTCTCTTTTAAGACCCATTCCAATAAAATTTTTAACATATTCTTGTAGCATTTTTCCTATAATTTAGGACATATGAAAAAGTTTAGAGTATTTCTTTGTTCAGATCGTGTTCAATCAGTTCAATCAGTTTGAAAAAGCTCGGGTTTGTGACGCAGCAACTGCAGTGGGCGGGCCCGAGTCTCCCTGCTCCGCTTCAATTTTGATGTATCCACTTGCAGACAAATAGATCCATTGATGTCTTCGTATTCCTCATCTGAGCAGCATCTGGCTCACAACTGTGCGGCTGGATAGCTCTGAAATTGTTTACAGTTTTACGCGAATGTTAGTTTGTGGTGGTGAGGAGCTGTAAGCTAGCAGGACGGAGTGTAAACCAATGCATGCTGGGATATCTAGATAGCGTTACTTCTGCATCAATAGTCCCACCCACAACCCAGAGGGAAATTTTTTCCTGTCAGAAAATTATATATCTTAAAAAACACAAGTATTTGATTTTTGCTAAAAACTGTATAATCAAACTAAAAGTCTACTGGGAATTATTTTACAATAGAAAAAAAAACATAGGTGGAGTGGGACTTTAAGTCAAAGCAGACTTCTCCCATTCTTCTTTTTCCCAAAGTTCAGCGCTGATCATCTATTGAGCTGTTTTTAAAAGCGTTCCTTCCCAGTTTCATGTACTCCTAATTCTCAATGATTTTGATAAATAAATACTCATAAATGCATTTTTAAGCTTATTTTTTTTAAATATGTCCTCCATTATCAGAAAAAGTCCACAACATGTTAAAACACCAAAAATAATAAAAGCAAAAAAACAAAAACAAGATTTTAACTGGAGAGTTTCTTTAAGAAATCTAAAGAGCTCCTTTCAGCTCTTTTTTTTAAAAATCTTCCTGCTGTTGAGCCACAGAGTTAAAAATTGTTTTATGGAAATGCATTCAAATGCTCACTCTTTTGTAAGACTTATGTTTTTTATATTAGTTTAGATAAGACTGCTCACATTGCAGTTTAAAGTTCACTTGTGTAAGGAAAGACGATGCAGCTGAGGATGTATTCACTGTTTCTCACTGAAACACTTTCAACTATCTGCAGCGTTTGTTAATTGGAACTTGTTCAACGTGTTTGAATGTATCTCGTGTATGATCGGCATGCTTTTAATTCTTACCTGGTGAGTAGGAGTAAGACATCTGAGAGTTGCTTCTGGCGGAGCTTGATGGGAGATGCATCTGTTAACACGTGTGAAACAATGGAAAGGAAGTCACTCCCTGACATGAACTCCAACAAGTTCTCTCAAATATGTGTTTCATCTCTAGAATTTGTTTTAAAATCACTCGCAGAGCAAGTACATAAACTTGCTTCTCTGTCGCAGGGTAACGGCCTCTTACAGAACTGCTCTTTGAACTACAGCATTCCAGTGCCCGGAGGGTCCTGGAAGATGCACATCTTTGTTTGTCTCACCTGCTCCTGCGCTTGGCCGGGGACAGGCAGCAGCTTGAGCTTCATCACAGCCTGAGCTCTCTGCTCTGCTTCCCTCTGAGACGTGTTCTTCTCAGCGGGGCCTTTCCCACCGCGTCTGCCCGTTGGTGGCGTGCAGAGCTGGAAGGAGGAGGGGAGCAGCTGCACGTTCTGGTGGTAGTGGTGCTGGTGCTGAATCGGCTCCTGCCAGCTTTGCTGTAAAAGAACAAAGAAAGAAGTTTCATGAAAAATACAGCAAACGGGTTCATTTCTAGAATTAAACCCTTCATCCATTTTAGCCAGTTATTCCTCTTTTAGGGTCACAGGGGTGCTAGTACCCAGTTACTGTTGGACAAACTATACAATCACACACATTTACATCTAACCGTAAACCTGAAAATCCCCAATTAACCTTTAAAGCATTTTTTTGGACGAGGAGAACAAGCAAACTCCACACAGCGGTTCCAGCTGGGATTTGAACCCGGCCGTCTCTCAGTAAATCAACCAGTCCACCACAAGACACCCGCTTTTTAGCCAAAACGCTATTAATATTTTTTTGAAAAGATGTATTTTTGCTATCATGAGCCATACAAACTTAGCTTTAGCTTTGATTTATTAAATGGTTTAAGGTTTAAAAAAAATTCCACTGGCAGACAGTGCTGCTGTAAATGAACACTGTAGATCCCGTATCGGTGACCCACTTACCACTGCGGCCTCTTCCAAGGAATAGATTTCAGGGCTGCAGGGCTCGTCGTACAGAGGCGACAGTAGTTGCCGCGGGTTCGCGGAGTGGCGCTGCGGGGTGCTCAGGGAATAGCTCATGGACGTCTGTGGCGTGCTCCAGCTGTTAGACTGATCACAGGAGATCCAAACAGAAGAGTTAACTCAAGTGGCAGCATCAGGTTTTACTTTGTCTTGATACGCAGAAGCGTGAAGATGCCCTTTGATGGATTTTTTTTAACAATAACAGACATAATTAGATTTATCTTTAAGTTTGCATAAATGGAGACATCTGTCTGTTAACTTTTGATCTGCTTTCCACTTTGCATGTCTATTTTAGATTCTGCCCAAATGGTAGTGAAGGGAATATTTGGCTATCGGCTCAGACTGAATCACCTTGACCAGAGGGGATTTCTCCAGGCGCTGTGGGCTGGTCCTGTAGGGTGTGCTGTAAAGCTCTGAGGTCTCTGCCGGCTGGAGGTAGGAGCTCTGCTGGGGGGAGGAGTAGCGCAGCGACAGAGGCCGAAGCTCCGGCCTGGTCTGTGAGGACATGCTATTGGTTCTGCTGCCCAGTCTGGCAGTCTCGGTCGAGGAGGGACGGCTGGAGTTGTACTGAAGGGAAGAAAAAAAAAGTCAGATAGAACAAGAGATGGAGTGATTGAGAGAAAACTTGAAAGAAAGACTTCTCAATCTTTTGATTAAGTTATCTAAAAGTGAGGGGAGACGGGTTCCATCAAAGAGTTGGCAGAGTGGGGGTTCAGGTCAGACGTAAAGCAGCAAGACAGCTCCCTTTTTAAGCTAATTGGACCGTCTGACAGAAAACACAAACCCCCCCACTCCCTTGGGAGTTCGCTCAAACCTCCTGATAACCCATCCAAAGCCCTTAGAAGTTAACAAGTAAACATCACCCTGCTGATGCTTCTTTCCTGTCTCCAAAACATATTTTTTTCTACTTTTTATTTCCAATTTTCACCAAGAATTTGTAACTTTTTTTTTTTGCTTAAAATTTTACTTTGTGAGAATTGAGTTGCTCCGCTTCACCATTATGACTACATCCTATCAAATGTACACCTTTCCTTATTTTTTTGGTAAAATAAAGCTGACATTTCTTCAGAAGCGCACAGCTTCACTCACACAGAGTGGTTCAGAGTATCCTGGGGACAGGGGGTTTCCCTCACGCATGGGTGGCTGAAGGTTTTGGGACCCGTGAGCACTTGAGGACTGGCCAAAGCTAGACTCCACTCTTCCTTGACTGTTTCCACTCCATCTATCAAACTTTGGACCCTAAAAGTTTAAGAAACGACATTTATGTTGAAAATGAAAATAAAAAGTTGGCTTGTTTAGTTACAAGTTGTGCAAGATGTTGGATATATAAAATAACACGTTCATTTATCTACAGATTCAGTTGCAGTTGCTGTCCTAAAAATTCAACTTGCCTCTGTGGACGTCGGAGTGTAGATGATGTCATAAACTGGGGGTGGGGGGCTCACGACGGGCACATCAGCAGTTTTGAAATGCTGTATCCACTGACAGAAGTCATTCCGATCCAGACAGGACACTACTATGGAGTTGATCAGCTTCCCTGGTGGGAGACGAGAGGGTGAACAAAGCCTTTCATTTGGTCCACTTCCTCACTGGAATGTGCTTCAGTAAGACTGTCATTCAGGGGGGGATCAAACTAGCTCATTCATAGAGGGGTTACACTCTGTGACGCCAGAAGAGAAGGAAAACGGACACTTAGCATAAAACATGCACGGGAATACAGACTTGTTAAAGTGTTTTTTTTTTCTTTTCTCCCTTCTTCTTGTTCTTTGGCAGGAAAAGCTGAAAATACTCCATTAAAAAATCCTCCTTTGTCTAGTTTGGGTTTCCAACACATCAAAGTGCCGGAAAAGTTTCCAAAATGAGCAATAACCAGAAAGAAGATTAAATGAAAAGGAAAAAGGAAATAAAACTGGCTTCCACCACTACGTCACGGCATCATTTTTACCCACAAGACATTTTCCAGCCTTTTTGTGATTAGTGCTTCTTCAAAGATGATGCTACGTCACATCCCCCCCTTTTGCAGTTTTGAGGATTTTTTTCAGTAAAGTTTTACCCAACTGTTTCTCTCTCTTTCTACAATGCACTGCGTTCTGCACTCTACTTGACTGTTGACCTTGTCAATCAATCTCCCCTGTGCCGTGTTGCCAGATTGGGCGGTTTCCTGTCCAGTTGGGTATAGTTGGGTGAAACTCCTTTGTGTGGGTGGGGACACGATTTGGGTAGGTTTTGGGGTCTTCAGTTAAATGAACTTTTTGAGCGGTTATTTTTTGGGGTCTGTCTGATGTTGTTTAGATTAAGGCTGAAAAACTGTGAGTCTGTGTGGCAACACTGAACAGAAAACACTTTCCAGAGGAACATAAATCTTCGATCTGTATTTTTATGCTTTAAAACTGGATTTATTCATCTATGAAGGTTTGAACTGAGTTCAAACAATGGGGAAAAGTGTGAAAATGTTCATATTTGTCTGTGAAAAGTGTATGAACTTTGTAGTGAGGTTTATAGGCTTAAAACATCTATAATCATAGTTGGCAGATTTCACCTGTCGCACGATATTTATGGAAAACATCAAGGAAACACCAAGATTTCATGCCTATAATGTCAACAACGTTGTGTATTTTAGTTCTTTGTTACTTTCAAGAAAACAAACTAGAAGCATGCTAAAACCCTTGTCCAGGGGTGGGTTCATTGTTCAGTCAGCCTACCTTCAATCATGAACGTGTTGGGCTTGACGTCTTGACAAGGCGTTGTGACCGTGATCATGTTGAGTGGAAGTTTTCCCTGTGATCAGGAAGATTTTTTTAATGGAAGCAAACACCAAAACCAAACTAGATCAGTCCAAGTTCAACAATCAAAGGTCGTTGGTACCTTGTAGAAGAGGCCATCGCTCTCCTCTGATAAGATGATCAGAGTTGAAGGATACATCACCAGCAGTCTGTCGCTCTGTTCCTGCAGGCAAACAATAGTTTTTTTACTTTTTGTGATTGCTGCACTGCAAAGCTTCATTAATTCTTGTCATTTCCTTTAAATACAGTTCAAAGTGATGCATGAAATGATTATTTTCAAAGCATTTGAAGTAATAAAGTTGAAAAACGTGCTTTTTAGATAAGAAACCATCCCCTGATAACTAAGAGAAGACTATAAGAAGACAAAGGTAACAATGTAGACCAAAATGAAAAAGATTAGACTCCATATCTTGTTGAAAGGCATATTTTGAAGCCTTTTAAAGATCTGCAGATGAACCAGTTTGAAGTGCATTTTCAAGGTGCGGCAGACTGGGAGAGTTTATGTTTCTTTGCTCTTGGTGGGTGTGTCCGGACAGACAGCTGACATTCCAGCTGTGAGGTAAGTCGAGTCACTGCGTGAGTCGAACAAATGCCTCCTACACACCCTGGCCTAAATCATACCAACTGGGCTGCTGCCTACAGATAACAGATATCCATGCGGCTTCATGATTGATGTCGTGCTCTGAAACTGTTCCAGCACGTTTTCCTGAAGTGTTTGTCTCATTTGGACTAAACCGTCTTGTCAGCTAGTTCAAATGTCTACAGTACATTTTTGCTTGAAAAATAAGGCTATCCCTTGGGAAGCCTTTCTTACCAGGCATGCTCCACCCTCTGCACTCCCTCTGTTCACTGTATTGAGGGCATGTGTGCACTGTGCAATCTGAAAACTTTGTGAGTCACCTGGATTTAGAGCTGATGTTATCCTGCTTCTTTTTTTTTTATCTCCATGTGAAGAAAAAAAAAAAAAGAAACGTGTTTGAAAATAAGTATGTGTCACAGTGTTGGTTCGGCCTGTCGGTACAGTTACATAAATGTGCAAATGGCTGCTGGTGATTCACTTCCAGTAAGAAGTAGTGCAGCCGTACCTGGCAGGGCAGATGCTGCAGTCGAACTTTGGTGACGTAGGTGATTGGACCCAGGCTGTCCCTCTGAGAGCCCTCCCACTCATAGATGGGCTCTCTGTAGATGGAATTCCTCAGCTCTTCTCGTCCGTCAGAACTCTGATTAATCTACGATAAGGACGCAAATCGGGACAGTTAGACAGAACGATCAAAATAAGATGCTTAAGCAAATCAAACTGGCCTGTTTTGTCATTTTGTCATTTAGTTTTCTCCCTGAAGCCTTCAAATGCTATTAAATGTAGTTGTTTTCTTCACCTGTGACACAACACTGCTTGTGTTTCATCACACGTTTCCCCACCTGTGCGTGTAAAATTAGCACTTTAATCCACAAAGATGTGAGAGTTAGTTCGATGCGGTCAAGGCCGCTCCCGTCAAAAAAAAAAAAAGCTAGCAATGACCCACATGACTTACCACCTTTACACAATCAAACATGTCCTGTTTTACTGAGACTTGTTGGAAAAGGCTAATCTGCCTGGTGGATTATAAAGCTACCGCGCTGCTGACTTGAGTGTACAAACAGGCTCTTAAACTTGCCACAGCAAGCAGAGGAACAAGTATAACTATTGATGGATGAGATCCAGTGAAGAGTCCCAGCAACCTGTCTCAGGGAAGCAGCATGAAGTGGAATGTGGAATTGTATTTCCTTCATGTGTATTCTTAAACTTACTCTCATTCTTGTGTAGGTTTCAGGTGCAATCGCAGTCCCTCCGTTGGCTTCAATATTGTCTTTTAGAAGGCCAAACCAGTAGTCCATTTCCTTTTGGTTGGCACAGTAGACAATGATGGGGTTAAGGCTGACTCCTGATGGGTAGAAATCAATAAGGAAAAGATTAATTACATTTGAACCCAAACTCTTTTTGATTTATGACGTTTTGGGCAGCAAGTACAAAAAGAGAGACCTGTTGTTTCTGACCTTCAGTATTGGGCAACTGAAAATGGGAGTGGGTTTTCACTCCCGCAGAGCGTTTACTCAGAAGGAATGAATGGGATGATACAAACGAGAATCTGCCTTTTCTCGGTCAGTCCCGCACATTCCACAGATAACCACACAGATACTGTAAACTCTAATTGTCTGAAGAGGTAGCCTGAGTGTCAAGCGCTCCACAAAAAGTAGCAACTCAGATAAAACAGCTCTTGATTAAAGAACTTGACCCCAAGACTCCCACTTACAGTTAAATGCTTTTTGTGGCTTTTATCTATATTTTGTTTGTTTCAGAGAGACAGGCGTTTAGAAATCATTGCTCTTCACAGCTCATTAGTTTTTCTCTTTTGAAGATCTATCAATCATCAGCCACATTAATCTGAAACAGAACTTCCAGCAATTCTTACACATCCTCCTGAGCCAGCCAAACTCTCACAGAGGAAACATCTACCTCGTATCTTTGACTTGACTCAGAATATCATCATGCTTTTTACTTGCTTCCTGTCTGTGATGCCTCATGAAAGCTAAATAAACTTTCTTTTCCTCTTGTGCATTGAAACAATGAAAGAAGTTGAAAGACTATACTCCAAAAAAACTGGTTGGATTCGGGAAATTCCATAAACCGGTTTAATGATAACAAAACTCCAAAGAATACTGATGTTTTTACGGTAAATGTGTCATAATAATAATAATAATGAGGATATTTGAGAGCAGGAAACAAACTTTTTTTAGTTTTTTTTCAGACTAAAACTAAAACCATCTTGATATTGTGTTTTTTTAAGTGTCATACATTTATTCCACTGAGAGCTCCTAAACTGGAAAGGATTTCAAGCTTCAACCTGAGCAGCATTTAGAATGTGCCATACATTATATGAAGTGACAAGGTTGAGGAGTGATATCGGGGCTTTTCTGCGCGACAGCTGGCTGACTGAAGTGCACCTGTTGTCTAACAAGCTGGGCCTTTAAGGCCGGTTTACCCCCTTGACCCGAGGTGAAAGGGGCCCGGCTCTAGTTAGTCTGGGTTTTGAGTAAAGGTGAAGAGGTGAGGAGGGTCACAACACATTTGAATCGCAGGAATGTGATAACAGAGGAAGCAGTAGATGGAGGATTTGTTTAAAATTTTGACTCAAAAGGGTAAAAGTTTGACAAAGCATTAGGGTTACTTAAAAAAAATGAAATATATGAGAATGAAGTCTTAAAATTAGGAGAAATGTTCAAAATTTCAAAAGAATAAAATAGTGCAATTATCATTTAAATTTTCAACAACATTCAGGGATGAATTACTAAATTTATGCTTCAAAGAGTCATAATTTTGCAAGAAAAATTCATACTTTTTCAAAAACAGCGTTACCGTTTGGGTTTATGTTACAGAAACTTCAGGGAAATCGGATGAACATCACACTGCTCAAGAATCTTGCAGAAGCTGCTTTGCTTTTTTGTAAATGTGTGTTTGTGGAGTATTTGTAAACTCAAAATTAAGTTTGATTAAATTGTGTTTTTTGTATGAGCATAGATGAGCATAATGCTTCAGCTTATTCCTTTTTTGGTTAATGCTGATTAACATTTAACAGATGTCAAATGTTACGTTGATTACAAAAATAGATACAAAATAATAATAATAAATGTATAACTTTATTTTCATTAATTTAAAACAAAAAAAACATGACTTTTTCTTTGTAAAAGTTTGACTTTTTATATCTAAAATTTTAAATTTTTATTCTTATTAAGTGTTTAATTTATTTTCCTCATAATTCCAGGACTTTTTCTCGGACTTGTACAACTCCATTAAACTTAATTCTCATATTTTTGTTTAGTTTTTTTTTTGTGATTGCCTTAAGACTCAGTGGAAAGATGTGACTAATTAAGGAGAAAATATAATAATTTCATGTCACGTTTTATGTTCAGAGTAAAACATTTGTCTCTATAACCTCCTCTGTTTTTCTTCTGAATCTATTCCCAGCACAGCCAGTAAAACAACCGATAATTATGACGAAGCCGCGCTTGCTGCCAGCTCTCACTTTTTATTGACAACAAACTTACCGTTTATCTGGAATGTGAATTCTTGGGGCTGATTGTGATTGCAGTTCTGCTGTAAGTTGCAAATGGTGAGCTCTTTCAGTGGAAGAGTCCCCTGCACACACACAGAAAAACAAATAAAAATTGTTGATCATGCTCCTATTAAGTCTCAGATATATTCATGTCTGTCTTCTGCATGAGGTCATGTGGGGTCTGACTAGCACTGCACAGGTGCTTGGCTGTCTGTTTAGTACAGCCTCGAGTTTCTCAGCAGGCATGATAAATCTGTGATTCATGGTTTTTCTTGTTTTATGAGGCACATGAAAAAACAAATTCATGCTTTCAGTTTACCTACGAGTTCTGGTTGTCAGGGGGCACGTCAGGAGTTATAATGACACGACATGAAACGTATAAAAAAACATCCCGAGGCAGAGAAGCAGTTTGGAGGAAATTCTTACCTGGTATGTGAGACCCGTCGGGTTGTTGGAGACGAAATGAAGATGAGTTTCGAAGAGATCCAAGTAGCAGTCGTGTATATCCTTCAGAAAGAGTCAGAAAAGAAGGAAAATGTATTTAAAAAATGCGGGACTACTGAAATAACTAACCAATATTTATTATTCTAATGTAATCATCCTGTCCTGCTGTTCAGATATTGTCTGACTGGTGTTAACAATGTGTAAATATGTAATGTTTTTCTCTTTGAATGATACAATATGTTCTTTAGCTTCAGTGACGCCCTTCCGTCCATCAATCTTTTCCCTCTTCTGTGTGACATCCCTGTTGTGTCACGAGTTTGGAAAAATTGCAGTTCCCACAGTAAAGAGTCGGCGCGTTCTCTGCTCTCTATCAGTCCAAGGCATCAGAGGAACTCTCTTTACCCCGAGGTTCTTTTGCGGGGATGTTTCACAACTCCAGAAGAAATGAACAAGTCTAAACACAGTTTCCCTCTGTGGGAAACTGATTGGATCATTCAGAGCCAGCCACCACGTCAAACACAAGTGAGTTTCAGTTCACTCCAGAGCAACATCCTGTTCCTCCTCACCTGGGTTTTTTTGGGATCTTGCATACTGTCCATGCATGACTGGTATGATGTGTCACAAGAGGCTTGGTCATTGTGTAAAAACCACGACTAGGAAAACAAAGCTTTATACTTGTTTTCCTGTACAGTCGCTTTCCGGATATGTCATCATGTGCTTGTGAAAAAGTGACTGTATAGTTTGTCTCACCTGGCAGTGCAGGAAACGGAATCGAACTTTGGAGCTGTGGATCATCCGACCGTAGTTCTTCACATTGATGCTGCTCTTTTTCCAACCATTGACAGGATCGTAAGGAAACGGAGGATTCCACTCGATGTTTTTGATCGTCTGCAGGTCTTCGGGAGACATTTTCTGCAAACAATCATGACATGAACGAAAGGACTGATGGTTCCAATGGTGTCAAAATGAATCCACCTTGACTGTGCACTACAGCAAACCCGCTTTTTAAGCTGAAGTAGCCTCTTACCTTTGTGGGTGAGGTTATGTATGGGATGTTGATGATGCTGTTTGACTTCTCCTGTCCCTCTTGAGGATTCTTCTTGCGAAACAGACGACTGCTGCTCATGAGAAAAATAAACCTCGTTACAACCTAATCTCCATTGTTTACGGTGTTAGCAGCTACTTCACACCCCAGCGGAAGTGTGTTGTCATTCATTGTTCTCCACTGTTGTGTGGAAGAGTAAGTTAATTTACTTTTCAGCTTATGTGTCTGATGTTCTCACACCACATGTGAATCCTGTGTGGGTCAACCAGAGCCCCTATCTTTGTCCTTCATCTGTGACAGCCATTTAAATGATAAGAACAATCAGCTCTTGTGTGTCTGATAGTACACACAGGCGAAGTAAAATGAGCATTGAATGCAGCGTTTTGTTTTGCATGTCCCTTGTCCCGAACCATCAATGTCACATCTCCACGAGGAAGCACCCTCACTGCAAAGATAAGGCGAGGGGGATGGGGGACAGAGTTGCATTTACTCTCTCAGCGCGGAATTTATCAGCTTTTCCGTACATATGTGTGCCAGCGTCCTCCGTGTGCGACAAGGCAGTCTTTTGTTTTCACGGTGGGAGTCAAGGATGGTCTAATCAGGAAGTCCATGTCCAGCGTTAATCATTCATGGAAGCCAAATGAATGATCTTGGCTCCTTTAGCAGAACAATTTAAAATATGAAAGCAACACTGATGCAATCTGTGGCTGCAAAGCAAAGGGACAGAGGAATGTCTTGTAAATAATAGACAGGCAGTGAACCTGCACACCCGGGATTATCCGACTCACCACCTTGACATTCAGCACCTATCACTCCCATATTCTTTGGGGAATACCTGAGTGCTGCCTGATTCAGTTACACTAAAAGATTAAACTACTGAGTCCATGAGTGGTGCTGGACAAAAATCCCCCAACTCAGAATCTGTTTGAGTTCTTTTTTTTCTAACCTTTTAAATCTAACCTTTAAGACCAAAGTAATCATCTTCCAGCTGTTAGAATTGAAGCCACATTGGGTCAATCAGAATTGATTGTGACATGCCCAGACATAATCCAGGAAGATTAGATACCCACAGTGAGATACACAATGTTGGTAATTTCTTCAAATGTTTGAGAAAGATCATTAGAGGATGTTATTGTACACGTTTCCCGTTTTACAACAGAAATTATCAATGAAAACATAATAAATAAAGTATAATGACATTTTCCTCAAACACAAATTCCAGTTTGCAGACAGCTGGTGGATCATCTGCACGAAAATGTAATCATCAGATCCAGTAACCGGATCATTCATGACTCTAGACCTATCCTACCATTTGATCTGGAACCTACCCTGACAAAATTCACAACCTCTCTTTCACCCTTCAACTTCAACCCTGAGAAATACCACTGACTTCTTTCATCTGCCATGTAAAGTCTAAAGCATGCGCAAGTCAAGCATATCATGTGTGCTTGCCACAAGTGCCATGCCCACACCTGGACAGGTGTCCTCACCTGTTTCTGCGAATGAAACTCTTGCTGGAGAATCTGAAGTTGTTCTCGGGGACACATGAAATGCTGCTCCCCATCTTGCTCTTGTTTGTTGGAGCCTTACAGCTCTGTGGCGAAAAAAAAAAAATGAAATAAGTACTCCTGTGATGGGTGAGTGTAATCCAGCAAAGTGTGCTCTCCCTCTACAAGTCAGAGTCAAAGTGAGGCAGGAGTGAGCAGGGTGAGGGCTGTAGAGTCAGTGCCTGTGCGTAAAAGGGGTGGAGCTCGGGGCTGCGTCATGGTTTGTCTGTCTGTGTGCTGGATGAGCAGCAGGAGTCACACTCATCTGCCTCTGTCTGCTAAATCAATCCAGCAACAAAGGTCGGGGTGGGGGGGTGGGGGGGTTCAGGGAGAAGTGTGCCTTTTCACACCCTTCAGGAGCCAAATGGAGCTCTCTGTTGGATCACCATCACTGGATGGTGCATGTCAATCAGAAGACTGTATGTGGCATGTCCAAACATGAAAATGCTTCTACGCTTTTCTATTTATTGCTTGTCCCCCCCCTCCGTTACACAGGTGTCACAAGGGGAATTTGGTTTTGCATTGTAGACTTTTTCACTTTTTTTCTTAATGTTTGTGAATCTAATCATTCAAATTGTGTTGCTCTAAGTAGTCGTTTAAACACAGAATATTAAAACTTCATCTTACAAAAATGTGATTATTTTTGTGTAATTACTCTCGTAAAAAAAAGTCAATTTGGACCACTCCCAACTCTATTCTTCATCGTTCTGAGAACTGAAAGATAATGATCTTCATAAGCATGCAGTGTTTTTTTCTGACTCAGATCAGCGTCTTAAGAGATGTTGAACTCATTCTGTGGTTTGTCAGTTAATTCCAACCAGTTGAACTGGTTGCTGAAACGGATACACCTGAGGCATCAACAGACTTTGGCCTGTTACCTTTGGAGTCGATTTCACTGCCTGATAAAGTTCAGGGGCTTTTATCCATGAGGAAAAACTGATGGTGATCAGGGTAAATGTAAAGGAACCACATGTAAAAAATATATATTCAAATATTAACCTTCAAAATTGAGTGTCAATGATTGTAAAACACATAGAAGTGGTTTCTAAATGTGTTTAGTTTGTTAAAGATTCAAAATAAGCTTTGAGGGTAAGAGTGATTCATATGGAGATTTGATAATGTATTTTATTCTCGAAAAAAAATTCCGGTCATGTGTTATGATGGAAAATTATGGATAAAAAGAAAGTCCCCCTTTTAAAGGGAGTTGTCATTGTTTCCTTTCATGTTTAGATAGATGCAATTTCAATGGAACCTTTCCAGTCTGTCCCAATATTACTTTTCCCAAGAATGACAACACATGTTGCAAACGGTATGTCACAAAGAAAATTATCTCTGTGTTGCTCTTACATGCACACACACACTGATTAATGCACACGTGGATAAAAGAAACTACTATTTCCAGTTACACAACTGGAATATAATAAACATAATGCAGTTCTCTTGATTTTCAAGAAAACCAGGAAGTTAATAGACAACACATATTTCTCGCGCTTTTCTTTTACTAGAGATTTTGTCTTTCAAGAATATTGAAACCTTTTAAAAATGTTACAATTTAAAACAGATTTGTGTCTATTAATATCATTAACAAATAGAGAAATTGTTGTAATTTCTCTTGAAAACTTTCAAGAAAGAAAAAAAATATTTTACTTCAAATTCCCTTTTTTTTAAAATCAGGGGCAGATGTGGTAGGGGTAAAGGGGGCAATATTATAGAGGTTAATATCACTTGAGATGGCATGCAGGCTTTTTACTATTGTCCATGATAAAGAGCGACACCATATTGGAATGGTATAAAAAACAATGATACATGGTAGCAGACACAGTAAAATGACCATAAAATGCTTAAACTCTAATCATCAGAAAAATTATGACCAGGTCATGGCAATAATGTTTCTGTACAAAGTGCAACAAATGAACATTTCAAACTTTTTAAAAATAAATGGGTTAAAATATAGAAAAACATGATGCATACCTGATGCATGGCTGTGATTTTATTCAAATCTAAACACAGACTAACATTTACACAAACATAGACTCCAGCGCCTGTTATTTATGGGCCGGTCCACGTCCGTCTCAGTGTGACAAGGTCGGAGCAGACTGAGAACAGTGTAGCCGCGATGGGTTAGTAAGCTCTTCGTCCATGGTACCCGCTTTAGAGCACACAGCGACCCCAAAAGTGTCACTGGTGGTGACGCTGGGCCTTGGGGCTTTCGTAGTGGATCCCACCCAGCCTCGATCAGAAGGACTCAGGCCCCAACGGGCAGGAGGTCTTTCATATGCTTCATTTCCGAGTCTTCCCACCACATGGAGATTCAGCACTGATGGGCTCTTACCTCTTCGCAACCGAGGAAATCCTGGTTTAGTCTTCTTTTCTCCACTTAGTAATCTATTTACCAGCGGGTAGTCTGGTCTGATCTGAGGTCTAGCACGTATGCAAGTACCACGGCCATCCTCCATAAAATGTAAAAGATCGGTGACCCTGCCAGAAAACGTGGAAGTGCGAAGTCTAAAGCACCCATTGACTTTGAATAGGCTACAAGATTAGCCTAAACATTCACTATTGAGAGTAAACTCACTCAGATCTTGTTAAAATATTTTCTAGAAGTTCTCCTTTATCAGCTGAAAGCAATAAGTTACAAGTGAAAAGTTAAATTCTTGTTTTTCCAGCTCTGTTGGTGCAATTGTAACACAGCAGTAAACATGCATCTATACCATTCCAATATGGCACCCCACTTCGCACATGCAACAAGCTAGCATGCTAGCTCTAGTGAAATATCTCGTTGGCCAATTTTGCTCATCGTTATTTTTGCGTCGCTAATGTTATCTTGAGGTTATGAGATTGCAAATAAGTGTGCAAACAGAGCTCTCAGCATCAGGGAGGAGGCGGGGTTACTCCAGGCAAACAGTCCCGCCCACAACCAGGATTTGTATTCTTTGTTGAGCATAAAAAATGTATATCTTAAAAATGACAGAGGCTTTTTAATTATGAACTTCATAATCATAATTAAAAAACTACCGGGAGCAATTTTACTATAAGAAATTATATGGTTGGTGTGGGCTTTAAAGAACTGCTGCTTTCATATTAATAACAATAGCGGTAATAAAACACCTTGAAATACTTATTTTTGATTCTTTCATTTATTATGGAAATCCACTCTGGTGTTCTCATTTGCCAGTTTTCCACCCTTCCAAAGTCTTCTGCCCCCCCATATAAAATGTTGTAGTTCTGTCACTGCTTTTACTACATTTTAACAAAAGCAACAAAGATGCACATTCACACAAAATAGCTATTTACCAAAGAAAAAGTAACTTTTCGCATCACTTAAAGTGTAGAAATAGACGTACTGTTGGTATTAAGTTCAGTGACTGAAGGATGTACACATACACTACAGTACTTGGCAAATAGCTCACCTGTAATTAGCAGTTGTTAAAAGAATGAAACCCAAGTTATTTTTAGTATGTGTGAACAGGTAAATGTTTGCTTTGAACAAGGAAAACTGATTGCATAACTTTTACTGTAAAATGCACCGTAAAGGATTATAATACTTTAAAAAAGGGGGGCTTAATTAATATTTTGGAACTTGTTGATAGTCAGGTTTTATGTGAAAGAAACAAAAAAAACAGTTAGAGTTCTGTTTACTTCAATGTGTCCTCTGTGTGTGGCGGGTTGACGGTTGGCTTCCCCTGGGAATCGCTCCGTTCTGTTTTTCCAAGCCCAGTCAGTGGCCGCAGCAGTGCTAACGTCACACCTCGGGTCATTAAAAATGGAGCCTGGAAGCTGCAGGACGCAGCATCAGGTGTGCAGCGTCAAACCTGACGTGCCAAAGTTCTCACACAGCAGAACCATAAAGAAACTATCTCTGGAGCGGAGCCTGTCTTTGAAGGCAACATCAGTCAAATTCCAACTCCAGTAATAACCCTGTTCCACCATGTACTTCTATGTCCAGGGACAGAAGAAATGACAAAGTATAAAAACCTCTTTTTGCCACAAAACCTTTGGGCTCAGTCCTACTTTTGCAAACAAAATAAGTGAGAAATAAATTTATTGTAAAATGTTCAAAATACTGTATTTTGCAGCCTTAATATATTCGATTTTTGCAGAAAATATTTAAATTTTTTGATTCCGCATTTTTTGTAAAAAAAACTTTTTTCTTTGTTTTTTTTTTTAGTTAAGATCCAACATCTGTGCCCATATTAAGCTTGGTTATGACTTCACTTAAATTTTATTTGAAATTGAAGCATCATTTTGTTGGTCCCTGATGAAAGTTTGGTTGTTTTAATTTTCGGTGTCAGTTAAACAAAATAAGTCGCTGGAGATAAATATTAACTAATGAAATTATAGTTTGTTTTCCCTCAGAGTTTGCCTCATTTGCAGACCTGTTAATGGTTAAATTATTAACATTTGACTATTGATTTCTAATTTTCCTAAAATGAGCATAACAGATGTTTATTTGAACAGGAAGTACACACAGATTTTTTTTCCTTAAAGTTCTACTGTTGCCCTGAAGCAGCAGGAGAAGATGCTCTTTCACGGTTGACGCCTCTGTCCTCACAGAGATGGTGACAGCACTTCGGTGACCTGATAAGGGGTCTCGCTAAGGTTGACACCAGAGACGAGAGTGGTGACTGGAATGCTGGGAGGACAAACCCCCCCTTGACTCAGATAAGCAAAAGTGGATCCTCCAGGTTGTGCACAGTCGTCTAGACGGGGTGTAAATTGTTTGTGCGTTTTTGCTGTAGAAAAAGCTTCCGTACGAGATACACATTACTCATTTACTGGCATCAATATTACAGGGACACACAAAACCAGTGTTTAAATATTCAAAGCTTCACCTTTGGTGCTTTTTGAAAGGTGAACAGTAAGAGGTGAGAACAGAAATGTGCTCTTTAAGAAAAATAAAAAACATTGTCCTCTTTCGGTGTTTTTACTTTTTAATAAAAAAAGTCAGCATAAGTCACTAAACTGCAAAGCAGATTTGCTGCTTAGGGTGAAAAATCAACAGTTCTTTATTTTTTGCAACCAAACTAAAACTGTTTCAGAACTGACTTTGACTTTAAAATATGGTTCTCATAAGAAATGTTTTGTTCAAAAACAAAAAAACTCTAAGCATGATCAAAAATAACGCTAAAGTCTTTTTTCCTCCAAATAGTAACCGTTAGAAAAAAGTAGTGTAAAGAAGTTGTTGAAGAAAAGGACGTTGTATATTAATGAACATTGAAAATCAAATGTAAATCTCCCAGATTTTAGCAACAAGCTAATAAATGTCCTTGTGCAGTCCCCTGGCAGGTTGTTAAAGAAATAAAACAAATGTCTAAATAGAAGAGACTACACATAATAATAAATAACATCACGTAAAACAGAATAAAAGCCTAATATAAAGCAAGAGGAAAAAAACAGTATAAAAATACAAATAGAAATATTGTAAAATGACCAAATATTTTATTTTAATTTTAGTGATATATTTTCCAATTACACATTTGAGATTTCAGAAGCCAGTTGTTTTTTAAAGATGACAAAACTTGTGATTTCTCTTATTTCAATGCTGTTCCAGAGAGTTGTACCCTTGTAAGACAGAACATTTTGTGAGAAGGAAGTTTGTCTGAATACAGTATCTCACATTCACCTATAGCATTGGCTCAAGCAGAATATTTCTATTTAATAAACTCCTTTAGTGACAGTGATATTAACAGAGTTTTATATAAAGGATCTTGTCTTTTCTAGCAGGATTCTACTAGTCTGAGAACAGTGGAGCCGTCACAGGACCAAGTATTGATCCAGTAATTTGTATGGGATAGAATCATTGCATGTAGATACACGTGTGCTGCTTCATCTGTAAGGGTCGTCCTAATGTGTCTAACGTTACACTAATTGAAATTTACACTTTTTACAATATTTTTAACATGTTTTCTAAAAGGTAGTTTTGAGTCCAGCAACACACCATGGTACTTAATCTGTTCAACCTGCTGTAGCGCTCAAATAATCAGTAGCATGTGTCAGGTTTGATGTGGTAGACCATGTACTTTTAGTGTAAGAAGTATACTGACTGAATACTTCTTCAGACTAAATTGAAACATTTTGTGTTTATAATATATTAATAGTTGATTTTTAAAAAGTGCCCTTAAGTTGATTGCCTCATTTTTAGTGTAGACAAAGTATAGTTGTAGTACACTTGAATAGATTACTTTTGGTAAGGGAAAAAAAACACAATTTGAGGAAAGTTTACTTTAGCTTTTCTTGAAGAGTGCTTGTGACTTTAAAAGAAGCCCTCATTTCCTCCTTTTCTGCTGAGCTGGCAGATGGCCAGAGCACTGATACAGAAACACGTCTCCTGCTTTCAAGCGTCTATCTCACATTTATCTTTCAGCCATCTTGGCTGAGCCGATTGAATCACAACGCACTGCATAAATATCATTTTTCTGCTTTCAATATAACTCAAGAACATAAAGTTCATTTTTTTCTCATGCTGCTTTTGGAAGTTGAAGCTTTTTTTCCCCTCCTAGACTCTAGGTGTTTTTCATCGTATATATTTGGCCTGTGTTTATATGTGTTTTGGGAGATCAGAGCTTCAAGTGGCAGCGAATATGCCGGGGTAGCCACAGGTGTGAATGCCATGTGACTGAGGTCAAGAAGGGTAAAGTGAGAGTGTTCAGCTGTCTGCACAGATCACTAGTGTAAGAGGAGGACGCTAGGAAGGTAGTAAAAAGCCCAGCAACAACCTCGCTTTGCAACCTTTAAAGCGTTGTGTTTTCTTTAAAAATTAATTCTCAAGAATTCATTAATTCTACTTATGGTGCTGCCTGAGTTTGCACAAAATGTTCCCCTTTTTATTTAATTCTTAAACTGGATAAAAGTAATAAGAGCCACAAATAAAGTTTTCTTGAATCTAAATGCACTATTTAAAAAACAAAACAAAAAAACAACTATGTGTGGAAGAATAAATGTTAAATTAAGAGATGTCCTCCTGTTTTCGGAAGAAACCTATGGAATTGTTTGCATAAATACCTTAAATTGTTACTTGCTAATATTGGAAAAAATAAATAAAAATATAAAAGCTAATTTTTTAAATTTCTACCATATGCCGTTTTTTTCTTTTTACTGCTCCTGACGGTTACAATAAAGTCTAGTCTATTCTATAATTGGGTTACTTCCAAATAATTGATTAATACTAATTCAATTTAACAATGTATTACTAAGTATGTAGATATATGAATATGTATTTATTTGTTTATGTATATATGTTTGCTTCTGTGTAAATAGTATCTTTGACTTTTTCTGATGGGCATCAAATAAGCATGATGCTTCCGTCCAGTTCTTTTTGGTTAATGTTGATTATTGTTTGAAGGTAACCACACTCTAAATCATCTTTTTTTAGTTGTAGACCTCTACAATTGGGGTTTTGAAAGTGCTGTTTGTGTATCATTGATACATTTTTGACAATTTAAAGTTAACTTGTCTAATTTTTGAAAATGTTGTCAAAAACCGCCAGTGTGCTGCCCCCTAGAGGTTCAATCAAGGTATTACATATGAATTAGTGCTGCCACAAACAATTATTTTAATAGTCTTCTAATAACCGATTATTTTTTACGATTAGTCTTCTAATCGGATCATGCGCAACGTGGATGTAAAGAATAAATCTTAACCATTATTAGCTTTAAACTAACTAAAAACTAGATAGCATTACCTACAATAATGTTAGTGTGAATGCTGTAAGCTAAATTTGGCCACTGAAGATGCTGAAATTGTTAGCCTAAATCACTGAAGCTAATAGGTGTAACGCTAAAGCTGATAGCCAGCTAAAATATAAGATGAAAAAAAAAAAAAAACGAAATTAGCTAAAGCAACTAGCTTACAGCTGAAATATTTCCTAAACTCCAAAATACCTTAAAAAAAAGAAAAGCTTAACTTTACCAAAATAGCTAGATTGAAGCTGAAATATTTACTAAACTCTAAAATAGTCTCAAAAAACTTTCAAAAAATCCTTAATTAACCAAAGTAGCTATCATGTAGCTGGAATGTTAGCTAAACTCCAAAATAGCCTACAAACCATAATAAAAGTCAAAATAGGCCAAAAACCTGCAATATTAGTTAAATGTGAAATTATTAGTTAGCATATTGAAAAAAGTCAGTTAGCCAAAATAGCTAAAATGTAGCGGAAATATTAGATAAACTTCAAATTAGCCTAAAAACTAAATTAGCCAAACAGCTATAGTATATAAATATTGGCTAAACTCATAAAAACCTAAAAACCTTAATAAATGCCAAAATAGTCCTAAAAGCTAGGAGAATGCCATTATAACGTTCAACTTTACCACACTTTGACTCCATATAATATAAAGTAACCACTAATCGACTATTAAATTAGTCGTCGACTATCTTGATAGTCGATTGGTTGACAAATTGTGGCATCCCTAATTTGAATTTTGTGATTGGTCAAACCTTTTAAGTCCCACGTCATCTCAGAAGTCTCACGGCAGGATCTGCAGCTCCAGTCATGATAACAGTCCTGTTACTCAGCCCCACCCATCTGACTGGATTTTCAAATTTCGGCTGTCAGCCTCCAACATCCGTGTTTGGTCACCCTTTAAAATTACTAAAAAAATGTCCATTTAAATAATCAAACTTTTTCCACATCAACAATGACAAAAACAGTTGTCAGATCTGAGAAACCGTTTTATTTCATTTCTTAGTGTACGGTATTGCTCCATTTCACAATAGTGCAAAATACAACATTTTAAGGTCATAAATAACAAACATCATAAATAAACAGGTATCACCACATTTACCACAAACAGAAAGAAAAAAAGCTACAGTTGCGTTGAAATTGCACGATGAGGATAATTGAGCTGCAAATATACACACTTCAACCCACAGAATGGATGCCATCTTAAATAGTTTTGCACACCTGGTTTAACATGGCACCCCGCCCACTGGCATGTCTATAAGGCCATCACAGCTCCACCACATTCCCCCTTTGCACACAAAACTTTCATTTATATTAGAACATAAAGAATAATAATAATCATATCAACTGAATCCTTCAAAATAAGGAGAAAAGGCAACTTCTCAGAAGTTTGAAATGGTCTCAATGCACTGCACATGAACTGCATCCACATAACATCAAACAACAGAAGGTTTCTTTTAAATGCAGGTTTTCACTTTTATATTATGCATATGAAAGAAAAGGAGTGTGGTAAAACAGCCTTTACGTGATCAGAAATTGTGAAATAAATAAAAGGATTGCTAAGCCCAAATTCCAATGAGTTTAATTTATTTGATTACGTTTTTGATTTCCCACATTGTAAACAACATTCAGATTATTATTCATTCGCTGATTATTAAAATTTTTTTAGTATATTGCATTTCCAAATATATTTAATGGATCACTATATCAAGTGTTTATATTTAACTGCTGGTCATCAAGAAGGCTGGGATACTATTTTAAAAACACTCCTGGTCCACCATATACCTGCCCACTGACTGGAAAAGTAAACGCAATTTAGTTACTACCTTCTCTCTTGAGTTTTTAATGAGAACTGAATATATTTCAATAACAAAGTGAGACAAATGGAAAAATGATTGCAGCAAAAGTTAATAAAACCACTGTTAAATATTTGTAAACCAAAGTTAAACAGCCTCTGCTGTAAAACTATAATATTTAATCAATTCAATCATTTCTTTTGATTTTGAATGGAACCGAAAATAACCGAGTTGATCAACAGGCTTCCCGGTGTCGTATGCAGCAGATTGAAGGTACATGTGTTCATGTGAGGTCATGCTCCTGGCAGTGAACAAAACAGTAAGGAAAGAAAAAGATGCTGCATGTCACAATGCAGCTGTCAGTCCGCTTAACCTCTACAGACCGGATGCGACCTCATCCCACAGACACTGTGATGCTCTAATAAATAAAAAATAAGCACCAGTGTTTGTGTGAAGATGCACTCACAGTCAGCCGTCGTCTCTCTTAAGCCAACGCCGTATCTATCGCTCCAGTGACAATATGCATGCCACGCAATATATTAAAAACACTTTTAAATAGACTCCTCTAAGTTTCTTTAAAACAGCATATATTACATCTTATAAATACATATAGTCCAACATAATTGCGTTTTTATGTAAAAAAAAACTGCTAATTTATAGTCTCTGAGCCTGACTGGTTGGAGTCCATTGTCTGTTGCCAGAAAAGTTTTTTAACATTGCCAGTTACTGCCACCTAGTGTGGCATTGCAGTACTATAACATTTCTCGCCTTAGGAGTAAACATGCATTGCACAAACACTTAAAAAGCCACATTCCAAAAAAAGTAAAGCCATTCAATGTCTCTTTCACCCTCGTCTGCAAAAACATCTCATAAAGAATGATCTTGTAAAGAAAAAAAAATATATATTTTTTTAAATTTAAGATCCCCTTTTCTGTGTGAAAGTGAGTGATAAAATGACATTTTGAGAAAGAAAAAGCTGATATCTCTGGACTAACAGTGAAAATTCGTGCCTTCAGACCTGAACAAAGGTACAGAGCAGTCCAGAATATGCAGCAGCATGAAGAAGTAGCGGTCGCATACAGAAAACAAAGGCTTCACTTAAAGGATGGTGTATAATCATTTCATTTTAGACTTTTTATAAAGAAAGATGAAAGTATTTACCACTGGAATTTGAAAATAAAAAATTATATCTTTAAAAGTCTTTTGATTGAAGTTCATGTATGTTTTTTTTATAATTTAATTGTGACTGGCTATTAATTCTGGACTGTACTGTAGCAAGCCTGGAGCCTCATTCATGCAGACCATTCATGTACCTGTCCACTCTCAAACACCACCTGTCAGACTGAGCAGTTGCGTCTCTTCCCAGAGCCGGTCTGGGTTGCAGCATCAGAGGCTGGGGTCAGCCAAAAGCTGACCCCGTGTCAAAGGCTGGTGGAAGACACGGAGAGGGTGGGCGAGGAGGGCGGAGGGAAGTTCAGAAGCTCCAGCACCGCCACACCCACGCTGCTGCGCCGCGTGAACATGCAGGAAGCCGCCACCCACTTGTTGCTCCGTGGGTTGTATTTTTCTATGGAGTTGAGGCTGGAGCTGCCGTCATTTCCCCCGACGGCGTACAACCAGCCGTCCATAGCCACCAGGTCGTGAGTGCTCCTGCAGGAAATATTGTTAAAAAGTTTTCATAAGCAGGTCTGATCTTAACTATTTGATATATTAGTAAAGGATAATTTAAAAATATTGATTTGACGGAAATCTTAAGGGGGTCAAACCAGGAGCTACTTAAAGTAAATGAAAGCCTGGAAAAAAAGGTAAAATTTCAAAACTGTTTTAAACTGAAAGTACCAAATGTCAAATTAAAGGAAAAATTGAACATATTGAAAATATATATTTGTGAAAAAAGAACAATTTTAATTCAAAGAAATGTTTGAAATTTGTTTAAAGAATTAAAATCTGTAAAAATGGTTTTAAACGGAAAGTACTAAATGAAAAATTAAATGAAACATGGAAAATCTTCAAAAGATTATTTTGTAAATAATATATAGTATTTATATAGAGGTATTTAAAAAATAAATAAAAGCTGTTTTGCTGTTTTAGAAAATTGAAGGACAATTCGAAATATACATTTGTTAATATGAAAAATATGAAAAAATGAAACTACAGAAATATTGAAGTTTGTTTATATATATATATATATATATATATATATATATATATATATATATATATAAATTTGAAAAAAAAATACAGAAAGTACTAGATCTCAAATTTTTAAAACTTGAAATTTTTTTGTTAAGTAAAACAATCCTCATAGAATTAAAATAAAAAATATCAAAAATATATATATTACTAACTTAAAGTTAGTCATTGAAAGACATATGAATTGAAAGTACTAATTGTAAAATTTAAGGAAAATTATAAAAATGTAAAAATACATTTGTAAAGTAAAAAAAGATCTTTACTGAAAAATTGAAATCTGAAAAAAATATCAAAAAAATTAATTTTCTATAACTGAAAGTTAGTCATTTAAAATTTTTAAAAATAAAATTTTTAAAAATGAAAAAAATTTAACTTCACAGAATTATTGGGATTATTGAGACAATTTAAAAAAAGGAAATATTGAAAATTACAGTGAATATATTGGTAAAAGGATGCTGAGTCTAGAGCTACCAGGCAAGAGGTCTAGAGGAAGACCAAGGAGGAGGTTTATGGATGAAGTTAATGAAGACATGAAGGTGGCTGGTGTTAGAGTAGAGGATGCTGAAGACAGGCTTAGATGGAGGAAACTGATTCGCTGTGGCGACCCCTGAAGGGAAAAGCCGAAAGGAAAAGAAGAACAGGAAATATTGAAAATTAAATTTAAAAAATATCAACCCAAACTGTTACCAAATGAGGAATAATGAATAATAATTTGTAAATATTTTCCATTTTCATCTTTTGTTATTAGGTTTCTTTGACTGTTTGCTTTCAGTTCTCAATTTACAGTTTTAATTCAAATTTTTGCATTTAGAGTTCAGAATAATATTATATGGGGGTGGGGCCTTCAGCTCATTGATTACTGAGACATGATTGACATGGGATAATAAGAAGATACAATGATTTAATGAGAGCATCTCAACCTTCTTGTCACCCATTAACTCCCATTCTTGCTTTAACTCTCAAGTGTGCAAATAAATGAGAGAGCAAAGTACACCACAGAGGTATTTATTAGGGAGATCAAATAGTGAAATCTAAATCACTCAAGGGATTGAACACTGGAAAATCTTTAACTCTGTAATGAATAACTTTCCTCTGTTTCATTTTACAGGAAATACTGATTCACTTGAGTCATGGTTTGAAAACTAGCCCCTGACCTGCGTATGTTCATAGCAGCAACTCCCTCCCAGGTGTTGGTCTTGGGGTTAAAGCGCTCCACGGAGTTTAGGCAGCTGGTGCCATCGTTGCCTCCCGCCACATACAGCATGCCGTCCAGTACGGCCACGCCAGCGCTGCTGCGACGACTCAGCATGTTGGCAATGGTTGTCCACGTGTTGCTCTGTAAATTCAAATGCAGAAATGTCAATCTGACTCATTTCAGCTAAAATGTGTTATTTTATTCTGATGATGGATTTATCAGCAGAGTACCTGCGGATCATATTTCTCCACTGTTGCCAGATGTGAGGAGCTGTCATAGCCTCCCACAGCATAAAGACTACCATCTGGAGGAGGGAGAGGAGATCAAAATAGCATCATTCCAAGAGAATTAATCCCTTTTCCTTTCTGGTAATATGTTAACTAAAACATAAATAGGTATATCTATATTTTAAGCTGGTTCCCACCCAGAGTGGCCACTCGCACATATCTCCTCCGAGTACTCATTGCAGCCACAGATGTCCATGTACTGGTCAGGGGGTCATAACGCTCTGCGCTGAAAGTAAGAAAACCGCAAGGTTTAAATGACAGTGTCCAGTCTGTAATTGAAGGACATGAAGCAAATAACATAATACTATCATTTTGCTCACACCTGTTGAGACAGGAAGCACCATCATAACCTCCAGCAGCATAGAGTAAGCCATGCAGAACAGCTACTCCCAAACAGCTCCGTCTTGTTCCCATGGAAACCTCAGGTTGCCATGAATTGGTGATGGGATCATAGGACTCAACAGTGGCGAGGTCGGAGGTCCCATCATACCTGCAGAGAAATGAGGACGGACGTTAGGACCAAAGTGTTTCTTTAAATCTACTTTGAGTCAATATTTAACCAATATTAAATGCAACATGCTCATATAAAATGTGTGTGTTGTGGTACTCACCCTCCAACAGCATATAGTCTGTTCCCTATGGCTGCCACACCCACCCGTGCCCGACGCGTGGACATGGACGCCACCATGTGCCAGCGGTCCGTCCTGGTGTCGTACGCCTCACAGTCCCCATGGATGGCAAATAGGCTACCCCCACCTGAAACACCCACAATCCTTCATCCCAGTTCCAAACTTTACACATAAGCTAAAAGCAACGGTTGAGGGGTCAAAGTGTACCCTAGCGGGTACCTTCACACTGACCAACAGCAAAGAGTACGGGGCTGGCTCCTTCACAGCGCCGAGGACGCGTCCGGCTGTTGCTCAGGACCCCCCTCTGTTCAGGCATCAGGTGATACTTGAGCGCCTCAATCAGCAGGTCCTTGCACTCTGAGTGGTGACGCACCAGCAGCTCCGTGTCCACGTTGCTCATCAGAAAGTCTCGTCTCAAGAGGGGCAGGCGCACGCACTTCATCAGCTGACAGACGATGGGGTACGTGGGGAGGGAAAAAAATCGGGGTCAAATGTTTAAAGGCTCACTCCAATGAAAACCATGTTTTTGGTGTTTTTAACATGTCCTTAACACATTTTTGTCACACTGGAGGAAATATATAAAATAACTTAAGATTAAAACTGAATTTCTGAGTTTTTTTTTCCAAAATCTTATTGGATCAGAAGCAGATGAAAACCAGATGTTTGAAAAAGCTCAGGTTTGTTATGCAGCAACTACCATGGGCGGGGCTAAAGTCTCCCCTCTCTGCTACAATGATGCATCCACTTACAGACCAACAGATGCATTAACATCTTTCTAATCCTCGTCTGAGCTGCCATTTGGCTCAAAACTGTACGACTGGATCATTCCAATATTTCTCAGTTTTTTTGGGCTTGTGGGCTAGCTACAAGCTTGGAGGTAAGAGTGTAAAGGCATGTTGGGAAATAAGCACAGCTAACTTCCAACTAGTATCTAATTTCGAATTAGCGCTGCAGAAAATATGTCTTAAAAAACAAAACAGGCTTTTAAATTTTGGTTAAAAGCTGCACATTCAAAATTAAAAGGAAAAAAAATTACAATAGATAAAAATATTGTTGAGGTGAGACTTTAAAAAAAATCTAAAAATGAAGATGGTGTTAAGGCACATAAAACAAACAGACAAAAAGAAACCTCACCCAGGGTACATGTTGCCGACGGCCGTCAATGTCATGCTTCACCCAGTTCAACACAGCCCGGTAAACCTCCTCTTCAGATGGGACATTGAGATTGTCACTGGAGATCAAATCCAAGACCTGATTGGACCAAAGTAAACCATGTTAAAGCACCAGCAGAAACATCCATCCATTGTGGCTCTTTGGCTTTGAGGAAAAATGCTACTGATGTGAATAAATAATGTGGTTTGTATTCTTGGTTAATTTGCTTTAGTTAATAACTTTTTTCATCTATATTTAGACTTTTAACAGGTCAGTTAGCAGAGCATCTCAAAGGTAAAATGTTAAATCTTTTGTAAAAGAAGTGTATTATTAGAACAAGTTTAAAACACATATTCTGATTTTCTGCGGCACAACAGGTTAGTCTCTTCACTGTTCAGAACCAAAGCATAAATGTGCAATTTATATGTAGGTTTTTTATTAATTGGATTCAACACCAATGTTGTCATATATATATTTAATAGTTAAAGCAGTAACAAGAGTCATTACAATAGAAAAGGTTTTGCTTTTTGGAGATTTTTAATTGAAGTAAATCTGCAGCAGCAAGAGGATCTTTTTTGAAACAAGATGTATTTCATTTAGAAAAGAACTTCTATTTGCAATTGTCAGAAATTAAAGTTTAAATTGGTTTGTGCAGAAACATTTGACGCCGTTTTAAGTGAATGACCACAAAAACATAAAACAAGTGTATTTTATTAAAGGGTGAAGTGGGATTTTGATCAATAAGAAACGGTTCAAAATGCTCTTTTAAGTTGCAAACCACTGTTCTAGACAACAGTCTATTAAAATATGATTTTTTTTTGTGCAGTTATACTGTACCTGCTTTCAAACTACAGCTACTTCTACATGTTTGTATGCAAAGCAGATGAAATGCAGAAGCCAGAGTGGCGTGCTGGCACCGTTCCCAGATCAGACACAAGCTGGTGGAGCTGAAGGCAAGAGAGCAGCCAGCAGCCGCCTCGCCTCGGTCAGATCAGGGCAACACTCAGCAGCCTGTGAGGAGAGCAGCCTCCGCTAATCCAGTCTCACAGGGAGACACGCCGCCGTTCCACCCTATATCTGCATGCACACACGGCATCAAAAGGATTTACTAAAGCATGAACGCTCTGTGTGTGTGTGCAGAGGAAATGCAAAAGGGAACTGGCTCTGTATATGAGCACTATTAAACTTCCTTATACTCCAGGGGTGGAAACCAAATGAGAAAAGAGTCTGAGCTGCATCTATATGTCTGGATGTTTGTTTAGATGACACAGTCAGCATCGCGCTTTAGAACATCCTCTTATGTGGTGATGCAAGAGTGAAGCATCGACCTAGCTGATGAATCTCAGTCCTGTTGAGCCTTTCCACTGGAACACAGGACAAAACGTGGGGCATATTTTATAGCCCAGAAACCTTCAAAACAGACAGTTTGTAAATGTAGCCCCGGTGCAGATTCATGATGGTCACAGAGCAGCTACAGGCAGAAAATGCTAGGACGTAAAAAACAGGCAGAAGAAAACCATCTAGGGGTGTCGGAAAAAATCGATTCACATTCGAATCTAGATTCTCATTTTTAACGATTCAGAATCGATTCTAAATATCCAAGAATCGATTCGCCCCCTCCCGCCATATTCCTGCATTTATATGTTTTATTTAATGGCTCGAACCTGCTAGCTTACTTGCAAGCCGTAATGTTTGTCCCGAAACGGCTACCGTTGTTTGTTTTCCCTGGAGGCGAGCGGAGCTTACTGAGCGCGCGCGCGCTACGCAGCATGAGAGAAAAAGAGATTCCTCCTGTCCCGTTATAAATTGGCAAATGTATGGGCTCACTTCGGATTCCACAAATCCCGGGGTAAGGAGCTTGACATGACGTGCAGTGTGTAAAATCTGCTAAATCAGACACTTCGGGAACACTTCAAATGCTTGCGCTCATATCTCGTCCATCACCGGAGCTTAAAGTCTGAAAACTCTTTCTCTGCCTTCATACTGTTGAAATCATCCGTCCCTCCAGGATTTCCTGATGTTTCGATAACAACTTTTAATGCAAATCCAACCAAACCCCGAGATTTGTTGCTCACCTTGCAGCTTTTTATTTGCACCGCAACTTTATTGAGATCAATCTACCTTGACAACAGTCATGGATGATCACGTGACCGTTTCCCTTCCGACTCGGCCGTGCTCTCTTTAATTATCGTTCTATAGTCCTCTCACACTTTTTCTCTTCATAACGCGCGTGAACGGTCACCCCGCAGGTGAGCATGCACTGCGTGCACGCGGGGGTGAAGGTGCTCTGTCCCCGGGCGCGCACGCGGCACGGGGGGGGGCAGGTACAGATCAGTCTGTTATATTGCGCGGGGCACAGCTGCTGCACAACAGGTACAGAGTATGAAGAGAAATACAGAGAGAGACTCTGGAAATCTGGAACTATTTCACTTTAACTGGTAATGTAAAGGAAGAATTTAGAGTCTGCAGGAAAAGAATTCCATCTAGAACCTCCTCCACAACAAACCTACAGACACCTGAGAGAAGCTTCTTTAAAACAGAGCAGATCAATAAAACCAGATCAACTCCTCAAAGCCTTTGTCTTCCTCTACCAGCAACTCAGCAGTGATGCTTTAGAAATAGATAAAGAGGAAGATTCTGAGAACATCTGAGGATTCATCTGTTTATCATGTTTTTAAGTTCATGATTTTTCACTGGAAATCTGGAAATATTTTATTCTAAAATATGTTTAAATCAACACATATTTGGGTTATGTTAGCAGGAAAGACCAAAGTTCATTTTATGTTTGACAGTTCTATTCAAGTTCAATGACAGCTCAAGGGGATGATGCTGTGTTGTATTTACTTTGTGCATATGTCATAATAAAAAGAATTGGAACATGAGAATATGATTTGTATTTCATAATTAAAATTTTTAGGCGCTTTTAAAAATATGTATATATTCAAACACATTGCAACTTTTTACAAAAGCTGCTGCAACATCGGCCATTTCGGGCCAGAACAATCATAAAAATCTTCTGTGAAATCCTTGAGGGTCTGAATAATATAAGTTTGCACAGTATCATAAATACATTCCCTTTTTTTTGTTAAAATTTTTCCTTTGTGTTTTAAATGCCTGAATCGAGAATCGAGAATCGTTTCAGAATCGAATCGGCACCCCAAGAATCGGAATCGAATCGAATCGTGACATGTTGTAAGATTCACATCCCTAAAACCATCTATTTATAATCTTCCTTTATGCTGCTTTACTTGAACTGTTTTAATAGACTGTGCCCACACACACTGACAGCACATTCAGTCTGAGGGCTTTGAAGGCCAGAAACAGGGAATCGTACTCCCATCAGCACGGAAAACAGATGAAGGATGAAAGTAGACGTTTGCTCTTGTTCACTGTTGAGCGGACGAGTGTTTGTTTAAAAGGAGATGCTCCTTTGTACCAAAGAAAAATCACATTCAGAAATATTATGACTTCAGACAGGCGCAGGTGACATTTGACTGTTCCACAGGCAATTTTATCTAAGTGAGACTTTCAGAGGAAGCAGTGGATGACGCATCTCAACAAAGTGGAGGTGAGTGCCAGTTGTTGTGAAGGCGGATGAAACCGAAGCATCAATTTTCCACAGGTGAGCTCTCCTGGCATTCTTTGGCAGGTAAACAAGCCATTTTGAGACTATTTATTGAGGCTCTTAAAGCTTCAAACCCAGAAAACTTCTGTGTATTCAGTTTACATTATTCCCCATCAAAACAAATTTGTTTAGATGACCGAATGATCGCACCCTCATCCACTATAGAACTAAGAGAGCACGTTTTTTTCCCCTCCAGGAGGATCAAATGACCACTGTCCGATTAGATGACAGCGGAGCAGCCTGAACTGTTGTTGAAGCTGCAAATTTGACGTCAAGCTAGAAACAAACACCGTCGGCTCCTATAAACTTCAGCTCCTTTAAGACCCACCAGGGTCAACAAAATCTTAAACATTTTGGCAGAAGTTTGTAAGAAAAAGACAGATGAGTGAACGGAGTTGTTAGTCGTACGATGATGAAGCAGCTGTGAAAATGTCACAAGTTTGATCTAATGGCCACTTCCACAGCAGAAAGCAGCGCCGGTGGAGAAATGAGTGATAGTGCAGCTGAGCAGAAGTGACATTGAATCACACGGTTATTATGAGCATCAATACAACTGTAAAAGAGCAAGAAGCTCACAACAAACACGATTTTACAATATGACAGGGAGTTCGTTCATTATATTTACTTAATGTGCTTTTCAGTAACAAGTCAGTAAGTTCATTTTGCTATTGATCCAATTTAATTTGAAAAATGAACACTTGAATAGAGAGTTTAAAGGATGGTGGAAATACCTTCAAGTCAAGTGTTAATCTTTATTCTAAGTCAAAATGTTAAATTTACAATTGAGAGCAAACATTGCAACTGACTGGCAACCTGTCCTGGGTGAACCCCATCTCTGCTCAACTGTAGCTGAGATAGGCTCCAGCAGCCATGGGTGGATGGATGGATGGAATCTCCTTGACATGTTATATGCAAATATATAATGAAAATTGTATTTTTGGTGTTTTTATCATGTTCTTGTAACATTCTTCTCATGATGGAGGGCATGGATAAAGAAAATTAAGATTCTGGGAATTCATTTTTTTTTAAATTGTGGTGATTAAATTAAAAATTCAGTTTGCCAAAAACTCTCTGTTGTGACACAAGTGAAAAGGGAGGGCCAAAGTTTCTCTGCTCCGCTCCATTCTGATGCATCCACTTGCAGACGAATAGATTACTCAACGTCTCCATTGTCCTCATCTGAGCTCCCATCTGGCTTTTAAAGACCCACTAAAATGAAACTAGTCTTTTTAATATGTTCTTGTAGCATTTTTCTCATAATATAGGACCTATATAATAGAATTTACAATTAAAACAGAGTTCCTGAGTATTTCTTCATTTAAATCAGGATAAGATTAAAACTGAATGCTAGAAAATCCTCAGATCTATATAGCAGCTACTGAAATGAGTGTAGCAAAGTCTCCTCTATTCCTGTGCACACCCTGGCCCGCTCAAGCTTAGCTGTACAAGACATGATGCACATTCATGTTATCTTGAGGCTATAAGCTCTCAGCGACGGGGAGTGGGAGGGATTGTTCCGTCGACAGTCTCGCTCACAACCCAGAATTGTATCTCTAATGAGCTACTGTCCCTGTGCATCAAATAAAAACAACACAGGCTTTTTAATTTTGGCTAGAAACATCATAATCATAATTAAAGGATCACAGAGAATGATTTTACAAAAGAAATAAATATGGTTCTAGTTGGACTTTAAACTGTATGACTAGACAGCTCCAATATTACTTGCCAAGCGTGGGGTTGTGAGGGGCTGTCAGCAAGCCAGAAGGAAGGTAAACAAAGGATGATGGGATATCAGCAGAGGCTTACTTCCTCGCTAACCTGCGCTGCCTAAAATTCAGAAGCAAGATTCTGATGAACTCCTGTCGCTCAGCAGTAACTATGTCCAAGAAAATTACACAAGTTCGTTGATTTTTTTTCTAAAAACGACATCATCATAATTAAAAGACCACTGGGGACACTTTTATAAATAAATCAAAAAATTATCAGAGTGAGACTTTAAGAGTTATTTTTTAAAAAAGCCTTTTAAAAGCCAAATTCAATGAATGTCTTTTTGTTCTGTTGCCTTTAAGCTGATACCGCAAAAATAATAGATATTTATTTTATGGTTGCTTTAATTGAATATAGAGCTTTAAGCCATGAATGTATCAAGCAGAATGTTTTGGAGCTGGTTGTGTATATTTTTAATTGCATTTTAACTTTTTTAGAACTGCAGAGCATGCCTTCATTAAAGAGATTTAGCCCCAAGGTCAGTACAAATAAAGTAAAGTACTATTTGGGAAGAACCACACTTTGTTTGAACCACCAAGTTCAATTAGTAATAATAAAAATAAATTAGATTCTGCTGATTCTGGGTATTTCTGCCTCCTAAAAATCCCCCCATACCTGCTTGAGTGGCAGGAGCATAAACTCTTCCGTCTTGGACACTTCCACAAAGTGCTGCAGCACATACTTGTGCGCAGACTTAAGGAGGTCACTGCAGGAGTGTGTATCAGCAAAGCCCCGAATACCCAGACAGTTGGAGGGGTCCAGCTGGCTGAGAAGGAACTTGCAGCAGGCATCGCGAACCCCGTTGAGCTGCAGCAGGCTTGCAGCTGGGAGCAGCGTCTAGGAAGAGAACATTTTCATGAGCAATAATCAATCATCAACTGTTTATCCTTTTATCTAAGCACAACTTTAGAAATATTTAAACATACCTGAACGTTGCCTTCTCCGACAACGATCTCTGCTGTGTAGGCATATTGGACCAACTGCTCCAAAGCTTGAGGGTCGATGTCGTGGAGGGTCACATGGGTCTGCCGGCTCTCAGACATCTCATCTGCATGAATACACACAGCAGCAGATGCTTTTTTAGTTTTTTTTCTTAACTACTAAAGTTCCTGCTGATAAAAATCACCACCCATTCCTGGATGCTGACACACAGTCTGTACTAAAGGCTCTGCTCAATGTCAGCACTGCTCTTGTGTTCCTGTCAATTTCATGACTTGTTTAAACAATCTGAGCTTTTTGAAATTCCTGACTTTCAGCTCTTTCCATCCTGGCTGCTAAATATATACATACAACTAACATTGCTCAAAAAAATAGTCGAAAATAAGAGATTTAATGTCCTGGCACTAGTTATTTAAATAACAAAATTTGATGCATAACTTGAAGTTGGAAACAGGCTTACTGGTAAACATAGCGTGGAAGTAGGGGCTGCAGGATGCGAGCACCACTTTGTGCGCCTTGATTTCTTTGTTGGAGACATGAAGCACTATGTCACACAGCAGTCCACGCTGTCGCATCCTGTTCATGGACACGAATGAGTCATGATAGTGGCGCTTTGAGTTGTGCGAAATGCTGTGGCCGTCGCGGTTGAGAAGCTGCATGCCCCCCTCCATCATGATGCTCGGTGTCGTGGGCTCCTGCCCGGGCCGCCCTCTGCACAACTGAAACATAACAAAAACAGGATGTTAGAAACTTACCGGCGGAGCCTGAAGACGTTTGGGTTGTGTCTGAATTATTTCACAAATCAATACTTAGTGCATATGCTGTTTTGTAGAGCTGTCAGAATCTACAGTTCCAAAATTGAGTGCTCTAAAAATTTCTGCAAAAACCAGCGTGCATCAATGATACACTAGATAGCAAATATGAATGCATAGTGTTTGAACATTTTTTTCGGTGATGGACACTGCGACAGATGTCAATACAGCTGCAGTGGTCATCATGACAGCTGTGACAGGACATCCAAGATGAATTTTTGACTGTATAAATCTGGAGACACAATATCTTTTAACTTACATAGTATTGTATTTTTCTTCCTGTCTGTTATTTTGAAATATTTTACTCAATAATTTCACAAGCTGAAAGCTTTCAGAGAAAAAAAACCAAAACATTCTTACCCCACAGCCTCATCAGGAGAGAATATTGACAAGTTTAAAGTCCAGTACAACTAAAAATACAACATTCCCACTAGTTCTGATGAGCTGAAGTTTACAGCATCTCAAATCTACAACTCTACTGGATCTATCATCTGCTCTCAGAATTAGAAGCTCCTCTTTGTCAATGGGCAACATCTCAAATATCATCACAGGTGCCTGGCGACCAGAACCTTTTTCCAAAACACAAAAGACTTTAAACACACCAGCTGTGTTCCTCCATCCGGGAGCAGTCTCCTCTGGTGCTCAAGGGAATACCACGAGACAATGATGCAAATTAAAACATGCAAACTGAGGAAGCCTGAAACAGATGTGTCAACACTCCTGCCACAGACGAGAAACACTAATGAAGTTATGAAATTAGTCTCTTGTCATCTTGGCTCTAAATCTAGACCTGCATCCTTCTGTGTGACAGAGAAAACATTTTGGTTGTACACACAAAGATGAGTTTAGGAAAATATATGAAAATCCATAAGGAAACACCCTTCATCTTCTCTATTAACAGCATCTATCAGCTGGAGCTGCAGCAGAGAGAAATGAATGTATAATTTCTTTACCGGTGGTTGACTTGCGGTTTATCCTCGGACAGAGTGTCCCCACGGATAAATTCCCGATAAATCAGCAGTTGTCTCGCTCAGCCGGATTTAAACCCACAACCATCGTCTGGCCATCTGTCTACATCCTGACTTCAGCACGAGAAACACGAAGAAAAGCCTCTGTTCTGTGTTGTGTGCAGTGACGTCAATGCAGAAAAAAATATATATCCCTGCATGAGCGGCGGCTTCGATTCTATTTAAGGTGGTGCGAACAATTTCCCAAACTGAAAGAACTAACAATACCCCAAATTGTTCATATTTAAACATTAAAATAAAATTGTACTGTTTAAAAATAAGGACACATATTTTTACAGGAAACACTTTAGAAATGATGGGAAAAAAACAGATTACTGTAAGACATACGGTCTTAAAAGCCACCTTTTGTTGCAAATATACGGAAGTATGTTCGATATTAACATAAGCGCCTCTACCACAGGCGGGGTTTGACAAAATATACAATCACGATACAAGCGTTTGCAGTTTTCCGGAAACCTTGAGATAAATCAAATGTACACATTTAACCCAAACTGAACACCGTGTTCATTATCATCTTCGTTTTTATATATTTCTAATTTGCATTATAAGTGTTTGCTGAGATTTTAGCAATGATTGAAAACGTGAAAAAGTATTTTAAGAGAGTGGGTAAACATCGGGCCATTTAAGCTAACATTTCGTTAATTAAGCTAGCCGGAAAAATTAAAAGCATAAAATCCTCACCCGCTGCCGCCGTGGGTGTCGATGTGACAGAGGAGAAATCTTTTTATTTGTAAGCTTGCCCAGGGTTGTAATTGTTGGTAATTCAAAGATAAATGAAACTAGTCTCCTTGAGCACGGTTAATCGTTTAATTTAAACCTCATGTGCAGCATCAAAACACTGCTCACCCTTCATGACTCGTGTATATCGACTCTATAATTTTTTGGTTGGTGTCAACGCCTGTCTAAACATTTGCATGACTATTTCTTTGTGTTTTGACTCGTCATCAATCTGTAGACGTTTAAACATTTTACAGCAAACAAAAGCTTATAAGATTAATATTACAATTCAAAATAAAAATCTGAATTTATCATTCTTGGTTTAAATATGAAAGTATTTTATTCTGAAACCATAAAACCAATTCCCGTCACTTTGCAGCGGGGGATTGTGGGTATTGAGGTTTGGCGTCACGTTTTGGATCCAGCATGGCAGCGAAACATAAGAGGTCTGTGCCACATTCATTACTTTTTCGGCTCATTAGTAACATTTAATGCGTAATTTTAGTTTCACTTTTATAGTCAAATAAATTGGTGGGGTAGTTTTATAAGCCGCGAGTTAAATAAACTTTAGGAAACGGAAGTAGTCGAGTGTTGTTATTTTCGCTATCCTGTTTTAGCATTAAGCTAACAACTGCATGTTGAACTTATGTTCTTTTTAGACACAATTGTGGGCACTTTGGGACAATATCTAAAGGAATTGTTTGTTATACATAACTCTTACTGATCATTTAAACATTGAAATATTCTTTGAAACTGTGTAATATGTCAAACGCACACCTGTCAGAGGCTATCAACTACTGTGTTCCGTTATTTCTTGTAGAAAACTGGAGGACCTTAGCATGGATGAGTTCCTGTTGTCAGGATTTGACTCTCCAGACGAGGATGCCTCAGAAGAAGAGACTCCCAGACCGCAGAAAAAGGATGCCACGAGTCCTAATAGGTGAGTCAACTACTGTAAGTTATACCAGCATATAAGTAGGCTGCTGTTTAACTCTCTTTACTTTGTCGTGTGCAGTAGTGAAAAGAAGAAAGGCAGAGCATCTCAGCACAAGGACCAGCTGTCCAGATTAAAAAACAAAGATCCAGACTTTTACAAATTTCTTCAAGAAAACGACCAATCTCTACTAAATTTTGATGATACTGACAGCTCTGAGGACGAGGATGAAAAAACATACCACAAATTGCCATCTGTTCTGGAGGTAAGTCAACGGGTAGCCCGAGTTATTGACTGAAGGCAAAGACCCTCACATGTATGTGTTTTTTGCACTTAAGGAAGCCAGCTCTGATGATGACGATGAAGAGGGGCAGAAGAGTCCAAGGAAATCTAAAAAGACAGTGGAGACGATAAAAGTCACAATCAAAATGATTGAAGGATGGAAATCTGCTTTGAAGACAGATCCAGCTCCTCGGTTCTTTAGAGAGGTCACCCAGGCCTTCAAGGCTGCAATTGCAACAACAATGGGTGAAGGAGGGAGCCAATGTCGCTATAAAGTGGCAGACAGCTCAGGTCAGTTGCTCAAGTGAACTTAAAGCCTTTTTAGCATGTATAATTGTGTTTGCCTGCAGCAAAGTTAAAGTCTAAATTGTTGTCAGCTAGATATGTGAATTTTCTTCTTTGCATTTGACTCATCTCTGAGGGGAGTGGTGAGCTACAGACACAGACGCGCTCAGGAACCATTTGGGGGTTTAACCCCTCAATCAAACCCCTTAATACTGAGTGTCAAGCAGGGAGGCATTGGGTCCCATTTTGGTCAAGCAACATGTTGGCTTGCTTTTTTAAAGTGAAATTAAATAATTTAGGATAAGCGTTTTGTGTTGTTTTTTTTCTGATACCCCTTATGTTGATTATTTAAGAATTTGTTGTACGAATAAGAAATTTGCTCAAATAATTTGGAGAAAAAGCAATTAACAGCCCCTGGAGTTTGATATCTGTTTTAATTTGTCGGTTATTGTATTTAGAATTACTCAACACTGTCAAATTTATTGTTTTGTTTACATTTGTGGTGCAAAAAACACATAAAAATGTGTTCCCTCAAATTCTTCTCAAATCATTTTTTTTTTCTCAGATTTACTTCTTTTCAAAAGTCTTGTTTTCTCTTTTTAACCCTGTTGCAGGCTCAAACTAACATAATGTCCTGCGAGGCTTGGAGGTTGAATTTCCTGCTTTTAATCTTAGTAAATACAATCTGTTTAGCAACATATTGTAGTCTTTTTTACTAAGGATGCCTTAATTCTCAGTTTTATGTTTACATTGAAAGTGTCAAACATGTATTGTGATAAATTCAACACTTATACCGTTTATTACATGATACCAGGCTTAGTAAAAGCTAAATAAAAGGTTTTTCTTCAATATTACTTCCTTATTGCAAATAATAAAAGGAGGGTTTCTGATTCTATTTTATTTTATTTTTTTGTGGAAATGCAAAAAACCAGCACCCAAAATTCAGTGTTTGAAGTAAATCATGGTAAAACTGATACGTTGAATCCCTACTTTCTAAAGTTTCATAACATGCTTTCCATGTCTTCTCTTTAGTGTTCAACGCTCTGGTCCTGTTCTGCATCAAAGACATGTATATGATCCTGCAGAAGATGCTCAATCTGAAGCCCAGCAAAGACCAAAACAAGTAAGAAACAAGTTCTGCTTGCATGTATTTCATATCTCGTTGATATTCTCTAAAAATATTTAAATATACTCCTGACACTGTTTATTTTCCTGTTGGTTTCCTTTCATAGGCCAGTGCTCCCGTCCTCCAGTTCAAAATGGCACAGGAATCTGACCGATATCAAGATGTATCTCAGTGGAGTTGTTCAGGTTGGTTCTGTGGTTGTTCTCGGTGTCTGTGTTAAGAATAATTTCTCTTTTTACATGTGCTCTTAGAAAATGTCTCCATATTCTTTAAAAATGTTTAGAAAATACAACAAGAAAATATACTATTTATATCAGATAAAGTAGTAGTTTTAAGACTTAAAGAAGTAATCTTTTTCAAATAAGAAAAAGATAAAGAAACTGACAGTGATTTCTTTGTTCTCCTCCTCAACAGCTGTTATCAAGTCTCACTGAAGCATCAGTCGTCGGTGCGGTTCTGAAGCATGCTAACCAGCTTGTACTTTATTACCTTTGTCTACCCAAACAGTGCCGTCACCTCATTAAGGTAATGCTGAACCTTTAAGGGATTAAGTGAAATGTTCAACTGTTGATTCTGGGACTATTCATCTCTCTAACCTTCTGCTTTTTCTGCTCACAGCAACTTTTGAAGCAGTGGAGCACAGGAGAGGAGATGAGTCGGGTTCTAGCCTTTCTGGCTCTAAACAAAATCTGCAGACACAAGCAGAAAACATACCTGAACTCTGTTCTCAAGGTCAGCAGCATATTGGCAGGAATATAAAGCAAAACTTTATGTAAAATGGAGCTTTTCTTTTTTTTATTTGGGATTTCTTTTCATCTTTGTTTTCTTCTCCTTGACAGCAAATGTACATTTCTTACGTACAAAACTGCAAGTTCACGTCTCCCAACGTGCTTCCCATGGTCAACTTCATGCAGCGGACCTTAACAGAGATGTACTCTCTGGACACACAGGCCACCTATCAACACGGCTTTATATACATCCGGCAGCTGGCCATTCATCTGAGGAATGCCATGACCATGAAGAAAAAGGTTGCTGTGTTTTCTTTCTGAAAATGACTATTCAGTTAAATGTTTGCAGAACTTTTTTTTTTTGGGCCACATAGACTCAGAAGAAGGGTTAGGGTTGCAGTGTGTAGTCTAATACACTCTTGTAATACGGGTGGGGAATGCAGCTATTTGCATCTTCAACATGAATTTGAATCCATTTTTGTGCTCCATATAAGGAGTTGAAACATTATTCTGATGATTGGAATCTGCTGAGGAGTTTGAAAGTGTTTTTAACTTGTGCATCACACCAGTGGGATGAATTCACAATTACAAAATTTGTAACAATCCATGTATCTTCACATTTTACTTTTTCCCTTTAACAATGTTGGTATATACTTTAAATTCTAATTCATATTTGTATTGTTTTTTCGTTTTTTTTTTTTTTGTTACTTTCCCTTTTTTGGGGAGTCAAATTTACCACCTGTCTAGGAAAAGTAGGATTTTGATTAACTGATGCATTTGCCCATTCTAGTCATTTTTTTAAATTTTCTAAAAGCATTCCCAGTGGTCTTTTAATTATGATTATGTCATTTTTGAGCAAAATCCAAAATATCTGTTGTTTTTCCAGGACTTAGTTTCTGCAGAGCAGCAGAAGTTGATTAGAAATTCACCTCTAAATTGTGGGTGAGACTGTTGGTGGGGAGTGTGCTTATATCCCATCAGCCCTTTTTACTCTCTCTCCCTCTAGCTCACTGCCCCTTACTATGTGAAGCTAACATTAGCAGTGCAACAAAAATGGCAACCAGATGTCAGCTCGGACACAGAAAATAAAGATGCACATGGATCTAGTCATCTAAGAGCGAATGCATCAGAATGGAGTGGAGCAGAGAGCTTGTAGCATGCTAATTGTAGCATTTTTCACAGCCACAAGATTTTTTAACAGCATTTTTTCATCTTCTCCCGATTCACATGATTTGAAAAAATAAATACTCAGAAATGCAGTTTTAAGCTTAAATTTCTCTATGTCCTATGTCATGAGAAAAGGCTACAAGAACATGTTAAAAATACAAAAAACATAATTATCATCAGAGTGGGTCTTTAAATTGAAATGTTTAAAAAGATTTAACTACATAATGACTCTGTGTTTTATTAAAGCAGACTTAAAGATTTCGAAATACAGTCAGCAACTCTTTTGACTGCATATTCAGCGCTCCAGTTTCATCTTAACTTTTTTTCTATTTGGTTCATTGTTTTAGGAGACATATCAGTCGGTGTATAACTGGCAGTTTATTCACTGTCTGTACCTGTGGAGCCGGGTCCTCGGCACCCTTCATCCCAGTGACGTCCTCCATCCTCTCATCTATCCACTCTGTCAAGTCATTATCGGCACAATCAAGTAAGTTTGATCAGATGTTGGAAAAACTGAGTTATTTAAGTTTTATGTTTGTTTGAGTTTATGCAACTAACGCACAGATGATCTGTTCAAAACTCTTGAGAGTGGGTTTTGTATCTTCTTCTGGTACTGGGAACTGAATGATCTCTCATAGTGAATCAGCTTGTCCCACAACATGCAGTTCTTTGTAAACAGACTAAATCACCAAAAGAAAACAGAGAACGTTTTGCATCTTCTGCACTGCTTTTAATGTGCTTCTCAAACAGTCCAAGCTCAGATAATGCAAACAACAGCAGCCGGTACAAGAGAGTCCATGTTGAGTTTGAAATGGCAGAAACTGCTGCATTACACTTTTTTGTTTTTTATCATAGCACAGCAAAAGGCTAAACACAGCTTAGAGCTATTGCAGTTCCCATGCTCTAAAGATGCTTCAGGTCTGAATGTTTTCTTGTTGATATTTATCTCATGATGAAAACAGTTCAAGCAAATCCAGAAATGAAACCAGCGACTTGTGATTCTGGTATAACACCTTATAACTGCACATTTTCATGGAGCAAAAAACTTCTTCTGCGTCACAATGAATATTTCCAACTACAAGACTTATATAATCCTTGTTTTATACAAACATCGCGTCCCATCAGTCATGTGCCATGAGTTCTTTTCGCTCATTGGCTTTAATCTAGAAGGAAAGTAATTGCAAACTCAGATTACAGTCATGTAGTTTTCCATTTTTTAGTGTTTATTTGTTCCTGGATTTATGCATATAAATAGCAAAGTAGTGGTGAGAGTTTACAGTATTTAAAAGCTTTACACAAGTGAATAAAGCTTGCAATAACTGTATTTTATAAATATTGTCTATAGATATTACAAGGGCAGGGTGTAGTAAATAAGTCAATTGGGGTAGAAATTAATATGTATTTAACTTTCTTTTTTACAAAATGTTTTAAATGTCTGTAAAAATTCTCAATTATTTCTGCTGTCTTGTTTAGAATAATATTTGACAAACTTACAACAAATTAGGCAAGAAGCACAATATGACACATCTAACTGCTTCCTATGTTCACAGTAAAAGAGACGATTGAGGTCATTTCAGGTCAATTTGTTTTGAATGAATGAATGAAATAGTTTATTTCAAGCAATCAAGTTAATAATACATAAAATAACATATCACATAATCAATCACAAGTTGATCGCTTGAAAGTGAGTGGAAGGAAGTGAACTTATATAATCCCTCCCCGGCTCGACCATACCATTTTCTCTACATGAATTATCAATATACGGTACAGGACTTAATATCAAATATTTATTCCCTGCAATCATAGATTCAGGTTATTAAGGATCATTAATATCAGGGATGTAATTAAATTTCAAACATCCACAGACAAGTAATTTATATTAATCAGTACCAAAATTCTAAATATACTCAGCCAATTATTATCAGGAAAACATCATCCACATTAATCAATACCAGAAGCCCGAGCATATTCAGACCATCCTCACCAGAACAAATCCCCCGCAGCAATCAGCATCTGAAATCCAGAGCATGACAGATGATTATCTATAATCATCTGAATACGGTGCCGATCAGCTTGTTCTTTGCACATTTGATGTTTGAGCATCAATCTTAATATTTTATTCTGTAATTTTAATTTCTTTTACATTTTTTTGGATTATGTTTTTTTTTTTTTTTTAAATTAAGTGTTACTGTTGTTTTATGTGTGAAACCATCCTACTGCAGTACATTTTCCCATCAGCAGGGGGAGACACTAAACTGCTGCCTGTTTCCTTTTCTAGGCTGGTGCCCACTGCGAAATACTACCCTCTGAGGATGCACTGCTGCAGAGCCCTCACTCTGCTGTCAAGCAGCACCAACACGTTTGTGCCAGTTCTGCCTTTCCTCCTGGAGGTAAGACCTTACGTCGTCTCCAGTCGCCCCTGCTGCCGCTCTGGCAGGAACTGCCCCGCTTCCAGAGCGCTTAGGAAAGTTTCCAACACCCTAAACTGAAGTGGTGCTCCTCCAAAACCCTCAGCGAAGGCCTCAAACATCTTAAACACACAGCAGACTTTTGGTAGTAACAAATGGAAACAGCGAGAAGGTCGATGTGATGAAATGTTCCGTCGGTGGTTTTCTGTGGAAAAACATCAGCGGCGTATAAAGGGCATTTTGGTCTCAACGGCCACAACAGAAGGAGCCTGTGAGGAAGCGCATCGAAAAAGCAGAGCGGCAAGAGAGTCACCTTTTGTTATCAGACAAATCACGGGTCACCAACTGACAGCGCTCTCCTCGGGTCAGGTGTTAATCACGTGTTTACGTTTGCGAATCCGAGCGACCGTTTGCACAAGCTGTGGAGGTTTTGTTGTGGTTTTCCAGGCGACACTGTGCTGGAAGGCTCGGAAAGCTCGGCCCTCTGGGAGTGGTCAGCGCCCGGGGCATGACCGTGTGCGTGCAGCAGCAGTTTGACCAAAGCGGCAGAGGCTCTGCTGTGGCTGGCACGCTAGCCTACACGCGCTGCACAGACCACATCCTCTGCGTCTATGCCCCTCCCTTTCGTTACCCCCAGCAGCAGGCTTTGTTTATTTGTGACACACAATACTTCCTGTGCTTTTTTGCCCCCCCTCCCCTCCGTCTTCCACCGCTCCCTTGTTAAAGGCAGACTGAGGTACGGTGCTACTGTTTTAATTAGAGCAGCAGAAGCAGCCCCCTTCCTCCTCTGTGTCTGTGTGTTCTCGTATCTCCGAGGGGGGTGTATGATTTGGAGCTTCCTGCTTCAGTAGCTGTGCTTGTTTGTGTGTGTGTGTGCGTGTGCTAGCTCACCAGGGTTGGCCCATGCCTTCCCACTTCCCCCCGGCTCCCCCGCAGACCGCCACCACATCCTATGTTTGTACAGACAGCACTGGCCAGGAGCGTTGCTCTGCTGCACACACAGAACTTTGACAACCACACAGACACACAAGCACGCACACACACACACACACACACGATCATGTGGGGAGTCAGAAATGGTTTCTTCTTCCAAATATTCAGAGCAGAATTTTTCTTGCACACTGTGGGTTGATGTGAAAGCTGAAGCTTGTCGAAAGCTTGCCCGCTTTAGAAAGTGCTTCAGCTGACAAAGATCATAACTGTCAACAACTGATGTCTTCAGAGACCTGACACATGTTTTTTTTCCATGGCTAAAATGTTCATCGCCTATTGCTTTAAATATGAATGAAAATCATGTTTTTAACATGTTCTTGTGATATTTTTTATGATGATGGGCATAGACAAAAAATTAGGCTTAAAACTGCATCTCTGAGTATTTATTCAAATTTTTGTGAATCAGGAGCAGGTGAACAAATTTTGTGTGAAAATAAGTGACGTAGAAACTACAATTGTCAGGCCACGAGCTCCCTGCTCTGCTCCATAGTGATGCATCCATTAGGGGTGGATAATCCGTGGTCCGTACGGATCAGAAGCCATGGTTTGGCACACGTGTACCATGGACCACACTAACCCCCGCGAGCACACACACCTCACGCTCACATAATTTAAATCAATTGTCTGTTCACATCGAATGAAATTCGTGTCAAATTCATGTAAATCCTCTTTGTTATGACAAGCACTAAAGTAGCTGCTTCACAGTTATCTTGAAGTCTGTTCACCTGAAGCTCCCGCTGCATGTGGGAGGAGCTCCCATCAAAAACTTTTCTCGACTTCATAATGAAGGACGTGGATCAATAGATACCAGGTTTATTTAATTTTGAGAGCTGACTAAAAGCATCGGTACAACTCTCCATTTCTGGATTCAAAGAATCTCCCAATGAGGAGCAGCAGCTGTCCCGCACAGGAGAAAGCTGCTTCTCCATTAAGGACTTGCCATTAGGGGACGGCAGTGCCATGGTTTAGAGATAACAACTGGATGCAGTGTGAGCCCGGGGTCGGGTTGAGGTTGTGAGGGGCTCTAAGCCAGTGGGAGAGAGTGTAAACAAAGGGATGATGGGATGTCAGTGAAGGGATACTTCCACGCTAACAGTTCCGCCCGCAACTTGGAGGTGAATTTCTGGTTAACTACTGCCGCTCTGCAGAAACTGTTCTCGAAAATGACAGTAAAAAAAAAAAAAAAGGTTAAAAATGACATAATCATATTCAAAAGACCACTGGGATGCTTTTACAATTGATTAAAAAATGAACAGGGTTGACCTTCGCTTGGGTTTCACCTTCTATAGGTCTTGATTGGATCCAAACAGCTTCATGTAGCGTCTCCATGCACATAAAAATGTTTAGGACCTAATAATATAGATCACTTTCTCTTATGGTTCTGTTACAGATTTTTCAGCAAGTTGACTTCAACAAAAAGCCGGGTCGAATGAGTAAGAAACCCATCAACTTTGCAGTCATCCTGAAGCTAAACAAGGTCAACCTGATGGAGAAAGCCTACAAGGTGAGCATTAGTGCGAGCAGCTGAGAAGGAGCTGATTCTGTTTACTCCTGTTTGTTTCTCTGGGAAGGAGCTGCTGATCAGATGAGCAGTTCACTCATCTTGTGTGTGGTAATAAGGGGATTGAGGGCAGAACCGACGAGTCCTTGGAGGGGCGCTAAAACTGTCCCTGAGTCGGCACGCTCGGGGCTGCAGCCAAGAGGATTGCAGCGCGGCTCTGTGGGATTATCCCCCAGCGCCGCTGCCTAGAACTGTTAGCGCTGCTGTCACCTGGGCATCTTCCCCGCTCACCAAACCTGATCCCAACAGAAATAACAATCACTGCCTGCTTTTGATTCAATGTATTAAAAATAGTTTTTTAAATTGTATTATCAAGAGGTTTAAAATAAATATATTTAGTTTGAATTGAGACTCATGATACTTTTGCTTTTCATCTTAGGATGGGTTGATGGACCAACTCTATGACCTGATCCTGGAGTACTTCCACACTCAGGCTAACTCCATCAGCTTTCCTGAACTGGCTCTGCCCACTGTTATTCAGGTACTTCAGAAACATTTACTTTACAATTTTTGATGAATTTCTCTAAAGCCAGTTAGCAAGAGTAAAGCAGTTTATTGCACTTTAAAACAGCATATCTCCATATTTTTCAGACTCATCACAGTAAAGTGCTTTGTTTTGAAGTCACTCTTTCCGTCTTCTGGTTAGTTTACTGAAAAGGGAAGCGCACAACGGTCACTGACCAGAGTTTCTCTGTTTGCTTCTTCTGCATTTCTGAGTTCCATCAATCCATCCATCAATTTTCTTTTGTCTATTCAAGGCTTCCTCAAGAGTCGAGAATATTTTTAAAATTCAATATCAAATGATTTTGTTTTTAAATCTGTTTTTCCTCAACAAGCTGCTTTCTCTTCTCACTCCTGCTTCATATGTCAAGTCAGTTAATTCTACTGAGCTATTTTGATTAAATAATTTAAATAAATAGCAGCAGAACAAATCATTATGCACCAATACAGTGAATGTTAACTATTGGTTTTAAAAAAGAGGAAAAAAAGAAGCGTTCTAAAGCATCTCGGCACAGACTACAAATGACAAAAGAAGCTACAGTTTTAATTGTAAAATGGGGATAAATTAATAGAATTGGAAACAGATTAATTAAATGGAAGATGGGCTGAGAAATTGGTATTAATTTTTTGATATGCATCCTCTTAAAAAAAAGTCTGAAATTTTAACTTCAGGATACTTGTAGGAACCCCGTGAGAGCTCTATGTTTACACCTTCTCCTGCTAGCTTACAGCCCCTCACACCCCCAACTTAACATTACTGTTGCAACAAAAATGTCGAGTGAATGCATCAGAATGCAGCAGGGAGCTCGTGGCTTGTTCTGTGACACAACTACAAGCTTTTTCTAATTCCATTTTTTTTTGCCTACTCCTGATTTTCAGTAATTTAAATACAGAAAAACTCAGAAATGCAAATTTTTGCTTAATTTTTTTAACATTTGTCATCCATCAGAAAAATACTACAAGAACACACTCAAAAAGACAGTTTTCATCCGAGTGGGTGTTTAAATCTGTTGTTTCATGGCTGCCTGAGATCATCCATAGTCGCTTGAAGGACTTAAAATAAGTTTAACAGGAATCAGACAGAATTGAAAATGAAGCATCACCTGAAGCAGAGCTTCATACTTTTTTTTGTAGCTTTACTTTTTCCCTCACGCTTCTAATTTTTCCATGTTCCTGCAGCTGAAGTCGTTCCTGAAAGAATGCAAAGTGGCCAATTACTCCAAGCCCATGCGCCAGCTGTTGGACAAGGTTCAGGAAAACAGCAACTACATCACAACTCAGAGGCAAAAGGCCACTTTTGGAGTGGCTGATACCGCTGCTATGGTAAGTTTGGGAGGTGGTTTCAAAGACGGCAACTGCCCCTATAAAGGTTTAGATTTTTAATATTAGATCTTTGCGATTAAAAATGATGAAGTCACTTTAAAATGCTGAGACCTTTTTCAATCTGATGGTGTAAGGACTTTGATGAACGTGTTGCAAACTTTTAAAAACATAAAGCTTCTCCCATTGTACTTTTTCCTGCATCTGAACAGTAAATAGGTTGTCTGAAGCACCTTTCAAAATAAAATCACAAAGAGCTTCACTAAATGAAACGGATACAAAGTCCTATCGCCCACTCTTTCTAACATTTTGCAAGGTTTGGAACCAATGGAGCATTTTTGGAGTTGCCACATTCTTTTAGAAAAGAAAATAACTGGAGCCATGACAGTTCTGTAAGTAACCAGTTGGGGGCGGCTTCTGTTTTCACTTACTCCAATGTAGAACCATAATGTATCAAAAGAAAATTGAGGTTTAATTGAGGTTTTTTGGAACCTGCGGCTACTTCCTGTTTTTAATGTCAAAAGGAAGGGGTCACTGAGTCCAGTTCTCTTTATACAGCCAGGGAGCACACCCAAACTACCTTGGTTGACATCATCAGAACCTTAAGCTAGCAGTGATCATATCACTCTGCAGTTCATCCTCCTATCCTGGTGTCATATAAAAACATTAGCCCAGGCTTTATGTTGAGGTTTGGTGGTTTGAAAGTTTGTGTTTTAACAGCTCTAAGATTTGGAAGCCAAAAATTTAATCAGAGACTGAGATCAGGGTGGAACCATCCATTCAATCATCATGAGGCATATTCTTAGGTTGAAAGTGCTTGGACAGTTATAGTAAATACATTATGTGGGATAAGCTGGGTTCAGTTCACAGGCTTCTTCTAACAGAACAAGAAGGATGAAAAAGTAATTTCCTTCTACTTTACTAAAGCATATACTGTCATTTCATGAACACCCATAATATTGTCAACTTTCAAATATGAAGGTCATAAAAGCAAAATCCTTCCTTCCAACAGTTCATTAGAAGAGGTTTCTGCAAGACTATTTTCTTTAGAAACTAAGAAAAAAAAGTAGACGTTTGGTCTTATAGGTATAAATATTCAATAATCCAATTAAAGATGTATTTATGTGTAAATGTAGCTGTTCTGTGCATAGTCGAGCAAGCACATGCACACAACAGGGATTCCGCACCAGGTCTGCACCTGTTGCCTTGTTACTTGGCTTATGGGAAGCTGTTGCCATGGCATCGACTCCTCGGCAGCGAAGCAGAAGAAGAAGTGTCACCATAGGCGAGGGTGAGAGGACATCCCCGCTGCTCCCGCAGCGAAAAGGCCATGCCCCCCTCTGTAGCCATCAGGCCTACGCAGGCACCTCACCTAAACTGGGAGTTAGCCAACTTAATGATGCCTTGCTTCAGTTTGGGTCATCCTCTGGTCAGGCTTCTGTCCTTTTCTCTTTATTTTTTTTCTTACTTTCAATGCAGTCTCTTATAAAACACATCAATGTTTTTCTTCCGCAAACTTTTTGAGGTAGAAGCTGATTTAAAATCAACACTTAAACAAACCTGTCAGTCTCTGAATACACTCAAATCTTTTGTCAAAATACATTTCCTTTCAAGTCTTCTTATTTTTTTTAATATTAATTGTAACAGATTAACACTTCAGAGCTTTAGCCATCATTCTGTTTTCATGATCCTCTTAAGGGCCTTCTGTTCATTACATTTTCTGAATTTTATGCCTACTTTAACATTTTTTTACTTAATATTCCTTCTAAGATCCTTTCTCCCTTTTATAAAAGTTATTGTCCCAACATTTTTTTAAAGTAAAACCTTGTTTCATCTCCTAATAGGAACCCTTTGGTTTGTGTATTTCCTGGATTCTGCAGCACGCCTGTGCTCCTCTCAGTTTCAGCCTATAGCAACACCGTAAATTGCAGTAAACGCGTTAAGCTAACAGGTGCAGGAGGCCAGACTCTGCTGGCTGTATTGAGTTTTTGGTCAGATAATGCAGTTGGGCCAGATCGATATTATCCACACAGACCTCAGGGGGTCTGGAGAAGATCTCTTCTTTCAGACTTGTGTCTTCAGACTTGTGTCACTGTCATGACTGTGGTTTTAGAACCTATATGTGCTGTAATGATTTAGAAGAGTAAAAGAACCTGCTCAAGAATTTAAAAGACTCTGGGGAAAAATACCTCTGAACGATCAGTTTCAATCTTCTGTTTTAAACTCCACCTGTGTTGTGTTAGGCGATTTGGGAGAAGAAGATCAAGGAGGAGGGGACTCCCCTCAGCAGGTACCACAGCCAGTGGAAGAAGCTGCGGGAGAAGGAGATCCAGCTGGAGATCTCTGGCAAAGAAAGGGTAATTACCCCCAAAAAAACCAAAACAAATTCCAATGATATCAGTTATCTTTCTTAAGACAATTTTGTTTGACTTTTTGGACTTTTTGAACTATGGAAGACAATGACTATTTGTCTTTTATGTAAAGATGGAGGATCTGGACCTTCCTGAGATCAAACGCAAAAAGATTCAGGACAGGAAGATGGAGGACAAGAAGGAGTTTAAGGATCTGTTCCAGTCTGACAGCAGCTCAGACGAAGAGAATGGAGGCCTCAAAATCAAGGGTGAGCTTTTCTAAACAGGTTTAGGGGCAGCCCTCTTGCACCGCCCGTCTCGGCCTCTAGGGGGCTGTATTTCGTCACAACATTGGAGGGAGTGAAATTTAAAGGCAATTAGAGGCTGAGTATGATTTCTTTTGCTGTTTAGAAATGCTCACAGTCTTCAAGCTGTTAGCATTTGTGGCAAATCAGTTACCACATGTTTAAAACACAGCGAACTTCTGTGAAAATAAATACACAAACAAAGAGGAGGACATCCTTGCAGTTTAGTTTGCAGAAGACTAAAACAAGTGCTTGTGTCCTTCATCTTGGAGCACTTGGGATTTTCCACAGATCACAGGGAGCTTCAGTGTCTTTCACAGCTTCACATAGTCATGCTGAAGCACTATAAAGCTTTTTGCAAAGTCGCAGGAAAGTAGGAAACTGCGTGGAGATTTTTTTTATGCATCTGGACTTCATTGTAACAAGAGTCCCCACAAACGGACGGACAGCTGCCGGCAAGCGGCTCCTCCGCCCTCCTCCTCTTTTATTTGTCTTTCCTCCACTTCCATTGCTCACACACACACCGAGCCCCACGCTCCCCGGCTGACAGGAAGTGCAGGCTCGGATCCCAGCGGGTGTTTCTAATTCAAACCAGCCCACTGGAACAGCCAGAGGTGGCCCGCTCCCACTCCTCCACTGCTGTTTTTTTTTTTTTTTTTCTGGCAGCTTCAGCTTGCTGCCCCCGCATGTTCTTGCACACGTGTGTGAAGGCGCACTTGGACATCTCTCCCATAACTAAGTCACCGCGACGTGATCCAATCTGGAAGAGAAAAAGCTCCTGGGCAGCCCGCAGAAAACTGTTTGCGGTCTCACCTTTTCCAGACAAAAAAAAAAGAGGGGGAAGGGGGCAATCGGAGAGCAGCGGGCTCGTAATTTAGATTGATAAGTGTGTGTGTCTGGGGTGTCAGTGTGTGGCGGCGATAAGTCATCCAGGTCATTTAGGTGAAACCTCTGAGGCGCTGCTGAAAACTGCTCACAACATGTGAGCTACAAAGAGCAGCAGAAATCATGTTTACTGTTTTAAATGCAGCACCTGATGTTTTAATAGATGTTTATCTGCATCAACTATAAACTGTGTGTTGTGTTAACTGTGGAGCGCTGCCTCTTTCCATCGCCGCCGTCAGCCTCTCATCACATTTCAACTTCAAAGCCGGCAAACCCCAGTTGTCCCTTTGGCTAGAAAACACACACATACACACTCTCTTCTCCGCAGGTATCACAACACAAGTTCAGAAAAAACTCCACAAACCTTCTCTCCAAAGCACACCGACACAATCCAGCACGCATACACCAACTTTACCATCATCTCGGCTCTGAACCTGCCTGCTATCTCCATTTACTATATTTAGGCCGTGAGCAGAAGATGTCTGAAATTGCTGGTAGTAAACTGTCATGGGTGTTTGTGCAGCAGCAGCGGCGCCTGTAATCGACTCTCAGTTCCATCTCAGAGGGAAATAGACACTTCCAGCTGCCTCTGATACCTGGCCCACATATCTGCGTCTCCAGAGTCCTCAGACATCAGTGATGTGCCACTACAAACTTAGGAACATCTGAAGAAAGTAACACCACACAAAGTCGCTGCAGTGTGATGTTTTCCTATCCTCTCCCCCTTAGGTAAGAAGAGCAGCCCTGAATCTGATGATGAAGATGACGATGACCTTGAAGATCTGTCTGACTTCAGTGATGATGAGGGGATGGAAGAAGGAGATTCAGGTCTGTATGCATACAAAAGAGAATATTTAATCCCATTTTGTCAATATCATTAAGATTGAATGAGAACAAGCAACTATTTCTTTACTGTTAGGGATTTTTCTTTATTTTTTTTTGGGGAGGGGGGTAAAGTTTCTAGTCAACACACTAACAAAAATTGCAATTGACCTAAATGAGTAAATTTGTCTTTTGCATGAAATAAAATATCAGTTTCACTCAGTTTCAAAGTTTTATAAGGAAAACTCCCTTGACCTTCCTCAACGAGTACAAGCAAAATAGGAGAGATCGTCTGCAAAAAAAAAAAACACCTGTCTTGATATTTAAGATTTTTTTTAAATTTGCTTGAAGACCCACTCCAGTCATCTTCTGTAAAAGTGTTCTTTTAATTAAAAGTTTGCAATTATAGCAAAATTCAAAATCTGTTATTTTTAGTTCATAGTTTCTGCAGAGAGGCAGTAGTTCAATATACATTCAGCTCTGAATTGTGGGATGGGTTTTAGCCACGAGGCAACCACCCCCCCTTCCTAAAAGAAGCATTTTTATATGCTTTCCCACTACCTTATAACTCCACACCCCATAGCTAACGTTACCAGTGCAACAAAAATGTTGAGCAATATTGGAACCATCCAGAGGTAAAGTTTTGTGCCAGATGCCAGCTCATGAGAATGAAGACGTACAAATGGATGTATTTGTCTATAAGAGGATACATCGAGGTTTTGGCCAGGCCAGCATAGTTTCAACATCACAAATATATGGAAATTTTTCTGTTCCATCAGATTCTGAATTTTTCAACCTTTGAATTTTCTTTCTGAATCATGTTTGTGTCATGATTTGATTGACTGGATATCGATGTGCTCTGTGATCGACTAGTTGTTTTAGTGAGACGGAAAAAGCAAGTTTTTTTTTTTTTACATTTAATTTCCAGGCCATCAAAATATTGACTCTCAAAATTAAAAACACTGAAATATATAAGATGGAAAATAATATTTCAAGGCAAACATTTTGTTGTTTGAAAATCAAGGGTTAAGAAAAAAATCAGAAAAGAAAATTCAAAAGGTTTAAAAAAATTCAGAATCTGATTGAACAGGAAAACTATCATACAATTCTGCCCCTTCTCAACTGGCATTTTTCATTAGTTCCTGATTCACAGCGATTTAAATAAAGAAAAAATCAGAAATGCAACTTTAGGATTAATCTTCTTGATACATGTCCTCAAACATAAATTCCAGAAGAACATGGTTAACCCTTCCGCTCTCCTAGGCTCGTTTACATTAAAAGTGGGGTCATCTGGACCCCACAAGACAGTGTGCTGAACTTTTTTTTGTTTTTTATAGTTTCCACTAATGTCCATGGCAGACATAAAATCCTGTCCACATTTGTCATACAAGGAATCACATATCAATATATGGTTGGAGTCATCTGGACCCCAAAGATAGCGGAAGGGTTAAAACGCCAAAACCATGGTTTTCATTAGTGGGTCTCTTAATGTGCAGACATTTTATTTTCCTTGTTCCTGTATTTTGTGTCACCTTTATCTGAACTGCTGCCCTCCAGCTTTTGAAAGTCTGGTCTAGTTGGTCAGTCGAGTCAGGTCATCAAGCACAGCACAGTCCAAGACATCTTTCTCATTATTAGAAGCATTTCTAACCAGACTGGAGCTTCAACCGATACTTTCAAGGCTGTCATTTAACCAGATGTTGGACTTTTCAGAACAGTTTGCACAAGGGTCTATTAACAACAACGTAACAAAGTCTGCGGTTGTTACCTTGAATACCAAATAAAGTGCTTCCTGTCTGTTCTCCAGGTGATGACGATGAAAAGGAGGGAGGCGGTAAAAATAAATCCAAGGCTCCTAAACCGATGTCTTCTGCTGATCTCATAAAGCTGGCAGAAGGACAGGAGGATGTTGTTGAAGACTTGCAGCTCTCTGATGATGACTGAGTTGTGTTCTCCGCTCACTCAGAATAATCCTGTTTTTAAACTTTAATGTTTTTGTATTGTGTACAGTGCAAGCAAGACCATGTTGTTTTTTTGTTTACGCTGACAAAAACAAGATCATTTAGAATCCAAATTGTGTCACTTTTTGTTTTCCTGAGAAAGCGGTGAATCGTAATGGAACCTGAAACAGGAAATGGGTGTTATGTGTACATGTGCACACCTGTAGACGCCCCGAGGCTTTGTGAGGATGGACTATTGTGAGGCAGGCCGAGCGAGGCCAACACAAGGAGTTCAGAGGCGGGTGTTGAGCCCTGAGGCGGCAGCGCTCTGCCAGGCTGGCTGGGTGGTGTCTGATGCTGCGCCAGCAGTCTGCCTAGGTGGTAGAGTAGCAACACAGCCTTGTCTTTTTTTTATGCCAACTCGCTCCGCCACTACACAGACTAAAATTCCTAACTATTCTGCACCTTTTCTGAGCATGCATTGGTTCTCCACATAAAACCAAATTCTGTTTTCTATTTTAAAACACCACAAATCCAAGAAAAGCTTTTGCCGTGTCACTTTTCTGTTGAAGCTTTTTGGAGTTTTCAGCTGCAGAAGCTCGCCTAAAGCAAAGGGAAGTCCCAGCAGAGTGTAGCTCTTTGAAGGAAGAGGGCAACGCGAGCGAGGGCTCCTTCTGATTCGGAGTGTGTACATAAGGAGGGTCAGGTTCGCCCCCACGGGCAGGAAGGCCCTGCCCTGCAGCTGAACCTCACACTCCACCAGCTGTGTTGACCTGAACTGTGCCCCATGGGTCACCTCCTCTTCCTAAGACGCACACGAGGAGGAGACCACAACCCTCACCCTCCCCTCTGCAGAGTTTCACCACAAACACCTGAGGGAAAAAAAAAAACCCCAGCTCAGATGAAAGCACAAAAACAACAGAGGAGAGGCTGAATTTCTTTAGGATTTATTTCACCTGCGTGGTGAATAGAAAAATAGGATAAAGACAAAACATTTGAAGAGGAATCTAGGGAACATTTGTAATTGCTTAAATTCAAAACATTTGCATTAAGAGCTTTGTGCCTCTTCTTATCCCTGCAACCAAGAGGAAAAAAAGTATCTTTGGAATCCGTCTTAAGGGCTAAATTCAATACATTATCTGCTTTACTACATTAGAAGTCCTATAAATATTTTTGTCATCATATTTATATGCTGGAGTAGCATTTGAGACTAGAAGGTCTGGTTTTTTTATTACACTTTAAAAAAATATGAACAAAAGTACCACCAAAGTTCAGCAAGTCACATTTTCAGTGAGAAAACCCTTATTCGTGCAACAACATTTAACAAAAGGTGAAAGTACCACATATGTAACCATCAGAATATTTTCATCTTAAGCGCAATTCTGTACAATTTTGCATGTTTTTCCTACCTCCCACAGTAGTCAACACAAATGTACAATGGCAAGCCGCATAACCTGTAAGTACTTCTTTGTTTCTGATAGTTTAACCTTTTCTGTATCAGAAAGTGAAAGCTCTACATGTCAAAAAGAGTCCACAGGGCCCCATAGTGGCCCCCTCTGAGAACAGATCCGTAATGCAAAAACAATGTAAAACACGGTTCCAATTCCACACATCCGCTCATCTTTGGTATCAGGACAGTGGAATGCATAGTTGCAGCGATAAAAGAGGGAGCTGGTCAGATCTAGTGCCGCTCAGCATGTAGTTTCATCTCCGTAAAGATAGTGCCACGCTGGTGTTTGGCCTTCAGAAATCCCAAAGAGCAGGAGGAGGAGGGAGAGGAAAAGATGCAAGGCTTTTTTCATTCCCGGGGTCTGCAGCGAGTTGCAGTCACAGATCAACTATGAAGAACTTCCTCCTGCCCAGGAAGGAAGGAAGGGTTTCCGCTAGGCGTCTGTCTGACTTACAAGAATGTCCATTTGTGGCAGGGCTCCGCTCGTTTCTTTTGGCAGGCTGTCTGTGACCAGCTGTCTCATTTTCCTCCTGCTCCCTCTGTTCCTTTGTCACTTCAAGTTTCTCCCTTCCAGCCCAGTTTCTTTGGATTCTGTTCAGCTCCAGCCACTGCAGAGGCTGTCCTATAGTTCCTCATTGCAGTCTTAAGATTTTCCCATGAGTTTATAGGTTGAAGGGTTTGAGCAAAGGAAGGAGGGGCACACAGGACCTGGGAAGTCGGTCTGAATTAAATTACTCTTTTCCCGGGTTAGTCAGAGGTCCTCCTCTCTCAGACCTTCCCTACGAGGGAGTTTTGGCCTCGAATCTTCCCACCACTGCTGAAGCAGTGCCGTTTTCTTCCTTGGGGGAGGAGCAACCTGGCGTGGGGCCACTGTACGGAGACGAGCTGCTGCTGGAGGATGTGGGTCGGTGCGGCAGGGTAAGAGAGAGGGGCACAGGGGTGTCAGATGATGCGATCACGGGCTCCCGATCTCTGTCTGGGGGCCGCAGCGTAGCAGGAGGAGGAAACGGGAACGCGAACGGGAATCCTGCCATGTAGAAAAGCCTTCCAACGCGACGGGCCACCTGAGGGGGAGAACGGAGGATTTAGAAGATGCTCTGCGCATCAGACACGTGCATCTGTGTTTGAGAGAGAGAAGAAGAAATGAGGCTGCGGTCTGTGGGGCAGGCTACTTTGGGGGCATCAGCTATGCTAGTCTAGTCCCTCGCTACGCCTACTGCCAGAAGTTCACATTCGCAGCTCCTCTCCATCACACAAAAACACACACACACGCAGGTCTGTGGTGTGTGTACCTGTGAGCGGATCTTGAGTGCAGGCCCCAGCTTTAGTCCCATTGTGTTGAGCAGGTGCTCCTCAGTGAGCAGCGGCAGTGTCTCTCCATCAATGGCCTGCTCCCGAAACACCTGGCGGAGACACAGCCGCTTCAGCCACAGGCCCGACGTGCACACCAACCACACACTCACCTACACACACTCAACACCTACACACAAACTCTGAACTCTAGCCTAAATCTTAGGCACTCAAACATTTGTCAACATGGATGAGCTGTTGTTGAAGTTGCATTTTTTTAAGTAATGGGCCACCATAAGAAAATTGATACTTTTAAAAGTATTTTTCCAGATTAAATAATTTTATAAATGATTAAAAAACTATTTTTTTGGCTTTTTAAATAAATATCAATTTCACATAATCTCCACAAAGATTTTTCAAAACACCCATGTTGTCAAGAGACTAGTAGATTATTTCTATTTAAAAATACGCTTCTTAACTTTAACATTTATGACTAGAATGCATTGATTTTTTTTTCCAGTTGATGGGGATTTTTGGAACGGTAAACACACAAACATGCTTCCACGTGAGCTGCATGTACTCCTCTTCACTCTCATTCACTCAGAGCCCACAGGTCCTTCCTAAAACGGCAAACCAGTTCTCCACACCAAAACAAAAATGCAGCATTCTAAGCTGAACGATGGCATATCTTTGTCACTGATCTTCTGTGGTTTGTAGTCGGCTGCCCCTGGCCTCCATCACCTTCTCTCTCTCTCCCCAGATCTCCGTCTACACTTACCTGTGCATATTCAGCACATCCAGCCAGGCTGCTTATGAACCCACACACATCCTCCACGCTCCACTTGCTGATATCCTCTGCGGGGTTGGCTGTGGCTGAGTCTTCGCCATCCATGAAAAGACCCCCCAAAGAGCCTGGAAAGGCAGCAGAGGCTTAAATGACGTGTTTACTGGATTGGCAAAACTACAGCAGAATTTGAGATTTTTTTTGCAGCTTTATAGATAATGTATTAATAATCCTAATCAGAATAAAAAAGGGGATCATCAGGTTAAACAAGGCCTTTATGTCACAGATGGAGAATCTTAATAATCGATGCAGTTGGACAACATAACAGATATGTTTTCCTTGGGTGTATTCAGATTGGGAAAATGATATACTCTTTAATAGACTCTCGTTTTCCTGAACAAACCTTGTAAACAAAACCACATGACTAAAGATCTCTTCAGTCATTGGCCAGCAGTTACAGGGGCAGGTCAAAACAAAAAAAGAAAAATGGAAATGCTTCACTTTGCAAATCCTTTCCAGGATCGTTTACATTTTCAAACATTTTAATTTGCGGACCAATTATGAACGTCAGTATGAAGGACGGGTTCAAGGCCACTGCTCCAGGGAATGCTAAGTGCTCATGACATATAAATTGTCAGTGAAATGGTGTGAGAAGCAATGTGTATCAAGGTAAAAATTGTATTAATGAGCCCACATTCATCCAATGAGCTGCTGTTGCATTGCTGCTCCACGTTTGTCTGCTGATGACCGGCTATGGGGGACGTTTTGGTTCAGTTGTTCCAGTCCCAGCATGGATCGTAATCAGATTGAGGAAACTCAGAGCGAATCAAACCTCAGTCCGATTGGAAACAAACTGAGGCCACCTCAAAAGATGGGTCCGAGAGCAGTTCCTGGTCCTGGACCAGAGTTGGCTTCCGTGTATACAGACTGAAACTTTGTTCCAGATTATCAGGTGAAACAAACTCTGGTTCACTTTAAGCAGACCAAATGTGTCCGGTCCATCCACTACATCCATGTACGTCTTCATTTTCCTTGTCCGAGCTGGGATCTGGCTCGGAACTGTACGGCTCAATAGCTCCAATATTGCTTGCCATTTTTTGTTACACTGATAATTTTGGGTTTAAGGGGTTGTAAGATAGCATTTGTTAGCTAGAGTGTGTAAACCGCTCTCAATTATGGGTGACGGGAAGGGGGGGACGAGGTTGGTCCACAAAACCGTCCTGCTCACAACTCAGAGGTGAATTTCTAAGGACCTTCTGCCATTCTGGGGAAACTATATACCAGAAAGCGAGACAGGTTTTTGATTTTGGCTAAAAAGAAGCACATAATTATAATTAAAAGACCACTGTGAACGCCTTAAAAGACAGATTAAAAGAGGATCGGAGTGGGTCTTAAACCCACTCATGGTGGATATTTTCTTTTGCTCACATAACGATGAGTAAATCCTCTTTTTGTGAGTGTGGTCCACCTTGAGACAAGTGTGTATGAACTACAAAGCACATTCAGCTCTCATGTTTGTGCTCCTGGGGGGATGCATGTGGGTCATGCAGGGGTCAGAAACAGGACTCCTGATAAGACGAGGTGTCCACACTGAAGAGACACGCACATACCGAGTGACGCTAATGGATTTCACATGTCAGCTCTGCGCCTGTGTTTGTGTGTGTGTTGTGAGTGTCTCACCTGTGTGAAAGTAGGGACTGGCATACGGGAATCCAAAGGGCAGAGTCTGGGCATGCAGAGCATGAAGCGGTGGCATGAACCCTGGAGGCAGGTGGTACTTTAGATCTGCCTTGCCCAGTCCGGAGGCAAAAATGTGGCGGCTGGGCGATTCTCTACCCGCTGAGCTGCAAGGAGCACTCAGCCTGTCTGAGCTCTCTCCTGTCTCCTTGGCACTGCTGCATGCTACCTTGTTGGCGTTCTCTTTGCCCCTGTTTCTCTCCCTGTCTCTTGGTTTTCTGGGCAAGCAGGGATTGGCACTGTGGGCCTCTCGCCTGTCCTCGCACATGTCTGTTTCGCTGTCAGAATCGTTCATATCCTCATTGTGCACCTCTGTTTCTTTGCCTCTTTCTCTGCTCTCCCGTCCTCTGTGATCTCCAGCGCAGAGGTTCGTCTGTAAGTCTCTGCGGGACGACTTTCTGGATTCACTGTCGTGCCCTGATGATGAGCTCTGCATATCTCTATCACTCAGAGTTTCTTTGGGTGTGGAAGACGCCACTTGCTGTTGTTGTTGCTGCTGGCTGAGGGTCAAAAGGGGCGTGGCAGCTCCATGCCGAAGAACCAGCATGGCGTTTGAGCGGCGCACCAGCTCCTCACGAAGAGGGTGTCCTTCTGGGATGTCATGGAGACTCCGTAGGGCTGGGTTGTCGGGAGGAAGTCCAGGAGGTAGAGCTCCTAAATGATCTGAGCCCAGCAGACGCTGCTGCTGTCGCTGGTGGAGACTTTCCAACTCCTTCTGTCTCAGCAGCTCAGCAGACATCTCTAGTCTGAGGTAGTAAAGCATACAAAGAAAATTACTTAACCCATAAGAACCCATAGTGACATTAGTGTAACAGAAAAATATCTGAAATGTTTTCTGTGGTCAACTTGGTTTGTGGTATTTTCCATAATTTTATGTTTAAAGAAAAATGGGTCTGGGTCTTTATGGGTTGAATTGGTCAAATATGTATTAAAAAAAATTAGTTTGTCACAGAAATGAAAACATATTGTTACAAGAGAGCTTTGGTCAAATAAGAGTTCATACAACTATGCGCACCAAACAATCTGTACAGAGCTAAATGCAGCAGGGGTCCCCATCTGCACTCAAAATCTCCATTCCAAGACTTTAATATAAACAATCACAGAAACCAAGTGAACTGTACTTTGGGGTCAAGCATCTTTTGGCATGGATTGAATGGTGGGTTGTAAGTACCTTGCCAGATTCTGTTTCCTCAAAAGCTCCTGTTGCCGAGCAAAGATCTCAGCTTGTGCCGGTTGGAGGAAACCGTAACCTGTTATTAAAAAAGAAAAAAAAATATCAATCAACAGAAATGTGTTTAAATAGTGTCAATTTAAATAAATGATTTCCCCAAGAAGAATTAGTTGTTTTTAAATGTTCAGATAAAGACCCACTCCAGTATGAATTTTGTTTTTATCATGTTCTTAGGGTACTTCTCCCATGGAAGAGGACATAAATAAAGAACATTAATCATTTTTAATTCAAATTGTTGTGTATCAGGAGCAGAAAAAAAAGCTAGCCACAAGCTGTTCTCTCTGCTTCATTCTGATGAATCTGCTTGTAAACAAATAGATCCATGAACGTCTTTGTTTTCCTGATCCGAGCTGGCATCTGGCTTAAAACTTATACTTGTTTTTTTTCTTTTTAATAAACCTAATTTAGAATACTTGTATGACTTAAAGTACAGAGCAAAGAACAAAATACTGTACATCAATTTTTCCAAAAATCAACAGGGAGTCATAACATTAGAACAACAAAAATGAAGCAATATCATATTATTCTGTAAACCTGAAACAGATGATCAGTTTTAATTGATTTTTTGTTGGTACTGGGTAAAATAGGGTGAAAATGCGGTCTGATTTCAGCAAAGAATTTAAAGAAAATGTGATCTTTATTAATACATTTGGTTTATGAATATAGTGCTTTGTTAATAAAATGAAGAGATTTATTAGATAGATTTTTGAGGATTGTTTATCATCAAAATCAGTAAAACCATAGAATCTTCTTCCAAATTAGGAGCTTAAAACTATTGCACTAGTAATGTTACATTAGAGTTGTGAGGGGCTGTAAGCTTGCAGGAGAGTGTGTAAACAAATGGATAATGGGAAGTGGGGATGACTTACTCCATGCCAACAGTCTCAACTCAGAGGTGAATTTCTAATGAACTTGTGCCACTCTTCAAAATTATGTCCAAGAAAACTATACCGTTTTTTTAAATTTCTGCTAAAAACAGCATAATTATCATTAAAAGACCACTGGCTTTTACAATAGACTAAAAGATGGCTGGAGTGGGACTTTAAAAATATAACTTTTACACCGAGACAGTTTATTCCCTCATGCTGTCAGCAGTATTCTTCATTACTCCCCGAGTTACTAAAGACTTACCAGGGGCCTGGCAGAGCGCAGACGGCATGGCCAGGAACGGAGGCCGCAGGTGAGGTCCTAAGGCGATGTGGGGAGCAGTTGGAGGTGACAGGAGGGGTGGGGGATGCGACAGTTCTCTGAGGACACAAATATGAGAAAGGCCTTCATTTCAACTTGGATGTTATTTAACAAATGAAAGCTGACATAAAAGGAGCAGTTTTCTCCTCTACGTTGAGCTTTCTGTTTTCTGCACATCTCAACACTTTGTGTCTGTTTGCTGCCACACTAATGTATACAGTGTATTTTTATCTGCGACGCTCCAGAGGCCCCCATGTCGCCTGAGCGCCTCATCAGTATTGTCACACTGCTGCAAGTGCCGCTGGCCATTGCCGTACCCTGGATTGCAGCCTTTCCTCCCCCTGCTGCCTCGCACACACACAGTTCCAGGCCCGCACACATAATGAGGGCTGAAAGCACAATGCCAGTGTGTCATGCTCAGACAGCTGGGGCAGCCCCTGCGTCTTGACCGCCGCCATGGGCTGAAGGACCTTCTAATTAACACTCATCCCTCCTCTCTTCATTTTGTGCATCCTTTCTTTATACCTACCTCTCACTCTTGGCTGCTCTGAAAAGATGGAGTATCCTGCAACCTCTGTCTCAAAAGGCCCCTCCATTATTGGCTTCATCTTTTGTCCTCCTGAGGGGGGGAAAGGTCCCTCTCACCTTTCTCCCTCCTTGTGTCTCAAACTTCTTTTTTCCCCCTGTTTTTACACACACCTTCATACTTTTCTGTGACCTCAGAAAAAGGAGTCTTGCTCAAATGTTTGTACCTTTAAGCAGTTTAGGCCACATTTTCATTTCTCACTGCTTTGAAAAAAAAAAACACAATTCCTTTTCTCATTTCTCTTGGTTTCTGCACACCCTTAGAGTGCTTCAGAGGTCAGGAAGTATGCTTTCATCAGAGGGAAGTAAATACAACTTGACCACCTGCTGATTTCAAGTTTTAAGTGGGAGAAGACGTCTGCCTGCTGTCCAAAGCAGCGTTTCCTAGTTTCACAAAAGGAGTTGGAGGACCAAAACTATGGCAAGCCAAAAGGGTCATAAATTTACGACCCTTCAGGCTTGCCATACAAACCAAGCCTGAAAAGAACACAAACCTTAAATACTGTTTTGCTACCGTTTTCAAAAAAAGCTAGCGCCTGTATGTCTCACCCCTCTGTCACTGTGTGCGTGTGTGAGTGTGTGTGTGCGTGCACGCGTCGACTTCCTCCGCCGCTGAAATGTTAATGCTAATCGTATAACCGCTCTCTTCGGCGGTGCCTCGCACTCCGCTGGCAGCTCCAATTAATCTTGGGGTGAGGGCTGCAGCGCGTGACCCCCGAGCCACTAGCCGGGGCCCTGCGAGCTGCTGCTTATGTAATTACACCGCCCAGTGTGTAATCACCTGGCCTAATCCCTCAGGGCTACCAATTAGCTTTGCGACGCGCAGCTCCACCAGACTACGTTACGGCGTCCGCAAAAATACTATCCACCCCCACCATGGTTCCCGCATGCCAAACTAACCCCCCCACCCCCACGCTATTTTTTTTCTTCTTTCCTGATAGTCCTTTCTTCCCCCTCCTTGCGCCGCCTCGCTTTAGCCCGCAGATGAATAACGGTCAATTAAAGCTGCATGACTGGGGCTGCCAGGCGTCTGCGCCACCATAATTAGGCCTAATCACGTAAGAGAGGGAGAGGAGAGAAAGAGTGTGTGCCTGACACTCCCCTCTTTTCCCGTCTCTCTTTCTTTCCTCTTTTTGCAGGAGGTAATTTTCAGGGAGGAGTGGCAGACAGTCGTTTTCCCGTATGTGTATATGTGTACAGGTTTGTGTCTGTCTGTGTGTGTGGATGTTTTCACTTTGTTCTGTTGTTATTTGGACTTCAGTGCATTTCGATGGCAAACTACAAACTGTTTAAAGACCCACTCCGATGAAAATAGTGTTTTTGGTGGTTTTAACATGTTCTTGTAGCATTTTTGACACGATAGAGGACAGATATGAAGAAATTTGGGCTTAAAATTGTATTTAAGAGTATGTCCTTATTCAAATCATTGTGAATTAGGAACAGACAAATACATTTGTTGTAAATAACTTGTAGATGTGACGTAGGACCATTGACTGTATAAAAGAACTGGACTGAGTAACCCCTTCCCACTGGTGTTCCAAGTAGGAAATGCTGACTGCTCCCAAAACGTTGAGAAATAAACAGCTTTACAAAATATATTTTTAGGAATAACCTTTCTTGCTCTTCTACTTTTTTTTTTTACATGTTGTTGCTAATCCTACTTCTTTTTCTTTTCCAGATTTGTTTTGTCTTGCAAGTTTTTCCAAGTTATAAACTGACAAATCAAATGCCTCAATGAAAATGTGTTCAGATGATGAATATTCGAAGATGATTGACATATTTATTTAGGGGTGTGGTCTTTTAACATGCTCACTCCTGATTGGAGCGTTTGGTTGCCATTGAAATCAGAAATACTCGAACCAATCACTGCTTACTAATTATTTCTTGTTCAAATATGGCTACAGCCGGTTTGCAAAAAATGGCAAATAAATTAACTTCATTTTGTCGAAACCCGGAGCAAGTCATTTTCTATGGGCAAATCACACTCGCTCGGTGCAGTTCTCTTGTACAGTCATTGTGTAGGAATTACAACGGTAAGACGCAAGCGTCTTTCTCTGCTCCATTCCGATACATCCACATGTAGACGACTAGATCCATGTACGAATTTGTTTTCCTTGACTGAGAGACTTCCTTGATGAAGGGTAAAACAAAGAGTAAAACACAGAGTATAAAAACAGAATTAAGAAAACAGATGGATAGCACCAATATTGCTCGCCATTTTTGCTGCACTGATAATGTTAGGTTGGGTTTGTGAGGAACTATAAGGTAGTGGGAGAAAATGTAAGCAAAGAGATGACGGGATGTAAGGGAAAGGTTATTCCACACAGTATGGTACCGCCCACAATTCAGAGGTGAATTTCTAATGAAGTCCTGCCGCTCTGCAGAAACTGTCTTAGAAAACAACAGTTTTTTTTTTTTGTTTTTTTTTTTTATTTTGGCTGAAAATGACATAACCATAATTTAAAAGACCATCGGGAAAATTTTTCACAATAGATCAAAAGATAATCAGAGCAGGACTTTAATAAAGAAAATATGCACAAAAAGCAAAAAAAATTTAAAATATATCCACAAACAGCAGGTGAAGTCATAATCTCACAGAACCAGAATCAGCGGGCTCTGCCTGCTTCTGCCTGCAGTGAGGCCACAGGCTCCCGGGGAATTCACTGCTGTGTGGCGACCTGTCAGGATGGCGACAGCGGCCCCGTCCCGCAACAGGAAGTGTTTGTGTGTGCGTGTGCGCGCATGTGCATTTGTGTGTGTGTGACAGGGCTGCCCTTAATGACTGAAGCGTGGGGGGATTAGGAGCGCCGCGCGGCTGCCTTCGGCTGCCTCTCCGCAGGAACACATTTACACAGGAAGCTCATTAAAATGGATGAGGCTCCCTCCACGCTTACTCTCTCTCTCCCTCCATCTATCTCCATCCTCGCTCTTTATTTCGGTTCATCTCGCTCTCTTTCTCCCTCACCTCGCCGTCTCTTTCCCTCTCTTTTCCCTCGTACCCGTTTGAGCCTCCATGTTTTCCTCTTCCTCCCCCTTCTCCTTTCTTGTCTCCATCCCTTCCTTATTTGCCTTGCAGATACTTGGTGAGTTTAGTGCCATTTAAGGCCAGACAAATGGAGCGCCAGGCTCTAAGCCCATTGAGCGGCCCTAATGATTTGTTTTTAACAATGGGCCCTAATGGGCCCCAGATAATCAATGATGAGGGGTCGATGGAAAGGTGAACTGCTGAGAGCCAGAGAGGGAGGAAGAGGGACCTCCAGCTTGCTTCCCTTCATTTTTTCAGCCTTCTTTTTGCCTTTACTAACAAATTACTCTAATTTTATTCTGAATTTGTTCCGATTGTGTATATTTTATGAACACTTCGCATCACCGTGCATGGGAAGGAGCCTCCAGCCCGTGGAAAGGTTTTCTCTCAGAGAATGGAGCCCGCCTTCGTGGATGTGTTTGGGAGAACATTGCTTTGAAGACCACACACCTTGTCACCTTCCAGCAGCAGGGTGGTTTTCTAAACTCCTGCATAACGGTGAAACCACAATGCTGTTTAAAGAGACGCTGTGTCATTAAGATGTTCCTTTAAAACCAAGAAGGTTTTGATGGTTCCTCAAGCCAGAAGCAATTAGCTGATCTGTTCAGAGGAGCAAAATGGATAGAGGAACCAAGTTCTTCCTACAACAATATTCCTGTCGTAAATAAACAAAAATATAGATGTCATCTGATTTTAACTGTTTTGTGATGTTCTATAAAAATATCAGAAAATACCAGTTCTGCATTAGAGATTGTTTGATTACCCGGATCTGACAAAACTTTCATGACTTTTAAACTTTAAGCCAGCGTGCGCTTAACTTTCCCGTAGCATCCCTTGGAAGTGTGGTTAAAGCTGACGTAAAAGATTTTTAGAATAAAAATCACATCACTAATTAATTTTCCATGATATTTTAAGCTCTAAATACAACCTTATGTAGAAGAAAACGTTCTTGTGGAATCTTTCTAAAAGTGGAGGACATTATAAAAAAAAATTAAGCTCAAAATTGACTTTTTGAGTATTTCTTCAGTTAAATTATTGTGAATCAGGAGCAGACAAAAAAATGCTATGAAGAAATATTTCTAATGAACTATTGGCCTTTATGACCCAGATTGACATGTTTTCACTTCATTGCTCGCTATTCTTGGTGCTAGCTAGCAAACATGTAAACAGAGGGTAACTCCGAATTCCTTTACTACTCACTACTTAGTGAACTATACAGTGCGTTCACAATTTTGTGGAACTGTCCAAATCTACAACTCCCCAAATTTTCCAGAAGTCTTTGCGTAAAGCCAGTGTGTATCCATGCTCACTACGTTGCTGAATTACAACGTATTGCGTTTAAACAATTTTAGCAAAAATGTGATTGAATGTAATTTTTTTAACAAACTATCCACCTGTTCACCATCAGATCACAGTGGAACCATAAATTGAGATTGTAAAGGGTTTGTATTGATTAGATTTTCCCTAAGTAAAATCAATTACATCATATCCAGTGTTTAAGAAAACAGAAAAAAAAGTAGTGAGCATGGTCTACAAATTTATTTTAAAATCCAGGGCACTATATTATAGTCCAGCACTATATCATTTTTTTAATAGTTAAGGATTAGTGTGGAAATTTGGGCGTAGTGAGCATTAACATGAGAAACAATGGACAGCTCAAACCCCCCCTCCATCCATCTTCCAAATAGGAAGTACCAGTGGGTTACAAGAGGGCCAAAGTCCCATAGACTTCCACTGAGAAACAGACTGTCATTTCTCAGTCATTTTATTTCTCAGAATAACCACCTTGCTCTGATGCTTCCTTCTTAACACGTTCTTTCTAATCCGATTTTATCTTAAAAGATAAAATCGCCATTTACTCAAGTTATAAACAGACCAATCAGATGCCTCAGTAAAAGCATGTGGCTCCTGCTGGCCCCACCTCGAACCTTTGATTGACAGATACCTCCGAGATGCTTTCAATGGGAGGGGTGTGGGCTTCAAAAAAGCCGGAACAAGCTCACTCCTGATTGGTTGACAGTACTTCCTCTACAAAACGTGACTCAGACCGACTCGGACTAATCGCTGTCGACGGGTTGCAATCGCAGTAGACATACCAGGAAGTGACGACGAAGGCCCTGGCCTGATTTTGCAAGAGCGTTAGATAATGCATGGGCTATGGGTAGACCTCAACGCTTGATTTGTCCAGTTTTATTTAGACGGTCTATGGTAGTGAGAGAGTTCTTAACAATGGGTATGTGGAGGAAGTTGGGGGGCTTCTGCACAATGGTCCTGCCCGCAATTTAGAGGCAAATGTCTAATGAACTACTGCTGCTCTGCAGAAACTATGCTGTAGGAATTTACTTTGTTATTAATTTAGGCAAAAAAATTGTCATTATAAAACTCAATGGGAAAGTTTTTAAGATAGCTGAAAACATGACCGGAATGGATTTCTAATGTCACGGCAAAGCATAGTCGAATAACAAGCACTGCTCAAACTGGAAAAAAAAACTGTCACAAGTTAGGAAAACAGAAACGATTTTTTACTTATCCCAGCAGAGTATATCTTTCCAGAGCAGTAATGCCGTTTGGTCAGAGGAGACCAACAGAGATGTATTTGCGGAAGGACTTTTTGATCAACCGACACTGCAGTCAGAGGCATACCAGTTGTCACTTCACACAGCCAACTGGGCGATAAAATTCTTTGGTAACAAACATTCCAATAGCAGTACCAATGTTTACCCCTTTGTCAGGCTGTGGTACGCAGTAATTGGGTTACAACTGTTAAAATCAATTCACTCAAGCCAAAACAAAATAATACAAGATTTTGTTTGGCTGTAGAAATATTTTGACTGCACATTATAAAGTCAATCTTAGGATCTTAATAGACTGAAAACATGCAAATATTGTAATTACAAGCAGAAATAGTTAATTTATTCGAAAAATTGAAGATGAAATTATAAATTTTAGTGTTTTTTTATGTGAAGTAAATAAAATCAAGTTTTGACTTTTCGTATTGTGAGGATGACTTAAATGGAGGATATTATCCAACAAACTTCTGTCCCATGAGTAGTTTTCCTTTTTTAAAATCCATTGCTAAAGATTGTTGATGGCAGAAGGGAGAACACAAGGCGTAGAGGACAGAGGGAAAGAGGAATAAATGGATGAGTGTATGGCGAGGGCTGATTAACTCTTCCAGTCCTGTGTGGCTAATTACTTGGTGCTGCCGGAGAACAGCCGTGGCTGCTTCATGCTGCATCAGTGGCCTCTCGCACTCGTGCAGACACACAAATTAGCAGACATATTCACACAAACAAACCCAGACGAGTCAACATAGATGAGCACGCATGCAGACCAACAGCTTGAAAATTAGGACAAACATGCGAATGCTCAGCCCCTCCTACCCCCCACACATACATATATATATAAATATATACATACATGCGTGTGTGTGTGTGTGTGTGTGTGTGGGTAGATGGGTGGTTATACACATCCCTGCTGTCTCCCAGAGCTGCACCACGCAGCGCCTGGCCGCTCAGCTTCCTGCTTATTTCCCCGCCCAACCCCTCACAAACCCCTCTCTGTGCCTCTGTGGCTCTCTCCATCTCCCTCTCTCTCTCACACACACACACAAAAATAAAGACACACAAACACACACACACCCTGCTGCCGCACCGCCGGCCCATTATCGATCCCCCGCTTCTCCCCGCACCACATAAATAATCGACAAGCAATTACCCGCCCACTCCCGCTGCCCCCGGCTTTGTTTGGGAGGCGCCGGGGCCAGCGCTGGGGGTGGGGGTGGAGGGGAGGCGGCGGCGGCGGTGTTGGGGGGGCAGGAAGAGCTGGCGTGCAGGCGTGCAACTTCACAGTGGTAGCCGAGAGATTACTGAATCCTTCGTTTAAGTATGTATGTGGAAACGCACATCCTCACACTTGCTGTGTGCGCTGAGAGAGGAAGTGGGGATTGGGTAAGAGAACGAAAGGCAAAGCGAGTGGACTGATGCAAAGTGACGGCTGATTAGCGCCCATACACTCTCAGCTGTAGGTGTGTGAGAAGAAGGAGGTGGATGCTTTTTTTTTTTTCTTCTAAAGATGGTATTACAGGCAGAGAGTTTCAACAACCGCAGCTCGTTTTGGCAAGTTTTTACCTGTCTGTGAAATGTGCGTCGCGGTGCTGCGGGAGACCTTGCTTGCGTCTCTGGCTGGATGATGAAGAGCTGCCTGCTGAGGGCAGGTGAGCTTCTAAAGCTGCTGGATTCCTCACTGCAGCAGCCAGAGCCTCCTGACGAGCTCGCAGCATGTCTGAAAAAAGAGCAGCAGAGTGGCGGAACAGAGATAAGTTGATGAAGTTGGCATGATAACGATGATGAAGGGTTTGTAGTTGAGACTATAAGAGAAAAAATATGTTTAGTTTAAAAAATAAATATGACAAACATATATAAAAACAAAGTCAATGTACAATAGCAAAATATCTGTGTCAAGTTTAGTAAGAAACAGACCATCAAACATTATTTATTTGGATTTTTGAAATGTAAAAACTAACAAATTCTTGAAGACCCAATCCAATGAAATTCATGTTTTTGCAGGCTTTATCAGGTCTCTGTAGCATTTTTCTCATAATAAAGGACGCATATGGAGAAAATTAAGCAAGTACCGGATTTTGTGGACCATAATGCACTACTTTTTTCCAAGGTTTTGAACCATGCAGCTTATACAATGGTGCCGCTATTCCATGGATTTTTCTTCCACCGCTAGGGGGAGCTCTAACCAGAATTAGAATAAAAAATAAGATAGACGAAAAATCATTGCAAATCAGTATAGCCTGCGGTACTTTTCTTTAGCAGATGACCAATTATTAATGGGTAATTATTATCAAATCCTCACTTCTTCATCATGGAAATCACACAAAGTAGTTTATATGGAGAGATATTTAAGCTGAAGGCCATCAAGCTTGCTATCTAGGAAGGAAACCGCGCTGCTGTACGCAAGTTTAGCGTCAAGGAATCTATGGTGCGACCCTAGAGACGGCAGGCACATACATGTATATTTACAGTACAAATCGTTCTGTATATGCAGTAAATATCAACTTTTTCAACATAGATATCTGCAGCTTATAGCCCAATGTGGCTTGTATTTCTTTTTTTACATTTTTTATTAATTGAGCGGATGCAACTTATATACAGGTGCGCTTTATAGTCCAGAAAATACGGTAATTGGATTTCTGAGTATTTCTTTATTCATTTGTCGTGAACTAGGAGCAGACGCCATTGGAAAAAGCTTGCAGCTGCCAGATAGATGCTGTAATCAGCAGCTCAACCACCTGCTCCTCTCCATTCTGATGAATCAGCTTGTAGACGACTAGATCCATGTACGTCTTTGTTTTCCTCATTCAGGCTGGCATCTGCCTCTAAACTGTATGGCTGGACATTTTAAATATTGCTCAACATTTTTGTTGCACTACTAATGTTAGGCTGTAAGCTAGCGGGGGCACTTAATGGGTAACCAAACAGGGAAGTTGGATGCTGACTCCACCCACAGCAGAAAATTTAAAAATCCAGTCAGAGGGGTGGGGCTGTGGAACAGGACTGTTAATATTACTGGAGCAGCAGATCATGACGTGGGGCGTAACACTTGTGCTCTCATGTTTACATTAAAAGTGGGGTTATATGGACCCCACAAGACAGTGCGCTGAACTATTTTTCAAAGGATTTTTTTTTTTATCTTCACTGTTGTCTGTGGTAGACATAAAATCCTCTCCACCTTTGTCATGGGAGAGATCACACATCAATATAAGGGTTGAGTCATCAGGACCCCATAAGAGAGCAACTGTAATTCCTCATTTCAACCTGTAGGCGGCAGCACACATATGGGTTTTGACTATATTTTCAAGAATTTAACAAGTTTATCTTAATTTGTCGAAAATTTGGCAATGATCTACAGACAGCACTTTTAAATCCCCATTTATAGAGGTCAACAGCCCAAAAAAAGTGGATTTAGGGTTTGATTACCAATTAAGCTGAAGGATAATGGGAAATGAGGACAGGCTTGGGTCAACAGTCCTGCCAGCAACTTGGAGGCAAATTTCTAATGAACTACTGCAGCTCTGCAGAAACTATGTCTTAGAAAACACTTCTTTTTCATGTTCCTTTAAACAGCATAATCATAATTAAAAGACTACTTTTATAATAGGTCAAAAAGTGATCAGGCAAAGTTTAATGTTCTTTAGGATTCTGGACTCTAATTCAGCAAACATGTAGCCAATATCAAGAACTTTAAACACAAAGGACAAAAACTGAAGATGAATCCTGAGAGCTCAAACCACCGTAAAGAACGGAGTGAAAAGTTCCGATGACTGGCCTGAGGTTTGCAGAGACGCTTGGTATTTTACGAATGACCTAAAAAGTGGCTTCCCACAATAAGCACATGGTGCTTTTACACCTCACCACCACTGTCATCATGTTTTATCCCTCCATCTCGGGCTGCCCTCGCCCTCCACCTCCTGCCCTGAACTACTCGCCTCATTCCACCTCTTCCTTCCCTCATCCTCCCTATCGGCCTTGTAGGAGACGAGGACTCATCATTATCAGCCAGGCCAGGCCACACCAGGAGACATGGCTTCTAATGAGAGAAAAATCCATCTTGCTCCCCAATACCTCCCTCTACCCCCCCCCCCACACACACACACACACACACACACATGCACCCCTTCGACCCTCCACCTCCCTTTTTTTTTTAATTAGACAGATCCCTCAGGAGCTAGGGGCCATTTCCGCCGTCGGTACGGGTGTGATGTGTGCTTCTGCGTGATTTAGGTGCCTGTGTGTGCTTGTCTGTTTGTGTGTTGTGCCAGTGTGTGTTGGAGCAGCTGAGTGGGCGCCGGGGTGGGGAGGGAGAAGCGACAGATATTAATGCAGCCTAGCTCCGGTGTATCGATCTGTTTGCTGCGCCGTGCCGCAAGGGACTCGGCTGGCGGCAGACAGGTGCGTGTGTGTGTCTGCGTGTGTGTGTGTGGGTGTGTGCATGCAGAGAGTGGGGGCGGAGAGATAAGAGAGGGATCAGAGGGAAGTGAAGCCCCTGAGCACAAACACACAAACGCACACACAGTCTGCTGTGCACTTGTGACGGGATGGAACAGTTGACCTCTGAGTTTTCTGTGGTCATAATCCCACCTCACCAATTATTTTGTGTGACTGGCACTGTTAAAGCACTGCTTTTAGCAGTTTTTAATATGGCACCTACATAAAGTCTGGGGACCTCCAAGCAACAGATTAAAAAAGAATCAATGCTGCAGGCGTGAAGGCATCCTGACCACACTGCAGGATCTCTGCTAACTTTTGATTTTAGATCTAAAAAAACAGTCTGAGAGCGAACCCTGAAAAATATGAGCGAACTCAGAAGGAAAATTACAGCCAATCTCTGAATGCACATGCACACGCTCGCTGTTGTTGCCATGGTGACTTATGAAGTTAGTGGTGTTGATTAATCTGCAGGAGTAATAGAGAATGAGCTTCGGCATAAGCTTTCGGTTAAACGGTTCCCTTGATTATTCAAGGGTGACTCCTGCAGCATTTCAGCTTGGCTGTGGCTTCTGAGGGCTGCGCACGTATTCTCAGACTGATAAATGTACTATTATGTTCTAAAGTTTTAAAGTTCCCTACACCTTACATGAGTGTTAGCTTAATTAATATTTGCAAAGTTAGTTTCTCAAAAGAAAAAAAAAAAGGAAGAAAAGAAAAGAAGCAGATGGCAACTGACAATCAAATTTCCCTGATGGCTAACTAGCTTAAGACAATTATGACTTTTACTATTTTTTTTACACAGGCAGATTCTTTAGTAACCTGAAACACAAAGCAACATAAATAAAATTGTGATTTTATAACTTAGTTGTACAAAAAATTGTCCAACATCCCCTTGATGCCCATTGATTTGTCCTTTAAAAATACCCTAATTTAGCATCTATTTAAAAGTAAAAACATAAGTATTTTTTTTTTCATAGCCAGAAATAAGTTCAGCTATCAAAGGGGTTAAATGTTGTTGAGACAATGCCTTTAAAAATCCACTCTGATCATCTTTTGATTCATTGTTAAATCATTCCCAAAATAATAAAAAAAACTGTATAGTTTTTAGGGACTTAGTTTCTGCAGAGGTCCAGGAGTTCATTCGAACTGTGATGTGGGCGGGACCAGCACAGAGCAACTAACCAACCCCCCTCCCCACAGCAGAGCAGAGAGCTTGTGGTCCCCTTAGTGTATTTTCTACATCACAAATATGCTCTTTTTCAAAACAGCATTTTTATGTCTGCTCCTGATTCACAACAATTTAAAAAAAGAGATACTCAGAAATGCAATTTAGAGGTCATATTTCTTAATACATGGCCTCCATAAACAAAAAATGGTCACAAGAACGTGCTAAAAACAGCAAAAACACAATTTTCATCAAAGTTTGATTTGTGTTTGATTGTGTTTGATTTGTTTCCACTAAGTTAAAGAAGATGAGCTAAATCTCAAGATTTGAATTCTACTTGCATTCTTTAAAATCTGTTTTTTAAAGTTTGTAACACTATTTCTAATATGTCAATAGTTCACCTTTTTTTTTTTTTTAAGAATATGTAGGTCTTGCCTCAACCTATGTTGTGAATTAAACTGAACGAACTTAAACCAAAAAGTGTGAGCAGAATTTTTCAGGCAAATTTTAGAGTGTGCATTATTTATTCCAAAGACTGCTTTTAAAAAGCCTTTAAGCTTTTCTAATCATTTTATCCCCTTGATTTCATGTATTTCTGCAGTTACTTTAGTTATTTATCCAGTTTGTGTTTGTAAATCGTCTCTACAAACTGCACAAAAGGATCTCTGCAGCACTAGTTTTCGGCACTTTAATACCTATTTTTTTGTCCACAAAAAGTAAAGTTTAAGTTGCACAAACAATAATCCCACACATCCTACTTTTTTGTGGTTAATTTGGGGTTCAGAAAGATTTGGTTTTTCCCTGCTTTTACTGTGCAATACTATAATTTCTGACAGAAACTATTCCAGAAGTTGAGTCTAAATCCTGTCTAATAAGCTTCTTCAGCATGCAATCTGAACCGAGACTGCGCTGATGCAACTTGGACAGCCATAAAATAGATTTTTGTAAACTGGCATGTGCATAAAAACAAATATCAATCTACTGAAGTGCCTCACACAATAGCAAAATTAAGTATCTTTTTTGGGAAGATGCTTTTCGAAAGCCTGAACCGCTGCAGAGGTTAGATGGGTCTGAAAAGTTCTGATGTTAGACTGAGTTTTCTGTAGGGTTGAGATGAAAAGACTTTGTCTACAACTCCACATTTCTGCAGGAGACAAAACAAAACATGCCTCCCATCCAATCCCTCCTCTCACTTTCATCTGGATCTGTACCCCAATCTCTCATTTTCATTTCCCTCTCCCTTGCTCTCCTTTCATCATGTGAAGAGGGAGGGAAAGCCCTCTTGGCCATTTCTACAATCCTGCCATCCCTCCACTTCCACCCCCAACATCAGACTTTCCCCTCCACTCCTCTCCCAACTCATCTTTTGCCCATCAGGTTGACAGAGAGCCTCTCAAACAACACCTTGCACCTACACATTTCCAAACACACACACAGGGATCTCTTCACCCCTGCCTCTTTCACGCGCACACACTTTCATTTTCTGTGCCCTGCACTTCAAACACATGAAAGGATGCTCTGCAGGGACCAGGGCTAAAGGGAGAGTTGGCGGTGAGGAAAAGAGGGATGAGGGGAAGAGGGGGGGTGCCGAAGCAAGCTTGAGAGGGAGATGTATAGGAGAGATGATGGGGCCCAAGGGGGGGAGGAAGGAGGGGTCACAGGAGCCCCATTGGGGACTCGGTCCATGTCAAGGGGTTCTCGCTGAAGTGATTCACGTCGGCCTCTCAAGAGACAAAACAGCCATTCCCCTTGTCCTTCCACCTTTATTGTCTTTGCCTGAGAGTGTCACTTTCTTAGCAAGCTCCACCTGTTAATTGGAGAATTGGAGGGGGTGGAGCTGCATGTAAATAAACCTTTAAACAGTCTGTATGTGGGTGAAGCTTCTGCCACCTACATATACGTACAAAAGATGATATTTTGAACTATAAACCAACTTTTTCTGGTGAACGTTGATTTATTATTTTTAAAACAATGGACCAAAAAGGATTTTTGTGTTCTCAGCTTTTATAATAATCATTAGTTCTCACCACAGGATCACTTTCCCATAACTATAAGTTTCACTGTCTCTTCACTTGAGTCTTAACCTCAGACCTGGGATCTGTGACCTAAGGCTCTGGAGCCACATGCGACTATTCTCTCCATCGTATGGCGTTATTGTAATGTCAGGTTAACGTGGCATTGAAAATTAAAAAAAAAGACAAAAAATGGAAAAAAAACTTGAAAAAAATGAATGTACCGCTCAAGTCAAACTAATTTAGCATGACTTTTTTCGCTTTTTACACATTTTTGCCATGTCGCTCGATCCTTTAATTTCAGTGCCATCACACAACAGCGCTCTCTATATACTGGATTACCAATTTGAAGCCCCACCCACAAGAATCTGCCCATTTTTGCATTGTAACAGCGCCAACTCTTTGGCTTTAAAAGTAAAAAAAAAAAAAAAAAAAAAAGGGACAAGGTAAACGTAAAATATTGTTTAAAAAAAAGAGTAAATGACTAAATGAGTTTAACTTGAAATGTATATTAATTTTATTGAATGTAATTTGTGGTGTTAAATGTAAGTCTGTCATTAATTTTTCCAATCTTTTATTTTTTAATGCTTTTAACATTTGTAAAATACATTAAATTATAACCGTCTCTGAGTATGTCTTTAGTCAAATCATGATGGATCAGGAGCAGATGAAAACCTGTGGTTTAAAATAACTTAATTTTTTCTGATGCAAAAACTGCTGTGGGCGGAGTAAAAGCCTCCCTTCTCCAATACAATTCCAAATCCTCCGCTTGTAAACTAATAGATACATGAATATTTTCATTTACCTCATCTGAGCTGCAGTCTGGCTCAGAACTGTACAGCTGAAAAATTAGCAGATGCTAACTTCTGCACCAGCAGTCCCACCCACAACTCAGACAACTTTCTAATGAGCCTCTGGAGAAAATGTCTTAAAAAATAACAATGGCTCCTCAATTTTGGCAAAAAAATTCAAAATCATAATTAAAAGAGCAGTGGGAATGATTTTACTAAAGAAAAAAAAAGCTATAGTGGGAGTGGGACTTAAAACTGATGTTATTAAAATGCCATATCACTGGAGCTCTTTGGCTTAGAAGAAAAATTGCAAATAATTTGAGTTAACAATGGGTTTGTAGTAATTTGAAATTTTTAATTTGTTTTAGCTTTCTACATTCTGCAATGGTTTATTTTTGGACTATACTATGGTCCGGTTGAATACTTGATTCTGAGTGGCTGCTGGATTAAAAAGTGATATTCCACATTTACGATCATCATATATTGCTTTTCTTTGCCGCTGAAGTCAAGGTTGGTGTCAGCTCAGCGGTGTGTTGTCCTGTTACCGTGACGACACATCAAACCACATATCAAATAGTCTGCTTTTGTGAAAACACGACCTAAATCAAACATAAAACAAGAATAAAGTGCTAAAAATCAATTGGAAATGTCTTTCTTTTGTAAGTGACCATGGTATAGTGCCCTTCAAAGTGTGCATTATCAGAAATGAACGTACTTCGCACTTAATTCAGGCTTAATTCAGTGCGCTAATTGCTGATAATGCACACTTTGTCGAGTATTATTAATTACAGAGGCTTAAAGCACATATTCCAGTCTTCTGCTGCACAACAGTGTTTAGTTGATGTTCAGATCCAAAGTTTTTAAAGTATAAATGCATCTACGTGTGGTCCTATAGAAAAATTTTGATCGAATTCTTCACCAACTTAAGTCATGTAAGAAAAAAGTGATAAAAAAGCACATTGTATTTTGAAATGAACTCGCTGCTGTCAAAAATCAAGTTAATTAATGCTGTTATTGATAGAAAAATATGTCAACGTTATAATTCAATTTTTGTATATATTTGACTGCCATATTTAAACAGTCACAAAACATAATAAAGTGCGTTTTTCTAAAAGGTGAAATGGGACTTTGCAGCTCTTGCCAGGTAGTAAGAAACTGAACCAAATTGCTCTCTTACTGTTGAAGGTTGGGGTTTAGACGAGGACCTCAAAACAAAAGAATTAAGTAGAAATTATCAAAAAATGTCATGTGAAAAGAGAGAAATAGTACCTTTTTTTATTTTAGCTTTCATTCTAAGTACCAAACCTGAAAACTTCTGAGAAAGAAATAAAATGATCTGATTGAGTATTTGAATATTTATATACGTCCAACCTCTATATTTGTAACCATCAAATAACATTGTTTATTAAAGAAAAAGAAACAGCTCAAACATAATTTTAGTCATGATACTTACATGACCCACCAGAAATATGAGAAATATTCAACATTTAACCTTAAACACAGAACAATTTTACTCCTCATACATATTCATGTAGCTATAGGATTCTCAAACTAAACCCACTGATTGCTATGTCAGTTAATACTGCATAAACGTGCAACATGTTCGCTGTTTCCAAGGTGCGGGCAGATTGCGAGTGTCGGCAGGCAGCCAATGAGAGCCCCCGTATCAATCACAGAGTTGATGCCTGTGAAGGTTTGTGGGTGTGGAAGAATCAGGGTGGCCAGAAATCACCCCGAGTAACACTTGACACCGGGTGCTCTAAATAGAAATGTCAGCTGTCTACACGGCTGGGGCTTTGCCGTGGCAGCAGCGTGGCACACCTAAACACGCCACTCTGAGCACGGTGCTACGCTCCGGGGGTACAAAGCAGCAGCACACCTTTGTGACTTGCTGACAGGTGAAGGAAAGGTCTTATTCGTTTGCTTTTTGAAAGCAGCAGCTCAAAGGCTTTAATTAGGAAATATTCTAATTACGAATATATTTTTCAATATCTATTAAAAAAAAATGATAAAGACTGCATGTAGACGTGCTTTTATCAGGCTGCACCAAAAAAGATTTCATATTTAAAATCATGGAAAAAAAAGGAAAACTTGAGCCCAGCTTTGAAGGGTAAAGACTGACCGTGGCCATGCAGACCCATGCTGCTCGCCAACTGGTAGAGGCGCTGCTGCTGCTCTTCGTAGGACCCAGGCTCGCTGAGCGCAGACATCATCCGCCTGTAATGCTCCTCAGGGCTCATGTGGCTGTGGGTCCCACCTGCCTCCCCCACCGGGCTCTCAGAGTTTTCTGTAAAATTCCAAAATGTTGGAGCGTTTAGTCTCAGTCTGTTCCACTAAAAACAGTTTCTTTTAAGCTACTCAATAAAATAAAACACAATTAAATTCACACGTTTTTAAAATTACACAATATGCATAGAAACACAAGTGAATAAGATGTACAGATATAGATTTGCAGATGGAATAAACCATTTCTAATTGGTATTTCAGTTCCAGACGGGTTTTTAAAAGAAGGGAAAGGCATTACAAACATCCTGCCATCAGAAAAACGAATTAAACTGTGACTTAATGGGAGCTGATGACTACTTTTTTTATTTTACTATTTAAATTAGGCATCTGCTATTTTAATACAGAACTTTATGGCTTTGCAATTATCCTTGGCTCTTTTCTGGCCATCCAGAAACTAAGTTCATTCTAAGATCAGATGTTCCAAGATGATCCTGCACCTTGGTCATGAAAAACCACATTAAACAAGAGATTGGACCATGCAGCTAAAACCAACAAGTTCACATGTGATTTGTGTGAAAAGGTATTTTGCTGCCATGTTCTGATCATCTTCAAAGGAGAGCTCTTTCAGTCACTTCTGCAGCAGGAGACCAGGACTAAAAAAGCACTAAGACACATTTTACCCTCCAAACTGGCCCTTTTTTGGGAGGGTTGTAATTTTGAACGTCCCTATGATTTGTGTTGGAGTTTGCAGCTGTAAACATTTCTGATTATTCAATCGTTTTTTTTTTTATAAAAATGAGTGTCAAAATGAAACCTAAAGGCACAATCATAATGATTAAGGAGACTGGCTAAGTTAAGAAGCATTTCACCAAGCTTCCATTTTCACACAATCACTTTAAAATTAATTATACAGTACTATAATATTAATAACATATTTAAGAAAAAGAAAAGAAAAAGACCATTTTCAATTTTTCTTTTTGATTCTGTTTAAGTTCACCTGTTTTAAGGTAGGAAAAAAGAGGACACTCATCTTGAAAAATAAAAAATAAAATCCCAAACTATTAAGTTATAACAAAAAGTGCTGCTAAAATACTCTTATGTGCAGTTTTCCTTTGATGGAATGGATCCGTTCCATCATTTTCAGCAGTGTTGTCCCAGAGAACAGAAGAGTCTATCATTACCAAACAGTGAGGGTGGGGTGATGAACAAGCAGTTTTCCATTCACTTTTATTTTCAGGACTAATAGCTGTTTACAGAAAACCAAGGTCTAGTCAGTAGGCCTCAGAGATAACCAGCTCTTAGGTTAAGTCCACCAGGTTTGTGCCTTTAAGGCTTGGGATCAGAAATAAAGTATTATTAGTAAAAGAGGTAAATTCCTCTTATGCTTCTCAGGCTCAAATATGTCATACATAAAAGCTAAAAAAGCACATCAGTGAATGTGGTTGAAATATACAATTTAACCACAGATTTTCTGATTGTCAAGTGATTCCTCAGTCTCCCAAGACCAAGCCTTTCTGCCCCCCAATTTTAATTATCAGCCGCTCTGCATGTTCACAACTCTACGCCAGTCTTTGCTGTTTCTGACCAAATGACAAGTCGTGATTGAAATGACGTGCTTGTGCCTTTGCTTAGTTCAGCATGGCTGCAGATTCTTACCTGCCGCACAGAGGACACCCACTGGTGCTTTTAATTATATTTAACTATGTGTTAATTTCATCTTCAACACATCATTTCTCATCGTTTCAGTCTTAGCTTAATCAGCCAACTTCCATCTTTTAGCACAAGTTAATCTGACATGTCATTAATAGCCCAATATTCTGGTATTAAAGATCCACTCCGATAAAAACCATGTTTTTAACATGAGATTGTTGTGTTTGTCTCATGATGGAGGACAGATACAAAATTATATAATATTAAAAATGCGTTTCTGCGCATTTATTTATTCCGATGGGGATGAATCAGAGCAAATGAAAAATATTCCGTTTGAAAAAGCTCTCTTTTTGTGATGCAGAAACTGCAATGGGCAGGCCAAAGTCTCCCTGCTCCACTCCATTCTGATGCATCCACAAACATATCCATGTATGTCTTCATTTTTTACATCCAAGTGGGTCCCTGGTACAACTCCAATATTGCTCGCCATTTTTGTTGAAGCGCTAATGTTAGCTAGAAGTTGTAAGGGGCTGAAAGATAGCAGGAAAGAATGTAAACAAAGGGATTATGGGATATCAGTTGAGGCTTTGCTTCCACCCACAACTCAGAGGGGATGTTTTTTTTTTTTTTTAATTTTGCCAAAAAAAAGACCAATATAATCATAATAAAAAAATCCAACAGATCAAAATATGACTTTAAACAAATACGAGATTTTTTCTTTTATGTTGCTTCATTTAGTTTTGAGGATTGATGGTTTTTTTTTGTTTTAAGTACATTTTTAGGAGGGTTGTTGGAAAGGAAATCAAGTATGTAAGGTCACACTAGAATGAATGATCTTTTTAAACTGAAGTTTTTATTAAATTTGAACCAAAACTCAGATTTGTTTTAAAAAATTAGGTCTAGATAAACAGAAGCTTCTCAACAAGAAGCTGCACACTTAAAGCACAACCTGGATCCAACCATAGCATCACGACTTTTCCAACACCAAACACACAACTGTGTGAAAAACCGCCACGTTTTGACTAAAAATAAAAAAGTGAACAAAATCCAAAAGCATATGCAGTTCCCCACGCTGTGTGAATGATGAGGCGTATGATATCTATCTAGCTGTCAGTTCTCATGCTTAATCTCTCTCTGACCTCCCTCCTCCCCTTTCTGTCAATAGTAACATGATCTAAGGTAAGGGTGGCGGGGGATAGACGGGGAGGTGATTCAGGAGTTAGAAGAAAGAGACAGAGGATGAGGTGGAGGAGGGAGAAGCGGAGGAAAGCAAGGGTTATTTTAACCACCCTCCTCCTTTTTGAAACCTGAGTCTGGCCCCGGGCAGGCGAGCAGAAGTGGCGCTGAGCAGCGAAGGTGGGGTGGAGGTGGCGAGGGAAGGAGCAAACACACATCCCCGTCTCCGCTGCCGAGCTCCTTCTAATCCACCCAGGGTTTCCAAAGTGTTTGTTTGTATGTGTCTGTGCCTGTCGAAAGTTTCCTGCTCTCTAAACACAGCAGCCAGTGCAGTCTTAGCAGCTAAAAGAAAAACACACATCATTTGCACGGCAGCATCCAATCTACCTGGCTCCATCCATGCACCACTCATCCCAGGCTCTGTTCAGTCTGCTTCTCTACCTGCATCAGTCATTAAAGGATAGTTGCTGTCGCCAGTCTTCAGGCAGGGAGATGTAAGCAGCACAGATGACACAAATTCATGCAGACATACAGGTGCAAAGTCGGGCTTTAGGTGTGGACAGAGCTCAAGGTTAAGACAAAGGATCAGCATTGTTTTGAAATGGCTTAAATGAATTTCTGTCAGGAGAAGGCTTCACGCGCACGGACACACACACACAAACAAACCACTCATTGGATATGCATTTAAAGTATAGTTGGAGCTTTTTTATTTAAAAACAAGGAACCAAAGCACACTTTGGAGTCTGAAAGGAACAAAAACCCCAAAATAAAATCACTTATGCCCCCAAGAAGGAAGCTCATGCTGAGTGGGCAAGCAGCCGCACCAACTTGTAAACACAAACACTTTGTCTCTCTTAACCGAAACAAATCTGTGCACATTTCAGAGGCTGAGTATTCTTAGGGCATCTTAAGACAAGGAAAGTCCATTGGTCCAAACAGAGTTCACTTAATTTGGTCTGGATCAAGTACCGAACCTTGTATTTAGTCTGTATTCAGACTGGCATCAACCGGACATTTTTGTTTTGAACCAACACTTGTTAATGAAACCATGTGACAAAAGATCTCTTCAGTCATTGGCCAGGAATTACGAGGGGGGTGCAAAGCAATAACAGAGAAAATTATGGAAGTCCTAAGCTTTGCAATCCATGTTGGGATAGTTCACTTATTCAAACTTTATATTTGACTGACCAATTTTTAACGTCTGTATCAACGTCAGGAACCATTTTAAGGCAAGTACTGAGGACCGTGGTCCTCGTCTCCTCTGTACTGATAAGTGTTGATAAGTGTTTATGACACATAGATTGTCAGGAAAACAGTGCTAGAAGCAATGTGTATCATGTTAAAAGTTGTTTTCATGAGCCTGCATTCATTCAACCACATTACAATGAATTATTGTGTCTCGTCATTGCTATGCTACTCTGTTTACATCCCATAATGCTCGGCTATGGTGGCTGCATTGGTCCAGTTGTTTCGCTATTCAGACTAAGGAAACTCAGAAAAAAACGGAACTCAGTCCGGTTCGAAAAAAACTGAGACCACCGCGAAAGATGGATCAGAGAGTGGTTTCTGGTCCTGGACCAGGGTCTGCTTGTTCATTTTAAACAAACCAAATGTGTCCAGTCTGAATATACCCTTAGAAAAATAATAAAAAACATAGGGTTTCATGCACAGTGAAAGAGGGAAAAGTCCTCCTTGCATTGCTGCTGCCGGTCACAGGTTAAGCAGTGGGTAAAGGTCAAACCCAACCTCTGGATTCTTTTCCAAAAATTCAAATTCCTCACAAAAAGTTAACGATAATGTGACTATCACAGCACAGCTCTCCTTGAATGTGTCAGACTAGAGGTGTGTCACACAAGGGGAGGCTGGGAACAGGTGGGTGTGTGGTGAGCTGCTGTGAGTTCTGACTCCTGCAATGCAAGAGTCAAAAGGCCTCCTCCAGGAGTCCACAAGGACAGATTCTGCCGCCCAAAGCAGGCGCTTGTTTCACACCAAGACATGAATAATACACGCCGCCATCATGATTGCACATAAGAGAGGCTTTGTTTTGACAGCTTGAGTTCCTAATTTTTTTTCCTTTCGGACAGGAAGGTCACTCAATTCATAGTAGTATATGTTCATGGAAAGATATATACATCAACCCAAGCAATTCACATATAAAAACAAAAGTTACGCAATCACTGTGCACCAGAAATACAGATATTTTATTTTTGGTTTAAAATGCTTTTTTGTGTAGCATCTACTTTTTGACAACCGAAAGGCAGAAAACAATAAAAAAAGATAACATGGAAACTAAAGCGTCTTCCTGCATGTCCTCCTACATGTTTATATCTTCTTCCTAAAATGGGGGCTGAACCAGTCAGCATGCAGCCGTTCCTTCAAGCTTCTATTAATCTTCCGTTGTTCATCAATCTTTTTCATCAACAGGTTTATGAGGATGCTATTAAGTGTCTTACTTTTGTCCTAATTCCATGTTTTCTCCTTCCAGTTGATTAACTACTATTTTCCACCCTTTAATTTCAGCAATGTAGCATACAAACTTGCAGACAAATCAAAGCCCTACCTTTTGGAGATGCACTGCGTGGTTTCTTGCTGTCAGTGGGACACTCGCTGCTGGTGTTTGGAGAGAAACTCCTCCTTTTGCCTAGAAGGTCATCTGTAAATGCACACCCACAAGGAAGAGGGAGTCAGAAAAAAAAACAACAACAACAAAGTGATGACACGGAGTTGGCATCTCTGGTCTGGGTGTACCTGCATACATGGCAGCTTCTTTGGAAATGCAAAGGAGAAAGTGATAGGCAGAGAGAAAAACAAACAGAGCAGATGAAGGAAGCTACAGGCATCTGGAGATGTGCCTGTTCTGTCAGTGATGAGCAGGAAGCCTGTATCGCTGTGGATGACAGATCTGCCCAAATAATTCACACGTCTAAGCCTGTTTGGGGCACGGAGACGAGGCTTTGTTGCCTGTAACGTCTCTATCTCAGCAGTCTGTCGTCAAATGTTATCATTTTTTCCTTGTGCTAAGCTAAAGTGCATCTCTGAATCTCTCTTTTCTGCGCAAGAAGATTTTTTTTTTTATCAGCTGACATTTGGCGTCACAGATTTTACGTTTTTGTAAACACCACTTCCTCCATCTGTTTCTCCTCCCTCAACGTTCATCTAAATTTGTCTGTGCTCTTCTCCCGTCTGTAGGTTCCCTCCTCTCCATTTTTTTCCTCCCTGTTGTCCCCAGGCTTCCAACTTTGCTACCAAAAGAGGGGCATCTAGTGTACAATTACAGAACCCCCCGCTGTGATCTCCTCCTCTCCTCCCCTCTCATCTCTCTCTTCCTTCCCGCCCCATCACCTCACCTCCACCCCTTCAAACACGCCTCGAATCAATACAGGCCTAATCAGGGGCAGGTGGGGATGCAGAGTGCACCACGCAGCATCCGCAGCAGGAAGGAAAAAGCAGTTTGTCACTGCTCCGTCTGCTTCACCTTATTTCTGTGTCACGCACCTCTGATTTTCTCCAACCCCTCTGTCTCTAACCGCACACAAACAGCCACGCCGCAAGAGCAACTGCTCCTCTTCCTCCGTACCTCTCTCGTTGCTTATTTTTAGGGATGAGGGGGTTCAAGGAGGGGTGTTGTTCCACCCTCAAGGTTCTATTCTCACCTTCTCAACAAGGCAATTTTTCATCATTTTCACAGTGTGTGTAAACAGCAAAACAAAACAAAGTGGAAAAGGGATTTTAAAACACAGTTTGGTCAAAATCTCAAAAAAGTTATGAGTGCCCAGCTTCGATATCTGCCCTTTAAAGTTTAATCTGTCCCTGATTGACATTTTGCAGACATTCCCTTCTTGCATTTAAACTTTCTTATATCTAATGAAATACACAGACTACTTTCCAAGGTTATTAGGTAGGGATGTAATAGCAAAATGGAGTTGGTAACAGACAAAAATCTAAGTATGATAATATTGTGTCTCTTCACTAGGAGGAAGTAAACAATTAGCTTGATTAAATAATAATAGTCTCTTCACTGTGGTTTGCAAAAAATCCTTCCTATAGCTGGAAGATCTTTTTATTTAAGTCTTTGTTTAGCCTTATAATTAATATATGTTCCTGATCTTTATTTTATAGTTTTGTCTAATGGCAAACTGGGGGCTTGTCCGGGATCCTCTGAAGCTTTGAAACCCAAAACAGAATGTTACATTAAAGCTCTAAGCTGTTTGCCTTTATTTGGCTTCAGTTCGTCTTTTTGCAGTTGAACTGCTTTAGTGAAGGACTTCATAACGGATATTATAAAATTTAAGTATACTTTTATATAGCATAGGAAGGCTCAAAGCTCTTTTGCAGTCCTTTAGCCTTGTCAGTGGACCTGTCAGTAGTTTAGAGTTTGTTAGTTCTCATCTCACACTAAGAATGCAAAATGACAAAGTTGGTAATATCCCCGTATGAGGATGTAGCACAGGCATAATAAGAACTCTAGGGACTTTGACGGAAGGTAGTTATGCAAGGTCAGCACTCCAATTTTTTTGCATTCAGATGGTATGGTTCAGTGTTTGTAATAGATGGCAATTTATCTAAATAATGATCCTTGACATCCTTGCTGAGGTTGGCTAAGCATAATATCTTTTCCGCTTGCTTCCGTTTCTCGAGGTGGAGGACTTAAGAGTTTGGATGACTTACTTAAAGTAATATTGCTGTACATTTGTTTAGCAACATTTTCTCAAAGATGAATCCTTGGTGATAGCTCAAGTAAAAATTCAGATCATGCAACCTTGTTTGTAAGAAGATACAGGGAGGGGCAAAAAAATTGAGAATTTTAGGTGAAGATTTTTGTTGCTGTACAAAAAAAAAAAAAAAAAAAGCCCAGGTGCTTGTGAGAGGATGACTGCGCAAGCAAGAAAGGGGACAAAGGAAGGAGGTTCACTAATAATAGAGGTGTTTGATGTTGCCTTTCAGGTCCTGAGGAGATACACTTCCTATACAATTCACAAGATACAGAGGTGGGTGTAAAGGGGACTCCTAATGGTGCACACGCACACTAAATGGTTTTCACAAACTCTATTTTCATGGCCTCATATTCTGTTTTCCTTCTCATTTTAGACTACGTCCAATATGTTCTCAAAAAAAAAAAAGTCATAGATGGTCTCTGTCTATCCTATTAGTGAACCCCCCATTAGTTAACCCTCTTTTCTACCAAACACGCACACACCCAGAGCCTCTCATGATCAAACACACACACTCAAGCTGTCTCTTGAGCCGACCTCGCTCAAGACACCGCGTCTCCTGAGCGAGTGCCTGAGGGCCCAAGATTTGAGGGCGGAAAGCTTTTAAAGCCAATTAAATAGGGTTTCTTAGAGGACGGGCACTCCCTTTTAATGCCTAACCGTGAGCTTTGCCAGCGTCTCTAAAAACCCTTTACCCCCGCTAACACTGCTGTCAACCCCAGGCCTTTTCCCATCACCTGCTTGTTAATTTTTCTGAGAAAAAAATATTTGGAGAGCCAGTTTTGTTTAAGATTAAAGCTTGCTTTTTTTTCAACTGTCATAATAGTAGTTTATTTGGAGCAAAATAATCCTACTGCCATGATATATCTAAATGTTAGCACTGTTCTTAGCACTGGTTCAAGATTTTCCCGTCTTTTTTTTTCTGCTGGTAACACATAACGTCACTAAGCCAAATCATGGGCATTATTGCATTCTTCTTTTTCTGTTTGTTTTACTTTTATTCGTCCACCTCTTCCTCAAACTTCCTTCTTTCTTTCCATCCCATAGAACGGGTTGACAGCTTAGACAGCCAGTCCTCTTAATTCCTCTCCTACTTCGTTAATCTGTCATCTTTATCAGGCCGGCGGAGTGGGAGGGGGGCTGGGTGCATGGAGAGAGGGGCTGAGGGGCGGAGGCGTGACAGGTGGGGACGTGGGGGGCGCCGGCAGCTGCAGCCCCCCGATCAATCTCCACATTACAGCTGACAGAATGGTGCTAATAACTTATTGATCCCCCCCTCCGTGCGCCGGGGCCTCCGCCGGCCCTGAAAGCCCCGCCATTGATTGGCTTACGGGCCGATGCAGCTGGGAAAAGGAAGGGGAGGGAGGCGGAGGAAGGGATGGATGGGGATGCATGCTGGAGTTTGGGCGAGAGGCGCCTCTGATAATGCTGAGAGCAGGATGCGCCAAAACGTGCAAATGAAAAAGTGACTCCATGCCTGTTTTATTGAAACAGAAAGGAAAAGACGTGATGCTTCTATCAGCAGCAACCATTTCTTAATTGTAGTACTTCCTGTGATCTGACAACATTCACCTTGAGCACAGTTCCAGCAGCATCTGTCTCACAAAACTCAGTCATTATTCAAAGTTTTTTTTTTTTTACATAGAGAGTTGAAAAGCAGAGCTGTTGATTCATATTCAGTTTTGCTGCCCCAAAGTCCTTCTGGTCTAAAGTATTACATTGAATTCTAAAGTTAATGAATATAAATCTCCCTCTGTCCAGTTGAGGGCTCTTTGGCCAGAGAGACTGCACAACCGTCCCAGTGAAACAGCAATCTCATCCATCCTGGACCGCAAAATGACAATTCTGCAATTTCCCAAAATTAAAAACTGATCCAATTCAATAATTAAAGACATTAAATATAACTGTCATTTGCTTTATTGTAAACTTGGTTTTATATTTCGGTTAGAATTATGTAAACCAGTAAGAATTAAATTAATTAAATGAAAATCTTGTTCCTCTTTTCTTTTCTCACAGTTCCATTTCAATATATGAAAGACTAGGTGCCAAATAATTCAGACTGGGAACACGCTGTAAATATTCATTTCTTCTCCATTGTCAATTTTCAAACGGTTGGTACTTATGTGTTTGAAAAAGACACCGCCGATGTGTAACTACCAAATTGGTTAAAGTTCAACTGGCTTAAATTTCAAAACACTTTCAATCGTTCATTTTCTTCTTAGCCCAAAAACTGACTTGAAAACGAACTTAGCTTTGCTTGAATTTTCATTGGAAGTAGTCACTGCAACACACGTTTCCGTACCATTAGAGAGCTAATATCAGATCACAGTCTTTGCTTTGGTGAAGAATTTCCTGTCTATGCTAATGCAGCTGAAACTTTTAGGGCTCGTCATACAACTGTATTTTCCGGGGTACAAGTCTTTTTTTTTTTTTTCATAGTTGGGCCAGGGCTGCAACTCAGAAGCGACTTATTTGTGATTTTTTTTTTTAACTTTAATATCCTCAAACATTTGTTTTCCCAATAACAACAGATTGCTCTTTAGCGGCTGTTTCCCACTAACAACCACTAGAGAGCACTGTAGGTGTATGAATCAGTATTTAATACAGAAGAAGTGTCGTCCAAAACAAACATGGAATCTGATTGTTTTCCTCTTGAACTTGATATTTTCTTATTTCCATTGAAACATTATTATTCTTCGTTTTAGTTTTTTCCCGTCCCTTATCTAATGCGGGACAGCGAGTCATCAAACTAGCCTACAGGGAGACGGAAAAACAGCTAAAAGTATTGACGGTAACAATCCCCGTAAGAAGAAAAGACTGCAAGATCTCATGAACCCAGACACAGAGATGTGATTACTAATGCTTTGTGGAGCTTTTCAAAACAAACTTCATGTCTCATCTCTTCCATGAATTATAAATGAAATATACAGTCAATACTTCCATGTAGAGATGAGGCATAAAAACTTGACGGCAGCTAGTCTAGTTTATGAACACATTTTTGAATAAATACTGAGCATCAAATTTGACATTTGTCAAAAAAGGCAGCAGACGTGAATTTGAAGTGTATCGAAAAAGAGGCATTAGATGCAAATTTGATACCACTGGGCTTGGTGGATTTGTTTAGAAGCATCGCACTTTTCTCCCAAAAATGAGTTATACTTTGGAACGACTTTAATTCTGATGTGACTGTTATGGGTTTTTTTTTTTTTCCTAAATGCATTTTTTTGCTCTGCTGCGACTTATACATGTTTTTTTTTTTTTTTTTTTTTTCAAATTAAGCATTTTTTTGGCTCCAGCGATTTATACACTGAAGTGACTTTCATTTGTTTTTTCTCCTTTTTTGTGAATTGTTTGGCTTCTGCGGCTAATTCTCCGGAGTGACTTTTATGGTGCCTGAGTTTTTTTCTTATTATGCTTTTCTTTGCTCCTGAGACGTAAACTCCGGTGTGACTTTTATGTTTTTTTTATTATGCTTTTTTTTTGGCTCCTACGACTTCTACTCCAGAAAATACGGTATAGTGAAAGCTTGGAAGAAAACGGTTTGCAAACTGAGCTGCATACTCACACCAGCAAGCTTCTTAAACCAGACATAAAAAAAAACACATACACGGAAAGGTGTGCACACACAAAAAAACACACACACCCAAAAAAGAGCTGAAGACCCAAACCGCTTCTGGAAACCCCAACCACACACACGCCGGCAGCCTGTAACTGCCTCTGGGAGTCAGCATAAGGAGCAAAGCAGAGGGAGAGAGCTGCAACCCAAAAACACCTTATCTGCCTTTTTGAGTCTCCGGTCTGACCGCAGAGCCACAGTTTACAGACTCCACAGGCAGCCAGACTCTAAGCGCCGGCGCCCGGCTCCCCCCACCCACCCACCCCTCCCACTCCTCCACCTCCTTCCCACTTCTCACAGGAGGGAGGGAGGGAAGGATGGAGCTAGAAAGAAACAGAGGGAGGGAGCCCTCCTGTCTGTCCCTCTGATTTAATTAACGGCCCACTCCCGCTCAGAGACAACCAGGCAGGCTTGCTTCCCTTTGCTCCTGACCCCTGCTACACACACAAACACACACACATCACAGCATCTATTTGACTACTTTTATGTATTTTTCTTTTATAAATTAAAAATATTTACATAATTGTTCCTTCCTCTGAGAACCTTTTTGTTTGCCTCCCACCAGTTCTAACCTCATCTCTACGATTGACTGCCAAATTACAAAGTTTTAACTTTCTTGCCACCAAAAATGAGTTTGAATAGAAATGTGAACGTGCACGTTTTTGCACCTGCAGGTAGGGAGTGGTACACAGTTGATTGTGTGTGTTTGAGAATGAGTGTGTGCCTAATTTCACTGGCAGACAGAATTAGAGCCAGTTGCTGATCGGATTGGACTTGTTTACAGACACGAAATGAGCCGCTTAGGCAGCCTGTTAAATCTCCCTTTAATGCCCAAACGGCCAGATTTGGGGGTCTCGGACCCCTACGGTGTGGGCCGCACACTGCTCAAGCCCTCTCCCCCATCATCACCCCACACCCACCTCGATCCGCTTTTGTCCTCAAGCTCTGAAGGAAGCCATTCAGGGGCCTGACTTTTGCATTAAGTTCAGTGGCTGATTAGGATAAAATATTTGTAGAAATCAGTCTCAAACGGGGGTCTAAGACCCCAGCTGAGCCCATGCCCTCCTACTTCTACTCACCCCGCACCGTATGGACAATTAATCTGGTAGACAGAGGAGGTGAGCACATAGGCAGAGGGTATGGATGTGTCTGGGCTGATTATGCCACTTACTGTACCTCTGACTAATGGGATAATAATGGACAGGGTCGAACTCCGGCCAGGAGCTGACCAAAGTTATGGTTCTTCCTAATAAAAGGCACTTTAGCAATTAATCTAAGGTCGATAGATCCGCCGGATTGATGAGTATTTTGAGACTTTTTACCAGTAGAGAAAACCAAGAATTGTTACCATTCTATGCTAATTCTAACCCAAATATTCCCTATGCTTTAACCACGCTGGAATGCTGCGACTTCAGGGCCAAAACCAAAGTTGCACAGTTCATAGTCTCCAGTTTTATGATGCTTTGCCCCTGTGTTTGCCATTCAAACATAATGTTTGTCATGAAAACATATACATTGAATTCCGTGTGCCAGCAACATCCAGGGAAGTTGGTTTGATTGCTAAAGAATGACATCCAGATGGCCGCAGACTATCATCAAACGGCTTCCTTAACAAATAGCAGTGATTAAATGCGGTCTGTGTTCTAAGTGTAAGCTGCAGGAAAAGCTCTTAGCTTAGCACATGCACTCTATGGTTCCTTGGCTCACGTGAAACTGGATTAAAGTCAAACAAAGCTATTTATTCAGAGGTAATTTAAAACAAGGGGTTTAGCAGGAATCCTGGAGCGCAGCAGAGAATGTAGGAAGAACATTAGGTAATCAACTTGGGAGCGACCTGTAGAAATGTGTAATAGGCTTAAGTTAAACTCCCCAAATCACTCAAATTAGAGTTAATTACAGGTAATGGACAATTTGCATGTGCTACAGTAGATCTGAATGTGGCGTATATCATCAGGCTAAATGAAGATGAGGAATGCCACAAAGGCTGGCGCGATGAACTACAAAGGTCTAATTGTGACAAACCCTCGAACGCGATGAAGATCCTACCTGTGCGTGATGTACTGGTGCTGTGGTCCGAAGCTGACTGACCCTCGGGCATGCCGGGCTGTCTGCTGTGGTGAAGGCTGGAGATGATTGAAGACAGGTCACTGTCACGACTGTTAAAAAAAGAGAGGAAACCAGTAACTTCAACTGAAAATCTAGAAGAAAAAAAAGCATCCAAGCGTTAATTCAATCTTTTTTCTTTCTACTTACCGCAGAAATCCTCTATTCAAACAGACCTAAGCTCTATAAAATACACTCCTCCACAAAGACTTGGTGGTTACAACTGGCTACTGTCAACTAGCTCTTAGTGCCAGCGTGTGTAATAGACTTTGACAGACTACCGTATCCAGCACTTTCAGGTCTCATCCCTTCTCATCTTCCACACTAAGATATATTAATGAACAAATTCTCATCTCATAAGTAGTTTAGCAGCTTAAACACATATTGTGCCTGCTCGCATCTGCTTGAGAAAAAATGTGGAAACCAAAAATATGACAAGAAAGCCAAACTTTCCTTTGAATAAAAACAAGCCATATTTACAACACAATGAATTTAATTTCCATCTTTTTTTTTTTTTTTAATTTCCAATACTTCAGTATAAAATCCCTCACAAACACCCTGTATTGGCTTAAGAACTGGGAAAAAAAAGTAGGTTTAGAAGAGGAGGGTTAACAGATAATTCCTAGTGTCCTTCTAAATTCTCCATCCACTGTCTTTCTAAACTCCCAGCACCAATGGACCTACACAACTATGTCATGGAGGTATTTTGTTTGCAATCTGATTACCCTCCTGATCGCATTAAAATGGAATCATGATGGGGAATAAGCGCTTAGCGTTTGAGGGGAGTATGGTACCCATGGACTCTATGTAAGGTCAACATGTTGACCAACTGCTTTCATAAAGGGCGTTTTTGCTTTATACATGTGACATTCGTGCTAAGAAGGTTCTTCCGCCCCATCAGCTTCTCAGATGAGTAGAAAAACCTGCAGACCTTCTATCAGTTCTTGGTAGCAGCATCCTCCTCACTTATGAGCTTAACTGGAAATTTCTCTGAAAGCACAATCATCTATGAAGGGGGTCTGGTATGCCACTGCCAGCACAGTGCATGGAACAGATGCGGTGAACGGTTCTTAGCTGCCACCACCGTGACGAGGCCACACTGTTTGCGGCTGCTGGATTTTGGTTTTTACAGTCCCATGATTACAGGCTCCTGCTGTAATGTCAGGCTGCCGGTCGCCAAGCTGTTTTCCACATGCTAACAGAGAAGATGAAGGAGTGGTGCTGAGGGCTTCATGCTGGTCTCGCCAGTCACCCCTCAGTCGCAGAGCCGCCGTGAGTCACAAAACAGTCCCAGACAAAACATTTCTCATCGGTTGTTAGGGACAAAAAAACTTGATTGGGCCAAAACTGTGAACTTTTTCCGTTAATGATATACTTCTGTTTTAGGGAGCGACTCTGGTTCCAAAAATGATCCTTTAAAGGAACAGTGAGATTTGAGAAAGTTTGATTAAAGTTATCGGATTTGCATCAACTAGTGACTGCAGGAAAAAGACCTGAAGAGACGTCCGTCTTTCCTGCAGCCAAATCCATCGGCTAGCTCGCTGCATTAATACACCACCCTCTGCCTATCATTTAAAGTGATCATGATAATGCCATCATGAACTTCTCAGAGAGGTGACGGGGTTATTATCCTATGGCAAAGTGGCGGCACTAAGCCATCAACGGCAAGGACATTGTTAGTTGGGTAATTAGCGCACTTCTCTTGAGCTGTCCCGCCTCAGCTTGGGCTAATGAGGGCTTATCCCTATCCCCACCCACTCCTTCCCTCCATCAAGCCCTCCTCCTCCCTTTCTGTAGGTGTAACCAAGGTCAAACTCAAGCCATGGAAGATGGAGCGGAGACTGGGGAAGTGTTTAAAACCCAGTCACCTGAGTCAGCGCTCCCGGAGGAGCTGCTAAGGCTGGGGTTGGCGGGAAAGGAGGGGGGGCCTCCGAGTAGGTGAAGGGGAGGTGGGGGGGATCATGCCTGCTGGTCCTGATAACTAAGAAGGATATGAGTGGCCTTCTTATCACCCAGACGGTCCCCTTATCCTCAATTCACCCCTAAACGGGTCGATGGCACCCCTTCATCACCTCAGGACAGACACAAAAACCCCAAACACTGCACTGACAACCAGGGACCAATATTATTGATTCAATCTAACTTTTTAGTTTGTCATGTTATCCTGTATCACAGTGGAGCTCATAGATCCAACAGTTTAAGATTACAACATGAAAACAGTGTGTCTCTTTAAAAATCCAATTCAGAACTCAAGGCTGTTTAATCCCTGACCTATTTATACATATTTGATTCACAGCATCGTTCAGGCCTGGCTTTCTAAAAGTTGCTGAGAACCTTTCTGCATTGCTTTATAACAGCCCAGACAGCATAATGCAGCTCTTTTTCTAGCTTTAGGGCTTGACTGAGTATGAATGCTCACTAGTGTCCCGCTGTGGCTCTGGCACATGACACTGAGGCAGAGGAGCTGGAGGTCACAGTGTGAGCTGGCAGCACCCTGACGCCATGTCTCACACCACCAATGGGAAAGCGCATATGGTGAGGAGGGGGAGGAGGAGGAGGGCTGTGTAACATCTGGCGTGCAGGTACGCTGCCCTCATCTGCTCAAACAATGGCCTGAACACAGCCTGCACAGGTGGCCTACAGCAACAATCTTATCGTGCCGTGTGAGATGTAAAATTCAACAGTAAAGTACCAAATCTAAAGCAGGAATGTATGTGTCTCCTCTTTTCATCATCCTGTGAATAACATGCAAACAATTTGTCACGTCTCCCACATATATATTGAATCTACTACAAGTAAGCCGGCTTGAGGGAGGAGGCAATACATAAATACAGAAATGGATACATCAAATCCCTAAAAGCAGTCCGGCTTCTCCTCTCCCTGTGGTTCTTCTACTCTTTGGGCAGACGAGATTACGATAAAGCAATGTAGCACTGAGCTTTCAGTCCTGACAATTTATAAGACTTCTAAAGTTGTTCCTGTCCTTAACTGTTTTTCAAATTTGTCTGTTTTACTATTGTTTTGTTTTAGCATGGCCAATAACCAATAAACAAAAAACTACACAAGCAACATGTTAATTTTTAAACCACAAGTTGAGGCATTTAAGACCCACTCTAAATAAAAATGGTGTTTTTGCAGTTCTTAACATGTGCTTATAGCATTTTATTCATGATGGACGACACATATCAAATAATTTCAGATTAAAACTGTGCAGATGAAAGCAGATGGAAACCTGAAGTTTGAAAGAGCACAGGTTTGTGACAGGGACTGAGATGGGCGAGGCAAAGTCTTCCTTCCCCAACTAAATTCTGATGCATCCACATGCAGACCAATAAATCCATGAAGGTCTCAATTTTCCTCGTCTGCGCTGCCATCTGTTTTCTAAACGGCTGACTGGCTCCGAAAATGCTCGCCATTTTATGTTTTGCTATTCCACTGTTAGCTTAGACTTTTGAGCTGCTATAGGCTGGCGGGAGAGAGTGTAAACAAAGGGCTGATGGGAAATAAGTACAGCTAGCTCCTATGCTAACGGTCCCGCATGCGTCTTAAGCAACTCAAACTTTTCGATTTTGGCTAAAAACTAAATAATCATAATTAAAAGACTACTGGGAAATAGAAAACAATATATTTGGAGTGAGATTTTAAGCTTCTGAAAAGGTTTAAATCCTCCTTTTTCATTATTGAGGAGTTTTAAAATGTAGTTATTTACAGAGAAATCAGTCTGTGACCCCAAACTGACATGTGGTCATCATGACAGTGTCATTCAATGAGTCAGGAGGACAAAATGTCAAATGTAAAAGATGTACAGTAGCTTATGTGGCGTCGCTGCTCACATTTCGCCGTGGGTTTTGTTCAGACCAAATATTAAAACCCAGTTATCAAACACGAGCCAGAACGGCTCATCCAATTTTTAATGCAGAGAGAAGCTGTAAAAGTGAGTAATGTGCGAAAATTTGTCAAGAAGCAGCATCTTACCAGAATAAACCTGAAACAGACCCAAGACAAACCTGTCTGGGCGAGCACTTCAGCCCCTGTTCACTGCCGTGAAAAACACGGAGGATGGTGATAATGAAGGACCTTCAGAATTTTTTCTGTAATGTTACAACTGCGAATACATAATTAAGATGGAAACATGCAGAATTCAACAAGTTGTTTGCCCCGTCAGCTGTTTCTGTCAAAGAAGTTAACTTTAGAAACCTTAGTAGTCTATTTATTTTTAGTTTTAGTAAATGGAAATAACTGCTAAAAGACAGTTTCTTGGATTTTCAAAGAGTGGAAGACAAATATTGAATTAGCAGGTCAGCAAACACATTCAACCTTTCTTGTGTTGCATGCCGCCGGACTACTTTTAGCGACTGAAATTTAACCGATAGAATCCTGCCATCTTTAAAACCAAAAGGTTTTTCAGAATAAAAGATCATTCAGACGTAGTCATTTTTTCCCCTGAACTAAAATTTGGTCCGGAAAGAGTCCTGAACATTGTGTTTGGTCTGTTTAGACTGCCAGTCAAAGAGACATTTCAGTAAACAAAATGACCTGACTAAAGATCTCTTCCGCCATTAGCCAGGAATTACGGGGGCGGGGCAAAACTACGGGTGAAGGAATAATGGAAGTTCTGCGCTTCGCAATTCTTGTCAGGATAGTTCACTTAATCTAACTTTATATTTCACTGACCAGTTTGGAACATCTGAGAAGTAATGTGTGTCACGAAAAAAGTTGTTTGTATCACCCTGCAATCACACAACCACATTTCAATGAGTCGTTGTGTCTCGTCACTCTTCCACGTTTGTCCGTGGCTCTCTGTTTATATCCAGTAATGGTTCAGTTGTTCCACTCCGAGTACGGAGCCTACTGAGGAAACTTATAGAGTGAAATAGGGCTTAGTCCGATGGGAAATGAACCGAGACCATCTTGAAAGAATGGTCCGGCATCGGTTTCAGGTTTCAGACCAGGGTCCGCTTTGGTGTCTGAAAATTTGTCCCGGCTTATTGGGGGAAACAAGTTATGGTTCACTTTAGGCATACCAAATATGTCCAGTCTGAATACAACCTCAGTCTTTTTAAAAAATAAAATTTTCCTTAACGTGCTTCGTAAATCTCAGTTTATTTTGAGGGTTTGTAATTGTTCTGAGATAATGTCCCTTTGTCTATTATACTTTTCACATTGAAATATTACATGTTCTATAGATTCATAAATTTCAATTTCCTTTAGAAAAATGAAATTACTATGTTTTCTACTGTTTACCTAGATCAGGAGTGTTCAATCGATCAGAGCCTGATTCAGATAATCATTGAGGTAGGACACAGTGAAGGGGATGAGTTTCCAGGACCAAGACTGAACAGGCCTGCTTTAGATCATTTAGAAGAAAAGAATGCATTTAAACCTAAACTTTGATTAATCCACAGATCCACCAGTGTTGATTGGTGAGCCTCTTCACGACTTAAAAAAAATACAGGGTTGTGTCAGGAAGGATGTTCTGTGTAAAACTTTCTGCCAAACCATCTGTGAAAATCAGACAGGATAATCCAGCATTGACAGAGTTTAAGAAAACAAAACATAAATTTCTTGAAGGTTAGATTGCTGCTCAAACTGATGAAGGATAAAAATAACTGGCATATACCACATTTGGTGTATTTACATGGATGAAAGCGCAGCTTCAGCACGGAAGTTCCTAAAGCCCAGTAAGTGTTACATGGCTTGCCATCAGCCTTGATGATGTGAGGATGAGACAGCACAGATACACTCACATGTATACAGAGGCCCCGTATTTTTCACATCCATTCGCCAAATCCAATTTGTTAAGGCCCTTCTACGACTCACTTACTAAGCTGTGGTCAATGGAAATCACATTTCCATGATTGGACATCCCATTATCCCGTTCGTCCAGACCCACATGGGGGCATAAAGCGGAGCCGAGACGGATGCCCACGACAGATCGGAGCTGCGGCTCCAGCGAGTCCGCCGCCTTTCAAAGGGTAAAAGCCTGACATATTAGTCATAAGTGTTCTTTAAATTCATTATCATTTTAACACGCCAGCGGCACAAGTGTCAGGGGGAGGAGAGGCCCTCTTAAACAAGGTTAGGGGATCCATTTAAAGCTTCACAGTTGCTGTGCTGTCCACTGTGTCACACGCCAGTCTCAAGACATGAAAAACATCTCATCCAGTAATGAGGCTGCACAGGCTGCTTATGATGCAGATGGGAACGTTTGGAGCCTAATCAATGAACAGATTCTGCATCCTATCTGTCAATAATCTGCCAGGTTTCTGAATTACATAATAAGCTAATATCTATCCCAATTTGTTACAAAATTTCAGAGATAATTGCTCCTCCTGTTGTCCGAAAAATGGATACAATCAATTAGTTACAAATAAAGCAAGATATGCGTGTCAACAACTAGAAGTGGTCATGCGGCTAATCCTGACCTCTTTGTAACCCTGCATGTGTGAGTTTGCATGTAAGAACGCATGAACATGATTATTCTCCAGCGACTTTCTTTGAAATGGTCTTGCGAGGACTTTTTCATTGCTCTTCCACCAAAAACTTTTTACTTTACAAACCACACTCATCCAATCATTGAGCACTGCCATTAATCTGTTTGGTTTCATTTTTCTAGTCTATAAAATTATATATTTTAAATTACTTTTTTCCACGCTTACACACCACCGAAATGGTCAGTGCCAGGTTATGTCACTTTCCTACTTTATATCCTGAGCTACAACCAAAACCTACGGAAGCCGAATGCGGCCTGCCCTACTTTTTTGGGGAGGGGATCGTTTTCTCGTGATAACGAGATAATATCTTCTTATCACGAGAAAACAAACTCGGTTTTCTCGTGATAACGAGATAATCAATAATGAATAAGGAAGCGCCCCGCTCTCTCTTTTCCGCATGGAGATGGCGATACTTCAACTGTTTTAAGTCTCTTTATTTTGTGGTTAACAAGAAAATGTTATTATTGAGTCTGCGCTCCTCAAACGCCTTCATTCCGTCTCATGCACCAGCTGTCCTCCCTATATACCCCAAACCTCCAAACAGTCTGATTGACAGATCAAAGAGCTGACTAGAATCTGCGCATGTGTTCAATGAACTCCTGACTTTAGAGGACCCGAACAGACACTCGGCCCAATTCAGTCTGCCACTACACTTTTTTCCTTTTTATACAATCCTCAGCAAAACAAAGCAGTTTTTCAGAAAAAATTTCGACAGTATCGATATTATAATCATCAGTTCTGGGGTTCAACATTTTCTCTGATAACCTGCTTTGTTTTGTCCAGAGGTCAGTGAACGCACCATGCAAAAACATTCAGCAGACTTGAATTCTGTCAATCTGTCTATGTTTATTTGTGGTTTTTGGGGAAATTAATGGAGGGGGCTGGAGCATGAGACTGAATTAAGACGTTTAAAGAGCGTAGATCCACTAATAATAAAAAATAGACTCAAAACAACTTTTGTGGAGTGTTTTCAAACAGGTGAGGTCTCGGTGTCTCCGTGTGGGAAAGGAGGAGGGGGGCGCTTCATTCTTTGTTCTGGATTATCTCGTTATAACGAGAAAACGAACTTTGTTTTCTTGTTTTAACAAGATAGTGGATCTCTTTATAACGAGAAAACGATGAAAAAAAAAGTAGTGCAGGCCATTTTCGGCTTCCGTAAAAACCGAATCCCAAATTCTAAAAATAAAAAATAAAAATAAAGACAAGAAAGAGCAGCAAAATCCCAACTAACACACCAATATACGTTTTTAAAGCACAAAAGCCTCCATCAAACATCCCAAGGCAACAGATTTTTGATACATAACTTCACTTCTGAAAATAAACCTTCAACAGCTCAACTTTATCTTAAAATTGCCTCTGGAAACAAAACTGCGCACATCTAAGGCAGCACTGTTTCCCTGCAGCTCAAAAAAGAAAAAGAGAAAACCAACTCCAGGTTTCCACAACAAATATACATTTCCAGGTACAGCAAATGGTAGCTTTTACCATTAGAGAATAGAAGATCAAAGAGCCTCACCTTTTTCTCATGATACTGTAATGCAAGTCATCCTCCTGCTTGATGTGGGCATGGTCTCCGCTGGCCCGCTCGCTGCCTTCGCTGTCGTCACTGCTGAAGATGGAGGCCAGCTCCTTCTTGGGCACCCGGTTGGGAGGAAGAGGGATGGTGCGCTTCTCTGCCAAGCGCCCACGGTTCTGCAAACCATGTCACACAGAACAGAGGACATTTCAACAACAACATTCACAAACCCGGACTCTCAGATGGCAGCTTAAACAGACAAAATGTTTTTTTAGTAACACTTAGTATAGTAAATGACCCATTAAGATCATTGAAATACAAGAGACATAACTAAATAAACAAAATAAAAATGCTTAGATGGTTAAATTTGTTATATGACAAAACTCACACAATTTCACATTTTTCAACATTATAAAAAATATGTGGTAAAATTTCCTTCTTTTTCTAAGCAGCAACTAAACCAGAAATCTATTTGCATTTGTAACCCCAGATTAAACTACGAAAGAGGATGTGCTGTGACTGAGTGTTTCTTTAGTTTTAAAGCTGCCAAGAGTAAGCAGAGATTATGGGAGCAGCTATAGCAGAGCCAGGAAGTGAAGCTGGGTGACCTTTAATGTGACCTGAAGGGGTCACAGCAGATTACCGCTGTCGTGTAACAGAGAAATAGGTGAAGGGGTAAAATGGGGAGAGCAGGAAGAACCTTAGCTGGGAGGATCGGAGAAGAACTGGTTGGAAACTGGAGAGGAGCATGGCAACAATAGGCTGAGGGGAAGAGCTAACAAAGACGCAGGGAGAGTAGGTGTGGGTTTGTGGAGAGAGAGCATGAGAGAAGATACTGAAATAAAAGAGTACGTGGTGGTTCTAATCATCAAAGAGAGCGAGGTCTGTCCACAGTGGGAGAGTGGACTTGCGCTTGAAACTTTTTTCTATTTTGCTCTCTGTGCATGCATCTCTGCTCTTCCTCCCGGACGCCTCCAAGCCCTCCAGCTATCCTTCCCACCGCACGCAACCCCATCCCCTCCTTCCCCCGCTCCATCCATCCCAGGAGGTGCGGCAGCTTGAGTGGCAGGCGGGGGCAGGAGGAGGGATTTGGGGCTCCTAGCCAAGAGGCAAACAGGTGCAGCCTCTCTGGAGTCTCTCAAATGGCAGACATTAAAACGAGCTGTGAGCGCAGAGCAAGATGAAAACATCCCTCAGGACGAACAGGCCACAGAGTTCTGCACATTTCTCCTTTTCCTTTTTCTCTGATTTGCCAGAAAAGAAGTTTCCTTCCCTGCTTCCTGCTTAAGGTTTGCACAAGTTGTTCTCAAACATCTTCTTCATAGCCACACAAGGTTTTGATCACATTTAGAAGGGGGAAACAAAGTCTGGACAACAAGAACGAAAGCTGACATCAAAGCTCCTAAATCCCAGCAGCAAAGTTTGCCAAAACTCGTCCTAGAAGATGCTGCCGCCACCAAGGAAAACTTTAGGGCACATGTGAACTAATCTCCCCATCGACACACACTCTCACACACCTGTTCATGTTTCTTAGAATTCCCCTCCAAAGATGGGGATTATACTTGGAGCAAGCCAGCAATGTAGTGTGTACAGGAATAGCTCGTCTAAGAGCAGACGTGACTGCGCCTGTGTGTGCGCGTGCAGACAGCCACCCACATGGCCGTGACATACCCAGCCTGACAGCCCCCATCCCTTCCTCCCTCCCCTCTCTCCTCCCGGAAAGCCCCAATCCTTTCTTCAGTGGCACTGACGCAGAACTGGGGGTGAGCTCCCACTGCTTCCGGCAACACTTCCGCAGCACGGGGGAGGGCTCTCTGAAACAAAACATGAAGCGGATCGCACCCCTGGCAGCCCACGTAGGAGTGCTCAAAGGAAGGGCGCCGTACATGCACGCACAAACACGCGGTTCGTGCCGAGCCGAGGCAACCTTACTGTGTGTGGTCAACCTCTTTTCAGCCGTGGAAAAAAGTCTCTCATAAAAGTCCCACTGAAAGCACCTCTATGAATATCGCCTCCCACGCTTTCTGTCTGACAGTCAGGCAGCCAAGAAATATATCTGGGCTTCACATCTACACGTTCAGAACCAAAGGCACATACAGTACATACAGGGACGCATGCACAGAGGTCTACTGATCACACCAGGAGGGATCATATCAGGACAGGATTTAAATATTCATTTACATTCTCAGAATGCATCAGCCCTCCAATAAATGCACCGAGACTCTAACAAAGGTGAGAATGATTCATCAGACAACTGCAAGCTAATGTTTTTTAGGAATAACAATGCAGAAGGCGCCTCTAGAGCAAATGTGCAGCTGAAGGCAGGTCAGCTCAGTCCAGAGACCTCGTGCCATTAACTCAGTCTCCATCAACTCGTTTAAACATTATTGGCTTATGCTAGACAGGCTCGTGCAACTCCAGCCACTATTGTTGATGCTAAAAACATTGGATAAAATAATTTCTGGGATCAAGCCAAGCTTCTATTTTAAGGTATTTTCCTAATTTCAATTCAAATGAACTGAAAATAACCTGTAAAAATTATAATACTTTTTAAGCTTTCCTGACCATTGGTCTAAGGGCTAAAACTTAATTGACCTGATCCGTGAATCAATTTACAGCCGTACATCCAATCAGATCAATCTGTCTGAGGCAAATAGACAATAAAATTGTCTAATACCATTATAAAACTGTTTAAAAAATAAATAAATTGATTATAATCGAAATTGGAAAATAACATGTAAAAACCACCAAGTGACATTCCAACGGACAACACGTGATGGCAGCAAAAAAGGACCAAACCATCATTACAGTCCAACTTTGCAAAGACATGTGACCATACAGTGTTCTACTAATGTTCCATTTGTATTATTTTAATGTAGAAAAACAACACAGCGATGAACTTTATGAAACTAAAATGTGAATGGATTTACCATTAATTGTTGCTTATTTGTTTGTTTAAACACATATTTCATTTACACTTGATTATCTTGGAAGAAATGCATTGAATGTGGAAAACTTTACCTGCACTGTTCAGTAGCGGGTATTTACTTCTGAGTCACACAGGTTGAATTTTTGGCTAAAGATGTACTGAATCCATCTTAGGTCAAAGAATCGCATCGTTCAAAATGAACCAATATTGACCATGAATCATATCATCTGCAGATGGTTTCATACTTAATGAGTTGAATCCAGGAAGCAAAACAAAGTACAAACAAGAAAAGTGGCCAGTCATCCCATCTGAGTACTGTATGTTGAAGAGCACCTTCACCTCTATATTACACTACTCTAACTAACAAGGTATTTTCCAAACTTTTATTTAAAGCTTCATCAGATTTGTGGCTTGGGCCGTTTTTCTTAGTCATGGCACAAATCGCTTACATCATTTACCGTCTTTGGTCGACTGGATAGATTTTTCCATTTACATCTGCACACCATTGTGTAGGGGAGCTTTCAAATTTTCCAAATGAACTGGACCATGTTAGAAAAATAACTGGTGTGGACCAAAAAGCCCAGTGTAAAATATCAACTGCAGGTACACCAAGAAAAAACCCCCATCCATCCCTTTAACTCTTTTCCACGTTGTTTGACATGAAACAATGTTATAAGTGTAATGCTGACTGCATCCACAGGATTGCATTGGAACACTAGTACACAAAAGTATGTTGGTGTGTCCAGGATTTCATCCCTGCTGAAGGGATGTCTCCCCAGCTCCTGAATATTCTCTCTGAGGTCTGCAGTCTCTCTATGTCAATATTTTATGTCAGCACAGAGAATTTCTGCTCAGAGAAATTTGGAAAAATTTAAAGGCACCAAACCCAAACTGAGCCACGTCATGACAAAAACCATGTGAATTGAGAAAAAAAAAAAAAACACCCTGAGAAATGTGGTGAGTTGAAATTTACGGAAGATGTAGAAGTGTGAAATGGACCGTGAAAACCCTAAACCAACCTCTGCTTACAATCTTGTTTGAAAGCTAGTTAAAGGTTATGATTTCTTTTTTTTTTTTTCAAGACAAAGTTTCACTGCAACAAAATGCTGGTATGTCAGAAAAGAACTCACTAATGGTTGGATCGATTATTATCCAGATAAAGATGCTTATAAGGAATCAGAAATTAAACAATTTTTTTTTCCTTTAAATTCCCATTCCGATCATCTTTCAATCTATTGTGAAAGGCTTTCCAGTTTTTTTTTTTTTTTATTACAATTAAGCCACAATATAAAAAAACTATTGTTCTAGAATATAAGCCTAGTTTCCACTTAGTGGTTTTGTACAGTAAGGAGTGGTACTGTCCAGTTAAAGGGGACCTACCATGATTTTCTTAAGCCTTTCAGAGTGAACGATATCCATATATATGATCATATATTCCCTTTGGAGTACTAAGAAAAACATTATTTATTAAATTTTAGCTATATTTTGTGCGTTTTTCCATACAGGAAGTAAAACGAAGCTCCGCCTGCCACTGCGTGTGGCTGCTGTCCACTTCATGACGTCATTCCAGAGAAATCCCTGTCGGCATTTCTCCCACGAAAATAATCCAAACTTCTTCAAAGATGGATGCACATACGATATATCTGCCTTTAGCTGGTCGGCCCGGCCATCGATACACTGCTTCACAACACAAATACACGCGGCTCCTGCACGGCTGTGCCAGACCGGTGGGTTGGGAGGTGTCTTATAGGAGTCCTGCGCCTAAAGTAACAAACAAAATGAAAGTTTTTTTGCAGATCCCCACTAGCTCAGTGGAGAAATTGAGTCTTGTGTTAGACTGGGGGCGAAGCTGTCAGAGCAGCCTCTTCCTGGAGGAAGCAGTTGGCGTCGTGCTTGCGTCAGCACGTTTCCAACCGCTCGTTTTTGTGGGTATAGGAGGGGCTGCTGCAGACAGCGAAGGTTTTTAGAAGATTACTCTTAAATGCATTAACAGATCAATGAACAGTAAAATGTATTTAAAACCTCAAAAAGACTCATTTTATGGAAGGCCCCCTTTAATTCTGGCGAACGTTCCACTCAGTCAAGCCTCGCTTCCACTGAGCGGTGTGTTTTAAAGGTGCATTCGTATTATGTATCGCTGGCGTGCCACTAGCTCACCCTTTATCACACTATTGCCATGGCACAGAATGTTTGCAGTTCCACCGCATACCAGGCCTTGCTTTTGTTCACAGGCCTTTTCAATATAGACTCATGACCAAAAGAGTACACAGGAGACCACAAAAATATGAATACTTATAAACGTTGGAAACATTAGCTTAAATGAGCACTATATTGGCACTTTTTGATGCCGTCATTACTTTCTTCCAATCAACGGGTGGCTACGGCGGCTCCACCCCAACCGTTCCACTTTTCTATGCGCCTACAACCGATGGGAGCCCCCAAGAGGTACTGTTTTTTAATGGGTCCATTTTACAAGAGAAATGCTCGAAATACTGGACTATCCCGCTCAGTGGAAACAAGACTTTAGTTTATGTTTAGTTAGTTCATTCGAAGTTGAGTTTTGGGTGGAACTGTTGGTGCAGAGTAGGCCAGACCTCCTTTCCCATCATCCATCTGTCCTTTTATAGCTGCAACATAACAACACCAGGGCAACAAAAATGGCGAACAATATAAGAGCTATTAAGCCATACAGTTTCTAACAAGATGCCAGCTTGGACGAGTAATAAAAGGGCATGCGTGGATCTATTTGTCTTCATGTGAATGGGTATTTTCTAAGTAACAAATTCTATTCAAATTCTATTCAAACTCTATTCCAATTCTCTAAATCCAGCTGAATTTTTTTCCACATACTTGTAATTCCGAATGATACAAATAAAGAAATACTTCAGAAATGCAACTTTAAGATTAAACGTCACATATGTCCATCATCATCAGAAAATGACACGAGACTTTTGTTTTTTTGGAGTAAATCTTTAAATGTGCTCAAAACATCTAAATGAGATATTACTAAAAAAGCGTACTGGGTTTTCTCTTTCTACGTTCATTGTTTCCTGAAAGGTACAGTGCCCTGCCGCCAGTTTCAACAAGCCAAAGCAAGACACACACACATACACACACCAACACACACACACAGCAGTAGCTGCCCGTGACATTCCTGCAGCTGTGGCGCTCTCTCCCCCTCGCACTCGCCCCCCTACCAGAGATCTCCCTGGGGGACGAATGCCTAATGAGTCACGCGCCTGTCTGCCGTTACCTCGCGGCCTGTGTGTGTGTGTGAGGGTGTGCATGTGTGTGTAGGCAGGATGGCGGGCTGACTTGGCGGGGAAGCGAGTCGGAAGGCGGCAGGGGGGTGGGGGTGGGGGGGGGGTGCTGGAAAAGGAGAGAGGGAAAAAGTGTGAGGAGGATTGGAGTTGAGGGGGGGTGAAGCGGTCATAAGGGCGATAAGAGATTTGAAATGAGGCCAAGACAGCAAGATAGACGGTATGTTTGTTTGAAATGCTTTTGAGGCCAACTCTAAACTCAAGCAGAAATTCACATTTTGCGTTTTCCTTCGTCTCTGACTCAAACATAAAAGGTCACGGCAACTTCTCCGAAGCATCTATAAAAAAAAAAGATTTGATCCCAGTTTGGCAGCTTTGGTCAAACTGCCAATCAACATGAGAACTAGATACATGACAAAGTTCATTTACTGCCCCTTTTAAAGACCTACTGGGATGAAAATGGTGTTTTTAACATGTTCTTGTGGCATTTTTTCTGTTGATGGAGGACAAATGTGAAGAAAGTTGAGCTTAGATTTACATTTTCTGCATATATCTTTATTTAAATTGCTTGAAAAAGAGTATATTTGTGACTTGGAAGCTACAAGCCAAAAGCTCCCTGCTCTAAACCATCCTGATGCATCCTCTTGCAGACAAATAGAATGTAAACAAATGGATGATGGGAAGTGGGGATGGGCTTACTTTAGGCCAATAGCCCTACTCTCGACTCAACTCCTGACGCTCTGCAGAAAATATGTTCTACAACACAAGTTATGATCACAATCTGTATAATCATAACAATAGATCAAAAGATAATTGGAGTGGGACTATAAAAAGGAACAAAAAAAATTAACAATGACAAAATTACTTTATTGTTCAAGGTTTGCTGACTCTAACATTTGTCCGGCTGTCTTAAGTTAAACAACTATCTATTATCTAATGCACCATTACACATTTTTAAGCCTTTAATAACTTTTAGTATACATCACCCCAAACTAAAATTTGTTTTGGTTTTTGTGAATCCTATACAACTGTAATCCTAAAATAATCTCAGGATACTCCATAACTCCTCTGATGCATGTTCCTCAGAAATGGTCAACAGCTGCAAGCTTGACAAAAGCTATAAATGAACGTGTTGCTGTTTAGACACAAGAACATGCACCAGTGCACAAACTTTAGCAAAGGAAAATGAACTTGGCAAAATAAAACGGAGTCCGGACAGCATTGTGTGTGGTGAATGCAGACTTCAGACAGCTCCCGGTTGTTGATGCCCATGTGAGAAGGAAAAAAAAGGTGAGAAAGCGCTGTAGGGCAGTAAGGCATGCGACCAAGACTCACGCCTCCCCGCCACACACACACACACACACAAAAGCGCATGCTCTCCTGCACACTCGGCCCCCACGCGCTGAGCCAGGCGGGCAGTTGCAGCCCAGTGGAGCGGCACAAGTGGGGGCTGGACGGGGGGGGGGGTGCACCGAGGGTGAGAGGCGGCGAGATGGAGGGGAGGCTGCAGGCTCGGCACTGGGAGGTCAGTGCCGGTGCAGTGAGGCGTGCGAGCGCGTCTCTCCCCACTCCCGCTTGTTTCTTCCCTCCTTTCTCTACCATTCTTTCTCTATGTATGTGTGTGTGCGTGCATTTGTGTGTGTGTGCGTGCATTTGTGTGTGTGCGTGCAGTACATTGTGTAAGGGGGGTGTTTGTAAAGGCCCATGGCGGTTGCCACAGATAAGCTTCACAGGTAACGACTGTGGCTTTCCCTCCCCTGACAAACAAGGGAAGGCGACGCCAGAGTTTAATCTCTGGTTGATGAAATGAACAAAAATCCTTGACTGCTCAGAAAGTCTAAAGACTTTATTGAAATCTTGTCATGAAGGGGAACCTCATTTAAAGTCCCACTCTGATCGTCCTATGATCTATTTTCAAAGCTTTCCCAGTGGTCTTTGAATTATGAGGATGTCCTTTTTAGCCTAAAATGTTAAAAAAAAAAACTTGTGTCGTTTTCTAGGACACAGTTTCTGCAGAACGGCAGTAGTTCATTAGAAATTCACTTCAGAGTTGTAGGGGGTACTGTTGACATGAGGTAAGCCCATCCCCTTCCCATCATCCATCTGTTTCCTAGCTCTCCTGCTAGCTTACAGCCCCTAACCCAGGGGTGGGCAAACTTTTTGATATGTGGGCCAGAAAGGGTTCTAAACTTTGGCATAAGGGCCGGACAAGGAGCAGATGGAAGGAGTGATTTGGTAATGAACCTCATAAACTAAAAAGATAATATGGAATTTAGAGAAAAACATGCTTTAATTTGGATTAAAATTCACATATATTCATTTAAAAACAGAAATTTGGGGAATTTTAATTTCTAAATTTTGATTTTTGTTCTCTTTTTGGTGATCCAATGGGTTGAAGTTCTTCAGAGGTAAATGCGAACTCAAAGAAATCTGAAAAATCACCTTCTGACTCAGAAAAACACACACGAATGCTAGAGAAACAACACCATTCATGAGAAGAAACCAGAAATACAATGAAAATAAAACAATAATTAGGATTTTTGATTCAATGTATTTTAATTTGGAGGGCCAGATTAAGCAGTTTAAGGGGCCACATGTGGCCCCCGGGCTGTAGTTTGCCCACCCCTGCCCTAACCAGACATTCAGAGCCAGATACCAGCTTACCAAATTTGGCCCATTGACTGTCCCATTGTGGTTCAACCTAAAAGAGCTGTTTGTTCAAATTGTCTGGGCATTGCCATTTAGTGAATGTCTAGAAGTTAAACAGACATAGAGAAAAATTGGAGAAAAAACAAAGAGCTACAAGCAAACAGGCAGTTTTTCACTGTGAACACGTCCACAGATGTTGGGAGGAGGGCTTCTGAGGAAAACCGCCATGAGCACATTTGTGATTAACCACCTATGGCTAATAGATGCAACATATTTCAGATTAATCTCAGGAGGATCTCCACCCAAATGTTCGCACACATCCAAACGTTTTCAGCTCTCTGAATTTAGCAAAGGCTAATGGCTTCTCTGCTCAACTTGCAGGCCAAAAAATGTAAATTCGCTCAAGGAACAGTATTGCCAAGTTGCTGTTGTGAAAAAAAAATAAAAAACTTACACTTATTATCTTACTATACGCTTCAACCTCAGCAACCAATCCCATGGTAACCATGGTAACGTGGTCTCAGCACATTGTGCACATAGCATTAGCCATGCATAGGAAATGGTCAAAATTCTAGTGAAGCTTTGGTGTAACTTGAGTAAGGAATACCCACCTCACTTACAGGTAGACTGGGTTGTTGCGTCACTTTACAGACCATTTTCAGGTAGGCCTTCACTTTGGACCAATAGCTAAATGGCTTTCTTCTCAGACAATCACAATCACATCTTTTTGTCAAAGTCCCACTCTGACAAAAAAATATTGTGGGGTTTTTAAGGTGTTTTTGAAAAGGAGTAAATACAAAATGAATATTAAAATTTATTAAAATCAATGCAAATGATGTGTTTGTCTGACGTACAAGTTACTGCGGCAAGCCAAAAGCTCCCTGCTCCACTCCATTCTGACACATCTACTTGTAGACAACTAGATCAAAAACTCAAAACTGCACAGTTCCAATATTTCTCTCCATTTTGTTGCACTGCTAATGTTAGCTTAGGGTTGTGAGGGGCTGTAAGCTAGCGTGAGATTTCTGATGAACTCCTGCTGATCTGCAGAAGTTTTGTCAGAGAACGACACAGGTTCTTTGGCCTGATCCAAATTCTTCCCTTCTTCCTTCCCCTTCATTTAGCCCTCCAAACAGAGAGTTATGAAAAAACAATGTCTCATATTTTGGATGTCACTTTTGTTCGGTGATGTCATCAATAAGAGTCGGTCCATTAGCGTTAGTTTCCAGAACTTGAATATACATAACAACAGCAGTTTTATAACTTTAAAAAGGTCACGCTACAACTATAAGTCAGTTCGTATATTTAAATGTAAACTTCTGTGCTTCAGAGCGCACCAAAGTGATGAAAAGCGCTTCTTATTGAGACATGGCTTACTCTCACGACAGAGAACTTTATATCCCTCCACTTGAAGGGTGAAATTTAAAAAATAATTTTTCCCGGACACGACTTGCAGGTAAACTCCCACGACAAATGGAAGGGAAGGGAGAAGGGAACAATTGGATAAGGCCTTTGATTTTGGCTAAATATGGCACAATGGTATATGCTGTATACTTGAATAGCGCTTTTCTACCTTTCTTGAATGTCCAAAGCGCTTTACTGTCACATTCACACACTCCGCTGACGATCACTGGCGCCAACCTTCCACCAGAGGCGATGTGGGGTTTAGTGTCTTGCTCAAGGACACTTCGACACATGGGCAGGCCAGGCGGGAATCGAAGAGGTCGACCGCTCTACCACTGCACCCCGACCACCCGTCTTCTAATCAAAACTAAGACTGCTTGGGAACAATTTGAAAACAGATCAAAAGATCAGATTGGGTCTTTAAATTCTGGTTGTCTTTTTCTGCATTTTTGTCAGTTTGTCGGACCTCCTCCACCCCTTTCTCCACCTGGACTCGTGCTTTGGAACGGTCTGGCCTCTAACCACTATCAGCCTCTGGACCAGAGGTTTCCAAAGTTAGTCCTCTAAGGCCGGCCTCCTGCTGGTTTTTCAGAAATCCTGCCTTATCTGCTGCTGATTACCTGGACCAGGTGTGTTTGGCCATAAAGGAGCTTCAATGACTGGCTGGTTGGAAAACTTGTGCGACACCGGCCCTCGAGGACCGACTTTGGATACCCCTGGCCTAGGTTCTGGGGTTTATATGTCTATGATCCAAGTCCATCCCAAGCATACAAGACATCTTGACCCAGAACCCAACCACCAAAGATTATGTACTTATTCATGCACAATATTCTGCAACAAATGAATCCTAACTCGCATTCCTAATATTGCTTGAAATTCCTACAACAGTCTGTGCACCGCTATGACCATAGCAATGTATGGAGGTGGACTTTAAGCGATGAGTATAGAACTGAGGTTGTGTGTTAGCTCAGAGGAGTGTGGCTGCGAGTTTAATTCCACTTTGCCAGAGGAGCCCTTGATTGGTGGAGGTCTTTATGAGCCGGAGGAGGGGAGTGTAATTTCCTCCCGGCCTCCGCCAGTTCCGCTGAAATAACAGCGGAAAGGAAGCTCAGCTCTCTCCGGGGGGGTGGGGGTGAGGGGGTCCGCTAACATGCAGACACGCACACACTTCAGCCAGACAAAAAGCAAAAAAAGTCAGGCCTCCAAACAATCAGGTGTGTATGCACTAAGGTGAAAAAGAAAGAAAACAAACCCCAACATGCTTACACACAAAAAGCTTCTCATGAACGCTTTAAAGCTCCAGCCAAAACGATAAAGCGAAAGAAACACCAGATTCTTACATAACCGATTTTTATAAAAGTGATTATTAACATTTTAAATACTTCTAAACTCCACAGCAGTCAGTGTTGTGTCATAATAAGCAGCTTGTGCAGAGGCACACTCACAGCAAATTAACCTTCATGATTTCTGAGCAGGCAGGTGAAACGCCTCCCCACAGCTGCTGCGCTTTATGATTGCTTGCCTCATGCCTATGAGCGAAACAAGATCACTCAAAGTTCAGCCGTCAAACTTTCAGAATAAATGACGGCATGAGGTAATTTGTGTCAGTAGGCAGGCCCATGTCTGTCCGTGTGTGCGCCGGAGCTCATCGTTGAGGGAGTGCTGGCTGCCATCCCTGGGGGGAGTCAATGAGAAGCGATGAAGACGCTGGTTTCAGGTCCTTCCGATACTTAACCTTCAGCAGGAAAGTCACAACGTTCTCGGCTTGTGTGTTGATGAGTGTGTCGTGGTGATATTGGTGAGTTGGGCTGTAAGGCCTCCCCACCACACGAGGAAAGGGAGAGGAGGCAACAATAACAACCTTAAGGCTCTCATAACTCTGCTTACGTCAGTAACAAAGTTTTCTCCGTCACCGCTGTAATTGAAGTGGAGCTGCGCAAGCCATGGCAAGCCAAAACTCAATCACTGTGATAACTGTAATGAGGCTGAGCGAAGGCAAACACGCTCAAACCCTTCTGTGAAAAAACGTGACTGTTTCCTCTGTCTGCTTCCTTCCATGACCTCCGTCTTTGGCTGAAACCTCAGTGTTTGCTTACATTTTAGCTTGTTTTAAAATGTCACCAGTTTATGGGCATCGCTCAGACACCTCTGGCTTATCCAAACCTCCTATGCTTTGCGTGCCTTGCACACAATAATCAGCAGTAGCCACGCTCAGTAGCTTGCTAAGCCTCTTACACCCTTCCCTTAAGATTAGTGCTTAGAAGCGACGACAGATGCGCTCCGTGGTGATAAAAAAAAAAAAAAAAAAACACACACGCAGAATGACACACACTCACAACCCGCTACACCTGTGTGAACAGATTTGCTCAAAGCTGACACATGAACACGCTTAAAAAACGCAGCGCGGCGATGCCATTAATTGTGGCACACCTGCAAGGCCTCCAGGTTTGGCAAGGTGCCGCCGGTTGGGAGCCCTGGGCAAAACAATAGGCAAGCAGCAGCTGAACGGCCAGGTGAGGAGACTGCTGCAGTCTAAAGAGTCCGACCAACCGTACCCCTCACGTCAGCCGACCAGGCACCCAGAATGTCTCCTAATAAAAACTGACTGATGCTCAGCATCTGTGAAAGCCTCAAAGTGGACTCATGACCATCAGAGCTGACATCTGTGCCTGTGGGGTCCACATTCTGAAGGTTACGAGTACAAATGCAACAACTATAATATACAGTGAAATACCATAACAATGATATTATTGAGATGAACTTGACAGTGATGAGCATCAAATTAGTGCATTTCTGTGGGAATTTTCAGGAAAAAAAGTTGTCTGTAAGTGAAATGAAAACAAACCCCGCCTCTAAATTCCATAGGGAAGGTGTAAATTGCAGCAGAAGGCATTGCAGCACAAACACCAGCATGAAGGATGAGGGATTCTTACCACCGGAGATGAAATTCGACAACCAGGGCAATCACAGATGGGAGGATGCACCTGCAAGATTCCTTTGGACATGAGAGTCTTGAGACTTTTTCCTAAAAAAAAAAGGGGAAGAAAAAAACAATAAAATCCTTGAGTGGAAACATCCCAGAATCAAAAACGCCAGAAGTTTACCAAACATCCCCAATGAAACCAAATTAAGCATGGACCTGCGGATGCTTGACTCACTTCTGAGGCTTGTTTTCATTAATTCTGTTTGCAGGTTAACGTCTTGAAAAGCACTAAAAGATGTTTTCCCCTAACATAGCTAGAGAGGACCCCCCCCCTCCTCCTCCTCCTCCTTTCAACACAGGCGCGCGCACCTAAGCAAAGTTACGCGTGAGTTCTAGAGGAGCAAACTTAACAGCACTTGAGTTTTTTTGTTTTTTTCGTACACAGGCGAAGTACAAGTTTACAGAAATCCTCATAAACATCTCAGAATTAAAAAAAAAAAAAAAAAAAAAACCTGTACCAGTAAAGCGGCTATTTTTGAAGATAAATGAATCCAAGAACCTGCAAGAAGCGTCAGTGCAGCTGATGAGAGATCATCCAAACCAGTCGTTTATGGTAAAATGGCACCATAAGTGACCAAATCTTTAGCTATTTTAATAAACTGAAGTGTCTGTGGACCCAGCATGCAGTGCGTAAAAGTGTAAACAGCCTTGCGCGAGCGCAAGTGCTCCCTGTGATCCATCCCAGCATGCTGAAGGATATTAAAGCCGCCTCACATTCTGTTGTCCATGCTGAAGTTCCCCCCTCAGACAGCTTCAGGTGTCCCGCTTTGGCGCGCGATCTCAGACGCGGATGATACGCGCCTGAACTCTCCTGACGCACTGACGGCTGTAACCCTTTCGCTCCAAACTCAGTACCCAAACACCAGAGCCGAGTTGGAAGCCACAGAAAGTTGCGTCTGTAAATCTTTTAGGTGTGTTCACGTGTTCCTCCCCAACAACAAGCACGAGGAAAGTGGAGATCTGCTCACCTTTGTGTCGAATACTCCTTTTCCAATCTTTGGCAGTCTCGCGCCCGCTCACAAACTGGAACTCGTTGGGAGTGAGCCACTCGCCCCTGTATTTAATCGAGGGTCCCTTACTACCTTGGCACAGTTTATTGATATAAAGCAGAGCTTTGTTTTCGCCGCACTCCACCTCGATGCACGGCTCCCCGTTGTCGAAGAAAGGCTGAAAGTCGGGGATGGAGGAGAACCTCTCCAGCATTAAGTCGTCCGTGTGATGGTGGAGGTGCTGGTGATGCAGCGCCGAGTCGTGTAGCCCCAAGTACGCGCGATGATGGGTGAAGATGTGCTCGTAGGGCGGCGGATGCGGGGTCACCACGGGGATGGCGGTGGCATTTAAAGGGGCCAGGTATTCGGACTGGTTGAAGGCGGTCAATGCCATGTCGTCTCCATCCAGACGCTCCTTCTTGATGGCAGGCATGTTCGTGGGAAGCGCGCGCCGGTAACAAGTGAAAAGCTGCTTCCTCGATCCAACTTGACCGTCCCCTTGGTGCGTGCGCAGGGCTGAGCCGGACTCCGAGACGCGCCTCTCCGCTTCAGACACAGTCTCCGCGTCGCCGTCAGACAGCGGTGTGGCGAGGTTGCCGGATAGATTCCCATTCAGTAGTTTCCAGCTCGCGGCGGCGGCAGCGCTCTCCGACAGCCTCACAGCTCCTACCTCCCACATTTAATCTCTCTCGCTCTGTTAATACCTGACATGCTGCAAGCCCTCAGCCACTTACAGAGGGTTACTTTTTGCGCTCACCGCTGGTCGGAGCATCACTTCCCGTCTCATTTGATTATTATAGGATATTTGTAAAATGTATTCTCTTTTTAAACAAAAGTAAAAATCCAAATATTCTGGAAAAGTGTTAGAATAGAATTAAAATTGAGCTGGAAAACTTGATTTATGTAGAAAAAAGAAAAAAAAAACGACAAAATCTGACTTAATGAGTCGTAATATTCCAGTAATATTGATGGCGTTTGGAAGGAGTTGTTGGGTTTGAACCCGTGTGTGTTGCTGCAGTCACGCTGAAGTTCACAGACCCAGACCAAACAAGATTTGCACTCTGCGCCGCTTCTCAACTTGGCCCATTTAAACGGCGGAGGCTTGGCGGGGGCCGCGCGCCACAGGGGGATACTGCGAGGGACGGCGCAGGAGCGCACACAATGATGGAACCAAGGGGATGCAACATGCATCTGTTTTCATCTTCAGATTTTTCATTAGAACCAGGAACACAAGTTCATATAATTTTGTACAAAATGCACTCTAAAACAGGGGTGTCAAACTCAATCGCACAGGGGGCCAAAATCCAAAACACACCATATATCACAAGCCACACCAGAACACACCAGAACAACATTTTTTAAAACTTTAAAAACATATTTTTTATAACAACCTATGAATAAAAACAGGCAGGAATATTATTCCAGGATAATAAAAATATATATATATCTGGAGGTCCGGATATAATTACCCGGAGGGCCGGAAGATGCCAATTTTTTATATTTTATCTCCATCAAAAGAAATCAAACATAAAACAAAGTGTTCATATGTTTCCTGACCAGACATAAGCTCAGTGGACTTTACAGGCCACCAGAGACATACAGGAGAAGATCCAGATGTGGGGTGTCTGAATCCAACCATCTTTTAGTTATACTTCACCTACAATGACCCCACCTTTGCCCTCTGAAAAAAAAAAACAAAAAAAACACTCCAAAGGTTTGATTTACAGTTTGTGCTGGAATAGTGGTTCAATAATAACAAAATAATGTCATGTTTTCTATCATAACAGTAGATCAGGGTCAACCTACTTGGGTTTGATCTTCACTGTAACTCTGTCTTATTAAACCGTGATAAAAGTGTGCCATTGTTTATAAGGAACTATTTCAAGCTCTATAAAACTTTTGGCTTCACTTTTTGAATGACAAAAACTATTGGAACTCCTCAGACTTTAAGCAGAACATTTCAGCAGGAAGAACCATTCATGTCTGTAACATCTGCAAACCTGTGGCTTTGACTGGAGTTAAACTAAAGACTTGGCCCAAAGTCTCTGAAAGCGCTTTTTTTCTCCTCACTGCCTGCAGGGCCGGGTCCCCTGAGCTCTTGGAGCTTGTGAGCAAAAAAAAAAAAAAAATTCACATCTGACCCCCATCAGTGGAGAACCACCCAGGTAGATCTACCACCAACACATGGAATAGCCATTCCAGCAGTCAGGGAGGGGTGCAAAAGCGCCGTGTGTCAAGAGCTTATAAATCAGGCCAAAACCGACTCTGACACACACAGGAAGGAGGTCGCCACACCACAGGCGGAAGAGGCGCGTGAGGTGGCCGGAGTCCAAAGCTTGGCCAGAAATGGTTGACTGGGAGCAGGCAGGGCAGGCCAGCACACATGTGCGGAAAAACATGCCAGCAGCTATCTGGCCAAGGATGACGGAGCAGACTGATGGGACAGATGGATCTGAGAAACAATGGGAGAACTTAATAGAGTTAAGGGGTTTGTGATGGGGAGAGATGGCGTAGGATTTTATATAGAACAGAGAGAATTGACGTCCAAAAGGTACAAGAAGTGAGCAGAGATGCGAGTTTCCATGCGTCGAACAGAGGCGATGACATAAATCAGGAACTGCTGACATTTACAGCACATGTTTACAAAGCTGGAAGGAAGCGGAACCATAGATGAGACGCTCTCCGATTCTCTTCATCAAACCAGACTTCTTCACCACGTCCAAATGTCTCAGTGAAAACCTCACCGATCAGTGCGTTGGCGCCGGAGGTTTCACCATCAGGACAGCCCTGATGAAACTAGTCATAAAGGGGACACCCGTGCTAACACCCACTTCTATCCCCGATCGTGACTCACTCTTAGCGGCTCATCGGTGAGGGGTTCCCCAAACTCAGTGACGACACCCAGGCTTTCGTCTCTACAGAATCTGGTTTGGGGTTGAATGAGAACATGTTTCCATCACTATTCTTGTGAAAAATGCCTGTGGTGTTGGGTGAAACCTTTAACCTTTCTAAACATATTAACCTTCCAGAGAATCCTTTCACCAAAACTACAAACATCCAAAAGTCTAGTAACAAAGTCTCTGAAGTTACAAGTTAATGTCTCTTCCAAATAAATCTTCAGAAATACTTCCTGTCAGTTGTTTTTATCCAGATTTGGCTGATATTTAGAGCAAACAAATTGACCTTTTTTTCTTTCTTTCATCTCATTTTGACGTTTATTGGGGTGTCATTTCTATTTCTCAAAAACTTCTGCATTTCCTTTCTGTGAACTGGATGAGCCATCACCACTTAAGTCTCACTTTCTGTCATAGTTTACTAAGTAAGGAACTGAGATTAAGTGAACAGGGTTTGAGTCACTAGTGGTATTTGGGACAATAACAGTTCAAAGAGCCGGTACAAAGCTAATATGAATTATTTTAATTTTAAAAAAAGAAACTTTTTAGGTAGAATAAGTTGGAAGTGGAAGACAATTAACAGGTGACTGGCATCACGCTCTATGAAATTCTTGTACACATCTATAATAACATTTTAATTATATGCCAATTTATGAAAATATTGTACTAATATGAACTTGATCTGAGGCAAACAAAATTGTTTTAATGTCTTTTTAATAGAAACTTTGGCAAACGTTTACTTGATGGTTGTAAAATTCACAACACAAAGAGTTAAAAGAGGAAAAAATAATATTTTTTCAGTATACAGCTAAAAAAAATATCACTATAAAACAATCTAAAGAGAAGCTGATTGTACTTCAGGTCAAAAATCACACAAATACCTCAATAAACAGAACCAATCTTTTTTTCAGTTCTGGGTAATAGATCTGAGATGACAAAGTCTGAATGTATACTTACATAGTCATGTGGTTTATTGTTACTTGAGGATTCCTAATAGCCTGAGTCGGAAAGATATAAATATCTGATGTTAATTTACGAACAAGATAATGATAATATACGTATATTAAATAGTATGGTCGAGCCAGGGTGGAATTATATAAGTTTGCTTCCTCCCACTCCCTTCCAGGCAATCTCTTAATGTCTAGTCATCCTGTGTTTGACATGTCTTTATGGATGTAAACTTCTAATGATCGATTGTATTACACACTAAATTATTTTCTTTATTTATTTTCTTGAAAAAAAACAACATTTATACAATTTATATAACAATGAATGAAATGTTTTACAGATACCATTGCCACACATTTTTTTTTGTATCCCTTTGATTTTCTTTTTTCCACTTTCATGTTTTGTCACAAACATCTCATATGATGAATCAGTCCCAATAGATTTGGTTTTATGAAATTGAAAACAGTTGATAAAAAAGTGAGCTCTAATGGTGGCATTCAAAGCAGCATAATGTACCTTTTTTAACAGAAAAGGTCACATAAATAGAATAATTTACATTTTAGAACATATTTTTTCATTGAGTATGATATTTGTGTTACCTTAAAGCAATTTTTTATGAATATGGTGTGAAATTCATATTAAGATAATGAACATTTTAAAATAAAGATCTTACATGATAAGATTTATTCAATATTATTATTTAAGTAAATGAAGTTTTCAGCAATGCAACAGAAATGGTTTTAACAGAATTCACCCTGCAAGTTTCCAATTTCATCCTAATGCTCCTCATCATCGACCAGCTGGAACCCCCTTTGTGGGGGCCCCGCCTCGGCGCCGTTGTTGGCAGCGGCCCCGGAGCCGCAGCGCTGCCGGCGGGGGAGAGAGGTAATAAATAACCCGGGGAGAGAAGCAGGAGACCGCCGGGCGGTGCACAGTCTGACCTGACAAATACTCACTGGAAAACCATCAGAGAGCGAGAGCCCACCCCTAGAGCTTGGAGCCAGCCTTTCAGACATGAGCTGCAAAATATATAGGCCTGCCCCTGCTGGAAAAAGGAAGGCAGAAGCGCCTCTGTCTCCCCCTCCTCCTCCCGTCATCCAAACCCAGACACCGCTGGAGACACGGCGAGAGTCATTAACTATTTAAAGCACAGTATGAATTTCTATTGAAAGGTTATGCAGTAGCCTGCACCAGGTCCACAATCCCATAGAAACACAAGAAATGATGAGCATCTGTGAAAAGGAAGAAAACAGGAAAAGGGCGGAAAAGCACCTCTTTGGATTAAATATCAAGAAGTTTTCAAGGCTTCTTTACAGACTCACTCCAATCAAAATCATGCTTTTAAAAGCATTATGGCTTTTTTTTCCTCATCATGATGAAGGAAATATTTAAAGAAAATTAACCTTAGATTGTTTTTTTTAAGTATTTTTTTTTTATTTAAATGTTTTGAATCAGGAGCAGACAAAAAGAACAGCTGTATCTGTGACATAAGAGCTACAATCGGCAGTCGACATGCTCCTTGCGTCGCTCTACTTGCAGACAAATAGAATACCTTTGTTTCAATCATTATCTAGATTAAAACATGTGGATGGTTCCAATATTACCATTTTTGTTGCCCCACTGATGTTAGGTTGTGAGGGGCTGTAAGCTAGTGGTAGAGAGCGTAAACAAAAGAACGATGGGAATTAAAGGGATGCTTCACAACGCGAAGCGGAATGAGTGCAGAATCTGCTTCATCTCCAGTTCCAGACGTGGATTTTTTCGTGACGGTCGACAGACGCTTCTACTTAGTTGTGGTTATTTAGAGCTTCTACAATTAATTTGCCATTTTCCATCTTGACTTGTCACCAACAGCTCTCTGTCTCTCTCTCAGTGATAGTGTTTTTAAACACCCAAAACCATACCCACCCCCCCGTTCCTAGTCGGCCCACTACGTTGTTTGTGTGTTAAAAGTATGTTAATCTCTACCGTCTGCTTAGATACAAAAATATGATTGCATTTTTCAATCGCGGTATTTTATTGTGAAAAATTGGTTGTATTTTGAAAAATTGACCAGATTTTCTCGTGTGTCTTGGTGACGTGGATCGCCTAAACAATCACTGCACGGCCGCAAAGTACTGCAGGGATGTTTGGTGTGAACTACACCATAGGTTAACAAGGGCGCCGAGTGGAAGCAAACTCCGTTCCGCGGCACTTCGATGTGAGGCATCAGCTTAATCTTCAAGATTTCATGACGCCCCCCCCCCAATTTTTTTTAATGGTTGGCATAATTATGAACGTATAGATGGTGGGCGTTAGGCGTGCAGAATTACCCGCTTTTTATATACGCCTAGACTACCGGGCGGCTGGAAGCGGGTGGCACTTGACACAGACATCCGCCGACCGGAAAAATTGACACATCGTCCAATCAGAGCTGCTGCTGGCCTGGAACTGACCTATGGCTGTCCAGCTGTTGCTCAGTCACATAATGGCTTCATCCCAGTCTGTCACTGGACTTCCACAGAAAAACCTCAAAATGCGTCCAGGCGGCCAGTGAATGATGTCAACTTTTGTTTAAAAAAAATCGTCCAATTGCTTTAAAATTTTAATTTTTTCTTAAAACTTCTGCAGCCACCATGAAACATGTAAAAATGCAACTCCTGACTGAAAAAGACACTGTGTCAAATTTGTATTTGGGTGCTGCACAGTGGCATTTTGGGATAGCCTTAATGCGCGCTAACGGTCCCACACACAGCTCAGAGGCAAATTTTGAATGAAATACTGTTGCTCTGCAGAAACTGTGTCCTAAAAAATGAACTTTTTTTGATGTTAGCTAAAATGACATCATCATAAAATAACTTCTTGAGACCTGAGCTATTATTTAAGCTAAACTTCTAAACATGTAGTCTCAAAGTTACAGCCGAGCAGCTCAGTGGCCTTGTGGTAGAGTGGAAAGTCGTGGGTTCAAATCTGAGCTGAGTCATACCAAAGACTCTAAAATGGGACCCAGTGCCTCCCTGCTTGACACTCAGCATTAAGCGGTTGGATTGGGGGTTAAACCACCAAATGTTCCAGAGTGTGGCAGTGTCTGCAGCTCACCGCTCCCCCAGAGGATTGGTCAAAAGCAGAGAACAAATTTCACACACCTCGGTGTACAACAACTAATGGCACTTTAACTATCATGGTAATATGGCCCTAAATGGGATGTCCATGCATGTTGAAGCCAGGTCCTCAGAGGTTAAAAGACCACAGGGAAAACTTTTAAAATAGATCAAAAGATGATTGGAGAGGAACTTTAAAGGGTGGGTTAGTCCACTATAATTGACACCAAATGCTGTCGCATTTTTCCTTTCTTCCCTGTAAGCAAATAAAAGCATCTCGACACTCAGACACTTAAATATCTGCCGAAATCATCAAGAAATGACACAAGGGGGTGCAGACTGACTCCACTTAGGGAACTTAGATAGTCTGACAGATCCAGCTCACTGCTTTTCACACTAAGCAGACCAAACCAGCTAAATATCCCACAGGGACAGCCGCATGTTCAGCTGCATGTTTTAGGGCCAAATCTGTTTGAAATGATAGCTTCATCTCACAAGTCCCTATCATAGAAAATGATAACCCCCTTCAGAACCTCACTCTATCAAAATTACAGAAATATCTTCCATCCTTTTCATCATTCCTGCTTTAATTTGAAACACACATTGCTTACATCAACTACTCCATTTTGCTCATTTCTGCTTCTTAGTTTTCTGAACAGTCTGCACTCACACTTAGCTAAGTCTGGCATTTTCAGAAGGACCAATAAAGTTCATTTAATTGTAATATACCGGTTACAAGGTGAGCTTACACACCTGTAAAGCTGGACATTTGATTTGCGTTCAATAACATAATAGACGTGGGTTCTTGAATGCACATTTAGCCTATGGTGTTCACACTGGACAAGCAGGGAGGGGCTTCTTCTTTTTTTCTGTTTACTAGCTAGTCAGCCACATACAGTTGGTGGAAAATGTTGCCTCTGTGCAAATCTCAAGCCTCTGTCTCCACGCTTTTTCTTTCATAGCTCTATGGCTATATGTGAAAGACTTTGTGTCAAAATTCCTGCCGGGACATATCGCAGTTATTCATTTCTCCTCAATGATCAATTTTCCAACGGTTGGCACTTCTGTGAATTAAAGGAGACGCCATTCTTTCGTCACTATCAAATTAGAGTCTCTGATTGGGGAAAAATTGACGCGCTTTAACTTTAAGATTCTGAAAACATAAATAGAAACTTTGGTAGAGAAGGATGACTGCGGCTTTTCTGATACACATATGCACAAAACTATTGAAATTCTGGAAAAGTTGAAATTCATTAATCATACTTCATTAATTAAATCATACTTATGCAAATAAAAACAAACCAAATCAGACGATAACGCATTCAAAAACATGGTGACAGATGTTAACCATTATTCATTATTTGATTTACAGCAGATACTTTCATCATCTATCAAAGGAGACGTCAGCGTCTTATTCAGGCCATGGAGCTGCAAGCTACGTAGGAGCGGTTACGGGTGAGGCGATTTTGGGTAATTGATGATTTTACACATGACACGCTCAGGTTTTGATGAGCTGTGAGACCTCTTATTGAGCCGGGTGTCTGCTTGTTGGTCATGTGACATATTTAATTCCAAAAAAGTGTTTCCGTTGCAGTTTTGCATGCAAACTTACATGTTTACACAGACTTTTTGGAGGGTGGTGGGAAAGTAGCTTGAGAAAAAAATAAAAATAAGTACAAAGACACAAACTCAGCCATGGTTCAATCTACGTGAAAGTGGCTTTAGACTCAAAAACATAAAAAAAACAACTCAAGTGCAACTTTCCTCAACACCTTTACTCTGAGGCTCCATTTTACACAGCCAGATTCATTTGCACCGAGGTTCCTTTTTTTGTGGTTAGCACCATGTGTTTGTAGTGCAAAGAAAAGCGCTCAACTGAAAACTGAAAAAGTCAGAACTAAAAAGATAGTTGGTAAATTTATAACTGCAAATAAGATGTTGGAAGGTACAGGCTAAATTCTTTTTACATTTTCACAAGACATCAGGTGAGTTTAGACGTCTGCTCTGGAAGTATTACTGCAAAAAAGTCTGACAAAGAGAATATTTCAATAGTCAAATGGCTTTTATGAAGTGTCTGTTAAAATTAATTACATTTTAAGTGTCTGATCAGTCATCTTTCAAAGTCAAGAAAAAATTGATACATTTAAAATGAAGTGAATGTGTTCAAATTTAATAAATACATCAATACCAAACCCAGAAACGAAGCCAGAAGAAGGGCAGCAGAAAGTGGGAGGATCTGAGACGCCATAAATTTACATGATTGTAGACATTAACATGAGTGCACGACAAGCTATCAGTTAGCCACACGCAGATGGCAAGTTACTCAGCTGGTTCTTTTCCAGACTGTGTCATGGTGTACATCTTGGAGAAAAATGAATCTGTTTTGCTTTGCAGCTCATGGAGTTAATTTCAGATCATCTGGAAATAGAACACAGCAGAACTTTTTTTTTTTTTTTTTTTTTTTTTTAATCGCTCCATAATATACTGCACCTGCTTGCATTCCTAATGTGCAAAATGAACCAAAAAGACCGTTAGTTACATGTCTGTAGTGTCAAGGTCATATCCACAAATGTATACTGTCAGTTTTGTCGCATATGTTGTCCTGTTCGGAGCTGAGACAGGGAAAAAAGTATCAGAATCAAAATGTTTTATGTGTTAAAAAATGTGTGATTTACAAGTAGGAGTTAGGCAAACTTTTCAAGCACTGCAAGAGTACAGTTAAGTAAACTCCTCCTGTCAACCCTTGAATGCACATACAGGTTGTACCCGCACCCTTTCATTTGTGGTTCAAAATAAAGTGCGTTAAAGTGTATGTAATTTTGTATCTTTTGTTGTTTCAGTCAAAAATGCCTATTTCCACTGTGTCCATTCTGTTTCAGGCTGTTAAATATGTAAATATTGTTTGTTTTTTAATTGCCAGGATTCCTTAAAAAAAAAAAAGTAATACCTGTCAAAGAATTGGGTTGTGAAAACCTCAATGTAAAAATTAAACTGAGATATGGCAAGCTGAAAAAAATTGACACAAAAGGGAAGAAAAATAACTAACTTTGGGTATAAACTTTCAGAGAAAGCGTTAATCAAAAAGAGACATACTGACTTCAAAGTAGCGCAGTCATGGCTGAATAAAGGGACTGTATTGAAGTAAAGATGAAATCACAAAAAATGAAAAATCTGAACAAGCTTGAAAAGCCAAGACACACAACAACAACAATCAACGATCAAACTTCATTCATTTTGTGTGAATATACATAACTGTGTGTGATGGACACATTTGCGACAATTCCTCTTTTTTCTAAAGCGAGCTATTACCATCTTATTAAGCTTACAACTGCAAAAATCTGAAGATTTAACACTCATTTCAAGGGGAGTTTAGAGCAAAAAGAAGATGGTAACGGAGGGGGGTAACATAATAAAATACCAGGTGTAAAAAGCAATCTTGAATGGGCGGGGCCTGTCTACACACACACACTCAGTAGTTACAAACATACCTGTTGGCCAAAATAGTCTTCACGTATGAAGCAGTCAAAATATACACAATACAGCTGCAGTTCACACACAAACCTACCCACATAAACACACATATAAAACCTTTCAATCAGTCACGCGTACTATTAGAGCAAAGATGAGCTGACACCTTTGCTCAGGTGAGTGTTTATGTTTTGCGGAGGTGGATGATGATAGAATGTAAAAAGAGAGAGAGAGTCCACAGTCATCCCCACATCAAGACGCCCCACTGAGGCAGCAGCAGCAGCCAGGCCCCCCTTGCACCCGTCACTGGGGCCGCGAAGGGAATCCAGGCAATCCCGGACCAAGACCAGAGCGAATAGGACTGCCGAAGAGGCCCCCTACGCCAGAGAGAGATTTTAGGCCCCAGCCCAGCCAGAGGAGCAGCCCCCCCCTCCGCGCCAGGGGGGCCAGTGGAAGGCCCCATCCCTGGAGAGTCCCCCAACCCCAGACGAGCAGCCCACCACCACCGAGCACTACCGAGCAGCCAGGGCCCCCCAAGGGAGATGCTCCAGACAACCACCCGCCCCCGCCACCCAGGAAGGGGGACCCAAGAGAAGCGGGGGTCCCGGAGGAGTGTTGTAGACAAGGCCCGACCAGGCTCACCCACTGATGGTATTTTTGGAGAGGTCCACTTCTCGAGAGCAAGGACCAGAAACAGCACCACTGAGACATGGACACCCCCAAGCTCTGATGTAGTTCGATCCCCTGCTGTAGGTCTTAAATCTCAGGGATCCCTTTCCCTGTGTGGAGAGGAGGCTGCGGGGCCCAAGAGACAAGACCACCGGGCCAGTCCCGCCCACAACTCAAATTTCTAATGAACTCCTGCCCCTCTACAGAAATTATATTCTAAAAAAACACTTTTTTTTAATTTTATTTTGACTAAGAAACAGATCAAAAGATTATTGGAGTGGGTCTCCGCCGGTTCCAGAAAGTACTCCCCATACTTAAAACTGAGCTGTTAAAATTTCAACGATCAATTTGTAAGTGATGTCCCTGTGTTTTTCTTTTTTGGAAAAACTATTAGTCCTTTAGGATCACACAACTTTGATTAAAATCCATGTGTCCAGTATTGGCAGACTAGAGTTTTGGCTTAAAATAGCAAAATATTTAACCCAAACGAAGTGTTGATAAATTATTTTCCTGTTTGACTTTGTCGGGTGAGATACTGACACGTCTGCAACAGATGTGTCTTGTGATTTTCTGATTATATGTTTGTTTCCTTCTTTAAAATGCTGCTGCTTTAGCTGAGTTGCTTCATTTGATCAAGATATGAAGCTTCTTAGGGAACCTGCAGGGAGTTCAACTCTGCAATGCTGGAATTTGTGGAATTTAATATTAGAACATATTGAAGAGTCTATAGTCTCTGGGCTAACAATAACGGGAGACACTGGAAAGATACAGAAATGTTTCAAAAGAAAAGAGTTGTGCATTTTGCAAACATTTTGGCAATGATAGAAAATAAACTTTTGATATAAATTTTGCCTCAAAAAGTCCTAAAATTAGATTATTACTAAATAACTTTTGGGTATAACATCCTCAAACCTTCAAAATCTCAGAGTTAGCAAGGCGGCTATGTAACATTAAACCAGACGGGAGGGGAGGTGGGGGGGGGGGGGGGGGGGGGGTCATGCTGTCGCACCGGCGCCCTTGGCCTCCCCCGATAGATCTGGGGGGTCAGGCGGCTGTCTCTGATCCCACACAGCAACTCTTCCACATGGGATTTATTTTCTTGCTGGATGGGCAGGCAGGCAGCCCAAGAGGATTCTCATTTTAGACCAGCGTCTGTAGCTGTCAACGCCAGCCGACAGAGGCGAGCGGACACCCGACCCCAAGTATCCTCCTTCAACACTCCCCTTTGGACCTCTCTCCCCTTCTCCCATCTTTGGCTGTTCACACACAAACGCAGAGAAGGGGAAAACTCCACACGCACAAAAAAACGGTGACTCCACAGCCATCCTGCATAAATGAAGCTTTTCCTTAATATGGTGAAGGTATAACTTTTTTTTTTTTTTTTACTCAAAACCTCCACGTAATCTGAACCTGTTTTGAACTTAACCCCGTTCTGAAGTTCAGGACTTCTTATCTTTGACTGAAAAGCTCTGCGGCGAACTCCGAGCTTCAACGAGCAATGAGCCAGGTCTATCTAGCAAAAAATGCACAGCGTCTCCCCTTCCTCCCAAGCGCCGTTAATAATTTGTGCAGTAAAAGATAGCGTGCCTCTCTGAGTTTGTGGGAGTTATTGGCACAGTATTCCCCACCATATTTGTGCGAGGCAGTGATAGGAACATAAATTATTTCTTATCTCTTCCGCAATCCATTTTTCAAAGGGCTCACTCTGTGTTCGACGGGCAGCAGCACCAGCAGCCAAAGCCCAGATAGAAGGCTCCATAAGCCTTTAGGAGATCCAGCCCAGTGATCTGAAACAATGCAGAATGCATAGAACCTCTTTATGTCAGCTCTGACATATATGATGATTGAGACGAAAAATAGAATTATCCAATCAAAAATAAAAAAAATAAATAAACAAACAAGATTGGATTACTCTCACAAGGTAGACAGAATCATAATCACTGATGTTATAACGTAAAGAGTTCACATCAAAATTCTAGATGAACAAATGTATTATTGTTTTTTAAATGGAAAAACTTGACCTTTGTATGCCTTTAACCTTTGTTCTTCTTGTCTGGGGCTCAGATATGGCCTGTACTTCAGACTGATCTGCACCGACAAAAGGAAAAATGATAAATATCACACCCTCCTCTACAAAGCATTAATGTCTTATTGCAAGGAACGGACCCCGGCGCTTCCAGCTACTATTGATTTTTTTTTGTCCCTGTGTGATGTGAAACCAGCAATCAGCACAGTGGATTGAAATAGCCCTGAAACTGGAGCCGAGACCTCAACGAGTCGCCAACACATTTCAATTAGCGAGTCGCCCGGGCCGATCTCTCCCCTGGGGCACAAGGCACAAAGGGTCGTATACACCTAACCCAAGGCCACACACGGTCCTGAAGGTTCGAATGAAACCGATAAGACAGAAGTTATGCATGTCACAGGAAGCATTTTGAACTGAAAACCTACCAACCAGACTGAGAACACCTTTAGAGACATTGAAAAACAACTCAAAATACATTTTTTGTTGCTTTGCTGATGGCTTATAAATTGTACAACTTTTTCTGTAAATGTAAATAAATATATCTGCTTTTGTTTGAGTGGTACATTAGGGCAGGGGTCCCCAACTTCCAGGCTGCAAACCAGTACTGATCCGTACGGCTGCAGAGATTTTTTCTGTTTATTTCTAACTCTGGAGGAAGTATTATTTTGAAAAGCTACTGGATTCTCCACCACATCCGAAACATTTATGTGTAATTGCTCAGTCACATGTTGAAGATCTATCCACTACTTTCTTAAAGCGTGTGTGCTAAATTGACATTCACCAAGCTAGCAAAGTTAGCAAAAATTAAGCACATGTAGCCCTTGTGCTATCTTTTGGGGGCCAGATGACCCCACCCTTACATTGAAGTGTCATCCCTCCTATAACAAAAGTGGACAAAGGTGGACAGGGTTTCAAGTCTGCCATGGACACCATTGAAAATCAAAAATGATAGAAAAAAAGAAGTTCGGCGTGGTCTCTTGTGGGTTCCAGAAGACCCTTTTCCCAATGTTAGCGTGCCTAGGATAGCAAAAGGGAAGGTTTTTTTTTTTTTTTTTTTTTTTTCACTAAAAAGAACCAGTGAGGAAACACAAGAAAAGACTACACAATCAAAGTAAAAAAGAGAGCAACATTAAACAGACAAAAAACAATATTTTTTTAACCTGAAATAGAGATTTATTCCAACAGTTGCTCCCACACATCAAGCATCATATTCAGCAACCAGCTGTCTAATGTTATGAGGATGCTGTTAATAAAGTTACTCAAGCTTTGTTTTACTTTTCAGTATTATTTTTTACTTTGTCTATTTGTATTTATCTGTTGCACCTAAAGAATTAGAAGAGGCTGAAGGCTGCAGTGCAAGTCTGGGCAAAATAACAATAATGATATCTATCACGATGTAACTTTTTCTCGATAGAACAAAATTGATAGACATTTATTTTGAAATCAACACTTACTGGTTGCGAACATTTTATCCTCTTTGGCGAGTAAAAGCTAATGGGTCAGTCACCACATGGCAAGTAAATGTCTGCATGTAATTAGTCAGTTATGTTTATTTCCTCTCCTTTTGGTAAATTTCTTCTGGCCTCTCTTCCTCTACCATGTGGACATGAGGTAAACAAGCACACAAGACACAACACCCCCACGGTCACTTCCGGTAATCTTCTCCTTGAAATGTTTAGTTTTGGCTGATGAAGCAGCGGGACATTTGATTATTTTCAACCGGATCCAGTCAGAACTGGAGGAGAGATCCGCTGGACTTAACACAGTAACAGAAAGTTCAATAAAAAAAAGTGTTTTAGCATTAGCATGATGCTATACCAACAAGCATGTGTTGCCCATATGTGATCATGGACCGGTTTAAAGTCAGACAATATTTTCATTGACTGGACTTTAAGACGTGACGGGTAAAAACAACAAAATTCATTTGTAGGACATTCATAAAAAATATGTTTTAATATATTAACATAATTGAATTCACTGTGTATTAGCAACAAGGGTTACATGAAATACTATGACCTGAGTCAGATGTTGTGCTGGACCACCCCCACTCCCCGCCTCCTTCCCTCAAGAGTACGCTCCGTCTTTAATGTCAATAATGTATAAAAAATAATTATCCAAATCTTTATGTTTTTAGACTGTTTTTTTATGATTTTATACAAATTGTAATCCCTTTGATGCTGAATTAGAGTAAATTTGGTAAATCTGTTCTTGTTTTCTCAGTATGTTTGATTTTGAGTTTACAGTTAAATTACAAAAAAATAGAAATTAATATTATGCAATTTCATTTTCTTGAAAGTAGTGTTATAATTGTGTTTGTTCTATAAAACTTGAAAAATCCTACTTGAAAAAATTGGCTCTTGTTCTGATATATATATATATATATATATATATATATATATATATATATATATATATATATATATATATATATATATATATATAATATAATATATATATATGTATATATATTGCCCTACTGCTATGTCACATTTTAATGGTTCCTACACAAACTCCTGTGTACATATAGAGTTTAAACTAGCTTCAAAGATTTTAAAGAGAAGGAAGATAAACTCTGTCCTTAAAAGTTAAGGGAAAAGGAAAATTGGACACCCATTTCAGCCATTGACCAGTCGGTCCGTAAAAATAATCATCTGATGTTAACCGGTCCATTGGGGACTCCTGCCTTAGACTACTGTACATCTCACTTTGATTAGTCTAAAGCCAAGAGAAGCCAAGTTTCAAGCAACTATATTCACAATACAAGGTCCAATTAACCAGACATGCTCAGGGGGCAGAAGATGTTTTGTGGATCCCGGACAGATTCAGATTCATGTTCAGATTCAGTTCATGGCGTTTCATCTGTTGCTGTAAACAGGATTCATTCATCGACTGTGGTCACTCCAGACAGCAAACACAGCTGTAGCTGAAAGGTGGTTGACATGATAGGTGCAAGGTGAGCAGTGAGTGAGATGCATCATTGAAGTTATTTTGTTTAACTCCATTGGGGTGATTGTCTCATTTCAATTTTTTGTTAATTCTTGTCCCACTAATTTTTTTACATTTGTATGTATTTTTTTCTGACTTATACAAAGAGGTGTCTGTTTCTGAAATAAATATTTGTATTAAAAAACAAGGAATGAGATGAGAAAACATGAGAAATATATCAAAAGGTAAATTCAGTGTTCAGGTGGTGCATCATGGCCAACAGGCACCAAAAGAAAAAAGTAACACATGAAAATGTTCAACGACCACTAATTTAAATTTGAGCAAACTGGCAATGTGTTTTATGTATTTTTTTACAATATTTTAAAAAGTAGCTTCATGTTATTCCTCTTAAGTTCATTTTTATGAGTATGTTTATGATTAAAGATTGGAAGAAGAACTGAAAAGCAATCAAAAATCAAAGCACTTCAATGTAATATTCTCTTAGATATATGTAATTTATTATGTTCATAATAACAGTCTCATTCTCAGATATTTTTTTTCATAATTTTTTAAAATACAAGTAAAAAAACACACTTAATTTTTTTTCTGATAGTTTTATTTACATTATTAAAAAAAAGATGTTTGTCCAGGGCATAGATAAGAATTAATCCTACCTTGTTAGCATAAACACACATTCTCTCTAATCAAATCAACAAAGGTAAATCATCTTTTTAGATTTAAAGCATTCCCAGTGGTCTTTCGATCAGGATGATGTCATTTTAGGATTTAAAAAAATAAGAAAAAAAAAATAATTTTATGGTTCATAGATTCTGCAGATTGGCAGGAATTCAATAGAAATTTGAGAGCCCCTAACTCTTGTAAGCCCGCCTCCATTTCCCATCAACCCATGGTTTACACTCTCTGGCGCGCAACTCCTATCTAACATTACAAGAAAAATTAAAATGGCAAGCAATATAAGAGCTATAAAGCTGTAAGGTTTGGAATTAAATGCCAGCTCAGATGAGGAAAACAAAGACATTCATGGATCCATTTGTCTACGTCAGTGGTACAGGCTTTGTCAAAAAGATTTTTTTTTTGTCTCTCGATTCATTGTTTGAGTAAAGAAATACTCAGAGACACAATTAAAACTTTTTTTTTTTTGTTCTCCATCATCAGAACACACTAAAGACAACCAAAATATCAATTTCCTTTAGAATGGGTCTTTAAAGACTTCCATTATGACAAACATTACATTTATATCAAAAGAAGCACTGAGATCGTGCTTAAGGTACCAAAGGTGGTAAAGGTGTGGTTAAAAAAAAGGGAAAAAAAACAAAAAAAGCATTGGAATATTCTATGGATTAAAACATAGAATGCTGGATGTGTCAACAATCACAGTAACAACTTTTAAATAATTTGTTTAGGCTTATGGTAATGCAAAACAACTCAGAATTTAAACATTTGCATAATTTAAGTCATTAAAATTAAAGACTTAGCTTTTAATATGCGTTTTATCTTTTAAATATTTTTCTGCAGCCGTCGATGTTAGAACAGATAAGCGGATGGGGTTTTTTTTGTGAGCGTTTGTCAGTTGGCTCTTCCTCGCTCGCAGCCATGTTGCTTCATCCTCTGACAGCTATCATCAACAACAGCAGACTGGTGCTGGAAGTGTTTGTGCACACAGGCACGTTGGTTTGTGTGCGTGCACGCGTGTGCACGTGCTGAACATTCGGCACCGAGAGGCCAGGGGGTTACGGTGAAACCACAGGGCCGCTGCGACAACCCGCCGCCCTCCCCCTCGAAGCCGCCCCACACACCCTCCCTCTGGCCTTTTGCTCCTTGACTGGCTGGCAGCCTGGCTGCATCTGACACACAAGCTAGCTCTGCTCCCCCACTAACCACCATGCAACCAGAACACACTCACACACACACACACACAGGGCTGGCTGCACTACCCCCTGCTCTGGGCCGATCGATGCAACTCTTTGCCTTTCATCTGACCAGAGCTTTGAAGGAGCTGCACTTCCTAAAGAAAACCCAATACAGCACTCCCTCTCAGGGTAGCTTATTCTGTGTGTTGTTGTGCATGTGTGTGTGTTTGATGCCTGTTTTCATGTTCACACGTTTGTCTATGTGATTGTATTGGGGAGGGGGGGTAACATAGGATGGAAGGTTTTGCATTTACTGTCCAAAAGATGATAAAACAGGGTGGATAATTCATTTTAGTAATATTATAAGGAGATGTGAATTCAGATAACTCAGTAAAATAGTCAACCTCAATTAGACGTCTCATATCTCATTGTGTACAGATGATTTCAGTGAATTCCATCTGCTGAACGAGAAAAGTTCAGTCTTAGTGGAAAGGGTCTCATGAATTATTAAAGGGAAAGAGAGGCAACACTTGTTTCCTCCAATCTCTCCTGTGCTTATCTATCACCTTCCTGTGTTGTTTGAGGGTTGAGAGTTTTAGCCACAGTCTCTTTCCTGCTTATCCTGCAGATTCCTTTGCTGTTTGTTGAATGCGAAAGCTTGCTTCCTGTGTGGAGGAGCATGAGACTGATCCTCCTCACTCAGTGTCAGGGTGTTAAAGAGGAAAGGGGGCTGACAACGACTCAGGAAGTTCAGGTGAAGGAATCAAGAAATCTCTTTCTATACAACATATGTGGAGAAGGGAATTCCAACCAGGGAACATCCTGACAAGTTTACGTCACTTAAATTTACCACTGATGTTATATATCAACTAAATTAGTAAAAACGACAGAATTAAAGCTAAATGGGTTTTTTTTGCACACAAAAAACAATTTTCCTAATGTTCTCAAAATTAGAGAAAATTAATATGACGACTCAGTTTAGCCAGACATGGATGGAAAAACAACTAAACCAGTAGAACCATATAAATGAGGATTATTGTACAGAAAAATACAAATTGCGGATTTGAATTTGTAAAAAATACTTTTTATATAACAGCTATTGTATGTTCACATCGGGATGTGCAATGCACGTTCAAGTGACCACTTTCAATAAAAACTCATTTAAACGGCAGTAAAAACAGGTTCAGTGATCAAAATCCTCACAAACACACATAGCTGCACAAGTACGTACAAAACAAGCAGCAATTAAGTACGCGTTGAAAGTTAAACCAGTTGACCATTGACCAATCAAGGACTTGGATTTGGTTGTGACCCAAAGATAGATGTCCCTTTTAATGTATGTAACTCCCAACCGTATCAAAATGGATCATGAAGGAGCAATTAAAACTGTATTTGTGCCTGTTCATACCCATATGACGCCAAGATTTTCATTTATTGGACTAAAGCTGTGAAAGAAAACACCCTGAAACACGATTCACACCGCTTCAGCATTTTGCACCAAGTCTTTTCCAACTGTTGGTACACGTGCTATTATCAAGTGGCGACAGTTCAAAAGTGCTTTCAAGAACCCGGCTTTTGCACGTTCTTGAACATGTGTCACATGTGAACGTAACAGTACGCTAGAAAACAAGGATTAAAAATGTTTTGTTAATAATTGTAGACAAGAACTTAATGAGATATGTCAAATATTTAGAGAGCTTTCATAGAACAGGGTCTATGCTTTCATAATATCAAAATGTTAGTAGCTCATATATCATAGTGTGGGTGAATACTCCATTCTGATTGGCTGCAGGGTGTGGATTAATAATTGATTATCACACCTAAAAAAAGAAGTTCCAGTCACATGGCCCAAGTATTCTATATTACTGCGCTTGCCTAAACGCCAGATGGTATTCCAATTATTAACATGTTAACATGAATTATATACATTTTAAAAATAATATTAATAAATAAAGTTTAGTTTTCTTTAACCAGTTTGGATTATGTGATCATTTTGAAGACTGTAGGATGCAACAGAAGAGTAAGAAAGAAATGAATCTGAGGAGGAGGAAATGAAACACGACATTTTAGGACAATTAAGACTTTGTTTCATTTGAAAGAATCTTTTGCTTCATCTGGACAAAACCAGAGATGAACTTTCTCTCTCAACTGATGCTCTATTTAACCTATCATGACAATCAGAATACACATTACTCTCCTTTGCCGATGCCATCGTTGTCGGTGCAGGCCCCACAGTCATTGACATAACAACCCACCGTACAATGTATCAAAAAGTCTGGGTTTTTTTTTTTTGTGAAAAAGTGATTTAAACCTACAAAATTACAAGAATAAAGTATTAAAAATTCTTTTAGTTAGTAACCCCCGTATGAGTGGGATAATGCCCCACAAGGTGTGCATTATCTTCACTGAAGTAGGCTTATACATTATCAATTTCTCAAAATGCACATTTCATTATCCCTTACATAAAATCTGATGAGCATTATCCTCAAAACTAAAAATATTGGCACATGCAAAGAATTAATTATATATCAAAGTATTTTTGTGATTGAGAACAATTTACATTAAGATGGTGTGGTTTAGTTTGGTTTTCAGGCATGTATTATGTCATGTTTTGTTCTGATGTGTCCTCCTGTCAGTCACACCAGCTCCATGTTCATAATCATCCACAGCTGTTTTCATTTCAGGTAATTACCTCAGTGTATTTAGCCATCGGGTTTTCAATTCCTCATCGTCAGGTCATCTGCTTTATTGCCTTTTTTATCCATCTATGTGTTTTGACATGTTTAATTACTACATTTTTATGGCTATGAATGAATTCTCACCCTAACTACTAAAAAACTATAAAGTGCAGGACTATATAGTGGATGTTAAAAGCAATTCAGACACCATGTTTTCTACTTTTTTTTCTAAACGAAAGATCAGACGCCACCAATTTCAGAAAGAGAAAATTTAATCAATATGAACATTTTACAATATTTATGACTCCACTGTGTTCGGAAGATGAAAACTTTGGTTTGTTAAAAAATTGCATCTAAACATATTATATATATATATATATATATATATATATATATATATATGTATATGTGTGTGTGTGTGTGTGTATGTATGTGTGTTTTATGCAGTGTTGTCTATTGTGAATGTAGTTAGCATCAATACATACTTGTGCCAGCTAAGTCGCCTACATTTTGGGTCCTACACCACTTGTTCCTGACAAGTTAATTTGCCACTGTTCAAAACAAATTATTCCCTGTAAAGAGATGTTTTTTATAATTTACTCCATCCATTCATAAAATCCATCCCTCACTGCTTTAGTTTGGGTTGCAGGGGAAGCCTTTACATGAAAAAGCCCAGGTTTCCCTTCTTTAAGCCACTTCTTTCAAATGACCACAAAGGCATACGAAGGACAGCGAAGAGACACAATCTCTTCAGAGTGGTATGAACCTCCTCAGTTGTTAAGCCTCCAGCGCCTTTCTGGTGAGGCATTCTCACCAAATGTCCTCCTCCCCATCACCCGCTGTTTCAGGAGTACCAGCTCTGCTGTAAGTTCCTCCTGGATGGTTTAGCTTCTCACCTTGCTTTCACACTGCAAACGAATCTCATCTCTGCTGCTTGTAATTGTGATCTTATCTGATTGTTCACAACCCCACAGCTCATGGCCATAAATGAAGTTAGGAAGATGAACGGCACAGTAAATTGAGAGCTTTTACATCTGACCCGGTTCACGTTTTTACCTCAACAGGCCAGTAAAAAGTCCACATTACTGCAGTTGCAGCGCCAATTTGTCGTCTGATCTCATGATTCATCCTTTCCTCCTTTGAACTTAACGTCCAGATCCTTAAACTCCTTCAGCCAGAGAAGGAACTTGCTCCTAACCTGGATCCTCTCTTTCTGGTTGAACCATTGCCATAAACTTAAGCAAAGCTTAATTTATCCTAAATATAGAAGTTCCCAACCATCTGCTTGGTAGAGCCTCTGAAAGAGAAGCGGCAGAATTTCTAAATCAAGGATAATTTATTAATGCTTATTAACATTCACAACATGGTGGCGGGATGGCTTGTTGCAAAGTGGGAAACCCCATTAAATATTAATTACTCATTTCCACTTGACATGAAGTCCTCCAGAGCATCCGCTCATGTGAGTTTGTCGTTAATAAGCAAAGTCTGGAAGCTCTGCGGTCGTCTTTCAGGAAGGATGAGGTCAGAGGCGCGGAAAGTTAAAGCCCGCCGTAATGATGTTAGGCTGTTGAGATGTTTGTATGTTAGAATTAATTATTTGTTTAATAACTCGAAAAAAATATTCTATTGTAGATGGTTTCTATATTGCCCAGAGTTAAAAAATGTGATGCAGGATTATCTTACCAAAGACATTTGAGTCCTTTTTAAGCTTCCTGATGCATTTCTGAATATTGAACATGTGTCTCTGTGATGTTTGCGCCATTCCCTTTGCAAAGAGTAATCCAAGTGTAATACAAATACAAGTATTTCGTCCTTATAAAAAGGGAGGCTGTTAGTCTAAATCTAAATCTATATATTGTAACTTAAAATGTTCCAAGACTGGTTAGAAGACTAAACTTCCTACAATTGAAGTACACCATATCACCAAAAGTATTGGTTCACCCATCCGAATCAGGTGTCCTAATCCCTTGCCCTGGCCACAGGTGTATGAAATCAAACACTCAGACTGTTTATACCAGGGGTGGGCAAACTACGGCCCGGGGGCCACAAGCTACTTAATCTGGCCCTCCATATTAAAATACATTGAATCAAAAATTATTGTTTTATTTTCATTGTATTTATGGTTTCTTCTCATGAATGGTGTTGTTTCTCTAGCGTTCGTGTGTGTTTTTTTCTGAGTCAGAAGGTGATTTTTCAGATTTCTTTGAGTTGCATTTTCCTCTGAACAACATCAACCCATTGTATCACCAAAAAGAGAAAAAAAAATCAAAATTTAGAAATTAAAATTCCCAAATTTTCTGTTTTTAAATGAATATATGTGAATTTTAATCCAAATTAAAGCATGTTTTTCTCTAAAATCCATATAATCTTTTTAGTTTATGAGGTTCATTACCAAATGACACCTTCCATCTGCTCCTTGTCCGGCCCTAATGCCAAATATTAGAACCCTTTCTGGCCCACAAATCAAAAAGTTTGCCCACCCCTGGTTTATACAAACGTTTGTGAAAGAATGGGCCGTTCTCGGGAGCTCAGGTAATTCCAGCGTGGAACTGTCATAGGATTCCACCTGTGCAACAAACCTAGCCCTAAAATTTCCTAAATATTCTACAATCAACTTTCAGAACAAAATGGAAGAGTTTGGGACCAACAGCAACTCAGCCACTAAGTGGTCGGCCACATAAACTGACTGAGAGGGTTTAGCGGATGCTGAAGCTCATAGTGCAAAGACGTCACCGACTTTCTGCTCTGTCAATTGCGACAGAGTTCCAAACTTCATGTGACTTTCATGTGAGCCCAAGTACAGAACACAGACAACCTCATGGAATAGGTTTCTATGGACAAGCAGCTGCATCAAACCACATATTACCAAGTGCAATGCAGAGAGTGAGATGCAGTGGTGTGAAGCACATCGCCACTGGACGTTAGCTTTGTAAGCTAACAGAAAAAGTGCAACAATCACAGGGTGTGTCTGAAAGTAAACTATTATGTTTTTCCAGAAAGCCACACACAACCACATTTTAACAATCCCTTTCTGTAATCTTCACAGAAAAAAAATAATCTAAAAAATCCTTAAAATTAAACCACTAAACAGGGAATCCTCTCCTGGTTCTTTTAAGACGTTGGAGGGCTGCAGTTCCTCACGCCGGGATCTTGTTAGTGAGGTTAGCCTCTTTAGGTCATTTAGTTGTTTTTTTAGACTTATCAATAACTATATAAACTTATGAACAAAATGAACAGCTAACGTAAAACAAAATGCTTTTATACTTTTAAGTGTCAAAAAAAGTGATTAAAAAAACAACTTTTTGAAATTCAACTTTTAAAGTGAGAATATGGGAATTATTTGTAGTTTCTGGACAAAAGCAATCTCCTATTATAATAGGTGAACGTTGATCAGACGGCTGCTGTGCAGAGCAGAGGACCAGCTGTGGGGCAGAGCTTGGCCGTCAGCTTTCAGAAATCAATAATGAGGAAACCGATCATTATTTTATTTCGGGATGGGGACCACAAGATTTTTCTAGAAATATAAGCACAAGCGTTGTCTAAGCATTGCATAAAAGTTTGCGGTTCACTGGGAAAGTCCCACCCGCTGTTGTAGCGGGAGGCGAGCAGGTCACCTTGAATACAGAGGAGTCTGATGCACTTCCAGGTAAGCAGAACACCTGAAATTCTGTTGGATAAAACTATACTACAAAATACCTTTGTTCTTTTATTATTTTCCATGGACATAAAAAACCCCCAAATGATAAAAAGCTGGAAAAAAAAATTACTAGAATAATTTTACTGCACTAACTTCTAACCTTGTTGGTGCCGCTGACGTTAGCTGAACTAGCGTATTTACAACAACACTCTACCTTGTTTGCAACTCGTAAAAAAGCTAGAGCTGTCGACATTATTAACACAAATTAATTACACCTCGTGAAGAAACAGTCTCAGATAATTCAGGTTTCCATGCTGTGCGGCAAAACACTGTCGGGCATTATCCCACTACGTGGATACATTATCCCACATACATGGTCGCTTGCAAAAGAAAAAAATATTACATTGTTTTTTTATAATTTATTCTCGTTATAATTTTTTTTTTTTTTTGGTTTAAATCACTTTTTCACAAAAGGCAGACTAATTGATCCGTATTCCACCACATTGTCACAGTAACACGACAACTGACGACACTGAGACTCGCCAACACTGAGCCTTGACTGCAGCGGGAAAAGAAAGCAAAATTTGTTCTGATCGTCCCGATACGTTAAATAAAGCATCAGTTCAGAGAGAAAGTTCACTTTAACCACTTGTTTCAGTCCAGAAGACGAAAAAAAGGCCTGCACAGTCATATTGAAAATTGGGCTATGTGACCAGAACTTTTTTCTTTTTTTTATATTTAGGTGTGCATCATAGATGCTGTCACCAGGACCATGATATGAGTTCATTTAAAGTGCAGAAACACATTTGTTTCATATGGATGTATATCAGCATCTTTGTTATCTTGAAGTAATACTGGAGACACAAAGTCTTTACATTTCTGCTTATCTTACTGTTATGTTTTGTGCTCACAAATTATACTTCTGGGATATCTAACACTTGATAAATTAAAAAATTTCAGACAATAAAAATGAAGGAAAACATATTTCTCTGATCTATTTTGTTCAAAAGCCACATATTGTCATATAAAATTGCCTAGTAAAACGCAATTAATTGTAATCCAAAAGTGTGATTAATGTGATTAATCTTTTAATTAATTGACAGCACCAAACACACTGACGTTTTGACAGAGCGCTCGGACCTTTTTAAAATCACTTCAACATCAGCAAGCACAAGAATTAAACCATCAATAAGGCGCTCTGGATTCTAAGGTACAATGGAGTGCTAGAGCCACCAAAGATTTTTTAGAAAGTAATATTATGAGATTAAAAATTGTAAATTTACTATTTTTGATCTAATACATTTGTTAGGATTTTTTTTTCTGTAAATGTACTACATTTATGAGATTGAAATGGAACTGAGCTCACAGTCCAGTGAACAAACACTGAACCTGCAGACATACTAAACTGTAAAAAGTGTCTTGGATTTCAACAGGTAAGCTGAATGTTTAAAATGTTACAAATGTTTTTTTTTGGTTTACAGTTTATTAAAGTTTTAATCATTGATGGGCGGCTTGTAGGATCTCTGCATTTCCCATTGATGAAGTCATGGATATGCCTGCAGCTGCTCAATTCCAGTCATTTCTTCCTCCCCGAAAGACAAGATCTCCTCCAACTCTGTGTGGTGCTTCCGTCTGAAGAGGCCTAGTTTCCTGAATTTTCAATGTTCTTGTGCTGGCGTAACAGACTATTTTCATTCCTCTTTTTTCTGTTGTGTTGAAATGGGACGTTTCATGTGGAGAAGGGGGTGTACGTAACACTGTTTTTATTCTCCTTTGCTGGTCGTTCTGCACATGACAGAAACATGGCCTCGAGGGCCGTCATCCTGCGGTTTTTTTCAGAAATCCTTCCTTATTTGCTGTTAATTACCTGGATCAGGTGTGTTTTGCCAATAAAGAGCTTCGATGGCAGGTTGGTTGGAAAATGTGTGTGACACTGGCCCTCGAGACCTGGAGTTCGACACTTGTGACGCAAGGTGACAAATGGACCTCTGGGTATGTGAATTGAAAGGGGAGAGTAAAGTGGCGGTCCTACGAACATGTGTCTCTGAGCTCTTTGTTTTACACGTGAAACCCCGCATTACAGACACCAAACCCCAGAAAGTCAGCCTCGCTGATAATTTGATTTGAAGTGCACAAAAAGTTCAGAATTTCTAAAGCCTCACAAGGTGATCTATGTCTTTCACTAATTCGTTCACGCCTTAAATAAACAGACAACTTCTTTTTTTTGTCAGTGTATGACATTTTTATTGTGAATTTATTTTTTTATTTTGTAATAAATTTAAGAGATCTAAACTCATACATTTATTAATTAAAAACACGTACATTTACAAGATAAAAAAAATTAGCTAATGAGTTTTTAAGTCATAAATATAGAACTTCAGTTACACAAGTTTTTTATCATAAATTTACAAGATTTAAAGTTGTATTTCAAAATTCTTTTTTGTTTGTAATCTGGCCTTAATACTCTGTTGTACTACGGTGCACTGAAAAAAAAATCAAAGCTCCCAAGTATACAATAAACCCTTGTTATGAAAGTAAAATCAAACACAAGAAGTTCTCAGCTCATATTTGCACCTTATAGTGTAGAAAATACAGTACCGTTAGTTATAAATGCAAACGTTTGCAGATCACAGAAGCTCCAGTCAGGAAGATGTTAACAAATGTTATGTCTGTCCAGAATAGTACACCATCATCTGCTTCAATTGGCACTCTTGCTTGACTGCCTTTCCTTATAGGTACCAATTGCATTGGTCAATACCACCTTCCAAACCTGTCCCACACAAACACACCGGGCTCTTGACGTAGGATGTCAAAAGACGGAGGAGCAAAGGCTGCTGCTTCCATTGGAGGAAAGTGAGCTGCTGCCCCATTCACAAGGCTGTGGTGGAAGCAGTATAAACACAAGCGAATATGGCCACCAGAGATTGGGACATTATCCCAGTCGAAACGGCTGGCTGCAGATGACTCAGCCTCCAACGCAGCCCGAAAAGACTGGAGAGACTTTGCTCTGTCTCAAACCGTTTCCAGACAAACCAAAATAGCTCTGTTAATCCCAGGCGGATGGTAACCAAATGTCAGGTGAAGGATACGGGTGTTACTTGATCGTAACACAGAACACGATACTGCAATACCTGTGTTGGGGTCTGCAGCTCATGCCCAGGAGCATAAAAATGTTTTGTGTCGGTATAGCATCACTTCAGTCCAGTTGTCCTACGGTTAAAGTGTGTGTATCCTGCACTTTTAATTTCAAAGATTCACACATTTTCTATTCCATGGAGGCATGTTTGGTAACGTCTAATCTCCCACAGTGACATCAAACTTTAACTCCTCATAAATGTTTCCCTGAGGACTTCTTATATTACCAAATGAACAACTGTCTGGTCAGACATCCCAATGCCGACTCAGGTGCAGGAACTGCCTGGTTGAGGTACATCCTGTCCACCAGTTAACAGTTTGCAGCAATCAGAGAAAAGACACACGATAAGGCAGCTGCCTTGGCAGGTAGATGAGCTGAGGATCAAACAGGCTGGGAAAGAGGTGATTAATGAGCTGGGAACCCACAGGAAAGAAAACAGGGCCATAAATCTGCCACATGGCCGCCTCACTAATCAGAATTAGAACGAAAAAAATGTCAGGTCTATTGTGTTGGAAGTTGCGTTTTCTGTTGACCAACAAGCCGCTAATGTTTGACCAGAAATATTAAGAGGGCGGGGTTTAAGGTTCGTTGAGTATGAACGGCAGAAATAGTAATATGGTCATGGGGTAATTCCTGTGGTAATGTCGTGCAGTGCAGAAGACATAATTCCGAATAAGAGTTCCTTGATTCAGCATAACTTTAAAATGAGGTAGATAATATAGAGTACCGGCTTCTGCTTTCAGTCTACGAAAGAATTAAATGGGATATAGAGGGTTTTTGGGAAATTAAAGTAATTGCAGTAAAATACCAGGATGAAAAACAAAGTAAAAACATGGCGACATCATCACTTTCCACTAGACAGTTCGGTGGATTCAGCTCGATTTAGCCACAAATAATAAAAAATGCAACACTCTCATATGGTTTGATTTCTTGTTCTTTTGAGGTTTAAACCATTTACCAAGATTCTTTAGTTTTGATTGAAGCATGTCTCTTGAGTTTGTTTTTTTTTCTCTTAGAATAAAATAAAACTACAACTTTCAGATGCAGTTTATAGCTAAAGAAACTTCATCCTGTTTGTGGGTCACAAAGGGCAGATTGGAGGAGTGCAGAGACTCCAAGCACCGCCCATTAGACATGAGATCAGCGGTTTATCCAAAGTCTGCGGGGTTTTATTTCAAAGATCAAATAAATTCTCTCTGGATTAGGCTTTTGACTTTCTTTTTAACAAAGACCCACGGTCTGCTCTGTCACATTATTAAATAGGGGTATCATCAAAATAGACCGGGTGTCTATCCTTAACCAGCACATTTTGGATTAGGATTTACAATCCTTTACAACTGCGTCAGATGATCCGCCTTTGGCATTTCCGTGGTCAAATCAAAAAGGTCTGTGGAGTCTCGTGAGAGTTCTTAGCCCTGCTACCAAAAGTATTGTATGAAACTCACACAAAAAATCTAGTGGCGGCTGATTTGACCCCAGAAATGTGAACGGTGGCTCATTTGTCTGCGGTCAGTGGGAAGATACCATCTTCTCTTCTCCAGCACCTGAACTAGCCTCGCTAGCCGGACCAGATGAGGGGTTTAGTGGTCGTGCAACAGAGGAGTTGGGTCATAAAAACGGCTCTTTAATTCATACAGTGTGTCTGTGATAGTTTGATCGACAGTGGTTCAAAAGGAGAAAAACTGGGAAATTAAAGTCTAAATGATTTCTAATTACATTTGTTCTCTTTTATAAGAAAAATGTGACACACACTTAAAAAACTGCATTTCCATCAGAGGGAGACTGATAAAAACCATGCAGCATCTGTATGCAGTGTGAATAGAGCGTTACTCTGTTTACTTTCATTTCTCCTCCTCTCTTTGACTCACTGCTTAATGTTCATCATACATTTTTGGAACCAGATGATAATTTCTGTCGTAATATATTGATTGGACTCTGTTGGATCTCCAGTCTGGTCAGCTCCAGAGTTCACGTAGACTCTCGCTAACCCAAACAACAATCAGAGGAGACAAACTCTGGTCCAGACCAACCAGTCCTGCCCTAATAAGAATCTACTTAGTTCAGGGGTCTAGAGCCACATGTGGCTCTTTTACTCCTCCATAGTGGCTCTCTGATTTAAGAAAAATAAAGTTTTTAATTTTAAAAAGTAACTCTAAAGTAAAAAATAAAAAAGCAGTGTAGTAAAAAGGTAAACTAACTCAAACTTTATTCAACTCATCCACAAACAGTTGAAGAACATTACGTTTCACAAGTCAAACTAAAACATTTTGACAGATTTTTGTGCACTGTGTACCACAGAGAAAATCAATTGAAGGTCAATGAGCTAGAAGCACTGGATTATAATGTGGATTTTTTTTTTTTTTTTTGTTTAATCAAAGATTTTAAGAGAAAATGGTGTAAAGGTCATTCAATTAGCTCCAATTGAATTTTGGTCGGTAAATTTTACAGATTTCTAGCTAAAATGCACCACAAACCGTAATATAAACTTTATCTAATCACTGCTGACATTACACCACAAACTATATTTGCTGCATTGAGATGATCCCACATGACACGGGGGGGTCTGTCTTTTTTTTGAAACGAAGTCTTGTTAACCTCTGTCAAATAAAATGATTTCATTGTAAAAACAATAAAATTACTATTTTTTCTTTACGTTCATGTTTTATTTATTCAAAAAAAAAAAAAAACAACAGTTTGTTCATATTTGTCCCAGCAGTAACAGTGAGAAAAATTTACCAATCTGTGTTTTATTTTCTACAGGGTGAACTTTGTGGTTCCCACTGGGTTGTGGTCAGTAAAAAAAAAAAAAAAAAAATAAGAAAGAAAGAAAATCGACCTGAATAGCTCCCTTAAGTGTTGAAACCTTCTCAAGTTTTAAAGCCTTCTCACTGATGGAGCTAAAACTAGAACTTTTTCAGGATTTTTCAGACTGGTACATCTTCAATGCCAACAGTTCTGTGGACTCAGGAAAGGACTTATCTTTGAACAAACTAAAAAGTTGACAATTGTAGCCTTCGCATGGTGATTCAGTCTGCTAAAGCCACCTAGAAGCTATATGACAAGTATTTCCAATTTCATAAAACTAACTGGTCACTAACATGTCCTCTTTACTAGAGTGTTTAAAGGTTAGAACATAAAACAAGAGCACTAAGGGAAAGGTTTCAATATTCAATTGATTATATGAATTGACTTATTTTGCTCTGTTAAGACCTCATTTCCATGACGACTGAAGGAGCGTGAGCCTTCAGCCATCCTGTTAAATCCTATATGTATTTAAGAGCTGGACTTTTTTCCAATTAAAAATGAATAAAAAGATTAATGTTCTATAAAACTCACTGCTACTAACCAGAGGATTAAATAGGATGTTTTTGTTGAGATGTTCATTTCTGCAGGAGGAAGGTTTTGTTTTTTCTTCTGATGCGACTAAATCTGCTCTAAAGACATTAGATGAGCTGTGAAATTAAAATGAAAAAGTAAAAAAAAAAAACAGCCTTGCTCAAAGCTCACGCATATGTAACTTTGGATGAGAATGACGCCCTGAAAACCCAGCAGAGAAATGCTGGTTTCTTCTTCCCTGACGATTTAGCCTTCCTGTTGGGATCCAATGGCGTTACATCAAGAGACGGCATCCAAACAAACATCCTTCAACAGAAATGATCCTTTATGTACTGTATTTAACCTAGCTTAATATTTTTTGTTGACATTGTCACAGAATCCTAAAACAATTAACCAAGATGTTTGAAATCTGTTCAGATTTTACCCTATCTGACATCATCTGCAATCACCTTTACGTTTCATTCTCTTTGAAACCTGAGGGTAAAATGAACAATAGGAACAAAGCATTATCTTTCAATTGTCTGAGGCGGTGTGGGCTGCTGGGCGCAGGGCTGCGTTTGCTAAATGAGCCAGAGCAACACTGCGGAGCCCACAAGGCTCCACAATCACTGATAGGACCAGGGGCTTTTTTTTTCTGCCTGCATACTCCCTCCACCACCTTGCCTCCTCCGGCCCCAACCTTCCCCTCCGTCAGGAATCTATATTTCATAAGCGAGCTGTGGAGCTCCAGTGCCCAATTATCAGCAGATAAGGCACAGGAAGCCCTGGAGCGCCGGCACGGCTATTTAGACAGGGAGGGGGGAAGGAGCTGGAGAAACGAAAGGCAGGCAGGCAGGCAGGCAGGGACCCAACCCCCAAGGGCACTTCGCCCTCGCTACGTTATTTTTTTTTTCTTCCTTCTCTTTTTTTTTTCTTTTTTTTCTTCTTCCTCACTGACAGCCAGCTCCTCCCCTCCTCCCTAACATTTGCGGCAGAGTTCAATTAGTGCCGCCGGCTGCTAGCACCCGTAGCCCTGCTTAGGCCGGGAACCGGAGCCTCTATCAGCACCCAGCAACACGCAAGGCTGAGTGCAACTAGCTAACTGACGTCAAGGCGAGTTGTGTGCTGGACTCACACAAACACACATTCAAGTGGCTCACTGCCTCTCAGCCATAAGCACAACAGAGTCCGTCGGAAAATTCCAACAAAAACAAACTTTTATCTTTGTTCGCCGCACTATCGTCCCATACTGTCGGTTTGTGCTGCTAATACCAAATTTTGCATATAAATATCAGCAAAGTGAACTGAAAACATATTTCTGACTAACGCTAAAGTAGTAATCTCCACCAAGAAGTTATTCCTGCACTTCTGCAGACGCTGCAGATTTGTGACTTGAACTGTCGTTTGTAAGTCAAGACTTTGCTCCTCCATTAGTGGCGAGGTAAAACTCAGTGTGCCTCTCACGTTTTCACATCCCAACAAAAAAACCAAACTCCAACTGCCAACGCTAAGCAAGGTCGGCCAGGGGTCAGACACAGCTCACGGATACGAGACGGATATCGATTCGCTGGGACAGGCCACGAACACACACGCACGTACGTACGCACACACACACACACTTTTGTTCCCCTCCTCCTTTTCTCTCACTCTGCAGACACAGGGCAGGCATCAGCCAATACATCAGCCAGGGGCAGGAAAGGCCGGGGTCAGAGGGGACAGAGTTTGTGTGTGCGCGAGTGCACGTGTCTATGCGATGGGACTAACTGCCTGCTGAAAGCTGCTCTTCCACACAGCTATGCGGAACCTTCAGGCTGTGTCGATTCCCCTCCAAGCAGCCAAGAAAACAGCTCTGCCCAAGCACTGAGAGAATTTGTCTTTCCGCCACTCACAGACTTGCATCTATGCACTTGAATGTTTGTTTTTATGCAACTCAGGGCTTGACATTTAGCTTTTGCAGTCAGCTGCCCTTTGGGCAAAGTGCCCGAGGGGTGTTACCTGCTCAAGAACCAAACTCACTGAGCTGAAAGGAAAAACAAAACTGACGACTTTTGCCTTTATAAAAGTCTTTGTTAATTAGATTTTCAATTAGTTTGTTGTTATTCTGGTCTTTATCTGTAAAACTTCAAACTACAAAAATCAAATTTGAAAAAAAGAATTATTTATAAACTCCAATAAGAATAACAACTGCTCTACATTTACAGCAGAAGCTAACAAATAGTTAACCCTCCCTCCCAAAAAAAAGAAAAAAAAACAGCTGATAATTGAAAATTATCTGTGCTTTACAGAAACCAGAAACAAACCAACACACTCCTCAGAAACTTGAGTCTGACTAAGCAGATTAAAACTTCTCAATATTGCTGTTTTGACTGTTATGAAAACATACGTTCTGTAATAGACCGGTCCGGTAAAACCCGTCTTCATCAGACAAATGCTCACACCGGGTCCCTTAAAAAAATGCAAAAAATTTTAACCCTGTAGGCAGATTTTCTATACCTAACCAAAAAAAAAAAAATGACCAAAGGGGTAAGACAAATGATTGTACCAAAAATTTCTTTTAAGTCTTTTACTTAAAGATTCATTTTTTTGCTGTGTAGGCTCCAGAAACCCCATGACCCCAATGGATGATTTCACAAATTACACAGAACAGTTTAAATCCATGTATGATTTGTCAACTGTTTTATACTTGTATATTTACTGTTTGATAATAGGTTTCTAATTAGGACTAATAGCTTTAGTTTATGTGAAGCTTGTTAGCTTCACATAAAAGATGCGGTCACTTCAAAGGCGTGGTCTATCCAACATTATACGTTTCAAATGTTTGACGATTCTACCAAGTCCACTGTCATGTGTTAGAGGTGTGGACTCTCACACTCACTCCTTCATGGTTAGAACGGTTGGTATAGAAACATTAACTCAGACTGATGTGGACCAATCACTGATTACTGATGTTGCCTGGCTCCAACATGGTGGAATCCGTATGGCAAAAAAAAAAAAAATTGTGAAAAATGGACTGGATTGACATAATTTAGTTGGAGCCACAAAAAAGGCCAATTTCTTTGGGTGACATCACACCCACTGGACAGTGTACTCTTATACAGTCAATGGCTGTACCCCGCCTTCTGCAGAAGGAGGCTGGGATAGGCTCCAGCAACCTCAGTGACCCTGCACTGGATTAAACAGCAATAGAAGATGGATGTGAATAAATATCCTACAGCATGTTTAATTTGTTCAGGCAAAAACCATAACTAAAAAACAATTTTCTTTCTATCACTGACATTAATACAGTTCCTTGATTTATCCATAAAAGCTTTTCGTAGCAAACTGCAAAATCTAAAATGTAAACACTGGATGCTGATCTTTATGTTTAGTCTAAGATTTAATTGAAAAGAAAATGTTCCGATTAACTTTAACAACGTTTGACGTATCGTTTTAAACTCCTGAATTGTTTCTTTGATTCTCATTTGGCAGCCAAATTTCATGGATATAAGAACATCATTTGAAGTATAAAAACTAATGATGTGGATAGGCAAGAGTCTGGCACTACCATACGTATTGTGATATGTGTCTCTCAATGCAATGCGAATCGCGATATATCTTAAGACTCTACCACAACAATTTTTTTTTCACAATTTATTTTGGTGAGGTTTAGAGCTGCTCAAAGAGGGTCAATGTGCTGTGCTGCCAACTAGTGGTTAGGGGTTTAGGTGGAAAACAAAGTAAGACTCTGAGGGATGCTCATTAATAAATAATTAAACATCTTCTTGCAAGAGTTTTAATATAAACACAAGCATTGCCACACAAGATCTCGCAATATATCGCCAAATCGATGTCTGGTATGCTAATTCACCATAGCTTTAATGAATGTCATCTGTCACTCAGTGATTGGTGTTTTGGTTTGATCAAGTTTGTCAAATTTGATATGTTCGTTGCTTAAACATGAACGTGGAAATGTTTTGTTTATTAGGGATGTTTTGACATGGAAGTAAATCCTATAAAACATTTGTCAGGGCATGATGGCCAGTTTGGTTTAATACATTCATGTTTCTTATGTTGAGCTTTAAAAGTTTTGAAGTAAGGAGACTCCCTTTTAATCTAGACTTAGAGATCATTTATATAATACAGTGAGCATCGCCCCCCAAAAAATAGATAAATAAATTACAATTTTCTTATGTCTCAGTTCTGGTAATAATTTTTGAGGACATTTTTTAAATTCCCTTTTAAAGTAAGATGACATTTTTGTAATAAGCCTGAATTTGATGAGAATGGAGAGAAACAACTCATCTCCAACAGGACAGACATCTTTCAGTAGAACTCAGACTCCGTAAAGGATTTGTCCTGACCTCACCTGCAAGATATCATTGGCTACGATAAAGTAATGCTGGTGACTTTGGTAGGACTATGTTTCCGTAGCCCGTAGTGAAAGGTGAAAGTCAGCTGGAATCATAACCTCAGTAGCGCATGAGTCATATATGCACATGTGACATGTATGATCGCCGTGCCTGAGTGAATAAGTGTGCGTCTCTGAGTATGTGCTCAAATGTGTGCGCACTGTATGTGTGAGAAAAAGTCAGAGGCAGTGAAGCGGATGAGGGCAGGCAATGCTCCCAGGCACAGAAAGGAGGCCAACTCCATCTCCTACGACGAGGACAGAGGCCAGCGCAAGAGACAGTGAAGACACAGAGTTTTCTCTGTGAAGGAGGCTGGGAACTGCCTTCATGGGAGTTTTTACTAAGCCTTATAATTACCTCCCGTACTTATCCGCACAGTTGTGAATACGGTTCTATGTTCTGAGCTCGAAGAGTTTCAGGACCATACAGGATGTTCAGAAAATGATCAGTACAGATAATTTCTTCATACCAATGTCATTTATCTTCAGCGAAGCGCTTCGACAGAGAGAGATAAGTAAACAGCCGAACCCAGAGATACAGAGATAACAGCAACACAGTGAGGGGAAGTCAACTTCCCCCGCTGACGCTCTTGTTCCACAGCGAGAATCCCCCGGTCGGTAGCCTCAGACATCTGGTTCCATTTAGCTCTCAGTGCTTTGACGCGTTTCCTGTGCTGCTGCCGCCGCTCCATGCAGCCACGACACAAGCCTCCCAAGGCCGTGACAGCCCAACTCTCTGGAGATGATATACTGTACCGAACAGTCACACCCAAAAACACAACCATTCATCCACTGCTAAGGCAAATTTGAAAAGACTGATGTGTCATTCTGATGCTTAGTCAAGTTGTGATGCTGTCATAGTTTCTGAAAAGGCTTTTTGATTTGTTTTCTAATAGAACAAACAGGTGGGGCTGATGGCACCAGAACGGAAGAAGCAATCTGTGTTTTAAACTTCTTGGTGATGACAAAATAATAAAATATAAACGTTTTTTATGAGCAAAATAAGTTGAATTTATCCAAATTATGTACTTAAAAAATTCCAAAAGATTATCTAGAAGCAGAAAAATCATATTCTCCTGAATGTGCTGCAAGTTACACTCAAATAGCGATAAAGTGCAGCAGTTTGAGGATGATAGATGGTAACAGGAATGCAGTGACACACAGGCTATATTTTGACTTGTCAGTTTTGGGAGCTAACAGTATGACATGTCGCGTCACTCGTTCTGTTTCAGCACCACTAAACCAAAACGCCTTTCACAGGTGATACCCTGTGTGTGTGGGGGGGGGGACTGGAAAAGGGTGACCCCAGGATGGAAAGCACGCGTATGAAGCATCAACAAATTAAAAATAAAACAAACGCCCACACAGCACCGCGACTTAGCAGAGGAACTTCAGACAACCAAGTTGGCAACACCGGGGATTACGGGTAGTGAAAGTGAGAATGAGGGGGCGAGAGGACAGGAAGAAGCAAAAGTGCAACGAAGGAGGTAAAGATGCAGGAAGGAGCTTCTTAAAGGCTTTCCTACGTAGGAGGGACTCCCCACCCCACGCTCAAGTTCTCTATAGCATTGATATAATTCTCTGAAATCACTGTGTGTCTGGAAATTTACTAAACTGATGTACAATTTTTAAACTTCAAAAGACAAGCGACTTCCCCAATATGAAAAATCCTGTAGATTAGGGCTGCCACAAATGATTATTTTAATACTCTACTAATCACAGATTATTTTTTGCGATGAGTCAACTAATAAGGTCACGTGAAAAACTGGAAGTAAAGCACACATCTAAAAATAAAGACTATGAAGATGATAGTTTATGAAACTAGAAAGTAGTCACTGAAAGTTTTTGCTGAAAATGGCAACATAATTGACTTTAATTGCTGAAGGGATTTACTGGAAATGCTACAGCCATTTGCAAACTTTTAATTTGCCAACAGACTGGAAATTTTGTTAAAGAACTATGAAAGAGCACTGAGGTTGACCCACATTTCTTAACATTTTATAGTAAAATTGCTTAAAAATCCCAAATACATGCCAATTTTGCAAAAATATTTAGTGTGTCACTTAAATATGAGCTAAACTCCAAATTATCCCCCAAAAACCTTAGTACATGCTAGCCCGTAGCTTAAAAACTAACTAAACACTAAAATATCCTAAAATTCCTCAGTGAACTAAATCACTCAAACATGTTAGCCTGTTGCTAATATAGAAGCTAAACTGAAAATTAGTCTATAAAAACCTCAGTAGTTAAATTAGCCAAAAACATTAGCAAGTTGCTAAAATATTAGCTAAACTCCATTGTAGCATAAAAAGACCAAGTAGATGCCAAATTAGCCTTAAAACTAGCACATTTGCTTAAATACAAGCTAAACTCCAAAATAGCCTAACAAAATAGAATAAAAGTAATGACTAATAGACTATTAAATTTGTTGTCGACTAATTTTAATAGTCGATTAGTTGTCACTTATTTGACTTATCGTGGCAACCCTACTGTAAATACACAACAAATGTATATAATTCCATAATGATGCAAAAATGACTTAGAATAAACAGATGGGTTTGAGCTGCTGATGTGTTTTTTTCAAAAACTGCAATTTAACTGAGCTCAGAGGGGCTGAGAGTGGGCAAAACGAGGACAAATGAAAGTTTAAGGAGACAGCATCGATCTGTGTGGAGGTCAGAGGTAGGCCGCCTCTATCAGAGAATCAACAAACAGCCTGCAGCACCCTTCTCAGAGAAGCCAATCACCTTCTGACCTGGTCCTACGTTACCATGGTAAAATGACCCTGAACCAGACATGCTCATCTCCTTTCTCACTAAAAGCGGCAGTGCAAACACACAAACACGGTGAATCAACACAATTTTTTTTTTTAATTAGTTGGTTTTTTTTTTTTTTTGTTTTTTTACACATTTTAACCAAAAAAAGAATTGGCATTTTGCAAATATTTAGTCAGTTCTAAGATGGATTTGTTCTTTGCAACATTTCATTTCATGAGGTGCTAGACTTGGCTGACCGTCATCTAGGAAAATGACTTGTTGAAAATGACTTGTTCCCATCCTATAATTCCCCTTTTCCTAAAAAAATCTCAGATTATTGTCTTTAGCAACTGTTTCCACATGACCCTCCCTGCTTCCTTCATCCAACTCTCCTCCTTATTCCCTTCCCTCTGAGGCAGGCAGGCGGTGGTGGTAACCAAGCCTCTGGCAGTGTGTTGCTTTCCTGCAGGAGCCCTCAGGTTCCAACCTGTCAATATCCCAGGCAGAGTCTTGGCTCTGCCGTGGCTCAGTTAACCTCATCACCCACTGCAGCTTCACAAAAGGCTCCTGTCCTTCTGCCAGTCCAAAGACAAACACATCACCCGTTCACTCCTCCTTTCCTCTTCTTAGAATTTACTCCACAAACACACACACTCGCACACACACTGCCATCACATCTGGAAAGGCCAACTCTCCGTAACAGAGCAGGATGGCAGCTGACAGCACTTGTCTCCTTGTTGATGTCTTAGTCCTTCTGGATGATGGTCTCTTGTAAGTTGTTGCAGCTAAATAAAGTTTTAGAAAAAAAGAATATTTCTTTATCTCCTCATCTTCACAATTTCTAGAACAAAATTTATATTCTAAGAAGACTGCCATGAAAACTGGAAGTTACTTTAGGTCGGATTTAATTCTAAAACAGAGCATGAAAAGATGTTAAATTGTAAGTGTAATAATCAGCAAAAACAACCACAATAAGATATTCCTTCATATATCTGATGGTAAAACAGCTGGTTCTGATCCCAAATCTGTCAAACTGTCAAAGATTTTACAACTCTGCACTCCAGAGGAAAGCTGAAGGAGTGCAGCAGCCAGTCGGTGGTTTGAGGATTTGAGGATACATCTTACAAACTTTCTGGTCATTTTGCTCCTGCAGAATTAAAGAGAACTAATCAAACCACACTCTGCTTTGTGTCAGAATTTAATACCAGGATACAGTTCTTGTAGCTCCTGTGATTGCGTCATCAAGTGAACCGTGCTGAGGCTCGTTTGAAGTACTGTGTTAAAAGAACAGTTCAGCGGAATCACAACTCAGATATATGTAGGTCGTCTGTGAGCAAAAAAAAAAAAAAGGGGGACAAACTTTTATGGGAAATATAGGTGGCCCGCAGAAAGTTTTTTGACCGCTCAGTGAGCCCTAAGACCAAAAATGTTCATGCACATTTTTTTTGTATAGGCATGCTGCGGGTGACGGGTTGTCATACGATGTCACAGGTACATTGTTTAGATTTAAACTTTTTTTCTAACCCACCCAAACTCTGTGCACTTCACAAGGGGCCTGTTAGTGCTGTTCTAGTGATAAGTGCACTCCTGTGGTGTGGTCTGGCTGTTAGACATTAGAAAATTAGACAGTCGAGTGTGTGGGCATAACGTGCACACTCCATGCGTGTGCTGTTCATGTGCGGTCAGTAAGGGGCCACTATGAACACCTCACTAATGACTAAAGTGTGGCATAAAAACACCTGTAGAGGCGACTTTCCTGTTGAGGCCTCTTATAGAGCCAGTGGGTTCAGTCTGTGTGTGTGATGCAATGCTGCCTAATAAATAGTCCATTCTGTTGTTTTGCGCATTTGTAAATCCATACAAGGACTTCAATTCATTTTGTGCTTTAGTTTTAAACTATAGGAACCCATAGTGACATGACTGTAACAGAAAAATGTCTGAAATGTTTCTGTGGTCTACTTGGTTTGTGGTATTTTCCACATCATTTTATTTTTAAAGGAAATATGGGTCTAGGTCTTCATGGGTTAACTTAAACAAACGATTGTGTGGCAGCTGTTTCACAAATCTTCAGCTCTTGAAGAGTTCTACCAGACACATTTATCCCACCCATTTTTGTCAACATTAAGCTTCACTTACGCCACATCAGGGTAAGATAGCAAGCTGGGAAACCGTCTTCAGATTAGCCCAAGACAAACAATGAGTTATATGACCACAAAGTTGGTCCAATCATGCCTGTTATTCTAATCAGAGGAATGCTTAAATATTAAAGCAGCGCTCATCCATTTCCAGCTAATGCTGCACGTTAAAAGCAGTCATCTATACACATTTGCAAACATGAGTTTATAAAGCTACAAAGGCCAAAAAAAAATCTTGGATTTAAAAAAAAAAAAAACAGCAAAGTTGGGAAATTTCCAAATTTCATACAAAATCCCGACAAATATTTCTGAAGCTCTTTGGTTTCTAAAACTGAATGACCCATATTTGCTAATGAAAAGTCATATTTACAGTAAAACACGGTGCACGTGCAAAAGATCGGGCCCCTGCCAAAGCTTCGGAACAGAGAGCGCTATCAGATTTGAAGTACAGTGAGATAACAGAGAAAAGGCTGGATAATTGCACTCTGAGCTACATAACTCTTTGAAAAAGATCTCACTAAATTACACACTTTCTGATCTGGACAAGCGGGAAAAGTTGCATTTGTTTAGAGTTTGTTTTCCTGTGATTTTGATTGCATGAGGGGTTTGGTCCTGAGGAGTTTATCCCCCAAAAATGACTCCTAGTGATGCTTTGTCATTTCATATATAGGCTTTATCCCATGTGTGTTAACAAGCATGTCACCAGTCCAAATCTCAAAACACACAGATGCACAAACACACGCACGCACACGCGAACACACACGCTTCTCCGTGCTTGACTGCCGGCTCCATGGCTGTCTGCTGGGATCTCAGGTTACAGTCCACCAGACTTTATGGAAGCTTCTCTCCCACACCCATCTCCTCCTCTGCACGGCTCCGGAGGAGGTATCAAGTTGCCGGTTCAGCGCCGGACAGACTTGGCGCTGGCGGCAGCTTGTGATCTAGGCTGTGTGTTTGTGTTTTATCTCGGAGCCTCTCTATCAGCACACAGAGCTGACGTCTGCACAGGTATGTAGGTGTGATTTGCTGTATAGATCATACACGTACAAAGTCTGGCTCTTCTTCTGCACACCTGTTTTTCTAAAACCTCAATAGTATTAAGACAAAATAATTATTTTTCTTTTGATCCTCACATGTTGACTAAGAAAGCCAAACAAAAAATGATAAAGAGAAAAATCTCTTACACTTAAATGATAAAAATTGTTTTGTCCGTCTCATTTGTGAACTTGATTTCAGACACTAGCCTTTACTCGAACCGTCTTAGGTTTGGGTGACCTTTGAATTACTCATGCATGAAGCCCCTGGTCATTTTCACTCTCCAACTGCCGTTCTGCAGCTTGTTGGTGCTCATGTAACCAACTTGTTAGAACTTTAGGAAACGAAAAAAAATACTCAGTTTGCTAGTAAAATGACTTTACTTTCCGTTAATATTTGCACGTTTTTACCACTGTCCTTTGCATCTACATGAGGATGTTTCCATATGTCTTTTTTTATTCTGGTCCTAACTGTGACAAAGACTACAGTTACAGTAAATGTTCTCTGATGTCATGTCCATAAAATAACGCTTGAGCTACATTCACAGCACCCTTGGTAACACACATTCAATTGGTCACTTCCAATGCAAAAACTTAATGTGAACGCACATTCAGAACTCTTAGGCCCAATCCAAATTCTTCCCTTGTCCCTTTCCCCTTCATTTATCCCTCCAAAGGGAGAGTTATAAAAATTAGTGTCTCATAGTCTGGACTTCACTTTCGTTCAATGACATCACCAATAATCGCCGGTCCGCTAGCGTTTTTTCAGTGTTGGCGTGTTGCTTTCTACATGAAACATTTTACTACAATCAAGGAAATTTCGGTTTTAAGACAATCCTGTTCCCTTATCATAAGAGAGTATGTATACGAGAGTGCGCCTCCCGGACTCCATGATCCCCTTCAGAAAATCTCACGTTACATCCTGAAGCTGCGGAGAGGCAGCACCTGCAGGTCAACATGGAGTACAGCCTCCATAGGCAAAGACCTCACGTTGGTTCTACCACTAGAAATGATTGCAAACCAGGCATGGAGCGGCACTCATGAATTATGCATGGAGACATCTGCCACCTCTGAATTATAGATCTGTGAAGGCCTAGCATATGGGAACAGCCCAGCAAGAGCTAATGGCTGACTCCCTGCAACAAAATATGGGTTGGAAACACGGTTAGGCATTAAACCTTCCAGTCACGTGAAAGTGAGGTGGACCGTTAATGAGATTGTTTTCTCGTCTGCCTTTATTGCATACTTGTTCATACTCGGCTCCACCAGACACAAAAACTGGCCTCCAATCTGTTTTTGTGTTGGAGAAAACTTGTATTTTGCGACTATGAGATCTACAAAAAGAGTTAGTCTAATGCTTCAAGATGTTTTTGCCCTGAAGATTGTGTACAAAAAAAAATGAAACGATCACCCAGCCTGTCTTTGAGTCTCTTAAGCTGGCTTCCTCCGGCTGAAGCTCAGGCTGCTTCCATATTGTATATTCTGATTACAGGGCCCGTTCTTTAAAGAAGCTGAGAGGGAGCAGAGGATTGAAGGAAAGGGGCTGTATTTTCTGCCGGCCCAGTCGAGCAGGAGGCCTAGTCTACCCGGGACCACCACAATCTCCTCCTTTCTCTCCAGGATTATCCTCTTATCAGCAGCGCAAAAGCCCGGCTGAGAAGCGCCAGTAATTAGCCTATCTTTAATTAACGAGCACGCTGTTTCAGAACCACCCACAGTCCGTGCAGGCTCCCACTTGGAAGGCAATCAGTGCGGCATAAAGATGAGCAGGCTTAATCTTGTTTTTGTCTGGGTTAGAGAGTGAGTGTGTAGAAAAGGGCAAAGTTCATCTTTTTCAAGTTGTTGGGGAGTTGCGCCGTGCAGAACGTCCCTCATGCATGCACGCTTGCAAACAAGCTGTTCTACCCCACAGGTTTCAAAGGGAATCCTGCCACCCACCACTATTCCACTTTGTGTCATAAACTAGTTTGTGGGTTTGAGTCTGTAGGTTGTGGGTGCACAATTTAACAACAAAAAAGTTATGCTTGCTTTTGCTATCATAAACTAACTTGTTTTTTAAGCCTTTTTTAAGCCTTTTTTTTTTCCAAGACATATGTGATGGAGGCTCACATCTTTTGGTACCGCGCCATGTCACTTAAGAGAGCACAGTGCTTTGAGTATAGACATTTTTTGATGGTGACAAACTCAGACACAGAAAATGAGGACCGTGTTTTTCAGGGTATAAGTTGCATTTAGTGCCTAATTTGGCCAGGTTTGCAACTCATCTGATTTTTCAAAATAAACATTTGCTCACATTTGTGCCATTTTCTCTCAAACAACCACTAGAGGGCACTGTAGGTGTGTTCATTATTATTTGGCACTGACAGCAACACAGAAGAAGAGCTGTCCATGAAAAAACATGGAGGAAAATCTGATGGTTTTCCTTCTGAGCTTTAATATTTTCCTTATTTACGTCGAGAAATTATTATTTTTTATCTTTTTTTATCTATTTTTTATCTTTTCCCCTCCTCGGACTAATGCAGTACAGCAAGGCCCAGTCCGAATTCTTCCCTTCCCCTCCATTTGAAGGGGAATTTTCACTGCAAGTGTGTCCAGAATGAATGAATGAATGAATGAATGAATGCGTGTGTGTGTGTGTGTGTGTGTATATATATATATATATTTTATTTTATATATGTATATATATATATATATATATATAAAATAAAATATATTATATTATATTTTTTTAATCCGACCCTCCAAGCAGAAGAATATAAAGTCCTCTGTCATGAAAGTAAACCACGTCGCGCTGAGAAGCGGGAAGGGGATGTCGCTGTGATGTCATCCTTGTGCGACTTTGTAGTTTTTAGAGAACTAACAACGGCACACTTGTTTTGTAGGGGATGTTTCCCAACAAGTGTTTGTTATCATAAATTAATGAGGTACACAGTGGGCTGATCACATATAAACTGTGGAATGATGTTAGCATTTATTATAAGCAGTTTGTGGATTGCCATGAAAAGGCTTTAGTACTATTTTTATGTGTTAAATTTGTGATTTCTGGACTGGAAGTATTTTTTTTTGTTTTGTTTTTCTTAATTGTTCGAGATTGGAAAAAACAAATACCCTTGTGTGTATAAAAATACAGGTTGGGAGACTGTTGTATTAGGAAATCTTGATTAAGCCATTGCTTTATATTTGAACTTTTACTTTGCCACATCGTCATGAATTTAATTGAAAATATCTCACAATGAGGCTTTTTACAGCAATTTAAGGTTAACAATAATTACAATTAAAGTAGATTAATTACTGGATGGTTAATTAATCGCATAAAAATGAAAAAGATAGTTGCGTAAATGACAAACAACCAGCGATGACATCATCAGGTGTTAGTAACGTCTAAAATTAAAGTGACTATTTTTTCCACATTTTTCAGCTTGAAGGGATGAATGTTGGAATAGGGAGAAACCGTAGAGGTAGGGAAGCAACTCGGATTCAGCTAATGCTTCTGTGTAGCGATGAAGCTAATAACTCCTAGTGGTAGTTCAAAAACATCACACTTTTTTTCCGAAAGCGCGACTTATACTCCAGTGCGACATATGATTTTAATCTTCATTTTTTTCTTCTTCTTTTTTTTTTTTGCTACGACTCAAACTCCAGTGTGACTTATATATAATCTTTTCTTCTTTATAATTATTTTTTTTCCTGTTGATTTTGTTCCTGTGACTTATACTCCAGTGCGACTTACAGTCAGAAAAATATGGTAAAAAACTAAAGCGTCCAAAATTGAACTATAATAAAAGGAAATGGGGACACGGAGATGTTTAGAGGGCCCGAGCCTGGCCCGGTCCTGGCACTGCCAACTGGGAGATTCGATGGCGGCCTCAGCATGCATACATTAGCGGTGCTTAGGCGCACTAATTGCTTCTCACTTAGACAAATCTCCTGCAAATCACGGCTGTGCCGCCAGCACTGCCCAGGCCCCCCGGGAGGCAGAGACGGCAGGCAGGCGGACGAAGCGAGAGGCAGGAGGTGGAGGAGGAGGATAGACGGAGAGGGGGGGGGCGGCGGCAAGTGGAGCGTGGGTACCAGAGGCGCCTTGGAGCAGGATGGAGGAGGGGGGGAGGGCTCCCATGAGGACATATGGACAGAAATGAGGCGGGGGGAAGAAGGAAGCTCCAGCACTTCTCCGGCTCATCCATAGTTCTCCTGCAACCCCCCCCCCCCCCTCCCCCCATTCATTCCCAACCTCTCACACCCCTTTTGCTCAGAAGCCCCACTGCTGGTCTGCCCTCCCCCCTTCCTCCACCCCCGCCTGTCTTTGACATGCTCTCAGATCTCTGCTCGGCCCCTTCGCCGGCCCCACCTCCCTCTCTGTGGCTCCCACCGCCTTCCTCTCCATCCCTCCACAGAAAAGTGGAGGAAAGATGAAACTCTGCAAAGAGGGGAGAAGAAGAAAAAAAAAAAATCAATAACACAGATGGATAGCTGGATAACAGGGTCCGGCATGCTTCGGCGGTGAGGCAATCCAGAGGGTGCCCACACAACTTCCAGAGAGGCGCGGAGAGACGAGCAAAAACAAGACGCTGCAAGAAGGCGTGATCAGCCTCAGGAAGTCAACACCACCCGCAACACGCAAGCACACACTTGTTCTCACAACACACCACGATGGACGAACTGATGCATAGACTACGCCAGCACAGAGACAGCTACCTGCCAGTGAGGCAAAATTAAACAAAAACAAAGGCATTTCTTAAAAAAAAAAAACTCCACTGAAAAGCTCTAAACCTTTGCTTAGCATTGCTAATTGGGGATATGAAAAAAAACTTATACAGCCTGAGGTAAAAAAAAAAAAAACAAGAAAAAAATCACTATATTTAACAATTAAACAGATGGGAAGCAAAAGGATCAATAGTCTTTGAGATTTTGGGAAGCTGAGGGCAACGCTTCTCTTATTAGCACCGCAGACGTCCATCAATAACCTGCAGAAACATCTGGATAGAAACACACTCCTCTGCACCAACTCAGAAGTTTCACTATTCCTGCGACGGTTTCCATCCAAACTGATGGATGAACCTTTGTGGAAGAATGAAGATCTTTAGTAAAAAAAAGCTGAGGTGAATCCCATCTAACAACATAATTAGCCTTTGAAAAGAAAGCATCATTTTTAGGTATTTTGTAACTCAAAGATGACTAAATTACAGCTTTACACTTTCCAGCAATTGAGGTTCAGTTGATTAACTTCATCCACACAGACCTCTGAGGTATGGATGAGTCACATTTGGACAAAAAGTTCTCTGTTTTCCTTAAACAACTCTTTTCCTGTAGACCACGGTGGTCCCAGGTGATGCCATCACTTTTGGACATTCTTTTAGAGTTGATTTTATTTGTAAAATCAGGAATAAACTTAAGTGAGATGTGATAAACCAAGATTTTATACTTTTTTTCAAAGCTTTATGCTCAAAAGGTTTGTGTTTCTGTGTGCTCATATCATCAGAATGACTATAAATCTGTTTTTTCTCTGTATATCCATAAACACATTTACACTGAACATCAACTTAAAGTCATTGGTCTTAGTGAAGTTATCTGTGTGTGAACAGTGTGCTGTGAGTAACCTATGGCTTCTTTTTTTTTTTTTTTTTTTTTTTTTTTTAGCAGTAATTTGTGGTTTATTTCACACATTAAAAATGTTCTAGACCTGCCTTCCTTCATCTGTGAAATATTTAAAAAAAATTAAGAGCATCCTATCCCAGGGTGACACTGGAAAAAGAAAATTCATATCCTCCAGGCTGAGCTGCTGCCATAATAATTTAGCTAAATGCTTAAATAATTCACTGAAATTATTTTAACTGACCCAAAGAGCTGCAGCCGGAGGACTGACGCCTTGTGCAGCTGTGCAGTCTTACACCATTCGTCTTGTGTTTTCCTATTGAAAAACGGAATTCAGAGTTCACATTTTTTACATATAAAGCCTTAATTAGCCAGCTTTTACCAAACTGAAATACTTCATTAATCCAAACCTCCATAAAGACTGCTTTTAACCTCACAGCCGTTTATTTATGGTTCCTTCTATATTCAAAATGGGAAAAAAGCTCTTTTTTTCTTTACTTTTTAGCAAACAAATCACATCAAATTAAGTCAAGAATATTTGTTTTTTTAGTCTACTTTTTTCATTTTGCTGTTTTAAGAAAAGCAACTTCTATAGATCTGTTTTTTTTTTGGTTTTGCTCTCTATAAACAATTGAGATTTGAATAGTGTTGTGCTTTTTTACATGACTATTTATCACACATAAACAATTTATAGCGAATTTTGAGTGAAAGAGTTTTGCATAATCAGCATGTTACCCAGCGGATGCTTTTGAGTTTTGTTTATTAGATTTTGACTTTCACATTTTAAACTGTATTCAAACACAAACATTGAAAAAATAAATATAACAAGTGTTACGACTACTATGTCAAATTAAAAAAAAAAAAAATCAAATTGTAAATGTGCCAAGAAAAATGAAAGCAGCTTTGGTTCCATCTAAATGGACTGATTTTAGAACTGTAAATGGAAGGGGGTTTCCAGAGTTTGAAGTATTTGCTGTGGGCTCAGCTTGGTGTCAGTCTGAGGACTCACCTCAAACATGTTCATGAATCCTCTCTTTGAAAAGTCACAGACATCCCCGATGTCACAAATGCATTTTGGACCAAACAGTCCATAGGAAGTACAAGAAATGAGACAACTTCATGAATGGCTGGAAGCCAATGAGACGAAACTGTGACTGACTGGAGACAAAAGGGAGAATCCAACATTCTGGATGCACAAATGTTGCACGAGGCTCACAGGAGTCACAAGGGAAATGTTCATTAGCCTTAGACAATCTGTGGCTCATATTTTTCTGGATGTCTCCAAAATAAATAAGTGAAACTCCAAATGAAAACTGTCACTAATTAGCTTTCTATCGAACTTTGATGTGTCTCCATCTTTCTAGCTGTTGGAGTCCAAACTAAGGTGCTCCTACAGTGCAAATCACATAATCAAATCACTCAGCACAAAAACAATAAAGATTGTGACAAAAATTTAAAGAAGTTATTGAAATAAAAATGAAACATTTTTGGAAACTAAAATAATTTACGGAAATCAAAATAAAATGTTAAAAAATAAGAAACTATAAAGGTTGGGTACTTTGGGGGATTGCAGACTGGATGATGACATTTGATTTTTGACAGTTTAATTTTGTCAGATGGGCTTAAATGTCCAAATATCAATAACAGTTTAACGATTATTACTGAGCAAATCCAGTATAGCTTCATGCCAAATAACTTTCAGTTGAAATGAGTGACAAACGTCATCATCTAATCAGCAATGTCCCTTTGCTGGTTTCTTCTCTTGTTTAGTAAAAAAAAAATCATTTTGATTTCTGCAAATTACTTTAGTTTTTTTTTTTTTACTTTTCAGATTTTACAGAAACGGAAAACTCTGGGACATTGCTGATTGGAGGATATTTGTCCATCATTACAACCAAAAGTCAACCCAAACACTTTTGCTCTAAAAAGTTACACCATCACTTTTGCAAGGTAGTTTTTACCCAATATAATATGACCAATTAAAAGTATTTGTTGTGAAAAATTGATCAAAATATGACAACACAAGATAAATTAGAGTAGTTCTCTTTCATTTTCAACTGTGGTACACGTTATAAAATAGAAAATAAAAACATTCTAAAAACATGCTTGAAAATTACTGGAAAATTAGAAATTTAAGAACAAAAAAAGACAGCTTTGATCTGGCAATTCCTGGAACATATGAGACTTTACTCAGGAACCCATGACATTCAGAAAAATGCAACATATTAATAATCATGTGAATACTTTTGCTCAGGTGAAAATGACCGGGTTTAGTGATACCAGACGTCGTCATCCAGTTCGTGATGACTCAGAGTATCCATCTTTTCCGGTTTCTTCTCATTGCTTAGATTAACTTTTATTTTGATTTCTGGAAATTACTTTGTTTTACAAAATGTTTTGTTTATATTATGCCTCATTTTTTAATTTTGATTTGATTTCTGATTTTTTTTTACCCAATTATCATCGGGATCATAAATAGTGTTTTTATGTTGAGTGATTTGCACTTTAGGGCCACAGCATCAGACACAATAATTATTCACAAGCCATTAAGACAAATTTAATTTACTTGTTTTAGTTAAAAAAAAAATAAAAAAAATCAAATTCAATTCATTTTTCCACTTCAGAAACGGCTCAAAAACTCTTGACCCTCATCAGGATCCATGTTTTCTTCTTTGGTTTCCTTCAGTCCAGCTTGATGAAGATAACATTGTAAAGGTGCTTCTTTTTAGTAAAACCTGACTGATATTTGACGGAGTTCCGACAATATTAATAACAAAGTTGTTCCTTAATGTGAGAAGATGATGAATTGAGTCGTTTTGCAGAGCGCTGAAGATGCTGGCCACACCTCCCAAAGACTCATAATTACATAGAATAGTCGGAGATTTTGCAATCTGGATTCATTTGGAAATAACTCCAAGAAAAATGTCTATTCTGTGGAAATCGACAAACCTCTGAGCTCTTGAGACTCGTACAACGCCACAAGTGTTGGTCAATCCAGTGAAATCTTTCAAATAAACCAGTTTTTGAGAGTTGGCAGAAAGAGACTACCAGCTGTAGTCCATCATGAACTCTGACGGGAAGTGGCCTTGGCCGGTTTTGAGACATTCTGCATCAAGTATGGATATTTTAAAGCCTGTGGAAAAAAAAAAAGTGTACTTCTCAGAAAGGTCTTGCTGCAATGCCTTAATTTATCTCATAAATCAAATTTTCTGTTTCAAAAAAGAGGCCAAATTAAATAACTTTAAGCGGAAATTTACAATAAAACCATTTCTTGAATGAAAATGTGTAAAAAGCTCCCCTTAGTGATATAAATGGGTTGTGTTTTGAGCTTGTATTTGGATTTGATATTTTGTGGATCTCCATTAACTTCAAACTAATCCAGCAAGTGTTGAGTTTGATGCTTTTAGCAACAGCAGATGAGGTGAAAGGTCAGAGACTTTTTTTGTAATTAGTGTCGGTGCGGACTGCAATCGCCAACTCACACATAAGCATGGAAACGTGCACACAAACAAATGCACAAATTCCATCCCGCTCTCCTCCTACGAACCAATCTTGCTGGAAATCACTATAATCTTCTCTTGGGGATTTGGGTGGTGATATTTTCTGCTTTAAAAAGCCATGCCACCATGAGGTGGTCATTGAAATTCCTCGCACGGAGGCCATCCAGATCAACATGTTATTTTGCTGTTTTTGAGGCACATTGTTGTGCAAATTTGACTATATGTTTGTATGAAACAATTACAACCACAGCAACATTAAAATAAAAGTTAACATTTAAAGTTAACATTTAAATAAAAAGATTTTTGGGCTTTAAAAATGGAGGTGATGAAGTCAAATACTAATTGAATTAACATCTGAGATTTAGTTGAGTTTCCTCATTTGAATTTTTTCCACAGTAAAAACAAAAACTACAGCATACAAGCGGCCACTTTTCCCTGAAGTTGACATGATTTTCCTCTGTAGTCAGTGATGAGGAGCAGAGACGAGGAAGGTGCTGAGATCAAAAGTTCATACAGTAAAACTTCTGCTTGGGACACCTGAAATGTCAAAACACTTCTGCCTGTTCAGAGCTGAAACTCCTCCTCAATGTTTGTCTGGGAAAAGTGAAGCACTACCGCCACCTGCTGGCTGAAACCCTCCACAGACCACAACTGAACACGTGAGCACAGCGCCATCTTCTGGTGAGAAGCACACATGTCAACCTAGAATTTTGAGAGAGGAAGTTTTTTCTAAGGCAGGGGCAGGGACACGTTTGATTAAGAACTATATCAATAGCAATGTATGCATGATGCTACAAAATAACCTAGCATAACATCAACACACATTTCCACAAAATAAGTTTGTAACTGATTTTAAAAATTTATTCAGGCCAAGAATATTTATAAAATCCCCCAAATCTTAGTGCTCCACACAACATTTCAACATTTGAAAATAGAAACAATAGCATTTCCATCCATCTTCAGAACCCACCTTTTGATGTCACGGGTTGCTGGAGCCTATCCCAGCTACTGTTAGATAAGGGCTGAACTAATCATCAGTCTGTTACAGAGTCACATGCACACCTATAGTCAATTTAGAGATGCAAATTAACCTATGGAGCATGTTTTAGTAATAATAGACTATTAAAGTATTTCAATAAATCAATGAATTGGGCTGCGCGGTGGAGCAGTGGTTCTCATCTCACAGCGAGGAGGCCCTCGTTTAAATCCTGACTGGGACTTTTCTGTGTGGAGTTTGCATGAATTTCCCCATGCAAGTGTGAGTTTTTTCTGGGCACAGTCCAAAAACATGCTTTATAGGTTCATTGATATCAATGCAAATTAATTCAATTCAATTTATATAGCCCAATATCACAAAGAAAATTTGCCTCATTGGGCTTTATGCAGATAATTTTATATTACATCATTCAGTCATTTGTTTTTTTTTTTTTAAAAACAGTGAAAAAAAATATTTTTTTACAATAATCAATTTCTAAACCAACAAGGAAAAATTAATGTATCATTTTGTGCTTTTTTTTTTTATTTCTAAACTGTAAAACGGAGTAAAAGGATCACGAGTGACTGCTAACTCTAAATTGAAAAGTGAAACATTAAAACCTGTCATTTTTCAGGGCATGTTCCACTTTCAACATGTGCAGGGAACTGATGGAGGTCAATATTTATCACCAAATTCTGTGATGATCATGGAAAGCTCACTTGAATCAGTTTCACACCTGATCACGAACCATTTCAACATTGTTCACGTTCAGAGGCAGAGAGAGCATCCCAAAATGATAACAAGAATAAAAGTAGTACCATTTTATAAAATACTGCCACCTGTCAGTTCGTTGTTGTTTTACCAAATGCAAACAGGATTGTCACTTCTGAGATTTCAGCATCTAACTACAAGCCTAAAAAGTTTGTCGCACTGCACAGAGGTTTTGCTAAACAAAGTGATACAAAAAGTCAAACAAAAAAGTAACCACACAGTTCCAGGCCAATGTCAGTGTGAGAGAATCATGATACCATTACAAGTAAACTTCAAAAAGAAAAAAAGAAATTAAACAAAAAAAAAAAAAACAACAACCGAGGAGTACAAATTTTACTGAAAGTTACTTAAATAAAAGTAACAAGAGTAAATGTAACTTGATGAAACATACCTCATTTAAAAAAAAAAGAGTGTATGTGTAGAATTTGTTTACTGTGTAGATTAGAATATTAAGAAAAAAATATATTATTTTAAAAAATATATTTTCATTCATCATTTTATATTGTTATTTAACAGCTAGTAATTTATTTGATACAATCTGAGAAACTTTTACAAAACTTGGAATTTTATTAATGAAACCAAAAACTTTTTTCTGCATTTATGGAGTAACAGGAAGTCAGTCAAAGCATGAAAATGGACAGATCTTAAATTCACATCTTTAAATAAACAGAACTCTGTTTGACAACATCTGAAAAACAACAACTGAAATTTTACACAGACTAAAATGCAATAAATTAAAGATATTCTAGAAATTTGCTTGTCGGGGATTTATACTTAATGGGTTTTGAAGAGCATAAATTTGGCTGAACATGCAGACTAATAAAATTCAGATTAAATGAAAAAATCAAAGAAGTTATAATGGAAATAACTGTTTTAAAATGATAGTGCCAAAACTAAGGCTGGTGCAAATTCTTTAAACAAAAAACGATAGAGTAGTTTTTTTTTTTTGTTTTTTTTTTTTTACAAAAATTGAATTATACACAACATAGTTAAAATTTTGACTGATTTTTTTTTTTTTAATCTTTGAACCCTGGAGTTAGCTTAAATAATAAAAATTACAAAATAATTCACTAAAGGTCAAGATATGCATATTAACTTTTTTACTTCTCTTCTAGATTTTTTTTTATGTTTTAACAAACATGTTTTGGGGGGCAATTTTTCATTTAAAGCTTTGTAACTTATCTTTATAAAAGTACACGTTCTTGTCTAGTTTTAAAAGACATTAGGTCTCCCTATTCAACAGTTTTTATATCAAACAAAAATAAGAGGCCGTCAGCACAAACCTGCTGTCGCCTCATTAACTCTTCAAAACATGTTTAAAACATATTCATCACACTTATCATTGGACATGACATGATTCTCCCTGTATTTTTAACTTTTGTGGCCATAAATACTGCAATAAAAATGCAAATATAAAAATGTGAATGGAGATTTTATGTTTTACAAGAGGACGAAACTGTCAATAGCAAGCATAACATCGTACTGTAATCATCTGCAGGCATTAATCAATTAATGTAAGGAGAGTTCATGGAATCAAATTTCTAGGTGTTACAGTCGAGAACAGGAATTGCTTGAAACCTAACAATAAATGTTTACAGTAATGTATGGTCTAAACAAAACTCAGTTTGGATCAGAGGGGGATCTTTGTATGCTGCTCAGTGATTAAGCCTTTCCTGGAGAATTGTCTAGAAAGTTGGTAAAGAACTTACAGAAGGTTCTATGAACTTATAAATTATGATCACACATAAAATTATAATGTACTGTGTATACTGTTAACAAAATATGGCATAAATAAAACCAATAAAAATAATAAATAGGAAAAAGTTTAAGTCTATGCTGATCAGTGTTAAAAAGGAACAGATATAATTAAATAAAAAATAATACTTTACAAACAGATGCGGGCGAATCAAATCATTTTACATGTGTGCATTGTAATCCTTTATACGCTTACATTTTAACCTTTTTTAAAATGCAAAATTAATTTTAATTAATCTCTCAATTGGTTCTATCATTTTACACAGAGAATTGAAACTCATTTCACCTTAACATGAGTTTGAGCCTTAACCTGTTCAAAGTAATAAAGGCCTTTATTAACATAAACAATTTCCTTTCATTTTAAAGTATTAGTCAAACAAAATAAATAATTTGTTGATTCACAATACCCAACTCTGTTAACTATTCTATTTAGTAATTAATAAAATCACATTTATCTATGTATACTACAGAAACTGTACTTTTTTTATCGTTTTCTCGTGAGAACAAGATATCATGACAAAATGATCTAAAAAAAAATAAAAAGTAGGGCAGGCCGCTTTCGGCTCTGTTGTGTAAAACTTGAAAAGAAAAAAAAAAAAAAAAACTTACCAGCTGGACTTCAGGAACTGTTTGATGAGGAAGAAGGACAAAGCTACTTAAGCCAAAATAATATAATAATAATAATAATAATAATAAAATAAAAATAATAAAAATATTATCTAATTTTAAAAGGGGGGGTGTTTATTAATGGGAGTTAAATTATGAAACAAACTTGGACCAAAAATAAAAACAAAATTTCAGAATTAAAAAAGTTTAAACATTAAAACAGAAGAGTTTACCAATGCTTTAAGGTTGACTTCTGGTAGGGTTTGTGTTGAAAATAGAGATCAGGGGTAAAAACTAGATTATTTCCACCTGAGAGGATTGTACTCTCTTCTTCTTCAGTTGCTTTTATTGGCCGTTGGCAAACAACTGAAAAGGTTTATAACTGCCTTGGCTCCGCCTACTGGAATGGAGTGTGGACCAGGATGGTTATTTTCCCCAATCTATCTTCCCAACCAATGAAAGCATACACAAACATAAATTCCATTAATTATTCTTATGCCTCGGAGAAATTTAATCCAATATTCACAACTTTTCTTATCTGCTAAAATTGTATCAAACTCCCATTTTCCTCCCAAATTTTCAAGTTGTTTTTTTGAAGATGTCCCTCTGTGAACTATCCCATCTACATTCCAACACCACATGTTCTGTTCTTCCATCCTGATTGCAAAATCCTCATTTCCAATCCTCATGTTTGCCAGTACTATAAAGGATTGTACTCTTTGGTTTGTTAGTTTTATTTTTTGGTTCTTGTCATGTTCTGGTTTTCAGCCCCCTCCCCCTCCCACCCTGTCAGGTACACCTGGTTCAGGTTAATAATCATCACAGCTGTCTTCATTTCCTTCAATTATCCTCAGTGTGTTTAAATGTCTGCAGTTCTTCATTTTTGGCTTATCTGTTTTATTATCATTGGAAGTTTTTTCTTCCTTCTCCTTTCTAAGTTCCTTAGTTTGTGTTTTGTCAACCTTAGATTCATTTATGAAATTCTTAGGTTTACTGATTTTAAATGTTTAGGTTCCCCCCACCTACTCTGATCTCCTGCAAATTGGGTCCTACATAGACACTAATTTCTTTCAGACATGTGAAGAGTTGAGATATTTATGAAGTTTTTTTTTTATTTATTTATTTTTTATTTTTGGGTAGAATAAACTTCTTATTCTGTCTGAAGTTGTCCATGATTATGCACTTTTGTCTTATTTTGCTCATTCCTGCATATATAATCCTTTTCATATATTTTCTTGTTGTAATCCATAGTTTCTTACTAGAAAAGAGACATTAAATAAATCTAAATTTTATTGATCTTAAACACATTAATAGAGAAAATATGTATCATAAGAGCTTTTTTTTTTCAAACACTGGTTTACACTAAGTCTAAACATTCACAACATTATTAAATGCCTTTATAAAAAATACTTATAGGTTATACGTGTATGAAAGTACATTATTTTAAAGTAATATTGTTGAATTTGCAATAAAATTTTTTTAAATATATTTCATTAAATTTTAAAAACATTTTTAATGTTTTTTAATAGCTTTTTGAATTTCAGTTGTTAAAAATGTCTTTTTCTTTTTTTTACTAATAAACTCATTTTTAAAACCAACATTTTCCAAATTAGCATTTTATTGAACGATTCATATTTATTATTTATTATTTTATGGGATTTTTTTTCATTTTAGAATGACTATCAATAAATGACAGTGGGAGGGGCCTCATTGGCTGATCGTCCCACTCAAAGACATTTGATGCAGAATCTTCCAGTAAAAGCAAACACAAATGTGTTTCTAATCTGCCGTGCTAGTGACTTCCTCACCTCATCTGTCAAGGTATACAGTAAACAGCCAAAAACTCCCAGGGATTTAGGCTCCACACACTTTTACTAATTGGCAGTTTCTGCTAGGATGATCAATAAAAAGGAAAAAAATAATATTTTGGATTCACAGCTTCTCAATATTAAAAAATAATCAACTCTGTTTGTGATGAGATGTGCAATCTAAAAATAATCCACAATCATTGAAAGTAATGTTATAGACGTTTTAGGCCATTATACACATTTCTCAGACAGTCATGAACAATTTTACACTTTTATTTCTTCTTCAAACTCTCAAAGTTCAATCTTTCAAGGAATATAAGTTCAGTATAACATAATAAAAACAAAGATGAAAGATTTAGCCTGTATAGCTTTGGAAAACACTTTCTATAAGCGAGACGTAGCATGGAGGAGATTGATAAGGTCAACAGCCAATCAGGAGGAAGAACTCAGTGCACTACATTTTTTTTTTGAAAACGTGCAAAATTTCACTAAAAAAAATCTACAAAAAAGCAAAACTACAAAAGATTAACAGCAATATAGCGAGGGAACATTGGAAAATGTGTTTTAGTATTGTAAATTATGCCTTAGCTGTGAGTGTGTGTTGTAGTGTGGCAACCTATCTGAGGTGTACCCCACTTTACCCAAAAGTAGGTGGGATAGGCTCCAGCAACCCTGTGACCCTGAAAGGGACTGAGCAGGTTAAGAAAATGAATAGATGGATTTATTTTAATGCTGTTTCGCAAAATAAGCAAACTATTTGATAATTTAAATTAATATTAATATTATTAAGGTAAATTAAAAGATCCATTTATTGGTGTATTCTTAAATTTTGAAATAAATAATATTTTTATTAAAGTAAATTTTATTAAAGTATTTTTAAATAATGATCATTTCAGAGTTCTGTACAATTTAGGCTCTATGTTTCTTTTATTGTACACAACAAATAAACACTCCACTATGCATGTTGTTTTGCTTGCAGACATTCTTCTTCATCTCCCTCGTGCTTCATGGTGTTTCACGGCGGCTGTGCTGCCGGTTTGTTGGTGTGGGGGTGAGGGGTTCACAGACTAACAGGGTGTGACGGGCCCACTCAGCCAAGCCAGAACAGAGGGTCACGCTTGTGGCGTCGCTTCAGACGAGGTCAGCCATGAAGAGACTGACAGGCAACACTGGTGGAGATTACACATGATAAGCCTCTGCTCGGCCGGCAGCTCCGTCTCATATTCCCTTCCTCGTAGAATTTCTCTCAGTGTTTACCCCGTCACTGTGCTCCACTGAAAACTATTCGGATTGTGCAAACACAGCTTTCCCTGCTCTTTTTCTTGACAGAAACTGCTAAAGAACAAAAAGTGGTTGTCTGCCTTTCTGACGATCTTGAGCTGAATGAAAACCTGCCACACGACCCGCCCACACAGAAACTGAGCTGTTTGCGTCACTGCTGAGTGGGAGAGCATGGCACAGCGGCATGTTTGCTAACACACACACACACACACACACAGGGCAGCCTGCACAAACACGGCCCTATCACTGTTTACACATGAAGCCTGTTGAAGCTCATGTATGCACAGAGTGCAAACTGCACTAAAACGACCATAAGCCTGAACGCGTCCGCGACAGCTGTATGTGAGAACTCAGAGATCATCTGCTTCTTTCTCGTCTGTTTCATCCAAAACCTTTAAGAATCACTTCTTCAAGTCAAACTGTTCCTGTCTGTGCTCCACTAGAGGACTCTGTTCACCACTTCGGCGTCGCCTCAGATGCTGACTGGGAGGACGGCGGAGCTCCCTGAAGGGGGCAGCCTCGTCAACTTTAAACACAACATCCTCTGCTACAGATTCATTAGTTTAACAGCTTGGGGTCAGTGCAACGTCACACCGTCAAACATTTAAGAATGAGGCCTTTAAAGATGTTGTCAGAAGCTCTGAGAACACAACAACAAACCCAGAGCAGAATGTTACCAGAAAGTCAATCAAATAAACCCAGCCAGCGCCGGCTGTAAAGGGCTTTAATGGTCGGCTGCAGCAGCCCCTGTGGCAGCTCCAAGTTCGGCTGGTTCTGGTTTTTTTTTTTTTTTGCTCCCTGCTCTTTGTTCTAACCGCACCATATGCCACAAGCCCTCACTGCTTTTCCTCAACAGCTGCTAAGCCCATTAAATCTGCAGCCTGCCACTGGAGTGGGAGGCGTGCAGAGAGAGGAGGGCTCGACTAAGCCGTGCACTGTTCCACCATAACCCTGGGGGCCGCTCCAGAGAAATGTTCGACAAGAAAACAGATCATCAGGACAAGCAGGGTACATCCTGCTTCATGTTTAAACTGATAGGAAGAAGCCACATCTCCTCAGTCTTCCTCCACATTTAAAAGGAAACTTTCTGAGCAGCATGCTGATAATCCAGCATCCTCTCTGCATCGTTACATGAACCAACACTCTGCCTGTTTGCCTTGCGCCTCAGGCTCCATGGTTCCCAATGCTTCTATTTGCTGTGCTGGAAGATATCACAGCACTGTTCATTTCCAAGCTTCACATCACCCCATTAAACTGTCCTGTCCCTCTGCGCACGATTAAAGACAGCTTTACCAGGACTTTCTATTCTGAACAGAAACGGGGAACATTTCCTTTTTTTTTTTTTTTTTTTTTGTGCTTCTATGTTTTGTCTTGAACGGCTCATTTCAGGCGCAGCGGTTTGCTCAGATTTGCTTCACGGCGTCTTCTCCAGACCGCTCCAGTTGGTCCGCGTCCTCCGGAGAGGAGCTCCGCAGCCGAGGGGATTAGGAGCATCCTTTGATTAGCAGCCCATCGCTGCACGCAGAGCACAGCTCAGTCATAGGAAGAGGCCGCAATCATCGGTTTCATTACAAAGACATCAACGCTCTCTGCAGCCTCTGCACTCGGCGACAAATATTTACAGGGAGTTTCTTCACGCAGAAGCTCAACTGCTGTTAAAACCACAGTGAGGGAATAAATGAGGCTAAGCAAAATTTAATATTGGTGCTTCAGTAAATACTGTTTTATTTAACTCTAAACTAGCAGATTTTTGTTAAGGTTTTTAGTACAATACTCCCTAAATCCAGCCTCCACGGGAAAGAAGAAAAGGAAGCACAGATAGCTGGATTTGCTTTTTCAGGCATTTTAGCCCACAGCCTTATTATGCTGTGAAATGGAGCAGAAACATGTGGTGTGGGTGAAGCAATAAGCTGAGCGAACCCAGGCCTCAGTGCAAAAAAAAAAAAAAACCTGATGGCCTATTACTGCTGAATCTTCCCACAGACGCTTCTCTCATCCAAGATAAATTGTACTCTGCAGCAGGGACAAATATTGGGCTCGCCACCTCTCCCTTTGATAACCAGGGGCCCCCGGGCGGCGTGCATTTAAACATCTTCTTTTGCCACCTCTTTGGCTGTGCTTTTCCTCCGGGCTTTGAAAGCTGTCTCCGGCTCAGCCGACGGTGAGTTCATCTGCCAGCAGCCCACGGTGGCAGAGCGCTCTTTCATGAAGTCACAGCCATGATTAATTGCACGGAAAAGGTAAGAGGGAAAAAAACAAAGGCTGATCCATCTGTGTCAGCCCCTCAGTGCAGCCTGCAGAAGCCCTGGCACTGCCATCTATCAACGGAATGACCACCGCAAAACACTGCTGGTCTCTGCCGGACCTTAAGGTGCGTCCCCTGTGGAGCGCCAAGCCACCGGTCAGCCCCCAGAACACTCCTTACTTCAGGTTTTACTGTTTGAAACAAGAGGACAGAAACCTGCTCCATCACAGCACAACAAGAAAAGGAAGTTTAGAGCTTCTTAGAGGCGTCAGACGACTGAAAGCTAATATCAGTTCTGCCCTCAGACTCCTGATAACAGAGTAATTGTTCAGTTTTGGTGCTGTTTCAACCAAAAGAGACAACTTTAAAGCGAAAGCAGGTCTGATCTTTACCTTTTCCTAATCTTAAAATCCCTCTCTGCTCATCTTTAGATCAAGTTTTAAAGCCTTACCAGTGATTGTTTAATTCTGATTATGCAGTTTTTCATCAAATTAGAAAAAAACCTGCTACAATGACATGTTGAAAATATATTTTTTTAATTGGTCTGAATCTTTAAACATGTTTTATATAAAGAGACTGCTATGTTGATTAGCAGTGACGGCAATTGATTAACTAGGGGTGAAACAATTCATTTTAACAAGTTTCGATTCATATTATTTTTTTTGCTGATCTAAAGTCTGTCACTAACCGGCAGACAGCTGGTTCCATGTCCAGCAGGTTTATTAGTTAAGACATCACAACTAAAAGTCCACAAAGCTAAATCAGGGTCAGACAGGAAGGGGTCAGTCACGAGCATGGGCTCATCCAAGAAGAGACCAGAGGTGTCAGAGTTGAGCCTGCAGTACCAGAATGAACTGTTCGGTATTGCAGGCTGTGTATCAAAAACAATACTTCACACTGAGTCAGGCTCTCTTAAGTGTCCTGTGGTTGATTGGCAATGAGAGTCAGCTGAGCAGCATTGGGGGAGTGTGTGCTGGGGTTGCTGGGAGATGTAGTGTTTCAATACTCCGGAGATTGCTCCCACTGGTGACCAGAGGGAGAGACAGAGCCCTGACTCCAGACAAAATCGATCCAGTGTGGGTCAGTTCTGAATTAGAATACGCTATTTACCATTTATACAAAATAAATATGCTCTTCTGGAGGCTCTTAGTGCCTGCCGTCAAAAGCTACTTTTCAGACTTTTTTAGTATCTTCAATGAAACTAGCAGAGAATTGGTGTAAATGGGAGTGGGTGTTTTATTGGCCATATATTTAAAAAAGACAGAGCACCTGGAGATCACAGGTTTGGTCAATAGTTGTTTATAACAGTTACTACCGTGTTTTAGAGCTGGAAATAGTTGTAAATCGACACAGAAACAGAGTTGGAGATCCATCTTTAATTTTTTTGGACTAATATTCACATCATTAAGTGATGACTTTTAATTATATTTTTGTCCAAAAAGAGTAACTCTGGCTCATGACACCTGTTTGATCTGTAAAAAGTTGATTGATTTGAGATGAGAGTGAGCATCTAAAGCCTCCACCATCATGTGGTGATAGTGGTGGGGTTAAAAGCCCAACTCTGGGAGGAAAACCAAATGAGGAAAACTGACAGTAATTCAGTCAAACTTTACCAACAAAAGCTCAGTGGCAGATGGAGACCAGAGGCTAAACCAAATAAAGAAACAACACGATGGACTGAGACAAAGGATGCAACAGCGACTGATAAGACATCGGTGAGGTCATCACACAGGAGGAGAAGCCAAAGCACAATTAAAATGCAGAAAATAACACGCTTAGTTTGGCTTAGTATGATCTCAAACACTTTTACTGGAGCAAGAATCAAGAAAAACATTTAAAATGTACAATAGATAGAGCCACAAACTGGTTTGACAGACTTTTCTTATGTCAAGGAGCTTCAATGGTTCTCTTTAGATACCATAATATGGTGTTATTTATTAGTCAAAACTCCATGCATAAAGAAAGAAAATACATTTTGAGTATTTCTTTATTCAATTGTGATGAATGAGGAGACTGACCAGAAAAATGACTGTTTGATAAAGCTTATTGGCAAACCACAAGCCCCCTGTTCCGCTCTATTCCAATGCCTCATCTGGTTCCAAACTGAACAGCTGGATAGTTCAGTAATTGACTGGCATTTTAGTTGCACTTGTAGAGTTGGGGGGAGAGAGGATAAAAAAGGGATGATGGGAAGTGGGCTCAGGAACCGATGGTCCCGCCCACAACTAAGAGGTGAATTTCTAATGAACTTATGCTGAAACCATGTCCTAGAAGACAGCAGATTTTTTTGAAGGGGGGGGGGTCTAAAACCAATATAATAATAATCAACAGAGCACTAGGATTGATTTTAAGATAGATCAAAAGATGATTGGAGTAAAAAAAAGTAGTTACATCTCACAGAAACATTATAATTAAGTATTTGTCAAATTTCAAGCGTAATAAGATATTTAAACTAGAAACTATGTAGAAAACACTTGATGATATTTTGTGTTGTTGCAGTAGGCTGCTTGCTAGCCCTGTATGTCTGCATGTTTGTGTTTTTCTGGGTTTCTCTGGTCCATATCCTGCCTGTGCTGCCCTCACACACTCCCAACAACACACACAAACACCCTCAGCAGGCCTCTGCTGACACACACCACAACCCTCCCTCAGACTCCCACACTCTTGCTTGTTGTCTCTGTGGTCTTGACTTTCATTTCAGGGGAACCGCCTGAAGTGGAAGTCTTTGTTCAGCAAAGCATGCCCGCTCCGCTTCCTCGTTGGCAGCGCAGACAATGCAAAGCTCCCTCAGCAGACTTCCAGGCTCCTCTTTAATGTGTCGTCATAAAGCATGCAGCTGGCAGAGTTAACGCTCACTTGAACACTGACCTGCCCCTCCAACTGTCCTCCAACGCGCTGTGTCTGTGGACTGTCAGAGGAGCACGGAGCTGACATTTCAGCTCCTCCCCAGCACGCCATTTCACCTCAGCAGACAGAGGGCTGGAACGCCGGGTTCTGCAGCGGTCACAGATACGGGGTGGAGGAAAACTGTCTGCTTCAGCAGCGGCTCGTCGCTGCAAATTCATTCTTTTGGGAGAAAATGAGTCTTCAGCCAGGGGTCTGATTCCCCTCCACGTTTCTTAAAGAGCAGAGAAACTCCGAAACAGACGGAGTCTGAGCATCTGGGCTGGATAACCCAGAACGACCTAAGACCAGATTTCACAAACAAATTCTTTTAGCCCCAGAGAGCATGCTGGGAGTATATAGTGTTATAAATCCCAGCCTGCTTGATATTTTTGTTCAGGTTTTCTCCTGGTTATATGAGCTATGAAGGGACTTTTCCTTGAGTCCGCCTGGGCCTCCAACCCCATTTTCTCCAAATAATTATTTTCCTGTTAAAACTGACATGTTGAAAAAATAAAACATAAAATCACAGCTGTACATTCAATCACCTCAGAACTTTTTTTTCAACTGTATGTACATTTAAAGAGTAATCTTATAAGCTAAACTGCAAAACAAGCTTATAAAAGTTTCCTTTTCACATGATTATAAGACGACTAATTCTAAAGAAAATAATGCTTTAAAAGGGATTTTTAGTGGATTAACAGTAAAAACACTGATTGAGGACAAATGAATAGTGAGAATAGTGAGAATAGTGACACATGAATAGTGCTATTGTTTGAAGTTAATGGTGTGTTAAATAGGAAATATTACAAAAATACATTAATGTTTAAAGTAATTTTAAAAAAAAAACACGATAAATAAACATCTTTTTAGTGAAATTAGTTAAAAGCATCAAATATTTTTTTCAATCAAAACCAAATAAACTGGATTGAAATCAATTTTAAAAGAATAAAACAGTTTATGTTGGCAAACAAATCATTTAGATTTTTTTTTTTGTTTTTTTAATGAGTATCTGAGACATCCGAGGGAAATGCAAAGTTGTGATTTCAAAGTCATATTCAGATTATAATCAGGCTCAGTCGTTTGCTCCTCATGTTTTTGTCTCAGGAAACATTTTTCTGTATTTCAGGTTGCTATGTGTGTGTTTTTTTTTTTTTTGGAAGTGAATTTGAATCTACTTAATGCGCTGCAGATTTCATGGAGATTATACACAAAGCATAGCTTTAAAAATAAAAATTTGAGCAAAACATGGTACTGAATCACACTGAAATCTACTTTGAGTCAGCAGAGGAAACCTTACATGGATGGTCATTGTTTGTGTTTCATTGGTACATAATGAAGTTAGACTTCAGGGTTTTCTTCCTTTACTGCAAAAGCAGAACCTATGGAAAAAAGTGAAACATTTTTCAAATGTAAACATTTTCTTTAAAGAAGTAAAAAAAAATCTGCTACTGGGCTACAAAAAGTGGTCTTACCAAGAATTCTTATAAAAATTCTTGTCACTCTGACGTGTTATTTTGAAGATTACTTAAGGGAATGTCAAAGTTTTTAACTCATAATGTATGTTGAATTTTGACAAGTTTATTCTAAAACTTGTAATTCGTGTCTTATTTCAATTGGTCTAGGAATAAGATGGACTACTGAAGTGCTTAAAATAGGATTTTTTTTGTGGAAAAAGCATCAGCATGAACGTCTTTAAATATACTCACTTAAAAGATATAAAACATATATTGTAACACCAAAAAGACATATTTTCAATTACCAAAGCATTAGATCTAAATATGAGTGTTTATAACTAATTTAAAGATGTGACTTTGTCTTTAAAGAGTGAGATATCACTGTTTATTTTAGGAAATCTCACCAAGACAAGTTCTACTACTTCAATCGGCAATTTTTTTTTTCTTCAACAAGAAACAACATCTTGTTTGAGAGAACTTTTTTCCAGTGCACAAGGCCCTACCGACCACGTGTGAAACCAAAAACTCTGACACAACGAGACAGATAATGAAGATGGAATAGGAGCAGGATGGATTTACAGGATTTGGTTGCATCACACGCCCAGATCAGAGCAGAAATGCCCCACTTTCCACTCTTTTCTAAACATCAGCAGCTTTTTTCTCTCCTGTAATCACTGTACTTCAGAAGCACAACTCAGAGCTGCCACAGATTACTCAGCTCCATGTTTCCCGGGAGAAAAAGAGCCAACGTGTAAGCTCTGCTTCATCTCCAACACCCACTGCGACCAACAAAGCTGAAAAGACTGAAAATGGATCCTTTCTTTCCCTCTTTATGATTAATTCAAATCCGTTGAACATTTTACTTATTCACATGTAAAATGTCAAAGGAAAAAAAATCATCACAATGCTGCTTTTCTTTCAAACTCCTGTCGAAAAAACACAAACAAAATTGTTTTACAGACCCACTCCCATAACAATGGTGTTTTTGGTGTTTTTAACATATTCTTGGATCATTTTTCTCATGATGGAAGACATTTATAAAGGAAATTAAGATTAAATTTGCATTGAATATTTATTCACATTAGAATGAATCAGTAGCAGGAAAAAAATCCTGTATGAAAAAGTTTAAAGTTGTTAAAATTCAAATGCATCCTCTTGTGAACAGATACCGTAGATCCATGTAGATCTTCTTGTCCCACGCTGGCATCTGGCTCAAAACTGTATGACTGGATAGCTCCAATATTGTTTTCCATTTTTGCTGCAACGCTTATGTTATGTTGGGGTTGTGAGGGGCTGTAAGTTAGCGGGTGAATGTGTAAACAGATGGATGATGGGAAATGGGGGTGGGATTATCCTGCTGCAGTAGTCATGGCCACAACTCAGAGGTGAATTTCTGATTAACTTCCGCTGCTCTGCAGACACTAAGTACTAGAAAACAATTAGTTTTCTTCAATTTCAGCTAGAAATGGCATAAATATAATAATGATGAAAAAAAGACCTGGGAATGCTTTTAAAATAGTTTAAAAGATGACCAGAGTGAAACTCTAGACTAAGTGTACAGAACTAATCATTAGTTAAGCCAACTGATCATTTGGAGTTCATTTTTTGGCCATTTTTTTAGTTTTATTTGCAAATGTTGTACTGGTAAATTATAAACTGTGGATTTTGAGCTCTTCTTAGCTTTGTTGTCAGATTGTCAAAAACTGCAAAGGTAATGCCTTGCTTTAGTTTTATTATACATAAAAGATAGATATATTATGATAAAATATTTTATCATTTTATGTTCATAAAAGGAATTATATAGGTTTGCTTCTTCCCACCAATCAAACTATTTAACTGACAATAATTTATCCTCCTGATTATCAGTAATGCAAACTTGTCCTGTGTAGCCGACATTTCCATCCACTGCACATTTTTAAATTGACTCCTTTTGGTATCTGTAGAGCACATTCTGGTCTCTTCAATGACATCCAAAGGGAAGGTTGGAGCTCTGGGAATTGTAGTTTTTGCAGATTTTAGAAAAACATTTTGACTGGACAAGATTTTTTTCTCTCGTAGTTAAGAGGATATTTAAGGGATTCATTGTGTCGTGTGTGTACTGTGTGCAAATATGTCTATTTTAATTAGGATTAATCATAATGTCAAGAAGGTGACACAATTTTCTTTATTTTTTTTCTAATCAATCCTTGAATTAATATATTACATTAATTTGATGTATCAGTGTATTTCTAGTTTTTGATTTTCGTTTTTAAACCCAAAACGTTTTTTGAAATAAACCAATAAATTTTTTGTTCCTTTATTCCCAAGGAGATTTGAAAACTTGCTGTAAAAGTACATTTGGGATCAACTTTGACTGCATTTGCCTGATGAAATAAACAGGCGACTCGGGTCAAACAGGGAGCTCAGGGTTTGAGGCCGAGGTGGATTTTTCTGCCGATAAACAAAAGGCACAAACTCCTAAGAGGAGTTCAAGAAAACAAAAGATGCCTGTAAAACAGATGATTAAAAGGATGGGAAGAAGAAAAGAAGAGATCAGGTCGTAAACCAAAGCAGAACACCTCATTTGTCCCACACAGCTCTGTCATTGAGAAAGCATGCGAGCCGGCTGCTGGAGCAGAGGTACTGGCATTTTTCCACATGAAAAGAATTTCCCTGCATAGTTTGAGGCACTTGCACTAAATTTCCAATCCGAACCTAAAAGTGTTCATCTGCTTCAACTGAGAACATTACATCTGGATTCATGGAAAAAAAAACAAAAGCTGGTGCATTTTACTGCAGACGACTAACAAGTGTTATGCATAATATACTGTATATTTCTAATGATTTAGGATCTGTGACCAAGCTCCACCTCTGAACTGCCCTGATAATTTTTTTAAGTCAAACAGCTGTTTTTTGGGGTAAAAGTGAGTTATAAAGGGATGAAGAGGTGTAAAGCTACGGACACACCCGGTGTTTAACGTGTTATCAAGAACGTGCTAAACGCTGGTTCATAAACACAAGTTTAGTCCTTAATGTTCTCACTGGACAAGCAAGGAGAGGCTTCTTTATCTAATTCAACAGTTTACCAGCACATATCAGCCATTTACTGTTAGAGGGTTTGGTGGTTTAGAAAGTAGAGTTAGAAAACAGTCGTAGCAAACATGAACGCGGAAGTCAACGCAGGAGGCCAAAACGTGCACATACGTAGACTTCTCTTTGGACGTGGTCGCTTGTTTGGGCGTTGCCAAGAGCGATGTGTCTTTAGCTTAAAGCTACCTACAAACCTGGCTTTTTTGCACATTCAGTTCAGTGTTCACACTTTTTTTTACCGTTTACAGAAGTGTCCGCATCCAACAGTTGGTTAGGTGGTTTTGTAGATAGAAATAAAAAACCGTTGCAGAAATTTGCGTAGTTAGGTATGAACATGTTTTGAATGCAAAACACGCACATATGTAGACTTTTCATTAGAAGTTAAGAATTATTTTGTCATTTAGTTTTCCAAGCCTCTGTTTGGTGCAGTGCGATTCATGTGTTGTCCCTCTCCAGATTCCAGGCGGCTCGTCTGTGCTCCTGTCCTCTGCTGTGGACCTCTCCTCTGGCTCGTCTCACACCCCAGCTGTACCTGGATGAAGCCCATTATTGGAACAAGCTACATTATTCAAACATGACGTTGTAGAGTTAAAAAAGCTAATCCTTCTTTAACAGTCCTGATACATCGCCTGTCTTTCCTGGGAAAGAATCTGTGAGTTTTTCCCCACTAAGAAGGAGGGTCTAATGGCAGGGAAGCCCAATGTAGTTTAGTTTGTTTGGCAATCAGCTAATGTTCATATTTTGTGGGTGATTTTTTTTTTTTTTTAATTACTGGTGTCACCCGTTCAGACAACAGTTATGTGATAAAATTGAATAGAAGTAGCTGCTTTAACATGAGCTGCCAAGGCCGGTGTGACGTAGCTTAAATCATGTACACACCAGCTTTTAACGCGCACTAAACAAGCAGGGCGGGGCTTCTCCATTTTCTTTTGCCGTTTACCAGCGCATGTTCGCCAACTAGTTGGAAGAAGTTTAGTGCGACATGGTGAAGCGGTGTAAATCCTGCGAATCTCAGCCCAGTCTTTTTCTTTTATTTTGATATATGAAAGAATTGACTATTATTGATTTCTCCTCCATGATCAATTTTTTGGCACTTCTGCGAACTAAACTAAAATCAATGTCATTCATTGCTCACTACCAATTTCAAGTCTGATTATCGTTGCGTTTTGCACGTAGAGCTCAAAAACAGTCATAAAAACTTGCGTAGCTTCGCGTGAATAAGAGAGTTTTGAGAAAAAAAAGCCAAAAAGGCGTTTACAAAGAATTTTCGTTGGAAGTGGCTGCTTGAATGCACCTCGCCGAGGGCGGCGTGAACGTAGCTTGAGAGGAACTAAACCTGTAGATGTTTGTTGTTGTGATGCAGCTTCATCCCTTCATCTCCAGCTTTAGTTCATCCGTTCAAAATAAATGATTGATCTGACCTCTGCTTGAAAAAGTGGAGACCCTTTTTCCTGATATAAATATTCAAATAGCTAAAAGGCACCTGTTTTAAATAAACGGCACAAATGCATATTTAAGACAGGCTCATTTGCATCTCAGATGTGTTTAATTACCCTTAATCACATGCATCAAATTCCTACAGCTGGGCTCCATTTATTGAGAGCAGTTCTCTGCATAAGTACACGTTGCATGGGATTTGATGTCTTCGTCAGGTGATAAAAGTAAAATCTAAGCAGAGAGTGCACAGGGTTTGCGCTGAAGTTCAGACAGCAGCAGATTTGCTTTCATGTCAGAACAGCTTATTTTCAGCTTGCAGCATGGAGGGGCCTCTCCGCCGCCGAGCATCACGCTCTGCAGCTGGCAGGCCCAACGGAGCAGAAAAAAAAGACAGGAGGATGGAGGAGAGGAGGCTCTGTGCTCAGGACCTGCTGCAGCAGACAAAATAACAGCACAAGACATATTGCAATGCAGACAGAGGGAGCACTTTTTTTTTTTCTAAAGACCATGAGTCCCTGTGCGCCCGCCTGAGGGGTACACAGTATTATGAGAAGGATTTGAACAGACACGAGTCACAGTCACTGTGAGGAGGAGGAGGAGGAGGAGGGGATGAATTATTCAACCAGCTCAGCCCCCTGCTCTTTGGTCGTGTTGTTTTTCACGGAGGGGTAATGCAAACAGCAGCACCTCCTCACACCGCTGTCACACAGGATCTGCAGGAAACCTGCCTGCGAGGAGCCCCGAGTTCTCCCCGAGAACAGGGCATCATTTCAGAGAGCGGCAGCGGAATAATGGCTCCCTCTCAAAATGACAGCCGTGGCTGCGACACTGCGTCGCAGATTGCAGGTCTATCACTCCCCGCACGCAGGAGGAAATGACAGCCCAGTCCTGCTGATAGCGAGGCTTTTCAGCTCGAGTAGGTGTTTCTTGTGGCTTAGCCGCTTTGATGTTTTTTAAAAGCCAAGCCTCACGATATTCAACTCCGAGCTTTATTATCTGCAGCTGAGGTGATCACAAACCTTTATGCTTGAGGACATTAAAAAAAAACAAACACTTTTTACAAATTCTTGTGGGAAAAAATTGTGTACATGAAAGGTTTGTTTGCAGCAGCTCCAAGGGAAAAATATAAAAGAAACAAGGAATACCTTTGAATTGTACAAGTATATGTTTAAATGAAAGTGTATAAAAGACAGACACACCTCTTGTGGTGTAACTTAGTCGTTTATTTTAATTCCACAAATTTTTCAAAAAAATTACAAAATACTCAAATGGAGAGAACACAGGACTCACAATTTTTCCTTATTATTTCTACTTTTTGTTTACATTGTGTCATCCCATGGCGACTACTCATATATACAATAAGCTTCAAGATACCAGTATATATATAAATCTTAGCAGTCAGAATTTACATTCTGCTATTGCCGCTCTGAAACAAGAAGCTAAACCATTGACAACACTTAACATCAAAGGTTTTCTGAGACACAAAAAAGAGTGGGTAAAAGGCAGGGGAACAGTCAGGAAACGAGGCAAAAAGATGAGCGAGATGCTGTTTTTTTTCCATCGGCCTTTACACTGAAGTTTGCATGTAAAAATATAGAGCTCAGAGGGGAAATGTGGTTACTTTTTAATGCAAGTTAACAGGATAAAATAGATAAAAATCCTCAAAATGAGCCGCAGGTCCATGATGGACAAACAGTCTTAGAGCGTGGAACCAAACTCCAGTCAGTGGGGAAAGAAAAGACAAAAAAAGTCAAGACTACATGTAACAGTCGGTGACACACAAGCATGCCACTCCAAAGCCCCAGAGCCCATGTGGAACCAAGACGCATGAGAACACAGATAAATACACAAACACAGAAAATCAGCCCCCCCTCTAGTGTCACAGTGAACATTGTTACAGTCCAGCTGAGGATCCACGCTGTCAGATTTGAGCAATGAATACTGATGACTGGACCATGGTGGCGCTAAAAAGCATCCGCGGGGGGTTTGGATAAAAACTATCGACTGCCGATGCGTTCAGGTAAGAACCGCTGAAATCAAAGCTAAAAATAAAATTAAAAAAACAGAGGTTCTGCTTCTTTTGTTGACCCACTGAATCAAAGGATGAACCGGTTTAGAAGAGCTCAGCGGCGCTCCTTCAGTGCAAAGTTTTCCTTTCAGCCTCTGAAAAACTGAATTGTTCCGGAAACCTGGCGAGCAGATGAGGGGGGCGGGGACAGGTTTTGCCTTCCATACAGTATCATGTATGTGGGACTAAATCTAACACAGTGATGTCACAAGTGAACTGCAACTCTCAGAAACTGCTCATATAATGCCATCCCAACCCCCTTCCACAAAAAAAAGGGGATAATGCTTCAAAACAAACATACTGGAGGCTGAAACAACTTAGTTTGGAGTCCACATCTAGCAATAATAATTACAATAATTATATGTTTATATATACTATTTACAGACTCAAAAACGCCATGCTGTAGCTTCTCTTAAAATTATGAAAAAACCTCCAACAATGTAATAAAATAAATGTTGAATTTAAGATAGCACTTGTTATTTTAATGGTCTGACTGGTCTTCTTCTCTTTTTATTTATTTTTGTGATAAGCACAGTGTCTTGTTCTAGCACCTACAAAAAAAAATGTCTGGGAAGCTTCGTCATGCAGGAGTCTTGAGGACGTTGTCACTACCGACTAAATACAATGTCTGGAAAAATAAAAGCTTAAAAAAAGTCTTTGACGGGAACAGAAAGAAAGAAAAAACCAAAAGGAGCATTTCTAGTTCAGTCCAGTTTTTCTGTACTTCAAACTGACTTTGGTCAGAAGTCCTTGAGGAACCTCTGCACCGATCCGTAACAACTTCCTTCGTCCTGCACTGCCGCTGCTGGTTACAGCTGCTTGTCACTTTCCTTCTTCAGTCGGCTGCAACACAGAGAGGAGAAGGTTAGACGTGTAGCTGTTGCTCTCCATGTGCTCTTACTCTGATGTCTTACCTGTAGTAGTCCTCTTGGCCGGGCAGAGGTCCTCCATGCATGTGGTGTCCGTGCAGCCACTGCTGCTCCATCGCCAGCCGCTGCAGCTCTGCTGACTGTGCATGCATGGCCTGCAGCTGGTGGGCCGCTGACATGGGGGGTGGAATTCCTCCTGGTAGGTCCCGTGGGTATGGAGCACCTGTGTGGGACATTAGCGTTAGCGACAATGCTAACAAAGCAGTAGAAGCTTTGTTTTGGTTGGGGGGGGGTGTTGACGTCCGCTTACCGAAGACAGGATGGCGCAGCATCTCGTGCTCGTGCGGTGGCTGACCCAGGAGGGGGTTGGGGATGGTGCCCGGTGGGTAGGGGAAGCGAGCCAGGTGGGGTCCGGCTGCCAGGGGATCCACTGCCAGGGGGTGGGACCCCGAGCCTGGAGGACACACAAGACATTCACCACCACCTTCTGGGTGTCAGAGTCTTAGGGTCAGGGTACACTCATCGTTACAGTTTCATGCAATGTTACTCCTCTCATGTCCAGTGAGACACTTGACTGTTCCAGGTTTTCAAAACCTCTGATTGGTTCGAAAATTTTGAGTGGAGACAAACTCGCTTTTTAAAGATTTAAAATCGTTCGGGCACGGAAAAAACAAAACAAAACGTAATTTAGATCTTTATGGTTATTTTTCTTTTTTTCACTGGAATGAGAGAAGTAACATAATTCACATATAAACAGTTCATGTCATTTCACAATCATGGTTTTTATAATAACTGCACACAAATATACTTTATTAATAAAGCAAAAAGGGCTTAAAGACCCACTCCGATTGTCTTTTGAACTATTTTTTAAGAGTATCCTGTGTTTTATTGTGTTTTTTAGACCATCAAGAAACTTACATTCATCAGAAATGTAAGTTGTGAGCAGGACTTTTGCCGTGGAGTAAGCCTGCACTTACTTCCCATCATCTCATTGTTTACACGCTCTCTTGCTAGCTTACAGGCCCTCACAGCCTGACCTAACATTACCGGTGTAACAATAGGGGAGAGAAATACTGGAGCTGTACAGTTTTGAGCCAGATGCCAGCTCAAATGAAAGAAACCAAAAATGTAGACGATTCTAGTCGTCTACAAGTGGATGCTTCAGAATGGAACGGAGCAGGCCGCTCTGATTATAGCTTTTACGCCACAGCTGCAACAGTATTTTTGTTGTCTGCTTCTGATTTACTACGATTTGAATAAATAATTATTCAAAAAGACAATATTAAGATTAATTTTCTTGAATTTATATTTTTATTTTCATAATATCTTGAGTTTCTTGATCATGATTTTTTTTCATCGGAGTGAGTCTTCAAGCATCTTGTTCTACACAGTATTTTACTAAACAATCATGTCATTCCAAATATTAACAGAGTGATTATTTGTGAGGAAATTATATTAGCATAATTGAAAAATAGCTAAACAAATGAAGACAAATTTATCATCCAGCAGAATTTAATGTTTAAAAATCTTAAAAATCTAAAAAGCTCAGCATCTCAAATCAAATAAAGTAGAAGCAGGGCTTTCATTCACCTTGGTGTAGCGGGTCTTGCTGGTGGAGGTGCAGATGGGAGTGAATGTGCGAGTGCTGGTGGTGATGCGGTGTGACGTTGAACATCTGCAGACGGGCGATGGGGTCGTTGGCCACGGTGGCCATCCTCTCGGCGTGGAGTCTCTCTGCAGCCACCCGCTCGGGGTAGCTCATTTCTGGCCGCAGCTGAGGCCCCACGAGGGCTAGCCGCTCGCGCTCCAAGGGGTTCAGGCTCGGGTGAAAAGAGGCAAATGGGTGCGGGCTGGGCATGGGGGGCAGAGTGATGGCGCCGTGCCTGACGAAGTGCTCCATGGGATTCGTGGAGGGGTGGAGTGATTCCATCTCTGGAGGCTTGACTTCAAAACCTGGCTTCATCCTTTCCCTGAGCTCCCGCTCACGGATCTCCCTCTCACGCATCTCCCGCTCTCGCAGCTCGCGCTCCCGCATGGCGGGGTCGGCGTTGTACAGGCCCGGCATGTGGTAGGCCAGCAGCGGGTCGGCGGGGTTGAGCGACACAAAGAAGGGGTGGTTTCGATTGCTCGGCGACATGACGTGGGGTCTGGCGTACTCGCTAAGTGTGCGTAAGGCAGGGGTGTCGGGGCCAATGTACGGAGGCACAGCTGCAATTGTAGTTGGGGGCCCATCAAAGGGGGGTCGCATGTGGGCGGGGCCAGCCATTGGCGGTTCCCCCATTCTGCTTTCATGAGACGAGCTGGAGGCTTTCTGTGGGGTCAGACGAACAAAGTTAAAGATGACAACAAACTCTGATGAGAAAGAACGTGCAAGGAGGAGGAAGAACTCACCGCGGCACGCTCCACCTCCTTCTCGCGCTCCCGCTCTCTTTCCCGCTCCTTTTCCCTCTCCCTTTCTCGCTCCTTCTCCTCCCGAGCTTTCTGCTCTGCTTCCCTCTTGGCTTTCTCTAGCGCCTCTTCCCGCTTTTTGGCCAGTTTGGATGAAGCGAGTGGAGTGAAGTAAAAGTCCGTCCTAGCGCAGGAGTTGTAACCTCGGTCCAGGTGCTTGTAGAACCTGCAGTAAACCAAAGTTTCATTCAAATCGTTAAAAAAAAACAAAGCAAAACAAAACAGAAAAAGGCCACGAATGACTTTTTATGCACAGACGGAAAGTTGAAAGCTGCATTCACACTGATTGTGATTTACGCGTGGGGGGATCCCGATTCGTTGTTAAGTCAGTGTTCAGATGTAATCAACACAATATGAGCGTTTGGTGTGGCACGTCGGTCGGGCAGCAGTGAGTTTTGGGCGTTGCCCTGTGATTTGGGTATTACAGTGCCTCGAGCTCAAAAATCAAAGAAGACGCAATCTTTCAACCAATCAGGGACTCAATAGGGACTCGTCGTGATTATTGATGCTTGTTAAACTCTACGAAATAAATAAATCTGATCTCTAAACTTCATCTCTGTCTTCCATGTGTTGTGAATGAGATATATAGTCGATGCTCCATGTTTAAGTAACTGGTTCTGTAAGGCCTGTATGAAACTATGCTAAAATAATTGAATGCTTTAAATAGCTTTATGAATTTTACTGTTCATTGTTTTGTGTATTATGTGTATGAATGACTCCCTCTTTATCCCCGGGGCAACTTAGAGATTTTTAATCTCAGTAGGATTTTCCTGATTAACTAAATGTAAATAAATAGGATGTAATGATGAAACAAAAGATTTTTGGCAGTATCTCCGCCCACACATGTCTGAAATGTCTAGACGCAAATTTGACGCACAGATTGCTTTCGATGTGAACAGATTTCATCAGATTCTTATACTTGAGAAATAGCTCCTTTAAGTCAGTTATTAAGAAGGAAAAGAAGTCTCTCATTGCTCACTTCTGCTGACTAAATGTTAAAACTTCCATTCAGTCTGAATGAGTCCATCTCACTGTAATTACTCTCTGCTGGCTCTGAGCTGCCAGGAGCTCCAGGCTCAGTGAGTCCCAACTGTCTGTTCTGATGACAATTTCAAACATTTCCAAATCTTCAATATGTGTGTGGAAAAAAGTAACCAGTCGTACCGTGCAGACTGGCTGGCATGGCTGGGCGTGTTGACCACCGTAGGCTCAGGGGAGGGGCTTCTCTGTGGGGGCGGGGGGCTCTCTGGTTCCTCTGGTTCATCCAGGGGCTCCTCCTTGATGTTCATCGGTGGGATCGATGGTCCGGGACCAGCACATGGGACGGAGGCGGGCAGAGGCATGGAGATAGAAGAGGAGGAAGGAGGAGGAGGCTGGAGACTAGGCATAGAGTTTGATGAGGATGGAGGGGGTCCGGTTGGAGGTAGAACTGTACTGAAAGGATGAGAGGAGAAGGGCGGCTGCGGCGGCCCGGCTGTAGGGTGTGAGACGGTGTGCGGTAGAGGAGGAGCAGCAGGAGGCTGGTGGCTGGCTGACGGTGGAAGGCTCTGTGACTGGGTGAGAACTGGAGGCTGGGCTGGAGGAGGTTGAAGCTGCTGCCCCTGAGGCATGAGCTGCAGAGGGGGCGGGTGTGCTGACGGAGGATGATGGTTGGATAAAGAGCTGAGGGGCTTCAGAGCAGGAGGTGGAGGAAGGTTTGAAGGCATGGGAAGGAAAGGAGGCGGTGGCACGTGGGGCGGATGTTTGTGAGACTGTGGGGTGGGCATCTGAGGGATGGGTGTGGTGGGAGGGGGTTTGATATGAGGTACAGACATGGTTGCAGGAGGTAGGGGCTGCTCCCGTGGCGGCTGGCCCCCACTCTGAGAAGATGACTGGCTTTGAGAAGGAGGCGAGTGAGGCCTCTGCTGGGACTGGCTGGAGACTGGGGGAGGTGGAACCTGAGAGGGGCCCACAGGGAATCCCTGAGGGGTCATGGAGTGAGGGTGAGGCAGATGTGGGGGGGCAGGCTGTAATGGGTGTGGCACTGGAGGCAGGGGCCCATGATGTGGGCTGGGTAAAGATTGAGGTGGGACTGTGGGGCCTGAAGATGGAGCCTGAGTCAGAGGTGAGTGAGGAGAAGGCAGCCTTTGAGGGTGAAGCGATGCTCCAGACTGGATGAGAGACATGGGGCCAGCCTGTGCCAGAGGCTGAGGAGGTAGTGAGGCGGAAGCAGCTGCAGTGGGGACCTGCGGAGGCAGCAGCGGGTTTGAGGTTGGAGGTGGAGGGGGCGCTGCATTGGCAGTGGAGGTGCCTGGTTGACACTGGATGACGGCGGGATGCTGGCTCTGCAGGAGCTGCTGTTGCTGAGCAGAGGAATCCGAGTCGCTCTCGTTGTCGCGGGGACTGGGGATGCTGGGGGAGGAGCTCCGGTTGTCCTGGTCAATGTCTTTGGGATCGCTACTCAGCTCCTCGTTGATGCTGCGCCCGTCAGAGCTCTCGCCCTCCCCCTCGCCCTCGCATTCTGAGGGGGAGTCTGGCCGACTCAGCTCCTGTGGGACGAAGCAGAGGTAGAGGAGGACTCAGCAGGAGCAACATTTCTCAGATTTATTTTTCACATGCCACCACAATGCACACGCCTCATTTTTTACATTCAGATACAAAGTCGAGAGAAGAGTTGACAAAAAAAAAAAAAAAGTCTGATTTAACCAAAGTTAAATTCATCAGAATGAAACGCCACATCAAGAATAACTTATATAATTATTACTAACAAGAATATGCCATGTTTTTAAAAATGTGTTATTAAAAACTCCACAGCTGTTAAACAGACTTGTTTAAAACTTTGAGGCAGAGGGCGAACTCTGAAATGTTTTTTTTTTTTGCCGTCTCTGGTTTCACAGTCAGTATTCTAGATCCCCATGTTTTTCTCTCTTGCAGCAGTAACACAACTGCTAACACAAGGGTAAGAGTTAAGTTAAGTTGTATTTGTTGTGGTAAAATTTCTGCAAGACAAAGTTGTTGCACATTGTGCAGAAATGCTCCTCTCATGGGACAGTGTTCTACCTGTTCTCATCCGTTTGGGTTATAAAACTAATTAAAAGCCTCATCTACTCGATGATCGGAAAGCTTTTGTCTGAAATGGTTGTTGGTTTGTAAATGCCACGGCTCCCCCTGTGAATAATTACAGAAAGTTCATAGACTCACTTGTGTTTTGGACTTTTTGGCAGTGGCCCTCTCAGTCTCCTCGGAGTCTGACGCTCCCTTCTCTCTTTGCCGTTTGGTGCTTTTCATAGGTGAAGGAGCCTCCTCCTTGATTTTCTGTGGCAAATACAAACGATTTGTAAGAGTTTTCCTAAAGTACATATAGATATATGTAGATGGGGAAAAAAAAGGAACTGAAAGATGAAGTTTACTTTGCTTGGCTTCTTCATGGAGTCTGTCTTGCTGTCGGTGCTGTCTGTGCTTGCGGCGCTGGGTGAAGTCCGTCCACTGGACCGCAGGTCCTCGTTGGTAGGTGAGGCTCGGCCATCAGGACTAGCTGGCTGCTTCTTGCGACCACTACGTAGCGTTGACATCTGTTTTTGGATTAAAACAACAGTTTGGACATTCATTTAAAACGGTGAAAGCTGAGTGAGTGTCGTGTAACGACTGGGTAGTAGTCCAGGTGTGTGTTAACCCTGAAAAACTCCCATATCTTAAAGGTGAAAATAGATAAATGGGGAAGGGGGGTTGTCCTTCAGAAGTCTTAACGCACCGAGCCTCGGTTCCGTCTGGTCCTCATGCTATGCTTCCCGCTGAGTCCATCCTCTTCCTCCTTGACAGGTTTGAACATAAATGGAGGAGGGTCCACAGGCTTCTCTATGGGGGGCAGCTCAGCGTACTTCTTGAAGTGAATGCGGCAGTCGGTGCACAGCAAGATGTTCTCCCGGCCCCCGTGGTGCCAGTCCTTGGAGGCTGTGAGAAAAGCCATTTACAGTTGTGAAATAAGACACTCTCATAGGTGAGAGGTGCAAACAACACAAAGAAGAAAGTTGGCACTCGCAGAAAATAAAGACTTAACATCTAAAAAGATCCAGGATCAAAATAATCTCTTTTATAATCTAAATTTCTATTTGTGGTGATGTCATATTGAGTTGTTTAGCAGTTAACAGTGCAGAGCTAAGTTATTAGCCACCTTGGATGTGGCGACAACAAAAGTGTGATCAGATGGGAGCTGGGTAGTGGGAACCAGCTGTGCGACAAAGGAAGAAGGATAATGAGGTGAGGAGAGTGAACCAGCCGTGGGCTCATATTTGGTTTGATCAAATTAGTCTCGACATCCTCTGATGCCCATCTGTCACACAGCGCCGCACTGGGTTGGATCACACACACCCAACGACAGAGGAGGCATAAGCCCAGTGGACCCATGCGATGAACCAAAGATATCTGCTGTGGTTTTCTTACTGGTGCTGAAACAGTGGCGGCACGCGTAGCCCTTCAGCTCCTGCTCGCTGTCTTCACTGTCAAAGTCATCTTCGCTGGCTGAGCTGAGGTCCACTGGACGAACCACAAAGCACAAACATCAAGTGTGAGACTTGGATGCAAGACTCTTTGGATCCCATGACTTAAGCTACAACAGAAAAGGTCACATATACGTACAGAACTCGCTGGATGGGGGGCGTGAGGGGGTGTTGACAGGAGTTGAGGCAGTTCGTGTCTTGATCCGGCGGAAGACAGGCTGCCGGCGATGCCTGCGGTGGGCTCGACAACTGGCGGCCTCCGGAGTCTTCTTCCAGTAGTAGTAAAAGGTGATGAGCTCTCCCTGGAAACAAAAAACACAAGAAAAACAGAACATGAGTCACAATAATTACCTGTGACGACAAATCAAAGCATCTACAAAATCAATCAATATAGTCCGTCACTCTGATCATCATTGATATATTGTGTGATCCGAGTCGTTTTTTGATTTTTAATTGTCTTTTGATTTTTAAATATTTAATTTGCCATTTTGAGCCAAAAAAGGGTGTCATTTTCTAGGACGTAATATCTGCAGAGTGGCTGGAGTTCATTAGAAATAGTCTCTGAATTGTGGGCAGGACCGTTGTCGTAGAGTAAGCCCATCCCATCTGTAAAATTACCTGCATGAAGCCCAATGAGGCAAAATTTCTTTATGATTTTGGGCTATATAAATAAAATTGAATTGAATTGAATCCCCACTTCCCATTATCCTTTGTTTACAATTTCCCAATAGCTTATAGCCCCTCAAACACCCAACCTTACATTACCCAACAAAAACTAATTAATTAATTAAAATAATTTTCTTTACATATGTCCTTCATCATGAGGCAAATACCACAAGAACATATTCAAAATGGCTCTTCAAAGTATTCATATGCCACTTTGGCATACAGCACAGCTTCTGAGAGTCAAAGGCCAGGGATCAGGTCAGTCCGTGCCGGGGTTTGCAGCTGGCTGAGCGTGTTTGTGCTGCGGCCTTGCATGTCCCTGGATTAGGCACGGAGGCTCACTGAATGTAGGGATATTAGGATCAGTGCACTGGTGGCTGCCTGGGTGGCAGGAGGTTGAATAGGAACAAAAGAACATGTCAGGCGGAGCTTTGGCGCTACAAATGGGGAGTGAAATGGCTCCTCGCCTGCTCACTGGAAGAGTCAATTGAACTTTAATCAAACATTCGGAGGGGCGCACTTACCGGCGAGCCAGGCGGATAAATGCACCGCACAAAGAGCCGCCAGAAATCAATATTCAACTGAAACATTAACCCGCTCAATGAAGAATCAGAAAGCACTTTACAGAAGCAACCTGTGCATACCAACTGCTGCTTCCCCGCTCTAATTAAAACACACAGGTATGATATACATCTTTGGCTTGGGTTCACTGTGATCATCAAGTCTTTGTAGTTAGTGATTCTAGAGTTGCTTGATAACAAATTGATGAAATCATGCGGTGTGACTGGTGAGCAGTAAGTCACCTGTAATCTTTAAAGCCCACAGGGCAGCCATGTACTGTCTGAGGTCTGTTAAACCGCTGTTCTACAAAGCTCCCAGGGTTTAATGGCTATTGATTGTTTTCTTTCTCCGTTGCAGTCGCGAAACTTGACATAAATTAGTGAGTCCATTGCTTTCTAAAATGCATTAACAGCTTTGCAGCTTGCGCACAACGTCGTCTATAAAAATAAGGCAAAGAAAACAGCAGGGAGAAAAAGGTTTTAGGGAAACGGACGTGTATTAACAAGAGTTAAATACTTAAATGAAAGCTTTTTAAAGAATACCAGGTGATTAAGAATGAACGCAATAAAGGAAGTGCAACCATAATGACTAATGAAATCCGTTTTCAACTTTGGCACAAGGTGCCCTCAGGCACAACTCACTTGTGAGCTGCCTCTAAAATTAAATTTTATTATGTTGCTAAATTTTTTTTTATCACAATTATATTTAAATTGATTTAAAAATTAAAACATCTTGAAAATATGTTCATGATACATGAATTTTAGATAAGTGTAGGTGACCTCTGACCTAGTACAGTTGAAAGATCAATAATTTAGTTAAAAATGCTGCAGATTTGATCATTAGTTCAAAATGTTTGTTTAAAAATGTGTAAGTTGATTTTTCTTTAACATTACATAATGGATAAACATGGAACAACATATTGAAAATGGGATGTTTTCCCCACGAAATGTAGTGATAATGTAATTGATAAATTATCATCTATTAACTATTATTTTCTAGTGGATAGTTATACTATTTTACTTAATTATTAAAGATACACAGCACAGTTTACATGATAAATTATTAAAAAAGGGTAAATAAAATAAAAGTTCTAAACAACCTGGATCTGTTTATTTAATCTGTTTATTTCTAAAAAAATGTAACAAAAATCTCTGTATTTGCAGATACTCAAAATCAAATGACTGAATCAGATCCAAAAAACCTGATGGGGACATCTCTAATGGACAGGAGAATGGACGTACTCCTTTAGTGTTTTACATGAACCTGTTACAGGCGTTTCAACGTTTTTGCAGACTTTGTACAATAAAAGAAAAACAACAACTGTCAAAGAAAGCTTGACAATATGGATCAGGTCTTTGTTAGTCACCTTTAAGTCGCTCTTAAAGCGACTCAACCTAACACAGCAGGTTTTCATCTAATTAGGGAAAACAACACGGACACTCAAGACTGCAGATGTCTGAGCTCTGTGAAAGCCTTTTACATTTCAGGATAAGGTTCAGGACCTCCAGAGCGACCGCCTCGTTTGCAGATGAGGAGTGATTATCCCGAACCTTCCAAACTCCTGTTTGTGTATCGGTTTCTGCTGATGGGGGTGTGTTGCGACGGCTTCCTGTGCGCCTCCTTCACCCTGCCTGGCCAGTAGAAAAGGCAGGCTTGCAGGTGCTAACCGAGGGAAGGCAGGCGTCCTGATGTGAAATCTAATTGAAATGTGCAGATCAAAAGTGTGGAGTGGTGCTGAGCGCCGGCTTTGCTCTGTGCTTAATGACTGTTCCCAGCAGTCCCTCTCTGCCTCCTCGCTGTGGGCTGACAACTACATGGCCTTGGCAACAGCTTGGCAGACACAAGGAAAGGTCACCCTGCCTCTCCATCACTTACACTGTGTCAAGTACCATTACATTACACTGGAGTTAATGAAAACATTAACTTGGGCTTTTGAATGGAAATTAACAGGTGCCCATATGAGCCGTAGCAGTCAGCGATGGATGGAGGAGAATAAAATGGAAGCAGCTTGAACAATTGTGTGGTAGGAACTGACAAGCTAACACTGACCGCAACTTAGAAAAAAGTCATGAATAAAACAGAGTAAAAGATGTTTTTGAAAATGTAGATGAGCTACACGACAAGGCAGCTAAAAACCAAACATACAGCAGCTGAGACGGCTGGAAAGAATCTGTGTCAAACAGAGACCGACAGATTACCTCTCAGCTTGTCAAATTTAGGCTCTCTGAAGCTACACGGCTCCAATCTTCCACCAGCTGTGTACTTTCTCCATCAAAGTCACTTTGTCATGCTGCCACGTGCCCTCGGCAACGCTTTAACTTTCATTACCTTCTGTTTCGATTCCACCATTGGAAGTGGGAGCGGACCGTTTGTGTGAGGTTTGGAATGAAAGCGGCCCTTTTTTATAAATAGTTTGGTGGCAGTAAAACAAACAGCTCTGTGATTTGACGCTTCGAAACTTTCACCAACTATTGAGACGTTTATGGGCGCTTGATGAATGAAGACGTGCGGACTGGCTCGGGCTTTCGCACATCATTTTCTGACTCCAACGAATCTCTGCAGAGCCCCAGCATACTCTGCTGCTCTGCAGAACATGAGATAGTGACAACATAAGCTCAGCATTATTAGTCTTTTTCAGACTTCATCTGCAGGAGCTTTCAGGCTGCTGGATTATCTGACAAGCAAAGGGCTTACTCTTCCACTCCAGTTTTTGCCACCTCAACTGACTGACTTGTGTGACACAGATGCTGAGACTACATGAAACACTTCACTGATGTGAATATTGTTGTGTGTAATTATGTCAATTTCTTTTGCTTTAGTAAAGGGGCCAAAGATGCGTTGAAGCTCATTTGAACATATTTACACACATCCTATGTTTTTCTTTTGTGTAAATGTTGTACAGATGTTTTTCTGCACTCAGTTATAATCTCTTGGAGACAAAACTTTACGTTTTAAAATCTAGAAACAACTTTTTGAAATCTGGAACAAAGATCAAGAAGTATTTATCGGATTATTTTCATGATGAACGTTCGCCTGAATTAGATTAACCATAAATCCGCTGGTGGGAGTGCTGGCTGAGTGGAAGTGGGGCTGAACCACCACCCTCCACTCAGCTCGGTGGTCTAGTGTACACGGGCAGAGCTGACTGCAAGGCTAAACTCATGTATTTACACCCTTACCCTCTCCCAGGCCCAAGCCTGAACAGATGGTTTCTGTTTTTCCTGGCAGATTTGTGACAGAGCCACAAAAGGCCCCTGCTTTGACAAGAAGCCAAACGGTTAAGGCTGTTACTGGCAAGAGCAGGGGGAGAAGGAGAGAACAAGGGAGAGCAGTGGAGGGGGAGGGCAGAGAGCGGAGAAGGAGGAGGAATGAGCAGGGAGCAGATAAGACCATCAAAACTGTAAACAACCACAACCTGCTGGAAAAAAAGAAAAAGAAAAAGAAAAAAGTCTTGGTTTCAAAGTTAAAGTGTAACAGGCGGTGGGGGAGTAAAGCAGCATTAAGGGGCTGTGGTTCTGTGTCGCCGTGGCGAGTTGTGTAAACATTCATTACTGCAGCATGAACCTGAGCACCTCCCGCTTTCTTCACGGTCCGAAGATGGAGGAGGGAGGATTACTTCCTGACTCATTTATAGAAGGTGAAGGGGGAAGTATTTTTCAGTTAAATCAAACCCCAGTTTAATGACATATACGCTTGACCCTTTGGCTTGTGATTACTCTTTGCCCATGGCAGGTAGTACAGAGTATTGGGTAAAATGCTTCATGACTTCCCCTTTACCAAATACTGTAAATGTAGGGGGAAGTAAAGTGATGTTAACTGAAGTCACATTCTTTTTTAAGACTTACTCTGATCATCTTTTGATCTATCGTAAAAGCGTTCCCCAGGGGTATTTTTAACTATATTGATGTTGTTTTTAGTCAAAAATCATATTTAAAAAAGTGTTGTTTTCTAATTTCTAGATCATGGATCCTACAGAGTGGCAGTAAGTTTTTTATATATCATTCACCATCAGAATATTGCTATAACAGCATGCTAAACAGAATAAAAACTAGTGCAAATCTACTGTCAACCAACTGAAAAATTAATCAGATAAACACTTTTGGGCTTTGATTAATCACAATGTTTGACCAGGTTAATTTTATACAACAACATGCAGCAAACAGATCAGAAAGAAAATGGTTCCCTCATTTTTTATTGTCTGAAATGTTTCCATTTATAAAGTGTTAATTAACTCATATCCCAGAAGTCTCTTTTGTGAGCACAAAATACATCAATGGTAAGATAAGCAGAACTCTAAAGACTTTTCACTCCAAGAAAATAAAGATGCCGATATTAAGCCATAAAAGAAAACATTGTGTTCCTGCACTTTAAATGAACCTATACCAAGGTCCAGGTCCAGGTGAACACTCGATTCTGATTGACTGCTAGGTGTGGATGTTCTGTACAACTGCGCAGGCTTCTTTAAAATAAACTTTTGCTTCATCTTCTGGACAAAAACAAGCAGAAAGAGGTGAACTTTTTCTCTGAACTGATGCTTTATTTAACCTATCGTGACGATCAGCATTTATTGCTTTGATTTACCGCTGAAGTCAAGTTACGTGCCATGTGTTTGGTCTTCCAGATCGGTACGGGGGCTTGTGATTTGATGATATGTAAGGTTGCGATTGGTCCAGACTATTGGACAATAGATGTATATTACTGGATTGGCCATCACACGACATATGACATAAAATAAAAATCAGTTGAATATTTATTTATTTTGACTGAAAATTTGGTATATAGGTGATGATGCCCAATGAAGTGGGCTTTATCAGAACGCCGTGAGGTTTTATCATCTGTGCCCAACTAATAAACAAAAACTCTTAAGATGACATGAACTTCACGCAGTAAAACCTAGATACAACATAAAACGGAACGTGTAGCCCGGTGGTGCTTCATTGTAAGAGGATCTCATTTGGTGGAACAGTGTGCAGTTGAAAGACTGTTAAATAGACAGCTGCCCCCTCCCTCTGCACAGCGCCTTTCTGCCTGAAAATGACTGAATCAGATCTGCACGTACAGGTCAGAGATGCACACTCTGAAGAATCAGCACTCGTGGTTTTCCTGCTGTAAGCGTTTTTGCCAGTGAAAGCAGATTGGACGGCAACAGTGTCTCTTTGCTGGAGGGTTGATCCAGCGTGTTCTGCTGATAAGCCAGTCCCTAAAAACCACAACATGAAGCCTACCAAAGAACTCAATTATGCTGCGAGCCCTGGCTCTCCCGGCTATAACTATTAGCCAGAAAAAAAAAATTGCCCACACTTGGCTTTGCTAAGCTGCCTGTAGTCTGCTTAAAGAGCATCAATACACTGTTTGGGCTTCTATCAGCCAACAGCAATTTCCCTGCCTAAACAAGTTATATCATTTACATAAACATGGAAGCTCCTATCACCCCTCTGACAGCTGCTGGTAACAGGTCCAGTCCCATTGTAGTTTGTAGCTGGCTTAATTAATGTTTGAACCAGAGTACTTCTAACACTCAATCCAAATGGCTCTAGCTTTTCAGCTTGGGACAGAGCGTTGCATCTACTTTGACATTTGTTCACGGTCTGTGACAAACATCTGATGAGGTTACGTGGACTCCATTGCACCACAATTGACTTTCTTCCACATGAAAGAATGAGTAATTTTCTCAAATTCTTCACATAGGTTGGGCATTTTGTTGTTGTTACTCACTAAATTTTTACAGTCAATGCCCAGGAACAGGTAATATGAACGCCAATACAATAGGTCACTGTCTGTTCTCGAGTCAATGCCTAGTGCCATGTCAAATCTTTGCTATGGCAAGTGCTTGGAGATAACACCAGAGAGATCATGCCAACCAAAGGAGCTGTACTTTCAGACCAGATGGACTCTGGCATGGCCCAACTGGTGTTCAGTGAATGGGCCTTCAGAGGAACTCTGAAGATCCTGCAAGAGTTGTCTGACAGGACTGACAAATAGCATCAACTCCATTTTGTTAAATAAAAATTGCAAATGGATTTTTTTTTCCTTTCAAGAACCAAACTATGGCTTTTTTGAAAAAGTCGGGGCCAAAAAATGGCACAAATATGTTAGATTTTTTTTAAAGGCCCACTCCGATTATCTTTTCCAATTTCTTCCCATTTGTCTTTTAATTATGATTGTGCTGTTTTCAGCCAAAATAAAAAAAAAACCTGTGTCGTTTTCTAGAACTTCGTTTCTGCAGATCAACAGTAGTTCATCAGAAATTCTTGTCAGAGATGTGCTTGTGATTGTTAGCCCTGAGTAAGCCCGCCCCACTTCCTATCATCCATCAGTTTACAAGCTCTCCCTCTAGCTAACAGCACCTCACACCCGAAACCTAACATTATGGCTGCAACATATATTAGCAATATTGGAGCTATCTTTTCCTGATTTGCCACAATTTGAATAAAGAAATCCTCAGAAATTTAGTTTTGGGGTTAATTTTCTTAATATAGGTCCTCCGTCATGAGGAAAATGCTATTGATATTTAAGGAAGAAAAAAAATTGAAACACAAATGGAAACATTTGTAGTATGGCATTGACTAACACAAGCTACTGGGCATAAGTTAGAGTCCAACTGGGCCATATGCTTACTGACAGTAGCTTTACCGCATAGGGGTTAAAACAGACATGATCCAAATTTGAAGTGATATTACTAAATCACCAAATCTAGTTTGGACAGATGCTCGGACAAAGCATGTCAGCAACAACAATGTCCATCAGTGGCATCTCATCCTGTTGTTTCCCAAGCAAACAACAAGAATACCATCAAGTATGAGATTGATATTTTATTGCACACCTTGACAAATAAAATCTCCAGATTCCCAACTTATCAAATGATTTTTTTTTAATCCTCTAATACATTTCCAAATTATTCAAAAATGAAATTATGTAAAAATGAGATGATCACTCAGTTAATCAAAAAACAATAAGTGTTTAACATCTTAAATCACCAATGCTCATCTCAGAAGAGGAGTAAAGCCAAACTGAGTGCTTGTAAAATTATGTTAAGAGCTATAAAACCTCATAGAGGCTTCATTTACTCAGAGCAGCTTTGATTGTTCTCCCTTGTTTGGAAAAAAAAAGTAGGAACTGAAAGTACTAAACAAATGACTCAATTGAATGTTTTCTACATCTCGTTTGCCCTGTGCATGTATCTGGATGAAAGGTGATGCCATTAAACTGACTCAGAATGTCTTAAGCTTGAGAATAAAAACAGAACGCCTGCAGATACGGGAAAAGCAAAGGAGGAAAAACAAGCAGTCCCTGAAATTGCTTTACTTTGTAATATGGATTTTTCTGTTTCAGAGTGCAACATTTCCTAAGCTGTAAATGCTTTTTCATGTTATCTTAAAAACTGTAAGTAGATAAATACATGAAATGCATTTTTTGGGAAACACTTTTGTCGTAAGTGCCATGACTTCACCACAGTTTCCGATCTCTGGCTCATCAAACGAGTGCAGGATGCCTTCAGATTGTGCATGGCACAGAGGTGCACCGGCCCTTCCCACGCCTGGTGGTGCGATTTGAGCATTTCTTGAATGAGGTGAAAAACCACCAATGATGCAGTCAGGTGTGTGTTTCTGGTTCTATAAAAACTCAGATGGACATCGCTTGAACCTGAAGGTCATCAGACCAGATCAGTATGTTTGAAGGAGTGGCAGCAGGAGGAGGAGAAATAAAAACAGACATGCTGTCGAGGCAAATCATACGGCTAATTACCTAACTGACATGTCTGAACTTCCTCCTAACGAGGACAGGTAATCGGAGGAGCACTAACTTTCTGTGGTTTCTCTGGTCTGGCAGCACTTTTTGTGTTTTTCACAGCTGTGTCAAATGTTTTTATCTCAGTGCATGTTCTGTCCCTACAGTGGTTTATTGCTGCTTACGTGTTGTGTTTATGTGAACGGAAAGTAAAGGCTAAAGCCGGACTAAACTTGTAGTTTTGTAGTTTAGCATTTGTAGCTGATTACTATTAAACTACCAGTTGAGACTAAAGTATTTCTTAACTAGAAGTTACTAAACTACAAGTTTGAACTTTTTGAATTAATCTGAAAAAAACTAAATACTTCTTTTGTTTAAATTCAAGGAATTGTACATTTACTTTTATGGATGTTTCAGAATAAATGATCCGAATGAGCTTTTGGTTTTTTAACTGTAAACACTACAGCACAGTGGTGTGAAACCACAGCATTTTTTCTTTTGCTGAAGGTCATCATACTGTCAGAAATGTAATATTTACAGCCATTTCTGTGTACAGTTGAGGAACAAACAAAGCTGTGGCCGACACAAATCAGTTGTACAAATACAGCCTGTTGATGTCTCCTAACACAACATGTTCCTGAAAACCCCTCCAGGACAAATATCATGCACAGGGATATCTGCGATGAGCTTTTTCAGCACATTTAGTCCTTCAAACGGCAAAAGCGGCGGGCCCATGTTCAGTGACGTCCTCTCTGGAAGTGAAGGAAATGGTGGCAGAAAAGCCTGCTACAGTCAGACGGTCAGACAACACACCCACTTCCCCCTCCAGGCCCTTTATGTGACTTTATATAAGGCATTCCTGACTGCTAGTCGGGTCTGGTGTGTTTACACAGTGCTGGGTGCTTACCCTTGGCACTGGCTGCTCAAGCCGCGCTGACGCTTTAGGGGCAGGGCGGCTAATATGAGCTCCAGGGAGGAAGAGTGAGGGGCAGACACTGAACTCTGAATTTCAGCTTCAACCAGAGCTTTGAGAAAAAGCATGAATATTTGAGGAACATGAAAATATGTGGAGTGGAAGGGGGGAAACTATCCGTTTTCATTTCTCACTTATATCTAAGCGTATTCCAAACACGTGATCTGGAAACACAGGTGAAGAGTAAAATACATTTTCTTCATTCTTTTATACTGGCTCATATCAGAAAGAAAGTGAGCCAACTTGAGAGTTCAAGTTACTGCTTTTCTATAAATTGATCTACTGCTCACTATCAGTTTATTTTGCATTTGCAGTGAAAAAAGGAGATTTTTTTTCCCCCTTGCTTTGCGGTCTGTAACCACTCCTGCCAAAGACATTCCCCCTCAGGACTGAGTGACATTAATTCTTCCTTTATAGTCAATCATCTGCACTGGTCCGACATTTCAACGGCAGTTAAAACACCACCGACGGAAATTTTGCAAAGAATCAGCATTTCCTACGTGAATTCTCCCATTCAAAAGAGTTTCAAGGAAACGCAAAGGAAGCGATGCGTTCGAAGCACATCACAGCACATGGGGAAACGAAGCAGATAAGTAACCCTTCCCATTTTCCATCTACTTTTGTAGCAACACTGTGCAGACATTATTGCAGCAAGAGCACAACAATTTAATAAATGAGTACTTATCTGTAAATAATGTAAACATCCGGGTCGGAGGTGTCTCCGGTATTTTAATGTCAGATGCAGTTAAATTAAGAGCATTATAAGGCCATATGAAATCATTAAAATGATTGACATCAAGTTTCCATTCAGAGGGCTTCTCAGTTAATCACTATGAGGCAGGGATTTGAACCATATTAATGTGGGCACACTCTCCTACTAAAATGAGACAAAACTGACACCCACTCCATGAGTACATAAATAAAGCTTCCCGATTGTGACAGTGACTACCGGTAAATATCTGTGTCTAATGAGTGAGCTGCAACATATGTGTGCAACAATCTGGGCTGGTTAAAAGAGTGGATCACAAATAACATGTTGGGTAAATAAGAGATTTAGATAATAAGATATAAAATAAGATAATTTGTCATTAACTAATTTGGAGTACACTAAGTTGAGATTTTATATTTTAAATACATTTTTTTTTTTATAAATTAAGCATGTGTTCAAGTTAACTGAATTATAGGAAAACTGCATGTAGTCATTGTTAATAAAAAACTGTAGTAACCACAAAACCCACCCTACTTTGAATCACAACTGCACTACTCGTTTGTGGCTTGTTACTAGAGTAGAAGTTAACTTTAGCTGCTGTCTTTGAAACACATGGAGTCTTTTCATGCTTCGCTTCTGGAAAAGTTTGTGTACTTCATGACAAAGACTGAAAATTAGTTTCAAAAATACAAGTCATAGTAATTTTTTTAAGCTTTCGGATTTTTGAGAAAAGGGAATTAAAGAAAAAGTTCAGCTTTGTATTCAAAAGAGGGAAAGAAAAAAAGACTTACCGTTTCTTTGTTGGGAAGCAGCTCTTTCCGGATCCTGAAAAAGTTTTTTCCAAACTGCCTCAACCCTTTAATGAAGCGCTTCTGCAAATTTTCAGAGAAAGACAAAACAAGAGGAAGAAGTTAGTAAGCGAAGTTAGCTCAACTGTGGCTCAGTAAAGTTACCACTAATAGACAAACAAAAATAAACTTAAAAAAAAAAGTGTTGCCCATCTGTGGTTAAAGAGGTTTTAATGTTCGTTTTGCTGCCGTTTATACAGCGAGCAAAAACAGCCAGGTCAAGGCAAAACCGGAGAGGAAATGACAAGCAAGGCAGGGAAAGACGCTGAGATTAAGACGTTCTTTTCAGGTGCTGTGAAAATACGGTCAGACAAATGCAGTCTGGTCTAAAAACACACACAACAGTAGACATGTTGAGAGTGCTCCTAATCTCATGAGAGAAATCTCAATGTCAAAACCCAAACTTGAGAGTTGAGAGGCGAAAAAATGTCTCAGCCTGCACGCTGGACGACTTCTCACTTCTCTCCGTTCAGGTTTTGGCCATCTCAAAAGCTGCACGCAGCCTGTCAGGACTTCAAACTAAAAGATGGTAATGATTCCTGTCATATGACATCTTCAATCTGACACTAGAACTCAACATGCCGTCTTACGTCAAAAGGAAAAAAAAAAAAAAAAAAAACATCCAAAAGACTTAAAAGCAGGGCTAAAAACCTGACGAGCCTCAATGCATCCTTCTCCTTTAAAAGCCACGGACTGCGAGCCATAAAAAGCCACATCTGAAAACATTCATAACCAGCGAAGCAGACAACCAACAGATTTACTTTTTTTGCTCCAGAGGCGAGCGCCGTTCCTCAGTGATCTCAGCCAGCCGTTTCTACCAAATAGACTACCCAAAAGCAGGAAAAAAGTCCAGAGGGAGAGCCACAAGCGCCTCTAATGCAAGCCACAGGTAAAGGCAGTAAAAAAATATCTAGGGATAAATCCACAACGTCTCCGACAACCCAGCGGTTGTTTTTTTTCTGAAAAAGAAAGAAATAGCTTGTCACTCTCTGCTCTTCCACTACAAAGGGGAAGGCTTTACATGTGATCTTTCTGCAAGAGAGCCTCTGGTTTGCAGCAGGCTGGAAAACCTGACGTGGAGTGTTGTGCTTCATGGCGGTTGTTAGGCACAGCCTGTTCTGGTTTCCTGCAACACTGAATGAGCAGCCACTATCTCCACCCCCACACAGAAAACACCAGCCACAGTTTGATGCTAAAAATACATCAAATGCATCCGTCTCCCGAAGAGTGAAACTAAAGCGGTCTTTCAGACACTTCCACAGCTCGGGGTGAGCACGCACAAAGGCTAAACTAGCTGGCAGCCCGAGAGGGGAAGCAGGCGGACAATTTGTGTGGAAACAGGTCTTGGACATGGGGCAGCGAGACAAGCGAGACAGAAAACCAGACATGGATCCTTCATCAGTGTACAGTGCGTTATGTAACCACATATTATTTACACTCCAAGATTTGGTTAAGAGCATAAACTAAATTCACAGAAGCTCAACACATCTAAATCAAAGGGAGTAAAATTACAAGCAGGGAAAGGATCGGTCCACCCAAAATGATTAAAAAAACTATATTTAAACAAACCACACAAACAAACAAGCTGTATATCTGCTAGATTCAGCATGTAAACATAAATATTTAAATGAATATAAAAAAAAAATTCTAGCATATAAAGCTTTTCTTGACAATAACAACAAGCTGAAATTAAAGTCCAACCCCTATTATCTTTTGCTCTATTGTAAAAGCGTTCCCAGTGGTCTTTTAATTATGATTTTATGTCATGTAAAAACCTGTATCGATTTCTAATAAATTGCTTCTGCAGAGCGGTAGTAGTTCATAAGAAATTCACCTCTGAGTTGTAGGTGAAGTAAGCCTGCCCCAATTTCCCATCATCCTTTTTATTTACATTCTCCCGCTAGCTACAGCCCCCTTCCCACGGTGCAACAAAAATGAGCAATAACAGCGCTATCCAGCCATACAGTTTTAAACCAGATGCCAGCTTGGATGAAGAAAACGAAGACGTACATGGATCTATTTTTTTCTGCAAGGTGTTGCTTTACAAAAGAGTGGAGCAGGGAGCTTGTTGCTTGACGATCACACAAGCTTTATCCAACTGAATCTTTCCAGCTGCTCCTTAATTTAAATAATATTGAGAAATGCAATTTGAAGATTCATTTTCTCTATAATTTTCTTCCATCATCAGAAAATGCTACAATGAAATATGTTAAAAACAACAAAAAGTATTTTTTTTATCTGAGTGGTTCTTTAAATTAACTTCATCACACTGATAGCAAAGCAGTTGATTAGCCAGTAGATGGAGCAGTCTGTAAAACAAATGCTCCCCCCACACATGGCCCTCATCTCTGATCACTTTCAACTCAAAAGTCTAAAATCATTCAGTAAATCTGATTACTTTTTCTCCTTTAAAAAGTTGCTGGATCAATATGGCTTGTTTGACGAAATCCAATAAAAATCAGCGGAAACAGGAAGGTTTGCACATATTTAAGAATTTATGTCTTTCATTTCTATTTGCTGCTAGGTCAGATAAAATGTGATCTTTCCATGAAGCTTGTCCTTATTATGTCGGCGCAACTGTACTGTTTACTCAGCCTGTGTGTGATCTGCACAGAGGAGCTGCATGCATGCTGCCGCTCCCTCCTCCCTACAGTTTTTCCCCCCTCCCGCCCTGCATGTCAGCTCCAGTTTAAGGCTCCATTTCAGCTGCCTGGGCTCACTGCTCTCCAGCCCAGCTAATAAATCATCCGCCAATCTGCTCCCTGAATCGCTCTGCCCCTGCTACGATTGCTCCAGCCCTTAGTTGCTAAGCAACGCACCGACAGAGGAGGGGTTGAGGGAGCCAGAGCGAGCAAGAGGTGGGGGGAGAGGAAAGGGAGGGGGATAACTGGGTGGAAGTGCTACCAAATGGCCATCCGCTGTGCAGAAACAACAGGCTTCTCTCTGCGAGTGTGTTCCAGAGAGGTGGCGCTTTTCACCCTCCCAAAGTTTCGCCTTTGGAGACCAACAGTGCACCATTGTGAGACTTGAGAGGGGACATAAAATAGCCGGAGGGGAAGCAGGGAAAAGAAAAAAAAAGTTTTTCTATGAGCTATTGTTGTGTGTGCGCACATCCTGCCTGAAAGCTGATTGTTAGGAGTTGTAAAACTGGTTAAGATAATGTAGACATAAGCACAAAGATGGTATCATGGTGACAAACAGAGGGCAGGCTCAAACAAGAAACGCAATTGTCAGGAAATGTCATTCCGTGAAAACATTGACGCAAGCTGATCCACTTTAATGAATATCAAGTAAATATGCTTGACTTGTTGTTCAGAGCTGACCTTTCCTGCCTCAAGTGTATAAGCTCTAAAGCTTCAGAGAAACATTCTCCAAAAATACATTAACCCTTCCGCTCTCCTTGACTTGTTTACATTAAAAGTGGGGTCATCTGGACCCCACAAGACAGTGCGCTGAACTTTTTTTATCTTTGATTTTTGAGTTTCACTAATGTCCATGGCAGACATAAAATCCTGTCCACCTTTGTCCACATTTGTCATGGAAGGAATCACACATCAATATATGGTTGGAGTCATCTGGACCCCAAAGATAGAGGAAGGGTTAAAAACACATCTACTGTAATTTATGAATTAACAATAAGTGTGGTACAGTGTACAAAAAATGAGTCAAACCACAACAAATGTAACCCATGGCTGTCCCAGTTTTATATTGTGTTTAGAGTTTAGTTGACTTGCTGGCGTGTTCTTTATCCTGAATGCTTGTTCATTGTTCATATGACACGCTAACTCACTAGATTCCTCCAATGTTTCATGAAGCTAAATAAGTATCAATGTGTTACGGAAATGAAGCGTGCATTTATTAAATATATTTTTGTTATCTATTATGTCACTGTCACTATCATTTGTCTTCAAGATTAGATGTCTGTTATTTTTCTACATTTCTCCCAAAATTGTGATTTATGATTTTTTTTTCTTTTTTGGTAAGCGTTTTTTTTTTTTGTTTTTCTGCTGGTGCGACTTATACTCCTGACCAACTTATATCCAGAAAAATACGGTATTTCGTCATTAAAATTGTGAATCAAGAGCAGACAAAAAAATACAGTATGAAAAAAAAAGCTTATTTGTGATGTAGCAAATATTCTGGCTCCCTACTCCAATGGGGAAGAGGGGTTTGTTCTGTGCCAACGGTCCCACCCACAACTCTGAGGCAATCATAAGTAAAGACAATCAGAGTAAAAGACCACTGGGAACCTGTTTGAAATACCTCCGAAGATAATCGGAGCGGGACTTTAAAAGGATTTACTCCATGCTTGAAAAAGATGAAGTGTATGCTTTTTTTTCCACCACCTTTAATACAATCCTACCTTTCAATAACCACCTACATGGGTCGTTTTCACGTTTACCGGTCGTGACAGCAAGCACTCACAACATGACCTTTGAAAAACAAAGTCACAAACACGGCCTTTGTTTGTGAGGAAGGACGCAAAAGGTTACAGGAACGCCGAGTATACACCCATCCTGCCAGCTATTTAGGCCCCCACTCAAAAAAAAAAGGAAAAAAAACAGAAACAAATGCTTTTAGTCCAGAAATTGAACACAATCATACCTGCAGTGGAGATACAGGGAACGACACTGAATGGTTTTCTTTTTTGTTTGGGATGCCTGCGTTTCACCACTAGGGGCCATCAACTCTGCCCTGTTCTTCACCTTCCACATTCACCCCCCACCTAAGTGCTGTCATCCATCAGCTAAAGACAGAGCCGGAGATAAGACGGGCACAGTGCAGCCGGTTGAGGAAAAGCCTCCCCCCCTGCCCTGCTGCAGTCATGGATCAGCCTCTGAGACATGACAACACACAGAGGCTGCGGCTGCTGCTGCTTCTGATTGTTTATGTGGCACCTCCTGTTGGCCGATGCCACCCTAATGCCACTTATTTACAATCAGGAACGACATCCACCAAATGCTGCACAATATACGGTGAGCAAGAATCCCTTCCTCTCAAGTTGTGCCGGCTTGACAGGAATCAGTAAACCCGATCTTTTTCATTTTTAACTAAAAATTCTCTCTCTCTCTATAATATAATAAACAATTCAGAAATTATTTTTATTGTTGTTAAAAAATTTAAGATTTTCCAAAACAAGATCATGTTGTTAAATGATAAATGTTCAGTTTAAGTTGTTATGAGACATGTACTACATAGTTTTGACTTGGGATGGGTACCAAACCGAGGTGACACATTGCTGTCAGTATCGGTTTACAGGTGCAGCGCTTAATGCTGGGATTGTTAAATAAAATCAATTTTATCATTTTATTACAATGAGTAACATAACATTTTCAGGTAGAGTTTTTCCTAAGTCATACTAATTAAAAAAAAGCGAAAAATTGTTCTAGTACCGTATTGGAATATATCACAATGTGTATCCTATTGGGAGACACGTATCGTGTCGCCAGGCTCTTGCCAATACACACCCTTACTATTAATCAAGACCACTTTCAGCACTGATTCTTAGTCACAACTTTAATTATGCAAACAACTGCAGTTAATAATAATAATAAAAAATCAATAGTAAAATACAGGAGTCTGCTGGTGATGACGATATCCGGTGCCGTGGTTTCATGCTTTACAACAGGAAAGCCTCAATGATATAGAAAACTATTCTGTGCTTCCACCGCAGTTTCTATGCTGCAACAAGTGCTGGGAGGACAAACCATGTTGACTCCATACAAACAAAAATCTGAAATGAGGGCAGACAAAAACGGTTCCTGTGCATTTATGTCTTTCTATCAAACAGCGGAGCTTTGTCTTTGCTGCAGAGTCAGAAGGATGTGTGCTCTGAGGTGGATGCAAAGCTTCTACTTGGCATGTGATGAAGCGCACACATCAAGAGGTGGTGGAGCGCCTGTCGCACTGAAAACAGAGACCTGCTTCATGTCTGTTTTTAACTTGCATCAGAATCCATTTGATCCTTTTTTTTTTCTCAAGTTAACTAAACACGGCGGCCTACGTAAAACAGCAAAGTGCAATGAATTATGGACAGTGTTAGATTTCATCTATTTTATAATGCATGAACATTTGCTTTGGTGTAATCTATAGTGCTGTTTTATAGGGAGTTCATTCTGAAATGTTCAAACGGAAAATGTTTGTTTTGTAGCAGACTTCTTAAATCTGTCTGCCCTGCAGGAGGAAACGGATAAGAATATTCTCATTATCAAAATCACATATTGAAACAAGGATCCAAATGAGGTGTTTTGTGGCAGCAGCTGCAAGTAAAGCAGACATGCAAAGCAGAGTAGGGGGCAAGACATGTCACAGATGAGAGGGGAGGGTGACAAGTGACCCTGCAGACAGGCTGATTCTGTCATTTCAGCAGCCCCCGCTGTCACTTTTATTCACGTCTCTTCCTGAACGAGTGGGGTGAAAATGAGCAAGCGCAAATAATGATGCCAGCTCTACAACGGATGAGACGGAAGATGGAGAGGTGGAGAAACGCGGCAAAGGGTGATAAATAAATGAAGAGCAGCAGGCCCGGCTCGCGCGAGTGTCAAGGCTGGAGCTACATTTACACCTGTCCCTCAAGGCTGACGAGCTGAAACCCCTTTTCAAGTGGTGATCAGAAGGCTGCAAGCTGTGTCCTTGACTGGCTGGAGTGGAGACGCTGCCTCTCCAGTCTGTGGATGCTGAGGAGCGTGTGGAACATGGGCTACCTGCTGACTAACCACCACCTACAGGTGGGCTGATCAGCAGATTCAGTTCCTGAGCACTAACGTCAGAATATTAATATGAAGAAAAAGCTTGATTGAAAACTAAAATTGTTTCCATGCAGGAAAAGTAATTTAGTCTTTTGTTGGACATAATTTACAGCATAACCTCTGTGCTTAAGCAGCTTTCAAACAGAGACTTTAAAAACCCATTTCAAACAAAATTGTGTTTTTAACATTTTTATGTAATCTGACAGCAGTGTGGCAATATAAATTAAGCCAAAATATTACTTTTTCTGAGTAATTTTTTTATTCATTTCAAACGATTGTTGAAATCAGGATTTGAAAGAAAAATATTTTATTTGAAAAGCTTGTAAGTGTGACGTTGGAGCCACATGGCAAGCCACAAGCTCCCTACTCAGGTCTATTCTGATGCAGCCACCTGTTTAAACCCACATACATCTTCTTTTTCACCATCTGAGCTAGCTAAAAACTGAATGACTCCAATATTGCTCGATATTTTTGTTGCACTCATATTGTAAGGTTAGGATTGTGAGTGCCCGTAAGCTAGCGCGAGAGTGAAAACAAAAGGGATGAGGGGAACTAGGGGTAGGCTTACTCCACCCACAACTCAGAGGTGAATTTCTAATGAACTCTTGCTACTCTGCACAAACTGTGTCCTAGAAAAAAAATAGTTTTTTTTTTTTTATTTTGAATGAAAACAGCAAAAATAAATTAAAGGATCACTTAAAATATACCAAAAGATGATTGGAGTGAGACTTTAATGCAAATACAGATTTTCAAGTTTAAGTTAACTTAACTTTTTAAATTAGAAAAAAACAAATTTCAACAAAAAACAGCATCATTTAAATTAAAGAGGGAAAAACATAGCTGGAATGCAAGTGACATCACCAGATGTCAGTGTGTGGATCACACACACCAAACAGTAAAAAACACACTAAAACCAAAAACCATTGAGTGTTTAGACAGTTTTAAAAATCCAGGAAATGTCTAAAACTATGGAAAATGATGTGCAACTGAATATAAGACAATTCTCCTAAATAAACATCTTTACTGATTCTTTTTTTTTTTTTTTTTTTAGCCCGTGAGTGACACATTTACTAGTCACTGGCCGGAAGACTGTGCAGAAGAAAACTGCACGACGAGTGGAAATATTTTTCTGCAAGAGTGTTCAAATCAAACTGACGTTTTGATGGCAAGCTTGATCCCTTTCCCCGTTGACTTTTTGTAGGTCACAGCAGACACCCCGCCTCACATGTCTACAGGCTTTCAAGTGAAATTTGATTTCTGACCAGATGTTGAATCCATGCTCCACTGACTCTTTAGTAGGTCGCAATGACTTTTTGTGAAAACCACAACCTTAAATTAGTGGTAATGCTGTCTTGTAACGCCGCCTATAAAAACAAATGGGAAATTTAAACTACTCTGTGATAGAGAAGCTCTGCTTTAGTATAAAACACTCAGAAATCCCATCCCAAAAGAGATGCTAAGCTAGCGTTAGCATCTTAAGCTAGATCTAGGGCTTGCAGTTGACTTTTATTTGGAGTATGTAAAATTTGAACTACTACAACAATATATGTCCATTTGCAATGATCCACTTTCCTCACGCTTGGGTTCAAACCTTGATATTTGGGTCATGGCTTTGTTTTTTGTTCAATATATTGTGTGTACACAACAAAACAAAAATTTTGAAAAAAAAATACATTTTTGAATTTGCTAATAAGAAAATTAAAAAAAAAAAAAACCTTTCAGTTGGCCTATATTAATTCAAGTGAAATGCAATAAATAATAACTTTTTAAGTTTAGCAAAACATGTGTTTGACATTTTCAACATAAACATACTGGTGTGCTGTAGAAGGAGGCAACAAACCACTTTTCCAACAATTCGGTTTAATGATGTAACATACAGCTCGGTTTTAAACCGAGAACTGTGGCATCGCTAGTAAATAAATATTAATAATAATCTAATGCTTTTGTATCTTTAAAATTATAAAAGTTTATTTCCTTTAGTAAATGTATTTATTTATAGTGTTTTCTGACCAGTTTCTGCAGCATTTCCTTGACAGAGTCTGAGGTAAAGTGCTGTAATAAACATTAAAACCCACTTTAATAAAAATCAGATGTGTTTTTAACATTATCTTGTAGCATTTTTCTTGTAGTATGAGACCTATATGAAATAATCTTTCCTTGTTTGAGCTGGTATCTGGCTCAAAACTGTTCAGCGCCATTGTTTTGTTTAGCTAATGTTAGATTGGGCTTGTGAGAAGTCGTAAACTGGAGCAGTGGTCCCCAACCGTGGACCCCTTGCCACCGGGCCGCGAGAGAATATATATATTTTTTTGAGACGGAAATATTTTATTTTGAAAATCGACCGGATTCTCTTGATTAGCTTGAGCGCTAAAAGCACTTTAGTCCTGCCCACAACCCAAGATCGTATTTCTAATGAGTTGCAGAAAATAATTTTTAAAAAACAAAACTGTTTTTTTTTTTTTAAATTTTGACTAAAATGGCATAGTCATGATTGAAAGACCACTGGGAATAATTTTACAACAGAAAAAAAATAGTTGGAGTGGGACAACTGTTTATGCAATTAAAAGAGAAAAGCAGCTTTGCACAGATATGAAACACTTTACAGAAGTTAAGTGTATACACAATTAATGTAAATCGGCCGATTGTGTTGTGAAGAAAAAAAAAGTTTGTGTCATTGCACTTTATGTTAGTAATGTGTAGCATATTGATGCAAAGTCGTAAGGAAAAGATACTTTCTCCGAGTCAGAATTAGCTGATTTCTCCTGATCATGTAAACAGCGGAAGAGTTAGGATATGTTCAAAGAGCGCGTTTTCTTTCGGTGTCGCCTGTGACATCTCTGGTGTTAAAGGTTTACATAAATTTGGCTGTCCACACTGGGATCTCTTCACTCTAATATTTTGGCACTAAAAAGTGCTCATCAATAAAGGGAAACTCAATAGCTTATAGAAGAGTGATTCTCTGCTGTTGGTAGTCTTGGTCCAACCTGAAGCTCTATGGGAAATAACCTCTACGATTACAGGACAAACTGGTGCTTGGACTTCATTTTTAATGCAAGCTTTGAAAAATGTCTCACAAAACATCCCTGCATCTGGACAACAGAGTATGAAGTCTCGGATGGATGTTTTTGCCTCAAAAAAAGAAAAACTCAGCAGATTCTGAGGATTGGAAAAGGTTTTCAGAACCACTATCAGATCAGACAGTGTGTGTGTGTTATCTTTTTAAGAAAGTGGGCTGACAAATATGCAGCCTGCTGTATTACACATAAAAGGCAACGCTTCGGTTCTCGGTCTTTTTAACACGGTCGCTTTCATTTCGCTCTTTCCCACTCATGTTGCGTTTGATCAGCCATTTTCTGATTTCAGTGCCTCGAGCAGCTGTGGTGAAATTCACATCTAAATTCAAAGGAAGGCTAACATTACCAGACCCCAATCTTTTCCTCTATTCAGGTCTTCAAAATGCAAAAAGATTTATTTTGTGGGTGATAAACAGGATGCAGCTGCTCTTGAGCCTCGGAGGAGCTGGAAACTGATTAGTGTTTTTACTGGTGCGGTGTGAGGCTGGGCCAAGAGCCCCGAGTTAACTCTTTCTCAACAGCTCCCTCTAAAGACACAAACTCAGCTCTGACAGAGAGAAACCCAGCCAGCCAACTTCATAAACAAAATGTCAATTTGTAGTTCATGTAAGCCTAAAATTATGAGCTATGAATTATGATGCAAGGTAAAAGTTTTCTTACCACTTCATCCTCAGACCAGCACTTTTCTATCAGCTTAGGTACCGGCTTCTTCACCAGGCGCTGCAGAGCTTTGCCTGCATCGTAGCTGCTCTCATGAAGCTGTGAACAAACACAGTGTAAAACAATGCATGTGAATGAAAACACGGAGAATTCAACACAGACATTTGTTAATCTTGCACGTCAAACATAAAAGCCCCAACATCCAGTGAGCTGGCTGGTAACAATTTTAAGAGTTTTCTAGGAAAACCGTCACGCCTGAAAACATCTCTGTTATTAGCTGTAAAGCTTGCAGCTTTGTGTCATCATCAGCTGAGGGAAATGATCAATGCTGGGGCATTTCCTCTGGGAGAAAACAAGCGCCACTCATTGGAATTGCAAATGGAGAGGAAGGTCAAGAGGCAATGACTCCTCGCTATGTTAATTCTGCAGTTTATAGAGTCAGAATATAAATGACTTATTTATGATTATTCTAATCTCTGTCTTGCACTTGAGTCCTCTGGAATCATTAACAATGTGATGGACAATCATCTCATTTTGAATGATTTTACCGCCGGCTTGTCAGAGTGAATTTGCGGACCTTACAGGTCTGATCTTTCCTAGACGGTTCAAGCGTCTTATTCTACAGCAGTTTCATGTAGAGTGTGTTTCGGAGTTGTTACTTACAGTATTAAGTGCGTTTAATGTAGTGTCATCTCGTGAGGCTGCCAGACAGCCATCTTCAGTCGAACCTCCATCACACATCCCTGCGAAGGCGGCCATGCTCCTGTAGACACATCAATGACACGAGTATAAATAAATACAAAGATGTAGTTAGAAGCATTTTACTACATCATTTACGTGTTTCTAAAATTTACTCACATAAATTCACAATTATATTAGTCATGATCAATTTTGGTGCTTAAAAAGTAATTAAATCTTTGAAAATAAAAGTCTTGTAACTCAGTTTTTAGTTTCATTGCAAAAAATATTTGTAGTGCTGAAGAAAAAAAAACACTGCTATCCTAAGTTGATGCCTAATTACTTTTCACACATCAATGTGAGGTCAGTGTAGAGTACGCCTGCACAATAAATCACTAACTCAGTAAAATCAGTCTGTAATATACCTAACAGAAAAGATGGTATAAAGTGCTATAAATGGTTAATAATCTAATTTATTTATCAAAGCAAATAGAGTCTTCTACACATTTGACCAACCGGATGGACATTTTGGTCCAGTTATTCCACTCCAAGAAAGGATTGCATTCAGACCTAACCGAAGCTCAGTCCGATTGGAAATGAACCGAGACCACCTCAACAGACGGAGCAAGTCTTAGTCCCAGACCAGGGTCCAGTTGAGTGTATTCAGACTAAAAAAGTTTCTTCCAGTTATTGGGGGAAATGAACTCTTGTTCATTTCAAGCAAAACAAATAGGTCCAGTCTGAATGCACTCTTACTTACACAAACAGCTGCAGTCAATTGGAAACAATGTGTATGGGATGTTTTAAGGTTTGCCATTATCATTGCAATATTGATCACTAATATTACACATTGCAAACTTTCTCATATCCTGCAGCCCTAGTGTAGAGACAACTCAAAAGTGTAAACAATATTTAAAGATTCAAAAATATAGCAGCTTTTGCAAATATATATAAGCAGATTATTTTTGGTGGTGCCCTAGTGAACAAAAAACCAATGTTTACCTTTGTATATATGCTAAAAGCAAAACTAAAAACAAGTGTGATGGACTTAAGAAAAAAAAAGAGGCTGCATGAGTATTTTTTCAGCATTGTCTAAAGCATTTTTTCAGCATTGTCTAAAGACTGATTTATAAGGTAAAATAATAAATAAGAATTATAACCAGTCTTTTGTGTGTTTAACTGTTTTCAAATGCTGGATTGTTTGTGTTAACTTAGAATGCCTGGGGGAAAACGTACAAAATAAAAAAATCTTATAAAAGTTTCCTTTATGTCCCACCTTAAGCTTTTTACACAAGACATTTGTGTTATTCAAATAAGGTCAGGCAACGTCCAACATTTTACCTTTCTAAATCTGGTAAATGTTGGCATTCCATAGAACAAAGGGTAATAACTCGTGAATTTTCCTTCAAACTTTTGAGTCTTAGGAATTCTTTTACTTTGCAAAGCTGTTGATCAATATTTTTAAGACATTAGATGTAATATAAAAGCATCAACAATGCAGTTTCCTTCACCTTGCAGCTCTGAGGTACATGAGAAGGTCACAGTCGTTGACTCCTGGCATCCAGACCAGCTCCTCATTCTCAGTCACTGCGTGGCCACCAGGAGATGGGAAAGGTTGGAGCTCTGGGAGCTTGGCCTAATTATGTCCATGGAGAAGGAGAGGGACAGATGGTTTCTTACTACAAATAGCACACAAACTTGGGGGGGTATTTGCTTTCAACTTCCTGTTATTAACTTTTAGCTGAGCAGCTGAAGGATGACGACAGGTTACACCCTCAATGAATAAATATTATACCAACCGACTCCATTAACTAATAACAGCTTCATTAAGCTAGCTCAGAAAAAACACTCATTTAAAAAATATAAATGCATTTATACTGAATACGGTAGTAAATAATTCTGAAAAAAATAGTATAAGTAAACTGAGAAATAGAAAACAAACAGAAAAGAAAAATGAGACAGTTATGTTTTTCGGTGAACAAATTTTCTTCTTCTGCACAAAAAAATTTAGCACAACTTGATCAATTTGACTGACAGCTACGTCAGATAGCTGGAATACGGGTGTTCCAGATCACTAGGAAACCAGACCTGGTTTCACACAGAAAACTTCTGTCCCGTAACTGACCTGATGACTGGGCCCGACTCGGATTTCCCCTTGAGTGCTGTTTAACCGCCTGGAGAGACACAGAGGAGAGATTGAAAGAAAATATTTACTCATTAATATTTCAGTAAAGGCAATGAAAAAAAAAAAAAAAAAGGAAAATACCATACATAAACAAAGTCCCAAAAGGTCTTATTTGATGTAAGCTAAAGAGTCCGAAAACAAACCCCAAAAAATTTATTTAAAACACATTTTATTGTAGAATTAGGAGGAGATTATCAATTTTTTGTTTTATTTTTGGGGCATTAAGGTCACAATTGTGATAAGTCTATATGGTTTTATTTCTAAATGATTCAGTGAGGATATTTCCCTATAAACTGCACAGCAAACAGAGCAGAGCACATTTCCAGGCCTTATTATTATTATGAAAGCAGCAATAAAACAGAATCCCCTAAAAGGAAGAGAAGGGATGGAGGTGGGGGAGCTGGCTCTGGATATGCAGGGTGAGAGCTTCAGCAAAAAGGCTGCTGGTACAAACGCTGGTAGCCATAGCAACTGCAATTTAATAATAGTGTTCTGATTCTCCAGCTGCACTGGATTAAAGAAAATGACAAGATGTGCCTTTTGAAAAGATTAAAGAAAAAAGAAGAAGTGAAAGAAAAGCAAGAAATAGGAAAGATAATGCAAGGGTAGCAGAGAAAGAGTGTGATTTGCAACAGAAGAACAGAGACTCCATCATGGAGACTTGTGAGAAACTTGAGAGCCTCTCTGGTCTCGCTGCAAACCTTAAAGCCACAAAAACCCGGAGACTTGCGTTTGTCTGACGCAAATGCTCCCTTTCCTGTTTTTAAAATACCAGCTCCTTTGTGTCCCGATTGACAGGATGGGTAATCTGGAATATAATGATCTCTGGCTGGCAGAGGTGCCGGCAATGTTTGAACGACTAATGTAATCTAAAAATTGAATTCCAGATGGTGATCACAGCAAAATAGTTGTGCTCCAGAGCAAGTTTGAATATAAAGGCTCACAGGATAAGACAAACTACTAAACTATGCAGAAGTTGTTGGATAAAGACAAGCAAAAACTATAAGGAGGGCAGGTAAAAATAAAATATGGGAGTTTATTGCGTCAATGGTTTTCCGTAAAAGCTTTTGGAATATTTTGGTAATCATTAAAACATCAATTGATAATTTATTTATAAAGATTTCTTGAAAAACAACTCTTGAAAGTGTAATGCTTTGTCATCCACAACAAAAAAAAATGTTCCCAGTGCTCTTTTAATTATGATTATACCAGTTTCAACTAAAATGAAAGAAAGGGTTGTTTTGTGGAGCTGATTCTGTGGAGCAGCAGGAGTTTATTAGTGATTCACCTTTGAATTGGGGGCGGGACTATTGGCGAGGAGTAAGCCCAGCCCCACATCCCATTATACCCCTGTTTACGAGCCCTTCTGCTAGCTTGCAGCCCCAACCTAACGGTACCGGTGCAACAAAAATGGAAAGAAATATTGGAGGTATACAGTTTTGAGCCAGATGCCAGCTCAGTCGGGAAAAACAAAAAATATACATAATTCTATTTGTCTACTAGTGGAGGCATCAGAATGGACGAGCACTTTTTGTACGTCACGACTACAAGCTTTTTCAAACAGCATTTTTTTTGGTCAGTTCCTGATTGGCAGCCATTTGAATTAAGAAATAGTGTTAAATTCATTTTTTTATCCTAATTTTCCTATAATCATCAGAAAAATGGCACAAAACAACAAAAACACAATGTTCATCTGGGATTTTTAAACAAAAAAAATCTGTTCAGTCAACTGTTGCACAAACATGTTATTGTAGGGATAATGTACACAAAAAATGACACTATTGTACCTTTTCTAGGCTAATTTTATAATAATTTAACATGCATGTTGTTTTAAATGTAATTTTAGATTTTTTTTTTTTATTATTTTTCTTTATGGGCTGCAAATGAGCCTGTTGCCATGCACATTAAACAATGAATCCACGCATTCCTGTCACTGCAAGGGGTTCTGCTTTAAGTCTATCCTGTTTGCTAATTACAGGCTCAGTTATCAAACCCAAACATGAGGATCGTCTGCTCCACTTTGTGTGCGCGTGTGGATGTAATCAAGGAAAGCCCCGCCCCTTCCATCAATTTCAGCCAATCACGGCGCGAGACAGTGACACACTGACATAATTGTAACGTGGAAAGACGTCTAACTTTAAGGTATTAAGCGGCTTGCACAAATCTGAGCGGGGTCGCCCGCCCACCGACTTCACCGCGGCGATGCTGCGCGCGCCATGACACCCCGGTAGTAAACAGGAGCAGCAAAATGGAGCCAGGCGGAGCCGAGATTAGCATGTTGGTTGCAGACCTGTTAGCTCCACAGAGAACCCGCAGGAAGCGAAGGCGGTCACGGCATGAACACGTAGCGGCGTGGAGCTGCGGTGACAGTCCGTGAGCGGGTCACGGGACACCGACACAATGTGCCGCGTCCTTTCATCCACAATGACAGCCACGCGCGCGGCTCTCCCCCTCTCTAACGGCACGCTGGAGCACCGCTCCCCAAAAACAGGACGAGGCGGCGACCAGCGAGACGGCTGGAGCGCCGCGCACACCTACCTCCGGGGGCTGAACAGATCGTCCATTTCTGACATCGAGACCTGCGCGTGGGTGGTGACACTGCGCGAAGAGGACCCGCAGGTTTCTACTCCGGTCACACACCTATTTGTAGGTGCTCAAAATGGAGAAGCGCGCATTCGGCTCCGGAGAGGGCTTCACTGAGCTTGTGCTGTGACCTCAGCCTGCACGTACAGCGTCGCAAGCTGGACTCCTTCCTCTGTGTACACTACTGAGCATGTGCTGCGACCCCGCACAGCCGCGCATCCACGCATCCACGCAGGAGCAGACGCGCAGGCACGCGGTGCGCGGAGTTCATCTCTCCTCCGGTGTCTGCGCCATAACAAACAGTCAAAGTGTACGGCTGCAGACAGCTCGCTCTGCATACAGAGCAGGCGGAGGGGGGAGGCAGGGGGGAGGACGGCGGAGGAGACACGCAGGGGCCCCGCAGGAGGAGAAGGGGGTTCCCAACGGGTAACCCCCTCTCCAGGGCAACCCCTAGTTTGAAGAACGACTGTCACACCTGAAGCTCATCAATACATGATCATTACAGGAGGGTGTCAGAAAATTGTACTTGAGTACCAGGAGATTACTTAAGTTTTATTTCTCAAGTAAAAGTAAAAACAAATCCTCTAAAAACCTACTTCAGTAAATACAAATGTTCAATCATTTATAAACTAAAACCAATGAACATTTTAGTAATACTGTCAGATAAGACACCTTTAACCTCCTGAGACCCAGCCATTCATTTTTGTCCTCTGTGGGGGACATTAGTTTTTGGTCTATATCTCTGAAACCATAGATGGTATTGGGTTAAATCTTACTGGCCCTTACAGAGGACATCCAGGGCTTTCCAATGATATTACATGTTTGGGGGTGGGATCTTGACAAGACACTTTTTTTCATTCTTCAAAATGGCAGCCATCGCAGCAAGCACATTTTATGGGAAGAAGAAAGGTAAGTTTATATTACAGAAATTATGAGTTTTGTGAGTTAAATATTCTGATTGATTCCAGTAAATAACTATCTTAGGAATAGTTTAGGTGAGTTTTTTGAGCAGTGTATTTATTTTTTCCACATGAAAAATGTCTTGTTTGTGTATGTACTCCATAGAGGACATCCGGACATGCTAACTTTTTTTCCACCTTTTTATCACAATGTGACAGGAGCCAGCTCACTGACTGAGGCAGAGAAAATTCTTTACAAAATCATTGATGGAGATTCAGACATATACTTGTCAGATGATGAGACTCCACAGGGAGTCATAGATGAAATGAGGTAGAGAGTGCAGAGGAGTCGTCGTCGACTGAGGAAGAGGACGACAAAGTAACGGAGGCGAGGACTCGTTGTCCGCTATGGGCCAGAACTAACACGTAGGCTTCTGAGATATTTTGTTTTAGATGGATTGATGTTTTCAATAGGAAATATTTTAAGGTAAGCAAACAGCTGAAATACTTTAATTACAGAAATTAACTGTATTTCTTTGTCCATCTCCTAAGATTCATGCCTGTGTTGGAAGACACCAGAGATGCCATAGGCAGTACTGCTTCAAATCGTGTGGACTGGCCGCCATCAAAATATCTTGATCAGTACATCAACAACAAAGTTTTTGAGGATATGTCTTTTCATACAAATCAGAGACATCTTCAGCTGAGAGGCTCCACTCTAAACACAACACCTGAGGAGGTGAAAACCTTCTTTGGAGTATCAGTGTACATGGCATGTCTTGGCTATCCACAATTCAAAATGTACTGGGCCACAAAAACAAGAGTGCCAATAGTTGCTGAGTCCATAACAAGGGATCGCTTTTTCAAAATCAGATGTTCTCTCAAAGTCACCAATGATCTTGAAAACACAGAAGAGAAGAAGAAAAACCTGCTTTGGAGAGTTAGCCCGCTTCTGAAGAAGGTGCAACAAGGATGCCTAAACCTCCCCAGGCCAGCAAAAGTTTGCGTTGATGAACAAATGGTTCCCTTCACCGGTCGATGTCCAGTCCGTCAATTTGTTCCTGGGAAGCCAAATCCAACTGGATTAAAGGTGTTTGTTCTTGCAACTCCAACTGGAATTGTGTTGGATTTTGAAGTCTACCAAGGAAGAACACCTTCATTGGCAGAGACACAGGACTTGGAATAGGAGCAAATGCAGTTCTTCGCTTGACTGAGTCCATTCCCAGGGGAACTTACATGTACTTTGACAGTAAGAGGATGATGATGACCCTGGTGGTGTTCACATGACACAGGAAACTTTATGGAACTTGTTTTATCCATGTGTGTCCTTCTAGGTACTTCACCTCAATCAAACTGTTGGATAAATTGCTTGAAAAGGGCTTGCCTGCAACTGGAACTCTGATGAAAAATAGAGTCCCAAAGGAATGCAAAATTCCATCTGATAAAGATCTACTGAAAAAAGGGAGAGGATCCTCTGTAATGGTGACAAGGAAGCCTGCTGAGCTTGCTGTGACAAAATGGACTGACAATAAACCCGTACTCATGGCATCCACAGTGCATGGAATAGAACCACAGGATACCTGCACCAGATGGTCGCAGAAAGACAAAAGGCATCTTCAAGTGCAAAGACCTGCAGTGGTGGCAGAGTACAACATCAACATGGGAGGTGTTGATATGTGTGACAGAATGCTCAGCTTTTACAGAATGTCCAACCGCACTAAGAAGTGGACTGTTCGCACAATCCTCCACTTCTTTGATCTGGCCATCACCAACTCCTGGTTACAGTACAAGGAAGACAGCCAGGCTTTGGCACGACCCATGAAGAAAACTCTCCAATACCATGAGTTCAAACTGCTCTTGGGTGAGGAACTGATTGCCCAGGCACAGTCAGGCCAAAGTGATCCAATTGAGTCAGATGTGTCCAGTGATGAGTTCTGCGCTCCATCAGACAAAAGAAGGAGGCCCCAGCCAGACAAGAGAGTGAGAAAGTATGGAGCCATCCATTTGCCACAGATGATGAATGACCCCATGCCTCCAGGTGCAGAGCAGAAGGATGCACTGGAAAAACATTCATCAAGTGCATCAAGTGCAATATGTATCTCTGCATCTCAAAAAAGAAGAACTGCTTCATGGAGTACCACAAACCAGAAACAACCCATAACTAACACACCAGGTGGACATTTCGGCCATTTTGCTTACCATGTGACATCATCTTGGTCAAGTGTCATTTCTTTCAGGAGGAAAAGAGTTTACACTAAAATTTAAGTTCAGAAGGGTTCAAGTTTAAATGTACAGTCCTAAATGTCAGAGTGTAAATGTAAATGTAAAAAAAAATTGTAAATGTGTTCATATGTTAATATTTTCCATAAACGTCCGGATGTCCTCTCCAAAGGACATGCTATAAAACAAAAATAAAAACATGTTTTGAGTTTTTTTTGTTGGAGTTATGTTATTTACACCCCAAAGACTGATGTGATGTAAAAAAAAAAGAAATTCCAAAACTTTTTTTTTCTGGGACTCAGGAGGTTAAAGACCCACTCTAACGAAACACTTGACATTTTCTTCTTAACGTGTTCTTTCTAAATCTAATTTTTTTTTTTAAGATTTTGTTTTTTAATCGCCATTTATTTAAGTTATAAGCTGACCAATCAGATGCCTCAGTAAAAGCATGTGGCTCCCGCTGGCCCTTGCCTCAAATGTTTGATTGACAGATTCCTCCAAGCCGCTTTCAGTGGGAGGGATGTGGGCTTCAACAAGCCGGAACAAGCTCACTCATGATTGGTTGACAGCACTTCCACTAAAATCGTGACAAAGACCGACTTGGACTAATCGCTGTCGCTGGGTTGCAATCGCAAATCGCAGTAGAAATACCAGGAAGTGACGGCGAAAGCGCTGGCCTGATTTTGCAAGGGTCGAAGGTAATGCATTTCCTATGGGGGACCTCAACGCTTGTTAGTCCAGTTATTATTAAACGGTCTATGATCAGGACCAGCTGAAAAAAAGATTGTAGTGTCTTTGTACTATCTACAATCAGCAGGCTACAAGCAAGAAGCAGTTCTCTCAATCCACAGAATGGTTTTTTTTAGGTGTTGAAACAAATACTCCTACTTTTAGTAGCAACAGGCTTCAAACTAATTTTGCAGTGTGTTGTTTCAAGTCTGAAGTTGCAACCAGTTCCATAGAACTGAAGAAACTGTTCTTTCTTTGGGAACAAGCTCATCGAGAGACCTTACTCCAAACAACGGAAGTTCAAGAGAGCAGTGTGCTAGGAAAATGAAAGAAATCCAGATTTTCTCAAAATAAACTGCAAATTCAAATTAATCAATGAAATCAACCAGCCTTAAAATAGGTCAGATTTCTCTCTCCAGAATATTTACTAAACTATTTTCCTTATATTTCTTTTTACTCCTCAGCAGATCAGTCCTGCTTCACAAAGTTTACAATCAGCAAGTTTGTCACTCGTCTCTAGGATTGTACAATATCCTTGTTTACATTATTTGTAGATGTATAGTTCGTTGCCGTATATCAGGAAAAATGGCAGAATTTTTTTTAAATGAGGCTACTAAAATCCTCATGCAATTATCTGTAAATATTGATTCTGATGTGATTGTGGATTCTTATAATGAACAAAGTACATCTTACAAAAACTAATTAGATGAATATTATTGTAGCTGAGTTACTGTACTTTTTTTTTCTTAATAAATTTAGTGAACACAAATTGCAGAAAAGCAAGAATACAGTTTTTGCAAAGTCACTAATGTAACTTGTTACATCTCACCTCTGTAGTGGTGTTCAATTTTCTTCATAATCACTATAAAACTACAAAGTTTGTACAAAAGTATAAAATAATCAAATTATAAACTGTATTAAAAATATTTTTACCTTCAAATTAGAAATATGAATACTGTTTAATTTTCTGGTCCAGATTTCCTAAGGTTATCTAATAAAATCTTTGTGGTATCACATTTTCTTGAACTCACTAGCTTTCTTAAAAAAAACAAAAACACGAGTTTCCAATCATTGTGCTACAGAAACATTCCTTTTTAAACACAGCAACCAAAGCTTTGAAATATAAAAGAATAAGTATGAAATTTAATTCCTCTTACTGCAATATTTGGAATCATGGAACCTGGTTGGGTATGTTCAAAGAACGAGACAAAATTCATTTCTCTCTGTATTCTACTGTTGTGCTGGAAGTCTGACAAACCTCCTTGAGTTGAAATGTGATTGAAAGAATTTTGCTTCATTTAGAGAAGATCAGAAACACGCTTACAGGAAAAGAAGATGCATACTTTAAAATATGGAAACAGGTTATTACTTTACTGGACAAACTTAAGTGAATGATGCTCTGTACTCTATTTTACTGTCTGGATTATTTAGTCATGTACCACCATACCGTTGTTTGTTTCATGTTCTTGTTAAACTGTGAAAACCAATAAAAAAATTTATATATATAAAAAAAAAAAGAAAAAAAAAGTATGAAATTTAAAAAAAAGAAAATAATCTCTGAGTAAAGTAAAGCTGTTGCATTCTGGTAGCACAAAAACACCACAATTATGGTCTAAAAAAACAATAAAAAAAGAAAAGAAATTGTCTGCCATCAACTGATACGTATCAACATCCATTTAATAATCTAGTTACAGAAAGAGTAAAGTGCTACAAAAGCTTTTTTGTTATTAAATCTATATTTAAAAAAAAAAAATCAATCAACCTCAGTTCAGGGGGAAGCGATCCGGTCAGGAAATGCTGGACAAACAGCATCTCAAGTAACAAAATCCACATTTATCCTGATGCATCACTGCATCGAGAACTTAATCAGTAAATATGTAAAGATCAAAATTCCCTTTATTGTTGTGTTCAACAATTTTATAATAACGCTGCGCTTTTGAATCTGTTCTTTTAAACTGCGTATTTTCCCTTTTTTATTAAGAAAAACAAAAAACTCCATAATGCTGCAGAACGGCTGTAGTTGTCAGATTATGATAAATAAATATGACTTAAATCCTAAACAATTGAAAAGCCCAGAGCTTTTCCAAGTTCATTCCCTGTAATTACACTTCATCAGGATCACTCTTTGTGTACCAGAGATTATTAGCATTACTGTGCAGACTGTCATTAGATTATGTAACTGCAGAAAGCAAAGAGGGCACATTAAGAAAGAATCCACCCCAGTGCTTACAGAAAAGCCAGAA